>JANJGN010000010.1:98976566-99576566 GCA_026770705.1 Isurus oxyrinchus
CGATCGAGAGTGAGAGAGAGAGAGCCAGCGCGAGTGAGAGAGAGCCAGAGCGAGTGAGAGAGAGCCAGCGCGATTGAGAGAGAGAGAGCCAGCGCGACAGAGAGAGAGAGAGAGAGCCAGCGCGACAGAGAGAGAGAGAGAGGGCCAGCGCGACAGAGAGAGGGCCAGCGCGACAGAGAGAGGGCCAGCGCGACAGAGAGAGGGCCAGCGCGACAGAGAGAGGGCCAGCGCGACAGAGAGAGGGCCAGCGCGACAGAGAGAGGGCCAGCGCGACAGAGAGAGGGCCAGCGCGACAGAGAGAGGGCCAGCGCGACAGAGAGAGGGCCAGCGCGACAGAGAGAGGGCCAGCGCGACAGAGAGAGGGCCAGCGCGACAGAGAGAGGGCCAGCGCGACAGAGAGAGGGCCAGCGCGACAGAGAGAGGGCCAGCGCGACAGAGAGAGGGCCAGCGCGACAGAGAGAGGGCCAGCGCGACAGAGAGAGGGCCAGCGCGACAGAGAGAGGGCCAGCGCGACAGAGAGAGGGCCAGCGCGACAGAGAGAGGGCCAGCGCGACAGAGAGAGGGCCAGCGCGACAGAGAGAGGGCCAGCGCGACAGAGAGAGGGCCAGCGCGACAGAGAGAGGGCCAGCGCGACAGAGAGAGGGCCAGCGCGACAGAGAGAGGGCCAGCGCGACAGAGAGAGGGCCAGCGCGACAGAGAGAGGGCCAGCGCGACAGAGAGAGGGCCAGCGCGACAGAGAGAGGGCCAGCGCGACAGAGAGAGGGCCAGCGCGACAGAGAGAGGGCCAGCGCGACAGAGAGAGGGCCAGCGCGACAGAGAGAGGGCCAGCGCGACAGAGAGAGGGCCAGCGCGACAGAGAGAGGGCCAGCGCGACAGAGAGAGGGCCAGCGCGACAGAGAGAGGGCCAGCGCGACAGAGAGAGGGCCAGCGCGACAGAGAGAGGGCCAGCGCGACAGAGAGAGGGCCAGCGCGACAGAGAGAGGGCCAGCGCGACAGAGAGAGGGCCAGCGCGACAGAGAGAGGGCCAGCGCGACAGAGAGAGGGCCAGCGCGACAGAGAGAGGGCCAGCGCGACAGAGAGAGGGCCAGCGCGACAGAGAGAGGGCCAGCGCGACAGAGAGAGGGCCAGCGCGACAGAGAGAGGGCCAGCGCGACAGAGAGAGGGCCAGCGCGACAGAGAGAGGGCCAGCGCGACAGAGAGAGGGCCAGCGCGACAGAGAGAGGGCCAGCGCGACAGAGAGAGGGCCAGCGCGACAGAGAGAGGGCCAGCGCGACAGAGAGAGGGCCAGCGCGACAGAGAGAGGGCCAGCGCGACAGAGAGAGGGCCAGCGCGACAGAGAGAGGGCCCAGCGCGACAGAGAGAGGGCCAGCGCGACAGAGAGAGGGCCAGCGCGACAGAGAGAGGGCCAGCGCGACAGAGAGAGGGCCAGCGCGACAGAGAGAGGGCCAGCGCGACAGAGAGAGGGCCAGCGCGACAGAGAGAGGGCCAGCGCGACAGAGAGAGGGCCAGCGCGACAGAGAGAGGGCCAGCGCGACAGAGAGAGGGCCAGCGCGACAGAGAGAGGGCCAGCGCGACAGAGAGAGGGCCAGCGCGACAGAGAGAGGGCCAGCGCGACAGAGAGAGGGCCAGCGCGACAGAGAGAGGGCCAGCGCGACAGAGAGAGGGCCAGCGCGACAGAGAGAGGGCCAGCGCGACAGAGAGAGGGCCAGCGCGACAGAGAGAGGGCCAGCGCGACAGAGAGAGGGCCAGCGCGACAGAGAGAGGGCCAGCGCGACAGAGAGAGGGCCAGCGCGACAGAGAGAGGGCCAGCGCGACAGAGAGAGGGCCAGCGCGACAGAGAGAGGGCCAGCGCGACAGAGAGAGGGCCAGCGCGACAGAGAGAGGGCCAGCGCGACAGAGAGAGGGCCAGCGCGACAGAGAGGGCCAGCGCGACAGAGAGAGGGCCAGCGCGACAGAGAGAGGGCCAGCGCGACAGAGAGAGGGCCAGCGCGACAGAGAGAGGGCCAGCGCGACAGAGAGAGGGCCAGCGCGACAGAGAGAGGGCCAGCGCGACAGAGAGAGGGCCAGCGCGACAGAGAGAGGGCCAGCACGACAGAGAGAGGGCCAGCGCGACAGAGAGACAGTCAGCGCGACAGACAGAGAGTCAGCGCGACAGACAGAGAGTCAGCGCGACAGAGAGCCAGCGGTACAGAGAGAGCCAGCACGACACAGAGAGAGCCAGAGCGACAGAGAGAGAGCCAGAGCGAGAGTGCGAGTGCCAACGTGAGAGTGAGAGTGCCAGCGCGAGAGAGAGAGAGAGCCAGCGCGAGAGAGAGAGCCTGCGAGAGAGAGAGAGAGAAAGTGAGAGAGAGCCAGCATGAGAGAGAGAGCCAGCGCGAGAGACAGAGAGCCAGCGCGAGAGACAGAGAGCCAGCGCGAGAGACAGAGAGCCAGCGCGAGAGACAGAGAGCCAGCGCGAGAGACAGAGAGCCAGCGCGAGAGACAGAGAGCCAGCGCGAGAGACAGAGAGCCAGCGCGAGAGACAGAGAGCCAGCGCGAGAGACAGAGAGCCAGCGCGAGAGACAGAGAGCCAGCGCGAGAGACAGAGAGCCAGCGCGAGAGACAGAGAGCCAGCGCGAGAGACAGAGAGCCAGCGCGAGAGACAGAGAGCCAGCGCGAGAGACAGAGAGCCAGCGCGAGAGACAGAGAGCCAGCGCGAGAGACAGAGAGCCAGCGCGAGAGACAGAGAGCCAGCGCGAGAGACAGAGAGCCAGCGCGAGAGACAGAGAGCCAGCGCGAGAGACAGAGAGCCAGCGCGAGAGACAGAGAGCCAGCGCGAGAGACAGAGAGCCAGCGCGAGAGACAGAGAGCCAGCGCGAGAGCAGAGCAGCGAGAGACAGAGCCAGCGCGAGAGACAGAGAGCCAGCGCGAGAGACAGAGAGCCAGCGCGAGAGACAGAGAGCCAGCGCGAGAGACAGAGAGCCAGCGCGAGAGACAGAGAGCCAGCGCGAGAGACAGAGAGCCAGCGCGAGAGACAGAGAGCCAGCGCGAGAGACAGAGAGCCAGCGCGAGAGACAGAGAGCCAGCGCGAGAGACAGAGAGCCAGCGCGAGAGACAGAGAGCCAGCGCGAGAGACAGAGAGCCAGCGCGAGAGACAGAGAGCCAGCGCGAGAGACAGAGAGCCAGCGCGAGAGACAGAGAGCCAGCGCGAGAGACAGAGAGCCAGCGCGAGAGACAGAGAGCCAGCGCGAGAGACAGAGAGCCAGCGCGAGAGACAGAGAGCCAGCGCGAGAGACAGAGAGCCAGCGCGAGAGACAGAGAGCCAGCGCGAGAGACAGAGAGCCAGCGCGAGAGGACAGAGAGCCAGCGCGAGAGACAGAGAGCCAGCGCGAGAGACAGAGAGCCAGCGCGAGAGACAGAGAGCCAGCGCGAGAGACAGAGAGCCAGCGCGAGAGACAGAGAGCCAGCGCGAGAGACAGAGAGCCAGCGCGAGAGACAGAGAGCCAGCGCGAGAGACAGAGAGCCAGCGCGAGAGACAGAGAGCCAGCGCGAGAGACAGAGAGCCAGCGCGAGAGACAGAGAGCCAGCGCGAGAGACAGAGAGCCAGCGCGAGAGACAGAGAGCCAGCGCGAGAGACAGAGAGCCAGCGCGAGAGACAGAGAGCCAGCGCGAGAGACAGAGAGCCAGCGCGAGAGACAGAGAGCCAGCGCGAGAGACAGAGAGCCAGCGCGAGAGACAGAGAGCCAGCGCGAGAGACAGAGAGCCAGCGCGAGAGACAGAGCAGCCAGCGCGAGAGACAGACAGCCAGCGCGAGAGACAGACAGCCAGCGCGAGAGACAGACAGCCAGCGCGAGAGACAGACAGCCAGCGCGAGAGACAGACAGCCAGCGCGAGAGACAGACAGCCAGCGCGAGAGACAGACAGCCAGCGCGAGAGACAGACAGCCAGCGCGAGAGACAGACAGCCAGCGCGAGAGACAGACAGCCAGCGCGAGAGACAGACAGCCAGCGCGAGAGACAGACAGCCAGCGCGAGAGACAGACAGCCAGCGCGAGAGACAGACAGCCAGCGCGAGAGACAGACAGCCAGCGCGAGAGACAGACAGCCAGCGCGAGAGACAGACAGCCAGCGCGAGAGACAGACAGCCAGCGCGAGAGACAGACAGCCAGCGCGAGAGACAGACAGCCAGCGCGAGAGACAGACAGCCAGCGCGAGAGACAGACAGCCAGCGCGAGAGACAGACAGCCAGCGCGAGAGACAGACAGCCAGCGCGAGAGACAGACAGCCAGCGCGAGACAGACAGCCAGCGCGAGAGACAGACAGCCAGCGCGAGAGACAGACAGCCAGCGCGAGAGACAGACAGCCAGCGCGAGAGACAGACAGCCAGCGAGAGACAGACAGCCAGCGCGAGAGACAGACAGCCAGCGCGAGAGACAGACAGCCAGCGCGAGAGACAGCCAGCGCGAGAGAGAGCCAGCGCGAGAGACAGCCAGCGCAAGAGGGGCAGCGCCAGCGCGAGAGAGAGAGAGAGAGACAGCGCGAGAGGGAGAGAGAGAGCCCGCACGAGAGCGAGAGAGCCAGCGCGAGAAAGAGCCAGCGCGAGAGAGAGCCAGCGCGAGAGAGAGCCAGCGCGAGAGAGAGCCAGCGCGAGAGAGAGCCAGCGCGAGAGAGAGCCAGCGCGAGAGAGAGCCAGCGCGAGAGAGAGCCAGCGCGAGAGAGAGCCAGCGCGAGAGAGAGCCAGCGCGAGAGAGAGCCAGCGCGAGAGAGAGCCAGCGCGAGAGAGAGCCAGCGCGAGAGAGAGCCAGCGCGAGAGAGAGCCAGCGCGAGAGAGAGCCAGCGCGAGAGAGAGCCAGCGCGAGAGAGAGCCAGCGCGAGAGAGAGCCAGCGCGAGAGAGAGCCAGCGCGAGAGAGAGCCAGCGCGAGAGAGAGCCAGCGCGAGAGAGAGCCAGCGCGAGAGAGAGCCAGCGCGAGAGAGAGCCAGCGCGAGAGAGAGCCAGCGCGAGAGAGAGCCAGCGCGAGAGAGAGCCAGCGCGAGAGAGAACCAGCGCGAGAGAGAACCAGCGCGAGAGAGAGCCAGCGCGAGAGAGAGCCAGCGCGAGAGAGAGCCAGCGCGAGAGTGAGCCAGCGTGAGAGAGAGCCAGCGCGAGAGAGAGCCAGCGCGAGAGAGAGCCAGCGTGAGAAAGAGCCAGCGCAAGAGAGAGAGAGCCAGCGCAAGGGAGAGAGAGAGAGCCAGCGCAAGGGAGAGAGAGAGAGCCAGCGCAAGAGAGAGAGAGCCAGCGCAAGAGAGAGAGAGAGCCAGCGCGAGAGAGAGAGAGAGAGCCAGCGCGAGAGAGAGAGAGTGAGCCAGCGCGACAGAGAGTGAGCCAGTGCGACAGAGAGAGAGCCAGCGCGACAGAGAGAGAGCCAGCGCGACAGAGAGAGAGCCAGCGCGACAGAGAGAGAGCCAGCGCGACAGAGAGAGAGCCAGCGCGACAGAGAGAGAGCCAGCGCGACAGAGAGAGAGCCAGCGCGACAGAGAGCCAGCGCGACAGAGAGAGAGCCGGAGCGACAGAGAGAGAGCCAGCGCGAGAGTGCGAGTGCCAACGTGAGAGTGAGAGTGCCAGCGCGAGTGAGAGAGAGAGCCAGCACGACAGAGAGAGAGCCAGCGCGACAGAGAGAGAGCCAGCGCGACAGAGAGAGAGCCAGCGCGACAGAGAGAGAGCCAGCGCGACAGAGAGAGAGCCAGCGCGACAGAGAGAGAGCCAGCGCGACAGAGAGAGAGCCAGCGCGACAGAGAGAGCCAGCGCGACAGAGAGAGAGCCAGCGCGACAGAGAGAGAGCCAGCGCGACAGAGAGAGCCAGCGCGACAGAGAGAGAGCCAGCGCGACAGAGAGAGAGCCAGCGCGACAGAGAGAGAGCCAGCGCGACAGAGAGAGAGCCAGCACGACAGAGAGAGAGCCAGCGTGACATAGAGTCAGCCAGCGCGACAGAGAGCCAGCGCGACAGAGAGCCAGTGCTACAGAGAGAGCCAGCACGACACAGAGAGAGCCGGAGCGACAGAGAGAGAGCCAGCGCGAGAGTGCGAGTGCCAACGTGAGAGTGAGAGTGCCAGCGCGAGTGAGAGAGAGAGCCAGCGCGAGAGAGAGAGCCAGCGAGAGAGAGAGCCTGCGCAAGAGAGAGAGAGAGAGCCAGCGCGACAGAGAGAGAGCCAGCGCGACAGAGAGTGAGCCAGCGCGACAGAGAGTGAGCCAGCGCGACAGAGAGTGAGCCAGCGCGACAGAGAGTGAGCCAGCGCGACAGAGAGTGAGCCAGCGCGACAGAGAGTGAGCCAGCGCGACAGAGAGTGAGCCAGCGCGACAGAGAGTGAGCCAGCGTGACATAGAGTCAGCCAGCGCGACAGAGAGCCAGCGCGACAGAGAGCCAGTGGTACAGAGAGAGCCAGCACGACACAGAGAGAGCCGGAGCGACAGAGAGAGAGCCAGCGCGAGAGTGCGAGTGCCAACGTGAGAGTGAGAGTGCCAGCGCGAGTGAGAGAGAGAGCCAGCGCGAGAGAGAGAGCCAGCGAGAGAGAGAGCCAGCGCAAGAGAGAGAGAGAGAGCCAGCGCGACAGAGAGAAAGAGCCAGCGCGACAGAGAGTGAGCCAGCGCGACAGAGAGTGAGCCAGCGCGACAGAGAGTGAGCCAGCGCGACAGAGAGTGAGCCAGCGCGACAGAGAGTGAGCCAGCGCGACAGAGAGTGAGCCAGCGCGACAGAGAGTGAGCCAGCGCGACAGAGAGTGAGCCAGCGCGACAGAGAGTGAGCCAGCGCGACAGAGAGTGAGCCAGCGCGACAGAGAGTGAGCCAGCGCGACAGAGAGTGAGCCAGCGCGACAGAGAGTGAGCCAGCGCGACAGAGAGTGAGCCAGCGCGACAGAGAGTGAACCAGCGCGACAGAGAGTGAACCAGCGCGACAGAGAGAGAGCCAGCGCGACAGAGAGAGAGCCAGCGCGACAGAGAGAGAGCCAGCGCGACAGAAAGAGAGCCAGCGCGACAGAAAGAGAGCCAGCGCGACAGAAAGAGAGCCAGCGCGAGAGTGAGCGCCAGCGTGAGCGAGAGCGCTAGCACGAGCAAGAGATCGCCAGTGTGATAGAGAGAGCGCCAGCGCGAGAGAGTGCGCCAGCGTGAGGGACAGGCAGCGCGAGAGAGAGAGAAAGAGCCCGCGTGAGAGAGAGAGCCAGCGCGAGAGAGAGCGCCAGCCCGAGAGAGAGAGCCAGCGCGCGAGAGAGAGAGCCAGCGCGCGAGAGAGAGAGCCAGCGCGCGAGAGAGAGAGCCAGCGCGCGAGAGAGAGAGCCAGCGCGCGAGAGAGAGAGCCAGCGCGCGAGAGAGAGAGCCAGCGCGCGAGAGAGAGAGCCAGCGCGCGAGAGAGAGAGCCAGCGCGCGAGAGAGAGAGCCAGCGCGCGAGAGAGAGAGCCAGCGCGCGAGAGAGAGAGAGCCAGCGCGCGAGAGAGAGAGCCAGCGCGCGAGAGAGAGAGCCAGCGCGCGAGAGAGAGAGCCAGCGCGACAGAGAGAGAGCCAGCGCGCGAGAGAGAGAGCCAGCGCGCGAGAGAGAGAGAGAGAGAGCCAGCGCAAGAGAGAGAGAGAGAGCCAGCGCAAGAGAGAGAGAGAGAGCCAGCGCGACAGAGAGAGAGAGAGAGCCAGCGCGAGAGAGAGAGAGAGTGAGCCAGCGCGACAGAGAGAGCCAGCGCGACAGAGAGAGAGCCAGCGCGACAGAGAGCCAGCGCGACAGAGAGAGAGCCAGCGCGACAGAGAGAGAGCCAGCGCGACAGAGAGAGAGCCAGCGCGACAGAGAGAGAGCCAGCGCGACAGAGAGAGAGCCAGCGCGACAGAGAGAGAGCCAGCGCGACAGAGAGAGAGCCAGCGCGACAGAGAGAGAGCCAGCGCGACAGAGAGAGAGCCAGCGCGACAGAGAGAGAGCCAGCGCGACAGAGAGAGAGCCAGCGCGACAGAGAGAGAGCCAGCGCGACAGAGAGAGAGCCAGCGCGACAGAGAGAGAGCCAGCGCGACAGAGAGAGAGCCAGCGCGACAGAGAGAGAGCCAGCGCGACAGAGAGAGAGCCAGCGCGACAGAGAGAGCCAGCGCGACAGAGAGAGAGCCAGCGCGACAGAGAGAGAGCCAGCGCGACAGAGAGAGAGCCAGCGCGACAGAGAGAGAGCCAGCGCGACAGAGAGAGAGCCAGCGCGACAGAGAGAGAGCCAGCGCGACAGAGAGAGAGCCAGCGTGACATAGAGTCAGCCAGCGCGACAGAGAGCCAGCGCGACAGAGAGCCAGTGGTACAGAGAGAGCCAGCACGACACAGAGAGAGCCGGAGCGACAGAGAGAGAGCCAGCGCGAGAGTGCGAGTGCCAACGTGAGAGTGAGAGTGCCAGCGCGAGTGAGAGAGAGAGCCAGCGCGAGAGAGAGAGCCAGCGAGAGAGAGAGCCTGCGAGAGAGAGAGCCAGCGAGAGAGAGAGAAAGTGAGAGAGAGCCAGCATGAGAGAGAGTCAGCACGAAAGAGAGAGTGAGCGCGAAAGAGAGAGAGCCATCGCGAGAGACAGAGAGACAACGCGAGAGACAGCCAGCGCGAGAGACAGCCAGCGCAAGAGGGGCAGCGCCAGCGCGAGAGAGAGAGCCCGCACGAGAGGGAGAGGGCCCGCGCGAGAGGGAGAGGGGCCCGCGAGAGGGAGAGGGCCCGCGCGAGAGGGAGAGAGCCCGCGCGAGAGGGAGAGAGCCCGCGCGAGAGGGAGAGAGCCCGCGCGAGAGGGAGAGAGCCCGCGCGAGAGGGAGAGAGCCAGCGCGAGAGAGAGCCAGCGCGAGAGAGAGCCAGCGCGAGAGAGAGCCAGCGCGAGAGAGAGCCAGCGCGAGGAGAGAGCCAGCGCGAGAGAGAGCCAGCGCGAGAGAGAGCCAGCGCGAGAGAGAGCCAGCGCGAGAGAGAGCCAGCGCGAGAGAGAGCCAGCGCGAGAGAGAGCCAGCGCGAGAGAGAGCCAGCGCGAGAGAGAGCCAGCGCGAGAGAGAGCCAGCGCGAGAGAGAGAGCCAGCGCGAGAGAGAGCCAGCGCGAGAGAGAGCCAGCGCGAGAGAGAGCCAGCGCGAGAGAGAGCCAGCGCGAGAGAGAGCCAGCGCGGAGAGAGAGCCAGCGGGAGAGAGAGCCAGCGCGAGAGAGAGCCAGGGCGAGAGAGAGCCAGCGCGAGAGAGAGCCAGCGCGAGAGAGAGCCAGCTCGAGAGAGAGCCAGCGCAAGAGAGAGAGAGAGAGCCAGCGCAAGAGAGAGAGAGAGAGCCAGCGCAAGAGAGAGAGAGAGAGCCAGCGCAAGAGAGAGAGAGAGAGCCAGCGCAGAGAGAGAGAGAGAGCCAGCGCGACAGAGAGAGAGAGAGCCAGCGCGACAGAGAGAGAGCCAGCGCGACAGAGAGTGAGCCAGCGCGACAGAGAGTGAGCCAGCGCGACAGAGAGTGAGCCAGCGCGACAGAGAGTGAGCCAGCGCGACAGAGAGTGAGCCAGCGCGACAGAGAGAGAGCCAGCGCGACAGAGAGAGAGCCAGCGCGACAGAGAGAGAGCCAGCGCGACAGAGACAGAGCCAGCGCGACAGAGAGAGAGCCAGCGCGAGAGTGAGCGCCAGCGTGAGCGAGAGCGCTAGCACGAGCAAGAGATCGCCAGTGTGATAGAGAGAGCGCCAGCGCGAGAGAGTGCGCCAGCGTGAGGGACAGGCAGCGCGTGAGAGAGAGAAAGAGCCCGCGTGAGAGAGAGAGCCAGCGCGAGAGAGAGCGCCAGCCCGAGAGAGAGAGCCAGCGCGCGAGAGAGAGAGCCAGCGCGCGAGAGAGAGAGCCAGCGCGCGAGAGAGAGAGCCAGCGCGCGCGAGAGAGAGCCAGCAGCGCGCGAGAGAGAGCCAGCGCGCGCGAGAGAGAGCCAGCGCGCGCGAGAGAGAGCCCGCGCGAGAGAGAGCCCGCGCGAGAGAGAGCCCGCGCGAGAGAGAGCCCGCGCGAGAGAGAGCCCGCGCGAGAGAGAGCCCGCGCGAGAGAGAGCCAGCGCGAGAGAGAGCCAGCGCGAGAGAGAGCCAGCGCGAGAGAGAGCCAGCGCGAGAGAGAGCCAGCGCGAGAGAGAGCCAGCGCGAGAGAGAGCCAGCGCGAGAGAGAGCCAGCGCGAGAGAGAGCCAGCGCGAGAGAGAGCCAGCGCGAGAGACAGCCAGCGCGAGAGACAGCCAGCGCGAGAGAGAGCCAGCGCGAGAGAGAGCCAGCGCGAGAGAGAGCCAGCGCGAGAGAGAGCCAGCGCGAGAGAGAGCCAGCGCGAGAGAGAGCCAGCGCGAGAGAGAGCCAGCGCGAGAGAGAGCCAGCTCGAGAGAGAGCCAGCGCGAGAGAGAGCCAGCGCGAGAGAGAGCCAGCGCGAGAGAGAGCCAGCGCGAGAGAGAGCCAGCGCGAGAGAGAGCCAGCGCGAGAGAGAGCCAGCGCGAGAGAGAGCCAGCGCGAGAGAGAGCCAGCGCGAGAGAGAGCCAGCGCGAGAGAGAGCCAGCGCGAGAGAGAGCCAGCGCGAGAGAGAGCCAGCGCGAGAGAGAGCCAGCGCGAGAGAGAGCCAGCGCGAGAGAGAGCCAGCGCGAGAGAGAGCCAGCGCGAGAGAGAGCCAGCGCGAGAGAGAGCCAGCGCGAGAGAGAGCCAGCGCGAGAGAGAGCCAGCGCAAGAGAGAGAGAGAGAGCCAGCGCAAGAGAGAGAGAGAGAGCCAGCGGAAGAGAGAGAGAGAGAGCCAGCGCAAGAGAGAGAGAGAGAGCCAGCGCAAGAGAGAGAGAGAGAGCCAGCGCAAGAAAGAGAGAGAGAGAGCCAGCGCAAGAGAGAGAGAGAGAGCCAGCGCGACAGAGAGAGAGCCAGCGCGACAGAGAGTGAGCCAGCGCGACAGAGAGTGAGCCAGCGCGACAGAGAGTGAGCCAGCGCGACAGAGAGTGAGCCAGCGCGACAGAGAGTGAGCCAGCGCGACAGAGAGTGAGCCAGCGCGACAGAGAGTGAGCCAGCGCGACAGAGAGTGAGCCAGCGCGACAGAGAGTGAGCCAGCGCGACAGAGAGTGAGCCAGCGCGACAGAGAGTGAGCCAGCGCGACAGAGAGTGAGCCAGCGCGACAGAGAGTGAGCCAGCGCGACAGAGAGTGAGCCAGCGCGACAGAGAGTGAACCAGCGCGACAGCGAGAGAGCCAGCGCGACAGAGAGAGAGCCAGCGCGACAGAGAGAGAGCCAGCACGACAGAAAGAGAGCCAGCGCGACAGAGAGAGAGCCAGCGCGACAGAGAGTGAGCCAGCGCGACAGAGAGAGAGCCAGCGCGACAGAGAGAGAGCCAGCGCGAGAGTGAGCGCTAGCGTGAGCGAGAGCGCTAGCACGAGCAAGAGATCGCCAGTGTGATAGAGAGAGCGCCAGCGCGAGAGAGTGCGCCAGCGTGAGGGACAGGCAGCGCGTGAGAGAGAGAAAGAGCCCGCGTGAGAGAGAGAGCCAGCGCGAGAGAGAGCGCCAGCCCGAGAGAGAGAGCCAGCGCGCGAGAGAGAGAGCCAGCGCGCGAGAGAGAGAGCCAGCGCGCGAGAGAGAGAGCCAGCGCGCGCGACAGAGAGCCAGCGCGCGCGAGAGAGAGCCAGCGCGCGCGAGAGAGAGCCAGCGCGCGAGAGAGAGCCAGCGCGCGAGAGAGAGCCAGCGCGCGAGAGAGAGAGCCAGCGCGCGAGAGAGAGAGCCAGCGCGCGAGAGAGAGAGCCAGCGCGCGAGAGAGAGAGCCAGCGCGCGAGAGAGAGAGCCAGCGCGCGAGAGAGAGAGCCAGCGCGAGAGAGTTCGAGCCAGCGCGAGAGAGAGCGAGCCAGCGCGAGAGAGAGCCAGCCAGCGCGAGAAAGAGCGAGCGAGCGCGGGGAGAGAGCGAGCCAGCACGAGAGAGCGCCAGCGCGAGAGACAGAGAGAGCCAGCGCGACAGAGAGATAGAGCCAGCGCGAAAAAATGAGTCAGCGTGAAAAAGAGAGTCAGCGCGAGAGAGACGGAGAGAGAGTCAGCGCGAGAGAGACGGAGAGAGAGTCAGCGCGAGAGAGACAGCGCGAGAGACAGAGAGAGCCAGCGCGAGAGACACAGAGAGCCAGCGCGAGAGACACAGAGAGCCAGCGCGAGAGACACAGAGAGCCAGCGCGAGAGACACAGAGAGCCAGCGCGAGAGACACAGAGAGCCAGCGCGAGAGACACAGAGAGCCAGCGCGAGAGACACAGAGAGCCAGCGCGAGAGACACAGAGAGCCAGCGCGAGAGACACAGAGAGCCAGCGCGAGAGACACAGAGAGCCAGCGCGAGAGACACAGAGAGCCAGCGCGAGAGACACAGAGAGCCAGCGCGAGAGACACAGAGAGCCAGCGCGAGAGACACAGAGAGCCAGCGCGAGAGACACAGAGAGCCAGCGCGAGAGACACAGAGAGCCAGCGCGAGAGA
Organism: Isurus oxyrinchus; assembly: GCA_026770705.1. Lineage (NCBI taxonomy): Eukaryota > Metazoa > Chordata > Chondrichthyes > Lamniformes > Lamnidae > Isurus > Isurus oxyrinchus. The sequence goes on from JANJGN010000010.1 coordinate 98,988,957, forward strand.
CACAGAGAGCCAGCGCGAGAGACACAGAGAGCCAGCGCGAGAGACACAGAGAGCCAGCGCGAGAGACACAGAGAGCCAGCGCGAGAGACACAGAGAGCCAGCGCGAGAGACACAGAGAGCCAGCGCGAGAGACACAGAGAGCCAGCGCGAGAGACACAGAGAGCCAGCGCGAGAGACACAGAGAGCCAGCGCGAGAGACACAGAGAGCCAGCGCGAGAGACACAGAGAGCCAGCGCGAGAGACACAGAGAGCCAGCGCGAGAGACACAGAGAGCCAGCGCGAGAGACACAGAGAGCCAGCGCGAGAGACACAGAGAGCCAGCGCGAGAGACACAGAGAGCCAGCGCGAGAGACACAGAGAGCCAGCGCGAGAGACACAGAGAGCCAGCGCGAGAGACACAGAGAGCCAGCGCGAGAGACACAGAGAGCCAGCGCGAGAGACACAGAGAGCCAGCGCGAGAGACACAGAGAGCCAGCGCGAGAGACACAGAGAGCCAGCGCGAGAGACACAGAGAGCCAGCGCGAGAGACACAGAGAGCCAGCGCGAGAGACACAGAGAGCCAGCGCGAGAGACACAGAGAGCCAGCGCGAGAGACACAGAGAGCCAGCGCGAGAGACACAGAGAGCCAGCGCGAGAGACACAGAGAGCCAGCGCGAGAGACACAGAGAGCCAGCGCGAGAGACACAGAGAGCCAGCGCGAGAGACACAGAGAGCCAGCGCGAGAGACACAGAGAGCCAGCGCGAGAGACACAGAGAGCCAGCGCGAGAGACACAGAGAGCCAGCGCGAGAGACACAGAGAGCCAGCGCGAGAGACACAGAGAGCCAGCGCGAGAGACACAGAGAGCCAGCGCGAGAGACACAGAGAGCCAGCGCGAGAGACACAGAGAGCCAGCGCGAGAGACACAGAGAGCCAGCGCGAGAGACACAGAGAGCCAGCGCGAGAGACACAGAGAGCCAGCGCGAGAGACACAGAGAGCCAGCGCGAGAGACACAGAGAGCCAGCGCGAGAGACACAGAGAGCCAGCGCGAGAGACACAGAGAGCCAGCGCGAGAGACACAGAGAGCCAGCGCGAGAGACACAGAGAGCCAGCGCGAGAGACACAGAGAGCCAGCGCGAGAGACACAGAGAGCCAGCGCGAGAGACACAGAGAGCCAGCGCGAGAGACACAGAGAGCCAGCGCGAGAGACACAGAGAGCCAGCGCGAGAGACACAGAGAGCCAGCGCGAGAGACACAGAGAGCCAGCGCGAGAGACACAGAGAGCCAGCGCGAGAGACACAGAGAGCCAGCGCGAGAGACACAGAGAGCCAGCGCGAGAGACACAGAGAGCCAGCGCGAGAGACACAGAGAGCCAGCGCGAGAGACACAGAGAGCCAGCGCGAGAGACACAGAGAGCCAGCGCGAGAGACACAGAGAGCCAGCGCGAGAGACACAGAGAGCCAGCGCGAGAGACACAGAGAGCCAGCGCGAGAGACACAGAGAGCCAGCGCGAGAGACACAGAGAGCCAGCGCGAGAGACACAGAGAGCCAGCGCGAGAGACACAGAGAGCCAGCGCGAGAGACACAGAGAGCCAGCGCGAGAGACACAGAGAGCCAGCGCGAGAGACACAGAGAGCCAGCGCGAGAGACACAGAGAGCCAGCGCGAGAGACACAGAGAGCCAGCGCGAGAGACACAGAGAGCCAGCGCGAGAGACACAGAGAGCCAGCGCGAGAGACACAGAGAGCCAGCGCGAGAGACACAGAGAGCCAGCGCGAGAGACACAGAGAGCCAGCGCGAGAGACACAGAGAGCCAGCGCGAGAGACACAGAGAGCCAGCGCGAGAGACACAGAGAGCCAGCGCGAGAGACACAGAGAGCCAGCGCGAGAGACACAGAGAGCCAGCGCGAGAGACACAGAGAGCCAGCGCGAGAGACACAGAGAGCCAGCGCGAGAGACACAGAGAGCCAGCGCGAGAGACACAGAGAGCCAGCGCGAGAGACACAGAGAGCCAGCGCGAGAGACACAGAGAGCCAGCGCGAGAGACACAGAGAGCCAGCGCGAGAGACACAGAGAGCCAGCGCGAGAGACACAGAGAGCCAGCGCGAGATAGAGAGAGCCAGCGCGAGATAGAGAGAGCCAGCGCGAGATAGAGAGAGCCAGCGCAACAGAGAGAGTGCCAGCGCAACAGAGAGAGTGCCAGCGCAACAGAGAGAGTGCCAGCGCAACAGAGAGAGCCAGCACAAGAGAGAGCGACAGAGAGCCAACGCGAGAGAGTGCCAGCGCGAGAGAGAGCCAAAGCGAGAGAGAGCCAGCGCGAGTGAGAGAGAGCCAGCGCGAGTGAGAGAGAGCCAGCGCGAGTGAGAGAGAGCCAGCGCGAGTGAGAGAGAGCCAGCGCGAGTGAGACAGACAGCCAGCGCGAGTGAGAGAGAGAGAGCCAGCACGAGTGAGAGAGCCAGCGCGAGTGAGACAGACAGCCAGCACGAGTGAGAGAGAGAGCCAGCGCGAGTGAGAGAGAGAGCCAGCGCGAGTGAGAGAGAGCCAGCGCAAGTGAGACAGACAGCCAGCGCGAGTGAGAGAGCCAGCGCGAGTGAGAGAGCCAGCGCGAGTGAGAGAGCCAGCGCGAGTGAGAGAGCCAGCGCGAGTGAGAGAGCCAGCGCGAGTGAGAGAGCCAGCGCGAGTGAGAGAGCCAGCGCGAGTGAGAGAGCCAGCGCGAGTGAGACAGACAGCCAGCATGAGTGAGAGAGAGCCAGCGCGAGTGAGAGAGAGCCAGCGCGAGTGAGAGAGAGCCAGCGCGAGTGAGACAGACAGCCAGCGCGAGTGAGAGAGAGAGAGAGCCAGCGCGAGTGAGAGAGAGAGAGAGCCAGCGCGAGTGAGAGAGAGAGAGAGCCAGCGCGAGTGAGAGAGAGAGAGCCAGCGCGAGTGAGAGAGAGAGAGAGCCAGCGCGAGTGAGAGAGAGAGAGAGCCAGCGCGAGTGAGAGAGAGACAGCCAGCGCGAGTGAGAGAGACAGCCAGCGCGAGTGAGACAGACAGCCAGCGTGAGTGAGACAGACAGCCAGCGCGAGTGAGACAGACAGCCAGCGCGAGTGAGACAGACAGCCAGCGCGAGTGAGACAGACAGCCAGCGCGAGTGAGACAGACAGCCAGCGCGAGTGAGACAGACAGCCAGCGCGAGTGAGACAGACAGCCAGCGCGAGTGAGACAGACAGCCAGCGCGAGTGAGACAGACAGCCAGCGCGAGTGAGACAGCCAGCGCGAGTGAGACAGACAGCCAGCGCGAGTGAGACAGACAGCCAGCGCGAGTGAGACAGACAGCCAGCGCGAGTGAGACAGACAGCCAGCGCGAGTGAGACACAGCCAGCGCGAGTGAGACAGACAGCCAGCGCGAGTGAGAGAGAGCCAGCGCGAGTGAGAGAGCCAGCGCGAGTGAGACAAACAGCCAGCGCGAGTGAGAGAGAGCCAGCGCGAGTGAGAGAGCCAGCGCCAGCGCGAGTGAGAGAGCCAGCGCGAGTGAGAGAGAGAGCCAGCGCGAGTGAGAGAGAGAGAGCCAGCGTGAGTGACAGAGAGAGAGCCAGCGCGAGTGAGAGAGAGAGCCAGCGCGAGTGAGACAAACAGGCAGCGCGAGTGAGAGAGAGCCAGCGCGAGTGAGACAGAGAGCCAGCGCGAGTGAGAGAGAGAGCCAGCGCGAGTGAGAGAGAGCCAGCGCGAGTGAGAGAGAGCCAGCGCGAGTGAGAGAGAGCCAGCGCGAGTGAGAGAGAGCCAGCGCGAGTGAGAGAGAGCCAGCGCGAGTGAGAGAGAGCCAGCGCGAGTGAGAGAGAGCCAGCGCGAGTGAGAGAGAGAGAGCCAGCGCGAGTGAGACAGACAGCCAGCGCGAGTGAGACAGACAGCCAGCGCGAGTGAGAGAGACAGCCAGCGCGAGTGAGAGAGACAGCCAGCGCGAGTGAGACAGCCAGCGCGAGTGAGAGAGACAGCCAGCGCGAGTGAGAGAGACAGCCAGCGCGACAGAGAGACAGCCAGCGCGACAGAGAGACAGCCAGCGCGACAGAGAGACAGCCAGCGCGACAGAGAGACACCCAGCGCGACAGAGAGACACCCAGCGCGACAGAGAGATAGCCAGCGCGACAGAGAGATAGCCAGCGCGACAGAGAGACACCCAGAGCGACAGAGAGACAGCCAGCGCGGCAGAGAGACAGCCAGCGCGGCAGAGAGACAGCCAGCGCGGCAGAGAGACAGCCAGCGCGGCAGAGAGACAGCCAGCGCGGCAGAGAGACAGCCAGCGCAAACAGAGAGAGAGCCAGCGCGACAGAGAGAGAGCCAGCGCGACAGAGAGAGAGCCAGCGCGACAGAGAGAGGGCCAGCGTGACAGAGAGAGAGCCAGCGCGACAGAGAGAGCCAGCGCGACAGAGAGAGAGCCAGCGCGACAGAGAGAGAGCCAGCGCGACAGAGAGAGAGCCAGCGCGACAGAGAGAGAGCCAGCGCAAGAGAGTGCGCAAGCTTGAGGGACAGCCAGCGCGCGAGAGAGAGAAAGAGCCCACGCGAGAGAGAGAGCCAGCACGAGAGAGAGCGCCAGCCCGAGAGAGAGAGCCAACGCGAGAGACAGCAAGTGAGAGAGAGCCGGCATGAGAGAGAGAGAGTCAGCGTGAAAGAGAGAGAGAGTCAGCGTGAAAGAGAGAGAGAGTCAGCGGGAAAGAGAGAGAGAGTCAGCGGGAAAGAGAGAGAGAGTCAGCGGGAAAGAGAGAGAGAGTCAGCGGGAAAGAGAGAGAGAGTCAGCGGGAAAGAGAGAGAGAGTCAGCGGGAAAGAGAGAGAGAGTCAGCGGGAAAGAGAGAGAGAGTCAGCGGGAAAGAGAGAGAGAGTCAGCGGGAAAGAGAGAGAGAGTCAGCGGGAAAGAGAGAGAGAGTCAGCGGGAAAGAGAGAGAGAGTCAGCGGGAAAGAGAGAGAGAGTCAGCGGGAAAGAGAGAGAGAGTCAGCGGGAAAGAGAGAGAGTCAGCGGGAAAGAGAGAGAGTCAGCGGGAAAGAGAAAGAGAGCCAGCGCGAGAGACAGAGAGAGCCTGCGCGAGAGATAGAGCAAGCGCGAGAGAGTTCCAGCGCGAGAGAGAGAGAGTCAGCGTGAAAGAGAGAGAGAGTCAGCGTGAAAGAGAGAGAGAGTCAGCGGGAAAGAGAGAGAGAGTCAGCGGGAAAGAGAGAGAGAGTCAGCGGGAAAGAGAGAGAGAGTCAGCGGGAAAGAGAGAGAGAGTCAGCGGGAAAGAGAGAGTGAGTCAGCGGGAAAGAGAGAGAGAGTCAGCGGGAAAGAGAGAGAGAGTCAGCGGGAAAGAGAGAGAGAGTCAGCGGGAAAGAGAGAGAGAGTCAGCGGGAAAGAGAAAGCGAGCCAGCGCGAGAGATAGAGCAAGCGCGAGAGAGTTCCAGCGCGAGAGAGAGAGAGTGCCAGAGTGAGAGAGACAGAGAGCCAGCGTGAGAGAGACAGAGAGCCAGCGTGAGAGAGACAGAGAGCCAGCGTGAGAGAGACAGAGAGCCAGCGTGAGAGAGACAGAGAGCCAGCGTGAGAGAGACAGAGAGCCAGCGTGAGAGAGACAGAGAGCCAGCGTGAGAGAGACAGAGAGCCAGCGCGAGAGAGAGCCAGCACGCGAGAGAGAGAGCCAGCGCGCGCGAGAGAGCCAGCGCGAGAGAGAGAGAGCCAGCGCGAGAGAGAGCGAGCCAGCGCGAGAGAGAGCGAGCCAGCGCGAGAGAGAGAGAGCCAGCGCGCGAGAGAGAGCGAGCCAGCGCGAGAGAGAGCGAGCCAGCGCAAGAGAGAGCGAGCCAGCGCAAGAGAGAGCGAGCCAGCGCAAGAGAGAGCGAGCCAGCGCGGGAGAGAGCGAGCCAGCGCGAGAGAGAGAGCGCCAGCGCGACAGAGAGAGAGCCAGCGCGACAGAGTGCCAGCGCGACAGAGAGATAGAGCCAGCGCGACAGAGAGATAGAGCCAGAGCGACAGAGAGATAGAGCCAGAGCGACAGAGAGATAGAGCCAGAGCGACAGAGAGATAGAGCCAGAGCGACAGAGACATAGAGCCAGCGCGAAAAAGAGAGTTAGCGCGAAAAAGAGTCAGCGCGAAAAAGAGTCAGCGCGAAAAAGAGAGTCAGCGCGAGAGAGACAGAGAGAGAGCCAGCGCGAGAGAGACAGAGAGAGAGCCAGCGCGAGAGAGACAGAGAGAGAGCCAGCGCGAGAGAGACAGAGAGAGAGCCAGCGCGAGAGAGACAGAGAGAGCCAGCGCGAGAGAGACAGAGAGAGCCAGCGCGAGAGAGACAGAGAGAGCCAGCGCGAGAGACACAGAGAGCCAGCGCGAGAGACACAGAGAGCCAGCGCGAGAGACACAGAGAGCCAGCGCGAGAGACACAGAGAGCCAGCGCGAGAGACACAGAGAGCCAGCGCGAGAGACACAGAGAGCCAGCGCGAGAGACACAGAGAGCCAGCGCGAGAGACACAGAGAGCCAGCGCGAGAGACACAGAGAGCCAGCGCGAGAGACACAGAGAGCCAGCGCGAGAGACACAGAGAGCCAGCGCGAGAGACACAGAGAGCCAGCGCGAGAGACACAGAGAGCCAGCGCGAGAGACACAGAGAGCCAGCGCGAGAGACACAGAGAGCCAGCGCGAGAGACACAGAGAGCCAGCGCGAGAGACACAGAGAGCCAGCGCGAGAGACACAGAGAGCCAGCGCGAGAGACACAGAGAGCCAGCGCGAGAGACACAGAGAGCCAGCGCGAGAGACACAGAGAGCCAGCGCGAGAGACACAGAGAGCCAGCGCGAGAGACACAGAGAGCCAGCGCGAGAGACACAGAGAGCCAGCGCGAGAGACACAGAGAGCCAGCGCGAGAGACACAGAGAGCCAGCGCGAGAGACACAGAGAGCCAGCGCGAGAGACACAGAGAGCCAGCGCGAGAGACACAGAGAGCCAGCGCGAGAGACACAGAGAGCCAGCGCGAGAGACACAGAGAGCCAGCGCGAGAGACACAGAGAGCCAGCGCGAGAGACACAGAGAGCCAGCGCGAGAGACACAGAGAGCCAGCGCGAGAGACACAGAGAGCCAGCGCGAGAGACACAGAGAGCCAGCGCGAGAGACACAGAGAGCCAGCGCGAGAGACACAGAGAGCCAGCGCGAGAGACACAGAGAGCCAGCGCGAGAGACACAGAGAGCCAGCGCGAGAGACAGAGAGAGCCAGCGCGAGAGACAGAGAGAGCCAGCGCGAGAGACAGAGAGAGCCAGCGCGAGAGACAGAGAGAGCCAGCGCGAGAGACAGAGAGAGCCAGCGCGAGAGACAGAGAGAGCCAGCGCGAGAGACAGAGAGAGCCAGCGCGAGAGACAGAGAGAGCCAGCGCGAGAGACAGAGAGAGCCAGCGCGAGAGACAGAGAGAGCCAGCGCGAGAGACAGAGAGCCAGCGCGAGAGACAGAGAGAGCCAGCGCGAGAGACAGAGAGAGCCAGCGCGAGAGACAGAGAGAGCCAGCGCGAGAGACAGAGAGCCAGCGCGAGAGACACAGAGAGCCAGCGCGAGAGACACAGAGAGCCAGCGCGAGAGACACAGAGAGCCAGCGCGAGAGACACAGAGAGCCAGCGCGAGAGACAGAGAGAGCCAGCGCGAGAGACAGAGAGAGCCAGCGCGAGAGACAGAGAGAGCCAGCGCGAGAGAGAGAGAGCCAGCGCGAGAGAGAGAGCCAGCGCAACAGAGAGAGTGCCAGCGCAACAGAGAGAGTGCCAGCGCAACAGAGAGAGCCAGCGCAAGAGAGAGTGACAGAGAGCCAACAAGAGAGTGCCAGCGCGAGAGAGAGCCAGCGCGAGAGAGAGAAAGCCAGCGCAAGAGAGCCAGCGCGAGTGAGAGAGAGCCAGCGCGAGTGAGAGAGAGCGAGAGCCAGCGCGAGTGAGAGAGAGCGAGAGCCAGCGCGAGTGAGAGAGAGCGAGAGCCAGCGCGAGTGAGAGAGAGAGAGAGCCAGCGCGAGTGAGAGAGAGAGAGAGCCAGCGCGAGTGAGAGAGAGAGCCAGCGCGAGTGAGAGAGCCAGCGCGAGTGAGAGAGAGCCAGCGCGAGTGAGAGAGAGAGAGCCAGCGCGAGTGAGAGAGAGAGAGCCAGCGCGAGTGAGAGAGAGAGAGCCAGCGCGAGTGAGAGAGAGAGAGCCAGCGCGAGTGAGAGAGAGAGAGCCAGCGCGAGTGAGAGAGAGAGAGCCAGCGCGAGTGAGAGAGAGAGAGCCAGAGCGAGTGAGAGAGAGAGAGCCAGAGCGAGTGAGAGAGAGAGAGCCAGAGCGAGTGAGAGAGAGAGAGCCAGCGCGAGTGAGAGAGAGGCAGCCAGCGCGACAGAGAGGCAGCCAGCGCGACAGAGAGGCAGCCAGCGCGACAGAGAGGCAGCCAGCGCGACAGAGAGGCAGCCAGCGCGACAGAGAGGCAGCCAGCGCGACAGAGAGGCAGCCAGCGCGACAGAGAGGCAGCCAGCGCGACAGAGAGGCAGCCAGCGCGACAGAGAGGCAGCCAGCGCGACAGAGAGGCAGCCAGCGCGACAGAGAGAGACAGCCAGCGCGAGAGAGAGAGACAGCCAGCGCGAGAGAGAAAGACAGCCAGCGCGAGAGAGAAAGACAGACAGCGCGAGAGAGAAAGACAGACAGCGCGAGAGAGAAAGACAGACAGCGCGAGAGAGAAAGACAGACAGCGCGAGAGAGAAAGACAGACAGCGCGAGAGAGAAAGAGAGACAGCGCGAGAGAGACAGAGAGCCAGCGCGAGAGAGACAGAGAGCCAGCGCGAGAGAGACAGAGAGCCAGCGCGAGAGAGACAGAGAGCCAGCGCGAACGAGACAGAGAGCCAGCGCGAACGAGACAGAGAGCCAGCGCGAACGAGACAGAGAGCCAGCGCGAACGAGACAGAGAGCCAGCGCGAACGAGACAGAGAGCCAGCGCGAACGAGACAGAGAGCCAGCGCGAACGAGACAGAGAGCCAGCGCGAACGAGACAGAGAGCCAGCGCGAACGAGACAGAGAGCCAGCGCGAACGAGACAGAGAGCCAGCGCGAACGAGACAGAGAGCCAGCGCGAACGAGACAGAGAGCCAGCGCGAAAGAGAGAGAGCCAGCGCGAAAGAGAGAGCCAGCGCGAAAGAGAGAGCCAGCGCGAAAGAGAGAGAGAGCCAGCGCGAAAGAGAGCGACAGCCAGCGCGACAGAGAGCGACAGCCAGCGCGACAGAGAGCGACAGCCAGCGCGACAGAGAGCGAGAGCCAGCGCGACAGAGAGCGAGAGCCAGCGCGACAGAGAGCGAGAGCCAGCGCGACAGAGAGCGAGAGCCAGCGCGACAGAGAGCGAGAGCCAGCGCGACAGAGAGCGAGAGCCAGCGCGACAGAGAGCGAGAGCCAGCGCGACAGAGAGCGACAGCCAGCGCGACAGAGAGCGACAGCCAGCGCGACAGAGAGCGACAGCCAGCGCGACAGAGAGCGACAGCCAGCGCGACAGAGAGCGACAGCCAGCGCGACAGAGAGCGACAGCCAGCGCGACAGAGAGCGACAGCCAGCGCGACAGAGAGCGACAGCCAGCGCGACAGAGAGCGACAGCCAGCGCGACAGAGAGCGACAGCCAGCGCGACAGAGAGCGACAGCCAGCGCGACAGAGAGCGACAGCCAGCGCGACAGAGAGCGACAGCCAGCGCGACAGAGAGCGACAGCCAGCGCGACAGAGAGCGACAGCCAGCGCGACAGAGAGCGACAGCCAGCGCGACAGAGAAAGACAGCCAGCGCGACAGAGAAAGACAGCCAGCGCGACAGAGAAAGACAGCCAGCGCGACAGAGAAAGACAGCCAGCGCGACAGAGAAAGACAGCCAGCGCGACAGAGAAAGGCAGCCAGCGCGACAGAGAAAGGCAGCCAGCGCGACAGAGAAAGGCAGCCAGCGCGACAGAGAAAGGCAGCCAGCGCGACAGAGAAAGGCAGCCAGCGCGACAGAGAAAGGCAGCCAGCGCGACAGAGAAAGGCAGCCAGCGCGACAGAGAAAGGCAGCCAGCGCGACAGAGAAAGGCAGCCAGCGCGACAGAGAAAGGCAGCCAGCGCGACAGAGAAAAGCAGCCAGCGCGACAGAGAAAGACAGCCAGCGCGACAGAGAAAGACAGCCAGCGCGACAGAGGAAGACAGCCAGCGCGACAGAGAAAGACAGCCAGCGCGACAGAGAAAGACAGCCAGCGCGACAGAGAAAGACAGCCAGCGCGACAGAGAAAGACAGCCAGCGCGACAGAGAAAGACAGCCAGCGCGACAGAGAAAGACAGCCAGCGCGACAGAGAAAGACAGCCAGCGCGACAGAGAAAGACAGCCAACGCGCGAGAGAGAGACAGCGCGAGAGAAAGAGACAGCGCGAGAGAGAGACAGCGCGAGAGTGAAAGAGAGACAGCGCGAGAGTGAAAGAGAGACAGCGCGAGAGAGAAAGAGAGCCAGCGCGAGAGAGAAAGAGAGCCAGCGCGAGAGAGAAAGAGAGCCAGCGCGAGAGAGAAAGAGAGCCAGCGCGAGAGAGAAAGAGAGCCAGCGCGAGAGAGAAAGAGAGCCAGCGCGAGAGAGAAAGAGAGCCAGCGCGAGAGAGAAAGAGAGCCAGCGCGAGAGAGAAAGACAGCCAGCGCGACAGAGAAAGACAGCCAGCGCAACAGAGAAAGACAGCCAGCGCGACAGAGAAAGGCAGCCAGCGCGACAGAGAAAGACAGCCAGCACGACAGAGAAAGACAGCCAGCGCGACAGAGAAAGACAGCCAGCGCGACAGAGAAAGACAGCCAGCGCGACAGAGAAAGACAGCCAGCGCGACAGAGAAAGACAGCCAACGCGCGAGAGAGAGACAGCGCGAGAGAAAGAGACAGCGCGAGAGAGAGACAGCGCGAGAGAGAAAGAGAGACAGCGCGAGAGTGAAAGAGAGACAGCGCGAGAGAGAAAGAGAGCCAGCGCGAGAGAGAAAGAGAGCCAGCGCGAGAGAGAAAGAGAGCCAGCGCGAGAGAGAAAGAGAGCCAGCGCGAGAGAGAAAGAGAGCCAGCGCGAGAGAGAAAGTGAGCCAGCACAAGTGAGAGCCAGCGCGAGACAGAGAGAACCTGCACGAGAGAGAGAGAGAGAACCAGCGCAAGAGAGAGAGAGAACCAGCGCGAGAGAGAGAGAGAACCAGCGCGAGAGAGAGAGAGAACCAGCGCGAGAGAGAGAGAGAACCAGCGCGAGAGAGAGAGAGAACCAGCGCGAGAGAGAGAGAGAACCAGCGCGAGAGAGAGAGCCAGCGGGAGAGAGATAGCATGCCAGCGCGGGAGAGAGAGCATGCCAGCGCGAGAGAGAGCATGCCAGCGCGAGAGAGAGAGCATGCCAGCGCGAGAGAGAGAGCATGCCAGCGCGAGAGAGAGAGCATGCCAGCGCGAGAGAGAGAGCATGCCAGCGCGAGAGAGAGAGCATGCCAGCGCGAGAGAGAGAGCATGCCAGCGCGAGAGAGCATGCCAGCGAGAGAGAGAGAGCATGCCAGCGAGAGAGAGAGAGCATGCCAGCGAGAGAGAGAGAGCATGCCAGCGAGAGAGAGAGAGCATGCCAGCGAGAGAGAGAGAGCATGCCAGCGAGAGAGAGAGAGCATGCCAGCGAGAGAGAGAGAGCATGCCAGCGAGAGAGAGAGAGCATGCCAGCGAGAGAGAGAGAGCATGCCAGCGAGAGAGAGAGAGCATGCCAGCGAGAGAGAGAGAGCATGCCAGCGAGAGAGAGAGCCTGCGCGAGAGAGGCAGCGCAAGAGAAGAGAGAGAGCCAGCGCGAGACAGAGAGAGAGAACCAGCGTGAGAGAGAGAGAACCAGCGCGAGAGAGAGAGAACAAGCGTGAGAGAGAGAACCAGCGCGAGAGAGAGAGAGAACCAGCGCGAGAGAGAGAGAACCAGCGCGAGAGAGAGAGAACCAGCGCGAGAGAGAGAGAACCAGCGCGAGAGAGAGAGAGAACCAGCGCGAGAGAGAGAGAGAACCAGCGCGAGAGAGAGAATACCAGCGCGAGAGAGAGAGAACCAGCGCGAGAGAGAGAGAACCAGCGCGAGAGAGAGAGAACCAGCGCGAGAGAGAGAGAACCAGCGCGAGAGAGAGAGAGAACCAGCGCGAGAGAGAGAGAACCAGCGCGAGAGAGAGAGAACCAGCGCGAGAGAGAGAGAACCAGCGCAAGAGAGAGAGAACCAGCGCGAGAGAGAGAGAACCAGCGCGAGAGAGAGAGAGAAGCAGCGCAAGAGAGAGAGCCTGCGCGAGAGAGAGGCAGCGCAAGAGAAGAGAGAGAGGCAGCGCAAAAGAGAGAGAGCCAGCACGAGAGAGAGAGAGAGAACCAGCGCGAGAGAGAGAGAGAACCAGCGCGAGAGAGAGAGAGAACCAGCGCGAGAGAGAGAGAGAACCAGCGCGAGAGAGAGAGAGAACATGCGCGAGAGAGAGAGAGAACATGCGCGAGAGAGAGAGAGAACATGCGCGAGAGAGAGAGAACATGCGCGAGAGAGAGAACCAGCGGGAGAGAGAGAACCAGCGGGAGAGAGAGAACCAGCGGGAGAGAGAGAACCAGCGGGAGAGAGAGAACCAGCGGGAGAGAGAGAACCAGCGGGAGAGAGAGAGCATGCCAGCGCAGGAGAGAGAGCATGCCAGCGCGAGAGAGAGAGCATGCCAGCGCGAGAGAGAGAGCCAGCGCGAGACAGAGAGAACCAGCGCGAGAGAGAGAGAGAACCAGCGCGAGAGAGAGAGAGAACCAGCGCGAGAGTGAGAACCAGCGCGAGACAGAGAGAACCAGCGCGAGAGAGAGAAAGAACCAGCGCGAGAGAGAGAAAGAACCAGCGCGACAGAGAGAGCATGCCAACGCGGGACAGAGAGCATGCCAGCGCGAGAGAGAGCCAGCGCGAGAGAGAGAGAGAGCCAGCGCGAGAGAGAGTGAGAGCCAGCGCGAGAGAGAGTGAGAGCCAGCGCGAGAGAGAGTGAGAGCCAGCGAGAGAGAGTGAGAGCCAGCGCGAGAGAGTGAGAGCCAGCGCGAGAGAGTGAGAGCCAGCGCGAGAGAGTGAGAGCCAGCGCGAGAGAGTGAGAGCCAGCGCGAGAGAGTGAGAGCCAGCGCGAGAGAGTGAGAGCCAGCGCGAGAGAGAGAGAACCAGCGCGAGAGAGAGAGAACCAGCGCGAGAGAGAGAAAACCAGCGCGAGAGAGAGAGAACCAGCGCGAGAGAGAGAGAACCAGCGCGAGAGAGAGAGAACCAGCGCGAGAGAGAGAGAACCAGCGCGAGAGAGAGAGAACCAGCGCGAGAGAGAGAGAACCAGCGCGAGAGAGAGAGAACCAGCGCGAGAGAGAGAGAACCAGCGCGAGAGAGAGAGAACCAGCGCGAGAGAGAGAGAACCAGCGCGAGAGAGAGAGAACCAGCGCGAGAGAGAGAGAACCAGCGCGAGAGAGAGAGAACCAGCGCGAGAGAGAGAGAACCAGCGCGAGAGAGAGAGAACCAGCGCGAGAGAGAGAAAACCAGCGCGAGAGAGAGAGAACCAGCGCGAGAGAGAGAGAACCAGCGCGAGAGAGAGAGAACCAGCGCGAGAGAGAGAGAACCAGCGCGCGAGAGAGAGAACCAGCGCGAGAGAGAGAGAACCAGCGCGAGAGAGAGAGAACCAGCGCGAGAGAGAGAGAACCAGCGCGAGAGAGAGAGGGAAGCAGCGCAAGAGAGAGAGCCTGCGCGAGAGAGAGGCAGCGCAAGAGAAGAGAGAGAGGCAGCGCAAGAGAAGAGAGAGAGCCAGCACGAGAGAGAGAGAGAGAACCAGCGCGAGAGAGAGAGAGAACCAGCGCGAGAGAGAGAGAGAACCAGCGCGAGAGAAAGAGAGAACATGCGCGAGAGAGAGAACCAGCGGGAGAGAGAGAACCAGCGGGAGAGAGAGAGCATGCCAGCGCAGGAGAGAGAGCATGCCAGCGCAGGAGAGAGAGCATGCCAGCGCGAGAGAGAGAGCCAGCGCGAGACAGAGAGAACCAGCGCGAGAGAGATAGAGAACCAGCGCGAGAGAGAGAACCAGCGCGAGAGTGAGAGCCAGCGCGAGACAGAGAGAACCAGCGCGAGAGAGAGAAAGAACCAGCGCGAGAGAGAGAACCAGCGCGACAGAGAGAGCATGCCAACGCGGGACAGAGAGCATGCCAGCGCGAGAGAGAGCCAGCGCGAGAGAGAGTGAGAGCCAGCGCGAGAGAGAGTGAGAGCCAGCGCGAGAGAGAGTGAGAGCCAGCGCGAGAGAGAGTGAGAGCCAGCGCGAGAGAGAGTGAGAGCCAGCGCGAGAGAGAGTGAGAGCCAGCGCAAGAGAGAGTGAGAGCCAGCGCAAGAGAGAGTGAGAGCCAGCGCAAGAGAGAGTGAGAGCCAGCGCAAGAGAGAGTGAGAGCCAGCGCGAGACAGAGAGAGAGAACCAGCGCGAGACAGAGAGAGAGAACCAGCGCGAGACAGAGAGAGAGAACCAGCGCGAGACAGAGAGAGAGAACCAGCGCGAGACAGAGAGAGAGAACCAGCGCGAGACAGAGAGAGAGAACCAGCGCGAGACAGAGAGAGAGAACCAGCGCGAGACAGAGAGAGAACCAGTGCGAGAGAGAGAGAGAGAGCCAGCGCGAGAGAGAGAGAGCCAGCGCGAGAGACAGCCAGCGCGAGAGAGAGACAGCCAGCGCGAGAGAGAGACAGCCAGCGCGAGAGAGAGACAGCCAGCGCGAGAGAGAGACAGCCAGCGCGAGAGAGAGACAGCCAGCGCGAGAGAGAGACAGCCAGCGCGAGAGAGAGACAGCCAGCGCGAGAGAGAGACAGCCAGCGCGAGAGAGAGACAGCCAGCGCGAGAGAGAGACAGCCAGCGCGAGAGAGAGACAGCCAGCGCGAGAGAGAGACAGCCAGCACGAGAGAGAGACAGCCAGCGCGAGAGAGAGACAGCTAGCGCGAGAGACAGCCAGCGCGAGAGAGAGACAGCCAGCGCGAGAGAGAGAGAGCCAGCGCGAGAGAGAAAGAGAGCCAGCGCGAGAGAGAGAGCCAGCGCGAGAGAGAGCCAGCGCGAGAGAGAGAGCCAGCGCGAGAGAGAGAGAGCCAGCGCGAGAGAGAAAGAGAGCCAGCGCGAGAGAGAGAGAGCCAGCGCGAGAGAGAAAGAGAGCCAGCGCGAGAGAGAAAGAGAGCCAGCGCGAGAGAGAAAGAGAGCCAGCGCGAGAGAGAAAGAGAGAGAGCGAGAGAAAGAGAGAGAGCGCGAGAGAGAAAGAGAGACAGCGCGAGAGAGAGAGAGACAGCGCGAGAGCGAAAGAGAGACAGCGCGAGAGAGAAAGAGAGCCAGCGCCAGAGAGAGCGAGAGCCAGCGCCAGAGAGAGCGAGAGCCAGCGCCAGAGAGAGCGAGAGCCAGCGCCAGAGAGAGCGAGAGCCAGCGCCAGAGAGAGCGAGAGCCAGCGCCAGAGAGAGCGAGAGCCAGCGCCAGAGAGAGCGAGAGCCAGCGCCAGAGAGAGCGAGAGCCAGCGCCAGAGAGAGCGAGAGCCAGCGCCAGAGAGAGCGAGAGCCAGCGCCAGAGAGAGCGAGAGCCAGCGCCAGAGAGAGCGAGAGCCAGCGCCAGAGAGAGCGAGAGCCAGCGCCAGAGAGAGCGAGAGCCAGCGCCAGAGAGAGCGAGAGCCAGCGCCAGAGAGAGCGAGAGCCAGCGCCAGAGAGAGCCAGTGCAAGAATGAGCCTGAGCACAAGAGCAAGCATGAGAGCAAGAGACACGCACTAAAGAGAGAGAGGAGACAGGAAGAGGACAGTGACAGACAGGGGTTAATTCAACCACGTCATTGACACAGTTGAGGTTTGAAGACTGATTTCCTTGGCAGTTTACAATTCACAAAATGCACAATTTTGGCAACGGTCAGTATGGAAACACTGCACAGTAACCAGTTAGTGTGGGACAATTCTCAAATTGCACCATCTTTGTTCGTCAAGCTCCTGACCATCAATTAAATCTTAACCTTATACTAGACAAAGAAACAAGTAAAACCCAGAACATTTTGTGTTTACACATCTGTACAAAGAGAGATAAGGAGTAAGTGAGGAAGCCTGGGAGAAAGATATAGTGAGCAAGCAAATGGAAAAACATCGAAAAAAGTGAGAGAGAGAGAAAAAGGAGAAAAGAGTAAGGAGAAAAAGAGCAAGGGAATGGAGAAAGAGAGCTCAAAAGCAGGATTTGTTTAAATTCATTCAAGGGATGCGGGCATCGCTGGCAAGACCAGCATCTGTTGCCCATCCCTTCAACTGAGTAATTTCCCAGGCCATTTCAGAGGGCAGTTAGGAGTCAACCACATTGCTGTAGGTCTGGGCTCACATGTAGGACAGATCAGGTTAAGGTGGCAGCTTTTCTTCCCTGATGGGCCCTTGTGAACAAGACGGGTTTTACAACAATCTGGTAATTATGGACACCATTAACGAAAATGGCCTTTTCTTCCAGCTCATAAGTGAATTGAAACTCCCCAGCTACTGTGGTTGGTTATCCCCACATTGTTAATCCAGGCCAGTAACAGAGCCACCAATCATAAGAATCCTAAGTGACATGATGGTGGGTATGGGGCAACAGCCTGCAAGTATCAAAGAAACATGTACATCCCGATCATCAGCCAGGGTGAGGGTGGCAAGGGGAAGCAGTCTCACAAGAGGTGTGACAATGGGGATAAGCAGAAGAGCACGGGTGTAGGTGGTGGCGGACGGGCGCGGGCCGGCAGGGAGAGGGGGGGAGAGGGCAGGCAGGGAGCAGGCGAGCAAGAGCTGGCGGGAGCAGGCGAGCACCCATGGAACCTCCCCGTTCCCCCCAATACTCACTGCTAGATATTGGGGTCCAAGTGTGTTCAGCCCAGCCAGGTTGCCCCACATGGTGGCTGCGTTCAGCTGCTGCATTTGCTGTTGGAGCTGCTGAGCAATTCGTTTCTGCTCCTTATCCTTCTGTGTGTCGGCAAACTTCACAACGATCGGGGAAGAACAGCCCTATTCAGGAGAAAGAATTTAGAGCATATTGTAGCACAGGGTCGATCAGGGCGAGGGGGTCATCAGAGAGGGGCTGGGAGGGGGTGTCAGAGGCAGTGTAACGGGGAGGGGGGGGTCAGAGAGTGCGCACCGGGTGGTGGGGGTGGGGAGGGTCAGAGGCAGCGTGCATGGTGGGGAGATGGTTGGGGCGAGACTAAAAGAGTGCGCGCAGCAGGACCCACTACAGGGGAGGCTGGGGGCCAAAGCAGCTGCCAGCTGGTGGGGTGGTATTGGAGCCCATATCCATTGACAGATGTGTTTGGTTGCATCACAGCTCAAAACTTAGTGAAGATGAGTTAACTAACTTCAAGAGGCCAACCGGTTTCATGGGCAGGTACAAGCAAAGCCCCAAGTGAATATTTCTGGATTGTGATGGTAATTATGAGCTGAGGAATTCTGTTCTAATTTTAATGAAGATGCAGGATCAAAGAGACCTGGGGATAAATGTACACAAACCTTTCCTCAGGGTAAAACAAGTTGAGAATGCTGTGAATAAAGTTTATGCGGTCTTTGGTTTCATTAAGATGCAAAGAATACAAAAGCAAAGAAGTTATATTGCACCTTGGACAACTCTGGTGAAACATTTGCTCAATTTCTCTGCTCAGTTCCAGACAAAACCTCGGAAAGGGTGTGGAAGAAATTTACTGGATACAGGACTTCAGCCATGTGGAGAAACTGGAATTATTCTTAAAATCGAGAAGATTGAAAGATTTGATCAGAGGTGTTGAAAATTGTTTTTGATAGATTAAATAAGGAGGGGGAGGTGATTTTTGTTAAAGCAGTGGGTTAGTGTGACATGGAATGCACTGCTTGCAAGGCCGGGGGAAACAGTTTCGGTAGTAACTTTCAAAAAGGGATCAGAGAAGTAATTGGAGGGGAAAACACGGCAATGCCATGAGGAACAGACTGTGGAATGGAGCTAGCACATTTAAATTGCTGGCACAGGCATGCTGGGGCGAATAGCCTCGTGAGCTGTCTGATTCGGAATCTGGGACATGGCTCACCTCCATTGTCTGTGACTGGTGCATGGTCTTGATTGCATTCTGTGCCATTGATCGCGTTGCAAACGTTATAAATGCACAACCTGTGGAGGAGACAATAGGCCATAAGAATATTAGAACATAAGAAATAGGAGCAGGAGTAGGCCATTCAGCCCCTCAAGCCTGCCCTGCCATTCAATGAGATCATGGCTGATCTGCCCCAGGCCTCAACTCCTCTTTCGTGCCAGCTCCTCATAGCCCTCAACTCCACGATCAGGAAAAGGGATCCAAATGCAGGCACACGAGGCAGGCACCTGCCTATTATCCATACTCTGTCTCCCGTTGTTCAGCCAATTTCCAAGCCAGGTCAATAATTTGGTTTCAATTCCATGCACCTCAATCTCAGCAAAGAGGGATGAGGAACTTCAAATGCCTTTTGCAAGTCCACACAAAAAATATCCACACAAAATACCATTTACTCTACTTTAGTCACGTCTAACAAATTCAATCAGGATCATCAGGCATAATCCATCACTACTCTCACAGCAGGAGCAGCAGATGGTGTACAACAACCACCTAGGCTAACACAGCAGGGAAAGCCCAATCCAATAGAAGCTTCGATACAAAGTCAACAATAGATGAATTTTCCTTCCTTTCTTTAAACCTCCAGTGGCCATTTCTTATCTTATCGCAAGCATAACCGTGGCTTTCGTTCCCCAATTCCAGAGCGCGCGCACCCCCTCCTCGCGGGCAGGTGGGCGCACGTGCCCCCCCCCCCTCAGACACACACACATCCCCCCTCACAGATACACATGCACCCCCCCCCCCTCACAGACACACACGCACCTCCCCTTACAGACCTGCACCCCCACCCCCCTCACAGACACACACACACACACAATAGCCCCCCCTAGACTCTGCCCAGGCTTTTGCACCTTCCACTAATTATTTCCTTCTCTTTTTTGTATTTTGATTCTCTCTCACAATCCATCTTACATAGAGGGGCACAGAGAACATAAGAGCTAGCAAGGAGAAGGTGAGGTCTACCATGAGCAGGCAGAGAGTGAGATAGTGAGACGCAAAGAGTAAGAGCATTGTACTGATCAATATTTGTCAAATAGATTATTCTGTCTTTACCTCATGGCAATGTGTGTGTCTAAGTTTCCACCTCAGGACTCCGCCCGTTCCAAAATTCCAGCAGCAGCCATCGACCTAGGCCACCGACCCACCTGCTCCCTACATCCCTGAACAACTCTTTCTTCCTGAAGCCCTGTAATATTGGTTCCACTCACCTCGACTCAGTCCGTCTGGACCTCGTAATATTCGACATTCTTCTATCTGTCCAAACGGTGAAAACATGACACGGACATCGTTTTCATTGCATTTTTTGGAAATCATACCCACAAACAGCTTTCTGTCTTCCACAGCTGCAAGCAAACAAGGGGAAAATTTTAGCGACAGACAGTTATATAAGGAGGCACGTATATATACCTACTAACTCCCCTAAAACCTCAAGTTAGAGTTGTATTCCCTGGAAATGAGACATAAGGTGGGGGGTATTTGATCAAGGGTTGCAAGATATTAATGTGAACAGAGAGGGCCAGTGGAGAGAAACAACTTTCACGCGTCTAAGGCTAGACCTTCAGGAGTGAAATTAGGAAATGCTGCTACACACAAAGGGGTGATAGCAGTCTTGAATTCTCTTCTGCAGACCTTTGCTATCCAAGTGTTCACAGACATGGGGCAAAGGCAGGTATATGTAGTTAGGTCACGGATCAGATAATCTCATTGAATGGCTGTACAGACACGAGGGCTCAAATGGCTGAGGTATGTGGTCTACCCTGTCTCGCGCACAGGTGCATGCAGTCTTTCCTGAGACGAGATGATAATGCCCTGTTTACTGATGAGCATGGACTGACTCACCATTGTTCTTCTCACTATCAGCTGGTTTCATCTGTATAGGATGGTGCATCTGGAGAAAGAGAAGAGGGAATGGATCAATCACTATACCGGGATGGCAGGAAGCTGCTTCAGATGGTCCATTCCTGCCCAGTAGCAACACAGTATGTCTGTGGCTTGAGTTCAAAAATCAAAGCTGATGCTCCAATGCAATACTTGGGGAATGCTATACTATTGAGGTGTCATTTCTTGGATGAGATGTTAAGCCGAAGGCCCATCTGCCTGCTCAGATGGACGTAAAAGATCCCCGGCGCTATTTTGAAGAAGAGCAAGGAAATTATCCCTGGTGCCCTGGCCAATGTTTATCCCTCAATCAACATAACAAAAACATATTATTTGGTCATTATCACATTGCTGTTTGTGGGAGCTTGCTGTGCACAATTTGGCTGTTGCCTTTCCTATATTACAACACTTGAAAAAGTACTTAATAGGCTGTAAAACAATTTGAGATGTCTGGTGGCTGGGAAAAGCACTATATAAATGCAAGTCTAACTTTCCTTCAAATTATCTTGCCTGTCTGTGTGCACCCAAGAACACAGCAATCAGGAGCTGACCACACTCTGGGAGGCCCAGCAAAAAACAAAGAATTTAGCCTTCAGTAACACTACAGGCATCATTAAAGCAAGCTCCATCACACTAAATAGTATCACCAGCAAGGTTAGCAGTCCATAAGTGTCAGTGTAAGGCACCCACAGGACAAAAAAGCAACAGAGTGTGAAAAGAACTGAAAGATAAATGAAATGAAAGTTAGGTTACAAAGCAAACATGTGGCTAGGAGGCAGGGGGACTCCAGTTATCCCTTGTTCAACACATGGGCAGAAGGTCTCTCTCCCTCATACAGACATATCAAGTCATTGATATATAACTGCAGAAAGGAGATCTATCACTAAGTCCTAAGGAATCCCAGTAGAAACAGCCTCCCAGTCTCAGAAACACCTTCCTGCTTCTGAGCCAATTTTCAATCCAACTTGCCACTTGCCCTTGGATCCTATGAGCGTTTAATTTTATAACCGGTCTGCCATGTGGGATCGTGTCAGAAACCTTGCTGAAATCCTACATGAAACACACCATACTCATCAGCCCTTCTTGTTACTTCCTCAAAACACAATTCAATCAGGCACAAACTTGTGTTATCAAATCCATGCTGACTGTCCTTGATTAATTCACACCTTTCTATCAGAAATTGTCCCAATAATTTCTCCTCCACCCCAGGCTAACTTGCCTATATTTAGACAAGTTAACCTGTCCTCCTTTTTAAACAACTGTATCATGTTAGCAAGTCCACCTGCAAAGTTTTGAAAATGATAATTGGACTCTTTGCTGTTTCCTCCCTTACTTTATTTAGCAGGCTCATATGTTCTACAACCAACAAGAAAACAAGCCAAATTAGATTTAATGAGTAATGAGCCAGATTTAATTAACAGCCGACTGATATGTGAACATTTATCCAATAGTGATCATAATATGATCACGGTTAGCATTCTTTAAAAGGAAGAAATGTGAAACATTGAATCATAGAATATAATCGTGAAATGGTTACAAAACAGGAGGTCACTCTGCCCCAACTTTCAGCAAGAGTCATTCTGCTCGTCCCATTCCCTCGCCCTTTCCCTGTTCTCTATTCGGATTCTCTATTCGGATAATTCTCCAATTCCCTTTTGAAAGCCTTGAACAAGTCAGCCTCTACAACACTCTCAAGTAGTGCAGTCCAGACCCTAACCACTTTGTGTAAAAACATTTTACCTCATATGTTACTTTGGCTTCTATTGCTGTTCACCTCAAATCTGTGCCCTCTGGTTCTCAATCCTTCCACCAATGGGAACAGTTTCTCCCTATATATTCCATCCGGATCCCTCATGATTTTGAATACCTCTCTCAAATCTCCTCTTAACCTTCTCTTCTCCTAGAAGTGTCCAATCTACACAACTGAAGTTCCACACCATTGTTGTGAATCTTTTCAGCACTCTAACAGCTTCACATCATTGTTAAATTGTGAAGCCCAGAATTGGATATAATACTCTAGTTGAGGCTGAAACAGTATTTAACGCAAGTTTAACATAACTGCCTTGCTTTTGTACTCTATGCTAGTATTTTTTTTTTTGAAAAATATACTTTATTCATAAAATATCTGGAAGAACATTACAAAATATTTCAAAATCGCCATCACAAAAGTACAATCAGATTCAACTTTTACACATGGATCACGAGGTGCATCAATACAATCAATGAATATTACAATCATTTCAAGATGTTCATTGCAGACAATCAGACAATGGTACTGAAGTTATCAACATACATCATGTTGCACTCTGAAGTGCTTCAATACAATTATACAACTAGTATTCAATGCATACATTCATTGTGAGCTGTACAGTCCGAGGGGCTCCAAACAATTCCCAGCCCCTCAGTGCCCAATGGCAGAAAGGTCTTAGACAGCGACCTTTCCCCATTGCGCCTTTGCGGCGGCTGCCCCAAGTTTTAGTGCATCCCTCAGCACGTAGTCCTGGACCTTGGAATGTGCCAGTCTGCAACACTCAGTCAGAACAACTCTTTGAGCTGGAAGACCAACAAGTTTCGGGCAGACCAAAGAGCATCTTTCACCGAGTTGATGATCCTCCAGCTGCAGTTGATGTTTGTCTCGGTGTGTCCCCCTGGGAACAGCCTATAGAGCACAGAGTCCTGTGTCACAGAATTGCTCGGGATGAACCTCGACAGAAACCACTGCATCTCTCTACTCTATGCTACAATTGATAAAGCCCAGGATGCCATATGCCTTATTAACCACACTCTCAACCTGTCCTGCCACCTTCAATCTGCTCCCCACACCCCCTTTAGAATTGTATTTTTTAAAGATCTCTCTGCTTTCTTCCTCCAAAATGAATCACTCCACACTATTCTGCCCTAAATTTCATTTGCCACTTGTCTGCCCTCTTTTTGAATTAACACCGTACTCCTCATAGTTCACAATTCATTCAAGTTTTCTGTCATTTGCAAATTTTAATATTATGCTCTGTTCAGTCAAGTCTAGGTCATTAATATGTATTAACAGCAGCAGGCATTTTAACAATCAGTGTTCGGAGGGCCCAACTATATACCTTCCTCCAGAAGAACAACTGTTCACCACTACTGTTTCCTGTCACTCAGCCAATTTTGCATCTAAATTGCTACTGTCACTTTTATTCCATAAGCTCTAACTTTGCTCACAAGTCTGTTGTGCGGCACTGTATCAAATGCCTTTTGAAAGTACACAAACAGTATTACCCTCATCATCCCTCTGTTACCTTGTCACTAAACTTAGTCAAGTTAGTTAAACATGATTTGCTCTTAACAAAGCCATGTTACCTTTTGTATTAATTAACCCACATTTGCCCAAGTGACGATTAGTTTCGTCCTGAGTTATTGTTTCTAAAAACTTCCCCACCGCTGAGGTTAAACTTATTGACCTGAAATTGCTAGGCTAATCCTTACACCCTTTTTTTGAACAAAAGCTTCATCATATCCTATGTTCATATGTTTATAATCATATGTTCTGCTGAAGGGTCATGAGGACTCGAAACGTCAACTCTTTTCTTCTCCGCCGATGCTGCCAGACCTGCTGAGTTTTTCCAGGTAATTCTGTTTTTGTTTTGGATTTCCAGCATCCGCAGTTTTTTGTTTTTATCTTCATCATAACCTGCTTGCTTTTGTATTCTATGCCACCACTTATAAAGTTTAGGATCCCACATTCCTTACTAACCACTTTCTCGATCGTCAACAATTTGTACACATATACCCTCAGGTCTCTCTGTTCCCTTTGGAATTGTGGAATTTATTAAAATTCTAGATTTAAAAAAGGCTGATTTCAATGGGGAGAGACAGACTATCCACAGTAAACTGGACAAATCTGTTCATGGGTAAAATGACAGATCAGCTGAAAATGTTCAAAAAATAATTTATTATACAAAGCTGGCTTATACTCCTAAGGGGCAAGAGTTCTACTTGCCAAAAAGACAGTCGAGGAAACTAAAGAGGTAAGAGACAGCATAAAAGTAAAATAAAAAGCCCACAAAAATACAAAAACTAGTATGGGCCTTGGCAACTGTGCAAGAAAAACAAAAAAGTGACAGAACAGGTCGTAAAGAGTTACATAAAGAGAATATGAAAAGAAACTTGTAACAGATATCAAAATTAATACATATCTTTTTAATAGTTATAGTGGAAAAATAAGCGTGGTCAGGTGTCATTTAAACACCGATAATGGTATTGGTGTCAATGAGAAGAAAGAAATGGCATTGTGTCAGTATTTACAGTAGAGGGAAAGATTAGCATGCTGGATATCCCAAGCAAACTAATGCTGAAACAGGAACTCAACAAGCTTAACATAACTGAAATAACATTAACTAAGAAAATAATGGTACTGAGCAGTGCCAAATCCCCAAGGCGAGATCCATTCCATCCATTTTAAAGGAAATAAGTGAGAACTTTAAACCTCTATGATCTTCCAAAATTCTTTCAAAGCAAAAACTGATGCTTTAGGTTCAAAAATTGAACATATTGTTTGCTTTTTAAGAAAGGTAAACCAGGAAACTGAAGGCTATTTAGCTGAACATCTATTATTGGGGTATTGCCTAAGTCTGCAATTAAGGATACCGTGGATATTTTCAACTTTTTATTTAATATTCGTTCACGTGATGTGGGCATTGCTGGCCAGGCCAGCATTTATCCTCCATCTCTAATTGCCTTTGAGATAGTGGTGGTAAGTTGCCTTCTTGAACCACTGCAGTCCCTGTGCTGTTGGTACACCCACAGTGCTGTTAGGGAGGGAGCTCCAGGATTTTGACCCAGTGACAGTGAAGGAACTGTGATATATTTCCAAGTCAGGATGGTGTGTTTTCAACTGATCAGAGGGAACCAGCATGCCTGATGAACCTGATAGAATTTTTTTTGAAGAGATGATTAACATAATAGACAGGGGAATGTCTATGGATGTTACTTATATGGAATTCCAGAAAACATTCCATAAAGTTTCTCAGAAGAAATTGCTAACTAAAGTTGAAGCTCATGCAATTGAAGGCCTCATTATTAACCTCATTAAGAAACTGCTTGAGTGAGAGAGAGAGAGAGAGAGAGAGAAGCGAAAATATGCAACTCTAGTTGGCACGATGTAACTAATGGTGTCCCACAAGTATGTGTTGTGGTCTCAACAACCCAGCATATCAACAATTTAGATAATGGGATAAAGGCACACATCCAAGTTTGCTGATGTAGTGAAGATAGGCAGTATGGTAAGCTGTGGAGGTGGAAGCATAAACTTACAAAGAGATATCAGAGAAGCTCCATGTTTTCAAAAGGAAATTGGATGGGCACTTAAAAGAAATAAACTTGCAGAGCTATGGGGGTAGATCAGGGGAATGGGGCTGACTGGATTGCTACACAGTTGGATGACATGGCCATCCTCTATGCTGTAAATAACACTATTTTGATAGATTAAGTGAATGGGCAAAACTCTGGCAAACTGATTTTAATGTAGGCAAATGCGAGGTCTGTCACTTTAAATCCAAAAAGAATAAATTTGAGTACTTTCTAAATGGTGGAAATCTAGAAACAGTGACCTGGGGTACATATACATAGATCATTAAAATGTTATGGACAAGTACAGGTAAACAGGAATGGAATTCTGACCTTTATACTTAGAGGACCATAATAAAAGGGGGTAGAAGTCATGCTACAGCTACACAAAGCACCAGTTAGACAGAGGAACACTTTCCACTGGCTGGGGGAACTTGGACTGGGAGACAGAGTCTAAAAGTTAGAGACAGGGCTTTTAGAAGTGAAATTAGGAAATACTTCTACATACAAGGAGTGGTAAACGTTTGGAACTCTCTTTCATAAATGGCAGCTGACGCTAAATCAATTGTTAATCTGAGATTGATAGGTATTTGTTAACCAAAGGTATTGAGGGATATGGAGCAAAGACAGGTATCTGGGATTAGGTCACAGATCAGCCATGATCTCATTGAAAGGTGAATCAGACTCAATGAGCTGAGTGGCCGAATGCTGGTCCTCAGTATTTATTCCACTTAACCTTATTTGTCATCTGCAAATGCCCAAGTTATGACCTGCAACCTCAAGTCTAAGTCATTAATGTATATCAAAAGGAGCAGTTATTCTGAAACTGAATCCTGGGGAAACTCATCTTCCTCCACTATTTCCAAGAAACGGTCACTCACCACGACTTTTGCCAGTTTTGTATCCATGCTACTACTTTTATCCCATGGCTTCAATTTTGCGAGCAAGGGGTGCTTTATCAAACACCATTCAAAATTCCACACATGCAACATCAACTGCAATGTCCTCATTGACTCTCTTTGTTACCTCATCAATAGACTCAATCAAATTTATCAAACGTGATTTGCCCTTAACAAGATCATGCTGACTCTCCTTTATTAATCTATCATTGTCTGAGTGTCTCTTTATTTTCTTCCAGCACTATATTAACTGGACTGTAATTTTCAGTTTTATCCACTTTTGAACAAGGGTATAACATCCTCCAGTCCTCCAGCCCCACCTCCGTATCAAAGGAGAATTGGAATACTGTGGCCAGCAACTCTGCAATTTCCACCCTTCGCAATACAGAATGCATCGCCATCCAGAATGGACTGGAGACTTATCTCCTTCAAATATGTCAATGTTTCTTATATCTTAATCTAATTTTTACCAGATTCAGTATTCTGACAACCTCATTTACCGTAACTTTGGCAAAATCCTCACCCTCGGAAAACAATAATGCAAAGTAGTCCTTCAGCCCCTCAGTCATGCTTTCTGTCTACATCGATAGATTTCCATTTTGGTACTTAATTGGTCCCATCGCTCATCTGACAACCCTGTTTTTGTTAAGATACCTACAGAAGACCGCAAGATTTTCATTTCTGATAGGGACCTAACTACCTTTATGCTGTCTCTTTTACTCTCAATTCATGATTCATTTCTCCTCTGTACTTAAAATTCCGCTTGATTGTTCCTTGTATTGTCAAGTTGACATCTAGCATTTTTTAAATTCTTTCATGGGATGTGAGCATCTCTGGCTGGGCTAGCATTTATTGACCATCCGTAACTGCCCTCAAGAAGGTGGCGGTGAGCTGCCTTCTTGAACCACAGCAGTTCATGTGGTATAGGTACACCCACAGTGCTGTTGGGGACGGAGTTCCAGGGTTTTGACCCAGCGACAGTGAAGGAATGGCAATATATTTCCAAGTCAGGATGCTGAGTGACTTGGAGGGGAACTTCCAGACGATGGTGTTCCCATCTATCTGCTACCCTTGCCCCTCTAGATGGCAGTGGTCGTGGGTTTGAAAGATGCTAAGGAGGTTTGTTGAGTTGGTGCAGCGCATCTTGTAGATGGCACAGACTGCTGCCACTGTGTGTCAATGGAGGAGAGAGTGGATGGTGGATGAGGTGCCAATCAATTGGACTACTTTGTCCTCAATTATATAGAGTTTCTTGAGTGTTGTTGGAGCTACACATATCCAGGCAAATGGAGAGTATTCCATCACACTCTTGACTTGTGCCTTGTAAGGTGGTGGACAGACTTTGGGGGGTCAGGAGGTGAGTTACTCATCGCAGGATTCCCAGGTCTGACCTGCTTTTGCAGCCACAATATTTATATGGCTAGTCCAGTTCAGTTTCTGGTCAATGGTTACCCCCAGGATGTTGACAGTGAGGGATTCAGTGATGATAATGCCATTGAATGTCATGGGGAGATGCTTAGATTCTCTCCTTGTTGGAAATGGTCATTGCCTGGCACTTGTGTGGCACAAATGTTACTTGTCACTTGTCAGCCTAAGCCTGGATATTGTCCAGGTCTTGCTGCCTTTGGACATGGACAGTTACAGTATCTGAGGAGCTGTGAATGGTGCTGAACATTGTGCAATCATCAGCAAACATCCCACTTCTGACCTTATAATGGAAGGAAGGTCATTGATCAAGTAACTAAAGATGCTTGGGTCTAGGACACGAACCTGAGGAACTCCTGCAGTCCTAAGGCTGAGATGACCATACACTATCTTTTCCCATTACATTCAACTCCCTTAATTCCTTCATCACCCAGACAGCTTTGACTGCCTTCCATTTCACTCGAGGGAATGAGCCTACACTGTGCTCTTTAGAGGCTGACCACTTTTCTATTTCATTTCAACAAATTGGATTTGTATAGTACCATAAAGATGGCAAAATGTCCCCAGGCCCTTAAAAGCAGGAATACCAATAAAAATAGTATTGACACTGAGTCACATAAATATAGATGACCAAAAGCTTGGTTAAAGAGGTAGAATTTAAAGAGCATCTTAAAGGAGAAGATGTAAAGAGGCAGAATGGTTCAGAGAGAGAATTCCAGAGCTGAGGGCCGAGGCAGTTACAAGCACGGACGCCAATGGTGCAGCAATTAAAATTGGGGATTTGCAAGAGGTCAGGATTCGAAAAGCACAAAGATCCCAAAGGTTTGTGGGACTTGAAGAGGTTAGAGAGATAATGGAGGGACTTAAAAACAAGGAGGCAGTGTAGGTCAGCAAGCCAGGAGAATATTGGTTCAGTCAAGTTTAGAGGTACAAAGGCACGGATCACAGGTTCAGCAGCAGATAACCCGGGAAGGGTTGAATCGTGCAATATTATGAAGGTGGGAGTAGGCAGTCTTGGTGAGGGAACAGGTATGTAAGTCAGACATTCCACTCAAGGTCAAACACAACACTAAGATTACGAAAGATGCAGCCCAGCTTCAGAAAGAGCCAAGGAGAGAGACAGTGATCAGGAAACTGGGTTCATGATGCAGACCAAAGACAATAGCTTCTGTCTTCCCAGTATTTTGTGGGGAATGTCAGCTCATCTAACATTGGCTATTGGGCAAGCAGAGAGGTCCAAACTGGTGGCTATGAGAACTGAATGGCTTCAGCGTACATGTAGTGCCTGATGAGCTTTCTGATGATACTCCTAAGGGGCAGCAGGTAGATGAGAAATAGAAAGGCACCAAGGAGAGATCACTAGAGGTAGCCATGCAGGAGTGGGAAGAGATGAGGAGGAACAGTTTACCACAGCCATTTTTTCCAATTTGTTCTTGGGATGTGAGCCTCGCTGCCTGAGCCAGTATTTATAGTCCAAACCTAATGACCCTTAGGCAGCTGGTGGTGAGCGGCCTTCCTGAACCACTGCAGTGCATGTGGTGTAGGAACACAACAGTGCTGTTAGGGAGGGAGTTCCAGGATTTTGATCCAGGATGGTGTGTGACTTGGAGGGGAACTTGTAGGTGATGGTGTTTCCATGTGTCTGGTGCCCTTGTCCTTCTAGGTGGTAGAGGTCCCAGGTTTGGAAGGTGCAGTCAAAACAGCTTTGGCAAGTTGTTCCAATACATCTTGTATATGATATACACTGCTGCCACTGTGCGTCTGTGGTGGAGGGAGTGAATGTTTAAGGTGGTGAATGGGATGCCAATCAAGTGGGATGCTTTGTCTTGGTTGGTGTCAAGATTTTTGACTGTTGTTGTGTCTTGTAGATGGCTTGTGGCGGTTGGGGTCAGGGTGTGAGTTACTCACACAAAGTTCCCAGCTTTGACCTGCTCTTTTAGCCACAGCATTTATACGGCTGGACCAATTAAGTTTCTGATCAACAGTAACCCCCAGAATTTGATGGTGGCGTATTCAGGATTGGTCATGTCACTGAACATCAAGGGATGATGATTAGACTCAGTTTTATTGGAGATGGTCATTGCCTGGCACTTGGGTGACACAATACTACTTGCCAATTATTTGCCCAAACCTGAATATTGCCCAGGTCTCCAGGAGGACACAGGCTGCTTCAGTATCGAATCCTACTATGCAATCAGCAAACATCCCCACTTCTGACCTTATGATGCAGGGAAGGTCATTGATGAAGCTGCTGAAGATAGTTGGGTCGAGGATGCTACCCTGAGGAACTCCTGCAGTGATGCCCTAGGGCTGAGATGACTGACCTCCAACAACTACAACCATCTTCCTTTGTGCTAGGTATGACAGCGGAGAGCTTTCCCCCAATTCCCATCAACTCAAGTTTTGCTAGGGTTCCTTGATGACATCAAGGCAGCGTTTGACCAAGTGTGGCAAGGGCAGTCACCACCTCACCTCAAACCTCTTTTGACCATGTTTGGACAAAAGCTGTATTGAGGCCTGGAGTCAAGTGGCCCTGGCAGAAACCCAAACTGAGCAGGTTATTGCTGAGTAAGTGCCACTTAACAGCAGTGTCAATGATATTTTGCTGATGATCAAGAGTAGACTGATGGGGCAGCAATTGGCCGGGTTGGATTTGTCCTGCCTTTTGTGCACAGGACATACCTGGGCAATTTTCCACATTGTCAGGTAGATGCCAGTGTTGTAGCTGTACTAGAACAGCTTGGCTAGGAGCACTGCTAGTTCTGGAGCACAAGTCTTCAGTAGTACTGCCAAGATGTTGTCAGGGCCTTTGCTGTACCCAGTGTCTTTAGCCATTTTCTCATGTCATATGGAATGAATCAGATTGGCTGAAGGCTGGCATCTATGAGGGTGGGACCTCAGGACGAGGCAAAGATGGATCCACTCAGTACATCTGACTGAAAATGGCTGTAAATGTTACAGCCTTGCCTTCTGCACTGCCGTGCTGTGCTTCCTCCATCAGTGAAGAGGAGTATATTTATGGAGCCTCCGCATCCAGTTGTTTTAATTGTCCACCGCCATTCACAACTGGATGCGTTAGGAATGCAGAGCTTTAATCTGATCCAATGACTCAGTGGTCACTTAGTTCTGTTTATAGCATGCCGCTTCCACTATTTAGCATGCATGCGAGGTGTATGTTGTGGCTTCACCAGATTATTTTTAGATATGCCTGGTGTTGTTACTGGCATGCAACTTACACTTCTCATTGAACCAGGGTCAGTTCTGCCTGCTAGTTTTTGGCTCCAATTTATCTGCGCTAGAAATTTGATGAAATTACCCCTCCCCCAAGTAAGTATTTTTACTCGAGATTATTCCTTGCCCTTCTCCATAACTAATCTAAATTTTATGATACTATGATCACTATTCCCGAGAAGCTCCCCCATGGGATATTCTTCACGTGACCCCCAGGATTAGCTCTAGCAATATCTCCTCCTCATGAGGCATATGAATTAGCAGTAGGAGTAGGCCATTTGGCCTCTCAAACCTGATCTAACATTTGAAAAGATCTTGCCCTTCATGATTGTAGCATCTACTTTCCTGTCTTGCCCTTGCCCTTTGACTCCTTTGTCAGTCAAGAAGCTGTCTAACTCAGCATGAAAAATATTCAATGACCCTGCCCCCTCTGTTCTCTGAGGAACAGGGTTCCATAGACTAATGACCCTCACTGCCCCATTCAATATTGGAGTAGCCAAAGTTTCCCATTATCACTTCTCTATAGCTCATGCACTTCAGAAATTGTTCTGCAGATCTGCTCTGCGATTTCCTTCTCAGTATTTGGTAGCCTATAATATGCACCAAGTCGATGAATAGGCCCTCTATTGTTTAACTGTTATTTAAACTCAACACCATTCAGGGAAAAGCAGCTTGAATGACATCCCATTTACCACCTTAGACATTCACTCACTCCACAGTGGCAGCAGTGTGAACCATCTATGAAATGCACTGCAGCAATCACAAAGGTTCCTTTGACAAACCTTGCAAAGGCATGGCCGCTTTCACCTAGAACTTTCACCTGCTCTTAGCAGACACATGGGAATGCCATGACATGCAAGTTCGCCCAACTTGGAAATACATTACCTTCTTTCATTATCAATGCCATGGGACTCCCTAACTGCACATGGGTGTACCTAAAAGACGCAGGCTGCAGCAGTTCAAGGAGGCAGCTCACTGCCACCTTCTCAAAGACAATTAGGGATGGACAATAAACATTGGCCTTGCCAACCAAGCCCGTATACCTCAAATGAACATTAAAAACTCCATTCAAACAGATTCTATGTTAACATTTCAGTCAATGCCTGGTTCTGATGAAAGGTCATAGACCTGAAACATTAACACTATTTCTCTCTCCATAGATGTTGCCTGACCTGCTGAGTGCTTCCAACATATTGTTTCTTCTCAGATTTGCAGATCCACAGTACTTTCTTTTTGTGTTTGCGGATTGATTCTGCCTTTCATTCTACCAGGTCATTCTCTCTTTCTTGGATCATACATTTTCCTGAATTAGTTACCCCTTCCTTAATTTTTCCTTCCCTTTTATATCCCTGAATATCTTCTACCCATGAATGTTGAGCATCCAATTGCCCTCTTTTTTGAGTCAGGTCTCAGATATTGCAATCATATTCTCATGTGGCTCTTGGTGTCTGTAGCTCATCAACCTTATTTACATACATGCACTCCAAGCCTAACTTCAACCCCCTTTATATTTTCTATCATCTGTCATAATTCCTTAATATTCCTAACTCCAGCTGTTTCTTTCACTCCTCCATGCACCTTGTTTCTAAAGATGCACAGGCTTTTCTTCACTCGTCGTCTTTTAAATCTCCCGGTGGTTTCTGGCCTCATGCCACTACAAGGTCCTGTACAAGTGTCAGCAGAATCCAACGTAGAGCAACTGACTGACTGGCTGTCATGATGGTATCTGTGCTTTTAAAGTGTGTCTTTTTTGTGATAGACCCTAACTGGAACGGATATGGAAACTTCAGCTAGCTGAAAGGAAAACAGAAACTTCAGGTTTCTAGTGAAACTGATATTGTTTGAAAGCAGAAAAAGACAGAACCATTTGAGCTCTGATTCGAGTAGGGCAGTACAGGTGCGCTGAAGATGGAGGTTGGATCCAGGAGCTGGGAATAGGCAAATACATAATTGCTACAGCTGTTTCTGTTACGAAGATAACATTGTGGATCTACACCATCAAGGTCGTCGTAAGCAGCACTGAGCAGTGCATATGTCATTTTGGTAAAGACTATGGCTAGGGGTTGGTTGGGTTCTGCAGTCAGCTGGGGATCAGGCTAAATCTTCAAGAAAAAGGAGCTGGAATTCTACTGGAGAAAGTTCAGAGGTTTGAAGGACCCTATGACTGAAATTGATGCCTCATGTGCTGAGTGG
This sequence comes from Isurus oxyrinchus, assembly GCA_026770705.1. NCBI lineage: Eukaryota > Metazoa > Chordata > Chondrichthyes > Lamniformes > Lamnidae > Isurus > Isurus oxyrinchus. Next base: position 99,021,908 of record JANJGN010000010.1, read on the forward strand.
GCTGCCTAGTAAATCTGTCAGATTGATCTTTGTTCTATCTGCTATTTAATGTGTAATTTATACTTGTAAGAACCACAATTTGCCTGTAAATTCATGTTTAATTTATGCTGATTTTGGTTTGATCGTTAAAGTAGAAGTTGTAACAAGTGAAATGTTGTCCGCTGGCTTTCTTCTCGGGATCATTCAGCAAATTTGGTTCTTCTGGTTTATTGATCTCATCAGGCATTATAAATTTCAGTTTAACTGCACACATGGAATGGTGTCAGCTTGGTCGAAAAGGTAGCACCCTTACAGACAACAAATCGGCTCCAATCCCTGACCTGTTCAAGTGTTAAGGTTGCCATGGACATACTCACCCCAGGTAGAATCTTCATATTGTGAAGAGCGTTTTGTGCTTCCAGCGCCGCTTTACGGGTATAAAATGTTACAAAGCAACAACCTAGAATGAAAGGAAAAGAGTGAACAGCAGAAATGTTGCCTCGCCTGTCAAATCCTAGCACCTTGTGGCCCTTCCCAGCTGCTCTGGCACTGATCAATTCCTGACTATGTTATGACCGAGATGGGAGGAGTGCACTGTCTGTCTCTAGTCCCACTACTCCACAGGTCACAACATACATTTAAGTGATTTTCCAGCAAGCTATATGGCCAAATATTTGCTTTCCTTATGAATCTGAGAATGAACACTCAATGCCCAGGTTTCTTCAATAAACAAAATTATTAGTTTATTATAAAACCAGACTCATCAAGTAGAAGGAAAAGCTTATAAACATACAGCATGAAATATGAAGTATAATAATTACTCTAAATCCCCTAACTCTCACACACAAACACACCAAAAAATAAATAAAAGGAATTCTGCCCAAAAGGTTAAAAGTTAATGGTTCAAGGGGAAATGGTATCTGGATTATACAGTCGGTCTCTCAGCGCTGGTCTGTGAAACAATCGATGACTCTTGCACTACTTTCCAGGTGGACTTTGTGGAAAACTTTCAGTCAGTCAATTTGAGAACATAGAGTGACTTCGGAGCAACTTCCATTCACTTTTTGCTTTGGACTGGGTCTGGAGCTTCAGGAGCTGTTGTCTTCTTTACCCAAGCAGCTGATCCTTCTAGTTTTCTCCCCCAAAGTAAAACCAGCACACCAGCTTTTTAAACACAGCTTTCCAGGCACGGTTTTTTCAAAGCCATAAACCACCATGTGACCCTTTTGTAAAAAGTCCACTTGGGTCAAGAGGTTTCCAGCTTCTTTAAAACTGCTTAATTACCTTTTCCTGTAAAATGCTGTCTTTTCCAGGAACAACAGCAACCAGAGTCCTTGTATTAACCCTTTAAGGGACAGGGTCCTTTAAAACCCAAATTCTTCCAGAGTGTTCTTAGTCCTTGAAGATGAGCCATTTTCTGTGATTAAAACGTTTATGACAATTATTCCTTCTTCCCCTTCAGGTGCTGCTAAGACTGAAGAACAGTCCAAACTATGGCATAGTAGCAGTGCTCCATTCACATTTAGTCCTGCCCACATTGACATGAGTCTGTCCAACCTGTCTCTTGGACTGGGCGTTAACATCCCTCCCACACCCCTGCCTGAAACCCAGCAAAAGGGTGCAGCTACTCAGCTGCTACATCACTGATTCTGCAATGTGGTGCTGCAGCAACCCTACCACCCTCACCCCAGGACCATTCCTTGGAATAGATCCAGGATGCAAAGCAATTTTAGCAATCTGAGGTCAGTACTCAAAGCTCACTGCTGCCCCAATCCTCCTCACTAATCTGACAAATTTATCAGAGCTCTTTGAGGACAAGCAGGGTGGATAAAGGGGAACCGGTAGATGTAGTGTATCTGAATTTCCAAAAGGCATTCAATAAGATGCCACCTCAAAGGTTATTGCACAAGATAAGAGTTCATGGTGTTGGGGGTGTTGCATTAGCATGACAGAGGATCGCTAACTAATAGGAAACAGAGTCAGGATCAATGGGTCATTTTCAGGTTGGCAAACTGTAACGAGTGGAGTGCCATGGGGATCAGTTCTGGGGCCTTAAGTATTTACATCATCTATATCAGTGATTCGGATGAAGAGACCAAATGTATTGTAGCCAAATTTGCTGACGGTAGGAAGGTGGGTAGGAAAACAAGTTGAGAGCGGGGTACAAATAGTCTGCAAAGGGATGAGAGATCAGTTAAGTGAATATAATGTGGAGAAATGAGAGGTTGTCCACTTAGGCAGGAAAAATAGAAAAGCAGATTATTAATTAAATGGAAACTGTAGAATTCTGCAGTACAGAGGGATCTACGTATCTTTGTACACAAATCACAAAAAGTCAGCATGCAGGCACAGCAAGTAGTTAGGAAGGCAAATGGAATGCTGGCCTTCATTGCAAAGGGAGATGGAGTACAAAAGTAGGGAAGTCTTGCTACAATTGTACAGGGCATTGGTGAGGCTTTGCCTAGAGTATTGTGTACAGTTTTGGTCAACTTAAGAAGTAGATTGGAAGCAATCCACTGAAAGCAGTTCAGAGATGGTTCACTAAGCTGATTCCTTATGAGGAAAGCTTGAGCAGGTTAGGCCTGTACCCATTGGAGTTCAGAAGAATTACAGTTGGTCTTCTTGATTCAGAGGGAGCTTGACAGAATAGATACTGAGAGTGATAGATACTGAGAGGGTGTTTCCCCTCATTGGCAAGTCTAGAGCTAGGGGGCACAGTTTCAGAACAATAGATTTCCCATTTAAGATGGAGATGAGGAAAATTTCTTCTCTCAGAGGGTCATTGGTGTTTGGAAATCTCTATTCCAAAAAGGTGGAGGCTGGATTATTGATTATATTTATGGTTGAGTTAGACAGATTTTTGATTGGCAAGGGAGTCAATAAAGTGGAGTTAAGGTCCCAATCAGATCAGCCATGATGTGACTGAACAGTAGAGCAGGCTCGAGGGACTGAATGGCCTTATGTTCTTATGTTGAGTGCAAGTGGCTGATGAGATTGGGAGACCAGTGACTGCATTTCCAAAAAGGCTCTAGGTCTCGACACCCAGAGCAAGGGGGCACCCAGAATGACACAGGTTCAGAGCGCCCTGAGACCAAACACAAGCTAAGGGCTCTGGGCTCCCAGATACCCAGACTGAGGGAGCCCAATATGAACACAACCACTGAAGTTGCACAAAACACACAATTCAAGGGTTGGGTTGTATCTCGTAATTGTCAAAGAGCCTACCACAAAATTGGTGTTGGCAGACACTGACTGAAGTTGAGGCACATCAGATTTTGGCAAGCTCACCTTTACTCTGAGGAGGGTTCTGACTTCTGTCTCGAAGTACATTTATTTCATACACGGCACCATATTGCTCAAAGAGCTCCTTCAGTTCCTTTTCCGACCAGGACCGTGGAATCTGACCTACAAACATCTTGATACAGTCGATGTCGGGCTGGTCGGGGTGATCCAGGGACCCGTTCATCTTCTTTGATCTATGCAAAGGAGAAATGGCAACAAGGTTATAAACCATGGACTGGCACAGGAGTAGCAGAAGCATTAGAGAGGGGGCAGTCTCAAAGTTTCACAGTCAGTGCATGAGTGGGTCAGAGAGGGCAGTGGATGCGGAGATGGTGCTAGAACACTACAGACCTGTGCATCCTTTCAGCACAAACCTTCTCTGAGAGTAAGGGACTCCTTGATCCAGGTAATGATCACTAATGAAATCCTTCCTGTTGTAACTCTTGAACCCATCTTGCATCAGTTTATAACTGTCATTTCAGGGCATTACATATTTGTTAAATTTCCTCTCATGTGCTTTCTTATCTTGTCCAAAGAGAACTACTTTTTAGGCAATTTGTGTTCCTGAGCTCAGACTGATAATTAGCCTTGTCCCTTACCTGGACTATTACCAGTCCTGTGCTTCAGTGACCAATGATGAATGAGCTTTTCCAAAAGTTGCCCGTACAGAAAAATTCAGCACCATAGCATCATGGCCCCAGCACTCACAGGCAAGGGTCGGAATATGTTCCCAGAAAGAAAAGGGAGGAGGTTCCAAAGCTCGACTTCCCTGAAAGTCAAAGAGCATCTAAAGTAGGATATGGCAAAAGAGGGTTGTTTATGTCAGGTAGCGAGAGCAGAGGTGAAATTAAAAAGGAAATTAGCAAAGCAAAGAAACATTGGCAAGATTAATCAAGGGAAACCCAAATAGGTTTTCTAAATCCCGAAATAGCAAGTGATTAACTAAGAACAGAGTAATGCAATGAAAGACTGAAAAGGTGAACTTTGTGTGTAAAGGCGATGTGGGCATGGTTCTGAATGAATACTTCGCATCGTCTTCACAAAAGGGGGGGACAATATGGACATTGCAGTTAGGAAGGAGGATGAAATATGGAATGGTGTAAATAAAATGGTATGGTGAGAGGGGAAATATTAAAGTGTTTAACATCTTTGAAGGTGGATAACTGAATAGCTACCGATGATGTGTACCCTTGGCTACAGGTGAAGTGCCAGAGAACTGCTAACATTTGTACCTTTGTTTAAAAGGGGAGGGTGGGATAGGCCAAGTAATGACAGGCCACTCGGCCTAAACTCAGATGGGAAATTCCAGAGTCCTGCTAGCTTTTCCATTCAATCCCCTCTTAAAAGCTTCAACTGGTCCTGCCTCCAGCATATTCTCAGGCAGCGAATCCTAAACAGTTGCTGCGTGAAAATATTTTACAACAAGCGATTTTTCCAATTACCTTAAATCTCATGAATCTTTGCCACGCCCGTGTCTTCACATCCTTCCTGTGTTGTGCCCAAAACTGGACGCAATACTCCAGTTGAGGGAGAACCAGTGTTTTTTGCAGGTTTATTCTAACTTCTTTGATTTTTGTTGCCCCTATTAATAAAGCCCAGGATACTGTATGTTTTATTAACTGTGCTGTCAACCAGTCCTGCCACCCTCAATGGCTTAGGCACATATACACCCAGGTCCCTCTGCTCCAGCACCCACTTTAGAATTGTTCCCATTGTTTTATATTCTGTTTTTCCTAACAAAATGAATCACTTCACACTTCTCTGCATTAAAGTTCATCTGCAATGTGTCTGCCCATTCTACCAGCTTGTTTATGTCCCTTTCAAGTTCTGCACTATCCTCTTCCCCATGTTTCACAATACCGCCAAGTTTCATATCATCCACAAATTTTGAAATTGTGCCCTGTACACCAAGGTCTGGATCATTAATATGCATCAGGACAACTAGTGGTCCGAATGCTGACCCCTGGGGAATTCCGCTATAAACCAGTCCAAAAATCATCCATTAACCACAACTCTGTTTCCTGTCACTCAGCCAACTCCGTATCCATGTTACTACTGTCCCTTTATTCCATAAGCTTTAACTTTGCTCACAAGCCTGTTGTGTGGTACTTTATCAAATGCCTTTTGGAAGCCCATTTTCACCACATCAGCATTTTCTCATCAAGAGAAAAGCAAAATACTGTGAATGCTGGAAATCTAAAGCAACAAAATATACCAGAAATACTCAGCAGCTTAAGCAGCATCTGTGGAGAGAAACAGAGTTAACACTTCAGATTAAGTGACCTTCCATCATAACTATTCTGCTACATACGAACAAATGAACAAGGAGTAGGAGTAGGCCACTCGGCCCCTTGAGCCTGCTCTGCCATTCAATAAGATCATGGCTGATCTGAACGTAACCTCAAGCCCACGTTCACGCCTACCCCTGATAACCTTTTATCTCCCTGCTTATGAAGAATCTATCTAGCTCTGTCTTAATATTCAAAAGCTCTGCTTCCACTGCCTTTTGAAGATGAGAGTTCCAAAGACTCTCAATCCTCAGGAAAAATTTCTCATCTCTGCCTTAAATAAGCGACCCCTTATTTTTAAATAGTGACCCCTGGTTCTAGATTCTCCCACAAGAGGAAACATCCTCTCCACATCCACCCTGTCAAGACCCCACAGGATCTTTTGTGTTTCAAACAAGTCACCTCTTACTCTTCCAAACCCCAGAGGATACGAGCCTAACCTGTCCAACCTTTCCTCATATGACAACTCACCCGTTCCTGGTATTAGTCTGGTAAACTTTGAGCTGCTTCCAATGCATTTACATCCTTCTTTAAATGAGACCAGTGCTGTACACAATACTCCAGATGTGGTCCCACTAGTGCCCTGTACAACTGAAGCATAACCTTCTTTTGTATTCAATTTCCCTCACAATAAATGATAACATTCTATTAGCTTTCCAAATTACTTGCTGTGCCTGCATAGAACTTTGTGAGATTCATGCACTCAGACACCCAGATCCCTCTGCAACTCAGAGCTCTGCAATCTCTCATCATTTCGATAACATAGTTATTTTTTATTCTTCCTAACAAAATGGACAATTTCACACTTGCTCACATTATACTCCATTTGCCAGATCTTTGTTCATTCACTTAAACTACCTATATCCCTTTGTTGCTACCTTTTGTCCCCATCACACTTAATTTCCTACCTATTTTTGTGTCGTCAGTAAATTTAGCAACTATTCCTTCAGTTCCTTCATCCAAGTCATTTATATATTGTAAAACGTTGAGGCCCCAGCACTGATCCCTATGGGAGGCGGGAGGGAGAGATTGGTGAACAGACTTGCTGCCGGGGTGTGGGCGAGCTGCGGGGGGGGGGGGGGGGGGGGGGGGGGGCCGCGGGCGCGCGGAGAGCAATTCCGAGCTGGAGCCCGAGTGAGAGTGTGCAGTGTGCGCATGTGTTTTGCTCACTCACAGTCTCAGGAATCCCACTCACCCTCACCAACACACAATCACACCCACTCACACAGTGGATGAGGGAAGGAGGATTGGGAGTGAGCCAGACAGACACCTTCCCTCTCGCACTCTAACAGTGATTTTTATGAAATACTCCTTTCTAATTACCAACTTGTTGCTTTGACAATGCTTTGATTTTCCTAATTAAGATGTTCCTTTTCTTCATATCTCAACTTTATTTTCAGATTCTCATTTAATGCTGTGCCGATACTTATCTTTCTGAAATTGGTTCATTGGCCCCTTTCGTGAGAAAAAAATGGAAATGTGGCCGCCCAAGTGAAAAGGTTAGACAAGCCTGCCCTACACCATGAGCTTTTATTTTTCACAACTTCTGATATGGCACCTTAACAAATGCCTCCTAGAAATCTAAGTATAGCACATCCACCAGTTCCACTTGACCCACAGCATGAGACTCCTTCAAAGAACTCCAAGAAATTGGTTAAACATGATTTCCCTTTTACAAAACCATGTTGACTCTGCCTGATTGCCTTGAATTTTTTTGAAGTGCCCTGCTATAACATCTTTATTAATAGCTTCTAACATTTTCCCTTTGACAGATGTTAAGCCAACTGGCCTATAGATTCCTGCTGTTTCCCTCCACTTTTTGAATAAAGGAGTTACATTTGTTATTTTCCAATCTAATGGAATCTTCTCTGAATCTAAGGAATTTTGAAAAATTAAAACTAGTGCATCAACTCTCTCACTGGCCACTTCTTTTAAGATTCTAGGATGAAGTACATCAGGACCCGAAGGTTTGTCAACCCACAGCTTCAACATTTGGTTCAGTACCACTTCTCTGTTGATAGTAATTTTCTTGAGATTCTCCCTCCTTTCCATTTCCTGGTTTACAGCTATTTTTGGGATGTTACACTCATCCTCTATAGTGAAGACTGATGCAAAATACCTGTTCAATTCATCTGTCATCTCCTGATTTTCCATTATTAATTCCCAACTCTTACTTTGTTAACTCTTCTCTTTTTTAAAGATCTATAGAAACACGTACTCTCTTTATATTTCTAGCTAGCTTTCTCTTGTACTCTAATTTTCCTCCCTCAATCTTTTTGTCATTCTTTGCTGTTTTTTATATTCTGTCAAATATTCTGACCTGCCACCCATCCTTGTACAATTATATGTTCTTTCTTTAAGTTTGATCCTGTCTTTAACTTGAGTTAATCACAGATGGTCCTCCCTTTGGAATTTTTCTCTCTCTTTGGAATTCTAAAATATCCCCTTAAATGTCTGCTACTGTATTTTTATTGATCTATCCCTTAGTCTAATTTGCCAGTTCACTTTAGTTAGCTCTGCTTTCATGCCCTTATAAATGAACTTTAAAATACTAGCCCTTGACCCATTCCCCTCTCCCTCAAGCTCCTTGTAAAATTCAATCAAATTATGATCACTGCTACCTAGTGGCGCCTTCACTACTAGGTCATTGCACAATACCAGGTCTAGTATAGCTTGCCCTCAGATTGGCTTCAGAATGTGCTGTTCTCAGAAACTATCCCAAAAGCGTTCTATGAGGCTAGCTTCACTCATCTGATTTTTCCAGTCTATATATAGATTAATATCCTCTGCGATTATTGCTGTACTTTCTGACAAGCTTCCATTATTTCTTCCTATATACCTAGTACTACTGCGTGGTTACAGTTAGGGGGCCTGTACCCACTCACACAAATGACTTTTTGCCTTTACCATTTCTCATCTCTACCCAAACCACTTCTACGTCCTCATTTCCTGAACGTAGGTTCCCCCTCTCTATTGTGCTAATACAATCATTAACTAACAGAGCCACCCCTCCATCTTTTCCTAGCTTCCTGCCCTTCCTTAATGTCATGAACTCTTCAATATTCAGGTCCCAATCTATATCATCCTGCAGCCATTCCTCTGTAATGGCTATCGGATTGTACTTATTTATTTATTTTTGCGCTATCAGTTCATCTGTTTTATTTCAAATGCTACATGCCTTTAGTTTTGTCCTTTTATTATTTTTGTAACCTCTTACCTTATCTGCTAATTTGCTCAGATTTGTACTCATAGACCCTTTCTGTCACGGTCTGCTTATCGTTTCCCATAATACCTTTCTCTCTTGCCTTGTCATTATTCTTCGATTTATCACATCTTCCCAAATTTGATCTCTTGCCCCCACTATTTAGTTTAAAACCCTCCCTCCTTCCCTAGTTACATGGCTCACAAGAACTCCAGTCACAGCACAGTTAAGGTGTTGACCATCCCAACAGTACAGGCCTTATTTTCCCCAATACTGGTGCCAGTGCCTCAAAAACTGGAACCCACTTCTCTTGCACCACTTTTTGAGTCACATGTTTAATCCTCTAATTTTATTTACTCTATGCCAATTTGCACATGGCTCAGGTAATAATCCAGAAACTGTTCTGCTTTTTAATTTAGTGCCTAGGTCCTCATACTCTCTATGCAGAGCCTCTTTCCTAGTTCAACCTATGTCGTTGGCACGTACATGGACTATGACAACTGGATCCTCCCCCTCCCACTGCAAGTTCCTTTCTGGCCCCAAACAGATGTCCCAAATCCTGGCAACAGGCAGACTCTCGCTCTCGACTGCACAGTATAGTGTCAATTCCCCTGACTATACTGTCCCCTACTGCCATCAAATTCCTTTTTGCTCCCCCGACTTGAACAGCTTCTTATACCATGGTGCAATGGTCAGTCTGCTCATCCGCCCTGCAGACCTCACTTTTGTCCACACAGGTTGTGAGCACCTCAAACCTGTTTGCCAACTGCAAAGTCTGAGGCTCCTCCACTACTGACTGCTCAGACCCTTTACCTGCCTCACTCAGTCACATCCCCCCCTGTCCCTCAAGGCTGACCAAAACAAACAGCCCTATTCTAAGAGATGTGATCACCTTCTGGTACAAAGTGTCCAGCTATTTCTCCCTCTACCTAATGTTGCGCAGTGTCTGAAGTTTAGCTACCAGATCAATAATCCCGATATGGAATTCCTTTCTGCAGATGTTTGTGTCCTGTTTCGCGCTGGCAGCCAGGAGCTGCCACATTCCATAGCTGCAACACAATACCTGTCCTCCCATTGTTATTTATGTTATTTAGCCACTTTCTTTCTTAACTTAAAATAATTCCTATGTGTTCTATAGTTCACTATATTTATTATTAGTAAGAAAAAAGTAGAAAAAAAGCAACTCCTCGCCTCTTTACTGAACTCCACTTGCCAAATTTGTATCAGCTCACTCTTCTTGCAATCTGCACTCCATTTGCAAAGCTGCACCCAGGCCTCTTTGGAGCTGAGACTGCATCAACTATATTGGCCAATTAACTAATCAGCTACTCTCCAGTAGAGCTTGTTTGTCCCTGCTTAAGCCTGGAAGAAACTTAGTTTATTAACTTACTTTAAGTAAATACCAGTTAAATGGTAACTGCAGACCAGATTTTCAGAAAGACATTGATTCTTAAAAATCCTACTGACCAAACTCTTATCAGCTCACTCTACTTGCAATCTGCACTCCTGTTACAGTTTTGCCCGCTAATCTTTGAGTCCAATTTATCTGAATCAGATCCATTCTTACCCCATATTGATGTTGGCTTTCCTTCAGTTCATTATTCTTACTCTGGATTGTTCTGTGCCCTTTTCTATAGTCAGCCTAAATGTCATAATTCAATGATCACTGTTCCCTAAATGTTCCCCCCCCTGGCAATTGGTCCACTTGGCCAACTTCATTTCCAGGAACTAGGTCTAGCTGTGCCACCTTTCTCATTGGACTGGAAACATACTGTGGAAAATGAACATACTCTGGGAAGTCTTGCCCTTCACACTATTATCCGAGTCTAGTCAGTTAATTAAAGCTCCCAATTGAAGCTATTCTCTAATTCTTGCACCTCTCCATAATTACCTTGCAATTTTGTTCCTCTACATCCTTCTCTGCTATTTGAATGCCTACAGGCCACACCGAGCCATGTAATTACACCTTTATAGTTCCTTAGCTCTAGCCAAATAGATTCTGCCCTTGGCCCCTCTGGAACACCCTCTCTCTCCACTACAGCGTTCTCCTTAATCAATACCGTTACCACCATCCCCTTTCCTTCCTTTACTAACTTTTCTGAACACCTTGTATCCAGGAATATTTAATACCTAGTCCTACCATTCTTTAAGCCAGGTCTCTTTTATAGCCACAAAATCATATTCCCATGTGGCAATCTGCGCCTGTAACTCGCCAGTCTTATTTACCACATACTGCACATTCTCACCGTTCACCGTTCACAGTAACTCGGAATTAGACTTTATTAATTTCCCTCTTACGAGTACCCTATCTAAGACCCTATCTAACATCTCTGGCACTATCTGCCTCTCCCTTATTCTTTTCACCTTGGTATTCCTGCCTGATATTACCTCCAGGTTTCCACACCTATCAAGTTAATTTAAACCCTCCCCAAGAGTAGCAGCAAATCATACGAGGCACTCAGTCCCACTCTATTTCGGTGCAACCCATCTGGCCAGCACAGTTCTCATCTACCCTAAAACCGACCCCAATGTCTCAAGAATCTAAAGCCGTCTCTCGTGCACGATCTTTCCAGCCACAGATTTATCTGCTTCTTCCTATTTCGATACTCACTTGTATGTGCTACTGGGAGTAATGCGGAGATTACTACATTTGAGATGCCGCTTGCTCTTTTCCTACCTACTTCCTAAATTCTGACTACAGGACCAGATCTCACTTTCTGATATATTATTGGTTCCAAACGTGGATCATGACTATTGGCTGTTCACTCTCCTGCCCTTTGGGTCTCTGCAGCACCCTTCATGACACCCTTGTGGGCAAAAATTTAGCAGATGGAGTATAATGTGGGAAAATGTGAAATCGTCCACTTTGGCAGGAAGATTGGAAAAGCAGTATTCTATTTAAATGGAGAGAGACTGCAGAACTCTGAGGTACAGAGCAATCTGGGTGCCCTGGTACATGAATCACAAGTTAGAATTCAGGTACAGCAAGTAACTAGGAAGGCAAATGAAATGTTGGCATTTATTGCAAGAGGAATGGGTTTTACTGCAGCTATACAGGGCCTTGATGGGACCACATCTCGAAAGCTGTGTACAGTTTTGGTCTCCTTATTAGAAAAAAGATATAATTCTGACAAAAGTTCATTCGACTGATTCCTGAGATCTTTTGAAGGAAGGTTGAGCCTACTCTCTGAAGGCAGAGGGGCGTGTTAGTGGGGTGGTGAAAAAGGCACTTGGGACACTTGCCTTTATCAATCGAGGCATAGATTACAAAAGTAGGGAGCTCATGTTGGAGTTGTATAGAACCTTGGTGAGGCCACAGCTGGAGTAGTGTGCGCAGTTCTGGTCGCCACATTATAGGAAGGATGTGATTGCATTGGAGGGGATGCAGAGGAGATTCACTAGGATGTTGCCTGGGATGAAATATTTAAGTTATGAAGAGAGGTTGGATAGACTTGGGTTATTTTCGTTGGAGCAGAGAAGACTGAGGGGCAACCTGATCGAGGTGTACAAGATTATGTGGGGCATGGACAGGGTGGATAGGGAGCAGCTGTTCCCCTTAGTTGAAGGGTCAGTCACGAGGGGGCATAAATTCAAGGTGAGGGACAGGAGATTTAGGGGGGATGTGAGGAAAAATTTTTTTACCCAGAGGGTGGTGACGGTCTGGAATGCACTGCCTGGGAGGGTGGTGGAGGTGGGTTGCCTCACATCCTTTAAAAAGTATCTGGATGAGCACTTGGCATGTCATAACATTCAAAACTCTGGGCCAAGTGCTGGTAAATGGGATTAGGTAGATAGGTCAGGTGTTTCTCACGTGTAAGTGCAGACTCGACAGGCCGAAGGGCCTCTTTTGCACTGTGATTCTGTGTTACACCCGTTGGAAATTAGAAGAATGAGAGGTGATCTTATTAAAATATAAAATTCCTAAGGGATTTGACAGGGTAGATATAGATAGGGAGGATGTTTCCACTTGTGGGAGAGACTAGAACTAGACGCACAGTTTAAGAATAAGAGGTTTACCATTTAAGACGGAGATAAGGAGAAATGTTTTCTCTCAGAGGTCCTTAGTGTTTGGAATTCTCTTCCCCAGAAGGCAGTGAAGACTGGGTCATTGAATTTATTCAAAGCAGAGTTAGACAGATTTTTGATAGACAATGGAATCAAGGGGGGCAGACAGGAAAGAGGAGTTAAGGCCACAAACAGATCAGCCATGATCTTACTGATTGGCAAAGCAGGCTCAAGGGGCTAAATGTCATATTCCTATTTCTTATTATATTCTGATGTTATGTTCTTATGCTGTGGACTCCAATTCACATGGCTGTGAGGAGATTTTTAAGTGGATAATGATCAACAGGTGGCCCATTTATTTGCTGTGTACTGTTGTACAATAATATGCGTATAATGCTCCAAATCAGTCTCCAACATTGAGCAGTCCATTTTGAAGCCTAAAGCTAAAGGAAGCAGCATAGCAGATTCACAATTCATTCCAAAAGGTGGATCCCCATTTGCTACATCTTAGTGTTGGCTTCAAGTGCTATCAAAATAAATGGCATTGATCAGAAAACCGTTCCAACACTGTACTCCTTCTGTTCAGATCCAGATCAGGGTAAGGCTACTGGAAAATTAAAGTTCAAAACTGGGCATCCATGAGGTACCGTGGGTCGTCCACCGCAGCAGAACTGTACTCAGCCATAATCTGTAACCTCATAGCCCGGCATATCCCCCATTCTACCATTACCACAAATCCTGGTTCAACGAAGGGGGCATGAAGGCATGCCAGGAGCAGCACCAGGCATATCTAAAAATGAGGTGTCAACCTGGTGAAGCTACAACACAGGACTACTCACATAGTCAACACCAGAAGCAGCATGTGGCCCCACAACCAACGAATCAGATCAAAGCTCCACAGTCCTGCCACATTCAGTCATGAATAAGCTTGAAAACAAAATTAGGAGGAGCAAACTGATCTGATTGTGGCCTCAACTCCACTTTCTTGCCTGCCCCCCATAAACCTTGGCTCCCTTGTCGATCAAAAATCTAAATCAGCCTTGAATATATTCAAAGACTCAGCCTCCACTGCTCTGAGGATGAGAATTCTACAGGTTAACAACACTGAGCAAAAGGAAATTCCATGCCTCAATGCTAAATGGGGAGATCTCTAATTTTTAAACCGTGTCACCTAGATCTAGACTTTCCCACAAGGGGAAACATCCTTTCAGCATCCACCCTGTCAAGTCTCCGCGGAATCATGTTTCAATGTTTCAATCATTCTTCTAAACTCCAAAGGGTATACGCCCAAACCTTCTTCATAAGATAACCCCTTCATCCCAGGAATCAGTCAAATGAACCTTCTCTCAACTGTGTCTAGTGTAACTATTTCCTTTAAGTAAGGAGACAAAAACTGTACATAGCACTCCAGATGTGGTCTCACCAAGGGCCTGGACAACTGTAGCAACACATCACTATTTCTATTCTCGATTCCACTTGCAATAAACACCAATATTCCAGTTGCCTTCCTAATGACTTGTAGTACTTGCATAAGAACTTTTTTGTGATTCATGGGAACTAAATATTCAGGGGTATGTGACTTTTCAAAAGGACAGGCGGGAACGAATGGTTGGTGGCTTTGTTAGTATGAGATGGAGTAAGTAGGTAAGCAAGAAATGATCTTGGATCGGAAGATGTAGAATCCATTTGGGTAGAGGTAAGAAATGACAAGGGGAAGACGACGCTGGTGGGAATAATCTATAGGCTCCCTAACAGTGGCTACACTTTAGGAGAGAGAATAAATAAGGAGATAATGAGTGCATGTAAAAAAAGGCAGTACATTAATCATGAGTGATTTTAATCTTCATGTAGATTGGGAAAATCAAATTGGCAGAGGTAGCCATGAACAAGAGCTCATAACGTTGTCATGAAGATATTAATGTATATAATGTTATTGGAAATTATTTTAAATTGGACTGGTAGTAGGGTCAGTGTCTGTGGGTGTGAGTGTGTGTGCCTTAATTGGATAAAAGCCAGCTGGTCTGGGTGCTTTGATAAATAGTAGTTTTGAGATGTAAACAGTAAGGTAGAGGGTGCATTTGCATTTTGTTGAATAAGCCATTCAAAGACTGGGGGTGAAATCTCGCACTTGGCTAGGAGACACCAAACAATATGTTTATATTACTAATAAAAGTAATTGGTACTATAAAAGGGGTTTTATTGTTAGTAGAGGTGGAATTCAAAGGGCCTGGTGATACAATGAGAATTTGCATTCAAAAGGTAGGCTAGGTATATACAGAAAAGTGATGTGTGTGGGGAAGTCAGAGGCATGGAAGATCTAAGGCGCCTTTAAGCCTGCAATGGTGGAAAGGAACCAAATTGAAAGGAACCTCTTGTGAATTCGTAAGATAAAATGTGCTTTGCCTGATGGCTACTTAAGTCTATGTGCTATTGTTGCCTTGGGGAAGATTACCTGGGAGTGATTAATTTGGGGATTTGTTTAAAAGTTATTATGGTTGTAATTTGTAGACATGTGTCTATGCTAAAATTTGTTATTAAATTAAAATTAATAAATGTTTAATTTACATAAAAAACCTCGAGGCTTTGTGGTTTTTATTCCTGAATTCAGAGATACATCTCAAACATACTAATTGAAAATACAGGTTATGAGATAAAAACAAAGAAAACTGCGGATGCTGGAAATCCAAAACAAAAACAGAATTACCTGGAAAAACTCAGCAGGTCTGGCAGCATCGGCGGAGAAGAAAAGAGTTGACGTTTCGAGTCCTCATGACCCTTCGACAGAACTTGATTGGGTCATGAGGACTCGAAACGTCAACTCTTTTCTTCTCCGCCGATGCTGCCAGACCTGCTGAGTTTTTCCAGGTAATTCTGTTTTTGTTACAGGTTACGAGAGTTGTTTATAAAATTTCCCTCTGGGATTTTAAATAACTCAGCCTTTACCAACTGCTGTGTCATAACAAGCGTATTCAGGACAGTTTCTTAGAGCAATATCTTGTGGATCCAACCAGGGATCAGGCTAATGTGGACTTGGTAATGTGTAATGAGGCAGGTTTAATAAATCTCAGAGTAAACGATCCCCTGGGAAACAGTGACCATAACATGGTAGAAGTTAGCATTCAGTTTGAATGTGAGAAACTTCGGTCGGAAATGACCATGTTAAACTTAAATAAGGGTAAATGCAAAGGAATGAGGGCAGAGTTGGCTGGAGTGGACTGAGAAACGAGTTTAGCAGAAAAGACAGTTGGTGAACAATGGCAGACATTTCAGAAAATAGTTCAAGGCTCAGAACAAAGATATATCCCAGTGAGGAAGGAGGATTGTAGGAGGGGGATAAACCAGCGATGGTTAACCAAGGAAGTTAAGGATAGTGTCAAGTTGAAAGAAAAAAACAATGTGGTAAAGATTAGTGGTAAGCCAGAGAATTGGAAAGTTTTAAAAACCAACAAAAGACAACCAAAAGCAATAAAGATGGAGAAATAAACTTTGAGGATAAACTAGCAAGTAATATAGAAACGGACAGTAAGAGCTTCTTTAAATATATAAAAAGGAAGAGAGGCCAAAGTGAAGATAGGCCCCTTAAAATATGAGGTTGGGAAAATAATAATGGGGAACCAGGAAATGGCTGAGGAATTGAATAAATACTTTGCATCAGAGCTCATGATAGAAGACACTAATAGCATTCCAACAAGACTAAATAATCAAGAGGCAAAGGGTGGGGGTGGGGGAGGAAATAAACACAATAACCATCACTAGAGAAAAAGTACTAGGGAAACTAATGTGGCTTAAGGCCAACGAATCCCCTGGACCTGATGGTTGCATCCTAAGATATAAAAGGAAGTAGCTACAGAGATAGTGGATGCACTGGTAGTAATCTTCCAAGAATCCTTAGATTCTAGAAAAGCCCCAGAATATCAGAAATCTGCCAATGTAACAAAAAGGGAGGGAGATGAAAAAAAACAGGTCACCATAGGCCAGTTAGCTTAACATCCATCATTGGGAAAAAGTTAGTCTACTATAAAGGATTAATAGCAGAGCATTTAGAAATTCATAACATAATCAAGCAGAGTCAGCATGGCTTCATGAAGGGGAAATCATGCCTGACAAATTTATTAGAATTCTTTGAGAAGGTAACAAGCAGGATGGATAAAGGGGAACCAGTGGATGCAATATATTTGGATTTCCAAAAGGCGTTCAATAAGTATCCTCATGTGCGGTACCTTAAGATAAGTGGCTATAACAGAAGACAGAGGGTTGGGATAAGTGGGGGCATTTTCAAGATGGCAACCTGTAACTAGTAGAGTGCCACAGGGATCAGTGCTGGGGCCAGAATCATTTACAATATATATTAATGACTTGGATGAGGGGAGTGAATGCACTATCGCCAAATTTGCAGATGACACAAAAATAGGTGTGAAGGCTAGTGGTGAGGATGACACTAATAGTCCAGAGGGATATAGGCAGGTTAAGTGAGTGTGCAAAAACTTGAAAGATGGAATATAATGTGGGAAAATGTGAGGTTATGCATTTTGGCAGGAAGAATAGAAGAGCTGAATATTATTTAAATGGAGAAAGACTGCAGCACAGAGGGATTTGGGAGTCCTCGTGCATGAATCCCAAAAAGCTAACATACAATTTCAGCAGGCAATAGGGAAGGCAAATGGAATGTTGGCCTTTATTTCAAAGGGGAGTATAAAAATAGAAGTCGTCTTGCTAAAACTATACAAGGCACTAGTTAGACCTCACCTAGAATACTGTGAACAGTATTGGTCCCCTTATCTAAGGAAAGATATACTGACATTGGAGGCAATCCAGAAAAGGTTCACAACATTGATCGCAGGAACAGAGGGATTTTCTAATGAGGTGAGTTGGTTGGGCCTGTACTCATTGACTTTTAGAAGAATGAGGCGACCTTATTGAAACATATAAGATTCTTAAAAATTCTTAGTGGGCTTGACAGAGTAGATGCTGAGAGGTTGTTCCCCCTTGTGGAAAAGTGTTGTGCCAGAGGGCATAATCTCAGAGTAAGGGGTCGCCCATTTAAGACAGAGATGAGGAGGAATTTCTTCTCTCAGAGGGTAGTGAATCTTTAGAATTCTTTACCGTAAAGGGCTGTAGAGGCTGGGCTGTTAAGTATATTCAAGACTGAGAAAGACAGATGTTTATTCAGTAAGGGAATCAAGGATTATGGGGAAAAAGCAGGCAAGTGGAATTAAGGATTATCATATCAGCCATGATCGCATGAAATGGCAGAGAAGACTTGATGGGCCAAATGGCCCACTTCTGCTTCTACATCTTATAGTCTCTTTTGGTCTTATGAAACCCAGACCACCCTGTACGATAGAATGCTGTAAGCCTGTCCCCATTCACACAATGCACTGCTTTTCTATTCTTCCTATAAAACTGGACAAATTCACATTTTCCCAAATTTTTACCCACTCACTTAACCTATCTAAATCCATCAGTAGACTCTTTATGTCCTCTTGACAATTTACTTTCTTACCAATCTTTGTAGCATCAGCTAATTTAGCAACCATACCAATAGTCCCTTCACCCAAGTCATTGGTATAGATTGTAAATAGTTGAGGCCCCAGCACTGAGCCCTGTGGCACTCCACTGGTTACAGCATGCGAACCTGATAAAGACCCATTTACCCCTACTCTCTGCTTCTTGTTAGCTACCAATCATCGATCCATGATAACATGTTATCCCCTATGCAATGAGCTCTTATTTTGTGCAGTAATCTTTGATGTGGCACCTTGTCAAATCCCTTTTGGAAATCCAAGTACACCACATCTACAGGTTCCACTTTATTCAACTTGTTTGTTACTCAAAGAACTTGAATAAATTAGTTAAACACGATTTCCTTTTCATAGAACAATGCTGACTCTGCCTACTTGTTTTATGATTTTTTTTAAATGTTCTGTTATTACCTCTTTAATAACGGATTCTAGCTTTTTCCCTATGACAGATAGTAGACTAACTGGCCTATAGTTTCCTGCTTTCTGTCCCCCTCCTTTCTTGAATAGATGTGCTACATTAGCAATTTTCCAATCCACTGGATCCTTTGCAGAATCTAGGGAATTTTGGAAGATCACAACCAATTCATCCACTATCTCTGCAGCCACTTCTTTGAAGAGCGCAGGATGAGGTCCATCAGCTCCAGGGGAGTTGTCAACCTTTAGTTCTAATAGATTTCCTAATACCTTTTCCCTAGTAATTGCCATTGTTTTCCATTCTTCATTCCCTTTTACTTCTTGTTTTTCAAGTGTTCCTGTGATGTTCTTTGTGTCTTCTACAGTGAAGACAGACACTAAACAACAGTTCAACGCTTCCACCATTTCAGTGTTTCTCATTAATTCCCCAGTCTTACTCGTTAGAGGACCCACACTCACTTTACTTAATCTTCCTATTTTACATATTTGTAGAAACTCTTCCTTTCTGTTTTTAAATTTCTAGCTAGCTTTCTCTCATACTCTAATTTCTTTCCCATTCTATCTGTAGCCCCTCTATGCTGATTTCTAAAACCTCTCCAATCATCTGACCTACCACCAATCTTTGCAGTACTGTACGCTTTTTCTTTTTATTTGATACTACAAGAACCTTGTAAATGTTGTCATTCAGAGAGACTTGGGTGTACTCACACAAGGAACACAAAGTTAGCATGCAGGTATGCCAAGCAAGTCTTGCTACAATTGTATAGAGCTTTGGTGAGGCCATGTCTGGAGTAGTGTGTGAAGTTTTGGTTTCCATATCTAAAGGTGGTTATACTTACCTTGGAGGCAGTACTCAAAGGTTCATGAGATTAGCTCTAGAGTGCAGGGGCACAGTCTCAGGATAAGGATCAATCATTCAGGACTGAGATCAGGAGGAATTTCTTCACTCAAAGGATTGTGAATCTTTGGAACTGTCTACGCCAGAAGGCTGTGAATACTCCATTGTTGAGTATATTCAAGACCAAGATAGTTAGATTTATGATGTATCGTGTAATCAAGGGATAGAGGGAGCAGGTGGAAAGTTGAAATGAGGCAGAAAATCAGCTTCAATTGTACTAAATAGCAGAGCAGGTTCATGTTAAGCGGCTGCAGAGACAGTGGATGCATTGGTTGTAATCTTCCAAAATTCTCTTGATTCTGGAAAGGTCCCAGATGACTGTAAACTAGTTAGCCTAACATCTGTCTTTGGGAAAATGCTAGAATCCATTATTAAAGTGGTAGTAGGACATTTCGAAAATTATAATACAATTCAGCCAGAGCCAACATGGTTTTGTGAAAGGGTAATTGTGTTTGACAAATTTACCAGAGTTCTATGAGGATGTAACAAGCAGGGTGGATAAAGGGGAACCAATAGATGTAGTGTATTTGGATTTCCAAAAGGCATTTGATAAGGTACCACATAAAAAGATTAATGCACAAGATAAGAGTTCATGGTGTTGGGGCTAACAAACAGGAAACAGAGTCAAGACAAATGGGTCATTTTCAGATAAGCAAACTATAAGTGGAGTGCCATAGAATCAGTGCTGGGGTCTCAATTACATATAACCTATATCAATGACTTAGATGAAGGGATTTATTGTATCGTAGCCAAATTTGTTGAACGTACGAAGATAGGTAGGAAAACAAGTTGTGAGGAAGGCACAGTCTTGCAAGGGATAAACACAGTTAAGTGAATGGGCAAAAAATTAACAGAAGGAGCATAATGTGGGAAAACATAACATTATCTACTTTGGTGGGAAGAAGAGAAGCAAGGCACTATTTAAATAGGGACTGCACAATGCTGTGGTACAGAAGGACTCAGAAGAAACACACAAAGTTATCATGCAGGTACAGCAAGTAACTAGGAAGACAAATGCAAGGAGAATGGAGTATCAAATTAGGCAAGTTTTGCTACAACTGTACAGAACATTGGTGAGGCCACATCTCGAGCATTGTGTACAGTTTTGGTTCCTCACATAAGGAGGGATATACTTGCACTGGAAACAGTTCAGAGAAAGTTCACTAGGCTGATTCCTGGGATGAAGGGGCTGTCTTATGAGGAAAGGGTGAGCAGATTGGGTCTGTATCCATTGGTCTTTAAAAGAATGAGAGGTGATCTTATTGAAACATACAAGATTCAGAGGGGGCTTGAGAGGACATTTTCCCCTCATCGGGGAATCTAGAATTGAGGGCACAGTTTCAGAATAAGGGGGACTCCCATTTAAGAGAGAGATAAGGAGGCTTATGAAGCTTTAAAATTCCCTAACCCAGACAGTTGAAAAGGCTGAGTCATTGAATATATTCTTGAACTTGGGAAAGTCAAGGCTATAGGAAACAAGAAGCAAAGTGGAGCTGAGGCCACAATCTGATCAGCCATTGTCTACTGAATGGCTGAGCAGGTTCAAGTATGGACCTATTCTACTCCTATTGTTTTATCTTATGCTCTTACGAAAGCAATGAAAATGAAACAATCCCAACGATTAACCTATTAGCACAGCCCAACTATTGCCAGTGGAACCTCACTGCATACAAATCAGGTGTCATATTTGCATAGAAAACAATGACTGTGCTTCAGAAGTAATTCATTTGGACGTGCTAATCACATAGCTACGCCATCACTGAGGCTACATTCCTCCATCTCCGTCACATAGCCTGCCTCCTGTCCGTCTCACCTCACCTGTGGCTGAAACCCTCATCCTTGCTTTTGTTACCTCTAGACTTTACGAATCTAACGCACTCCCAGCTGCTCTCCCACATTCTACCCCCCATAAACTTGAGGTCATGCAAAACTCTGCTGCCTGTGTCTTAACTTGCACCAAGTCCCGTTCCCCTGTCACCACTATGCGAGCTGATCTCCACTGGCTCCTGGCTAAGCAATGTCTTGACTTTAAAATTCTCATCTTTGTTCTTACATCTCTGCCCGGCCTTGCCCCAGCCCCGCCTCTCCCCATCCATGTCTGCACAGTTCTCCAATAGGTGTGTGCTTCTCTAATATAGTCTCTTGAATACCCAGATTTTAATTGTTCCACCACAGGTAGCTGTGTCTTTAGTTACCAAGGCCCTAAACTCTGGAATTCTCTCTGCATCTCTCTTTTCTCCTTTAGGAGGCTGCTTAAAACCGTGTTTATGGTCATTCGGCCCATCATGCCTGTGTCAAGTCCCAAATCCCAGCCATTCACTGCTGAAAAAAGAGACATGCTGTTGAAGTTTTTCATCCTGCACTCATCAGGACAGACACAAGAATACCGAGCCTCAAAGGGTACAATTTCCACTGCATAGGTTACTGACTGGTTGGCAAGTGGATCCTGATTGGTCGGGGTATCGCCATGGAGAATGCACCCTGCAGGGAACAGCTGTCCCACACTCTTTTGTTTGACTGAAAAAGGTGCAATTGCCTGCACCAATTCCTTTTGCTTCCAGAGGACTGTACCCTGCATATGAACAGTAAGCTTCGAATGAGTGAGTCACATTGCGACCCCGACTGATAAGCTAAATTTATCTTGGGGGATAATTGTTCCCTGGTACAATCCCAGCCTTTCCTTACTCTTTTGAAATCTTAATTTCTCAAATAATTATATATTATTGAGAAGAAAGGCTCCATGTAAATGCAAGCTATGACTTACTTCTCAACCTTGGAACTCTGACATCCATAAGTGAGAAGTGTTGGAGCAGTTGAAAAGTGGTGTATTAGACTGGTAGTGTAAATGGGAGGCTTGGCTTTAGGTAAGTCAGTGCAAACATCATTCAATCCACTGAGTGAGATGAAACCTCAAATATCAACCACAGCGGCCATTTTCCAATAAACATTTTAAACAATAAAGAGATTCAATCAGGCACATGGAGAGAAACTCCTTTCCCGAGGGAGGGGGCACAAACTTCAAGTTAGAGCTGGCCAGTTCTGGAATGAAATCAAGAAGCACATTCCAAAAGATATCATGCAAATCCAGAGTTCACAGCCCAAAAATCTGTGAATGCTAGCCAAATATTTGGAGCCTTCAAGATCGAGATTTTTATAGGATAAAGATTAACTGGAAATGTCAGACAGAACAATACAAAAAGCATTTGCACGACCCACACTCAACAATGACCCTTCGATATCCTTTCATAAACAAGTCCACATTAGGATTGAGCAACATAATTTTTATTATTCACACCCATTCCCAGGACAGGACGAGCACGGGGTTAGATACAGAGTAAAGCTCCCTCTACGTGGTGCCCATCAAACACTCCCAGGACAGATATAGCACAGGTTTAGATACAGAGTAAAGCTCCCTCCACACTGTCCCGACGAAACACTCCCAAGACAGGTACAGGATGGGTGGGCGCACGCGCACAGGCAGGGGGCCAGGCAGGGTGGCGGCACGGGCTGGGGGACGGCACACACAGGGAGCCAGCGCGCGTGCGCGCAGACGGCCGGGCAGGGGGACGGCGCACGGGTCAGTCAAGACAGTGAGCGAGCACAAGGGCCAGACGGAGAGCGAGCGAGAGGGAGCCAGACAGAAAGCCAGTGAACATGCAAGGCACAGAGCACGGGAGAAAGTTGGGCCAAAAGCTGCTCAAGCATATGCTTGGGACAAGCTCACTGTAACCCTGGACAGCACGAGGTAGTCACTACATACTGGGTGTGCTTCCTACTCACACAGGATTAGAGCTCAGCGTGCAGTGATCCACCATCATCTCCGGCAGGAAGTCCAGTTTGAAGGAAGACATTCTCAAGGGCAAGGCTCAGGGTGAGGGCAGCAACAGATTTCACCTCTTTTAACGCCCCTCAAGTTTTCAAAATGGGAACAATAAGTTCTTTTTGTAAATGTTTCCTTTTTTATAAAAAAATTTTCTCTGCAGACTGATGGAGACAGGTGCAGCAGGCTAAGACACAAACAGCTCACACTCAAACCTCTGTGTACTTGAGACCTCAGCTCCAAGCAGCAGCTGCACTGTTCAACAGGAGATGGAGAACTGGGGGAGGGGTGGGTGAGAAGTTGGGGCTTGTCAAACCTGGGAGACACGCAAAGAACAGTTTGGACTGAACGGACACACACTGCATTAGGTTGGAACGGCAACTGAATTAAATGGGAGGCAAACTGGCAGATACAGTCCTACCCTGACACACAATAGAAAGTGCTGAACCATCAGGGTCTTTGTAAAATGTACAACCATAGCAGTACGAAGTGCAGCGTCAGGCAGATCCACTGTCAGATTGATCACGATACGGTCGCTTGATGTTTGGGAATAAAAGCCTGCTGGTTACTTTAATCCACAGTTAATGTCAGTCAGTCTGACATCAGCACTGTGCAGAGTTGTTTTGCATTAAACTGGGTTGGGGGCGCAGTGGTTAGGGGTCACTTGTGAAGGAACCAAGTACGTAGATAACAGGCTCATGTTGTTACACAGGCAGATGCTTGCAGCAAACAAGATGGTGCTCACAAAGGAAGGGGGACGAAAGTGTCCCAATTAGAATATTCTGACAGAAGAAATGGGATTCAGGACAGTTAGTTATATAAATTTTCAGTTAGGCCTCATTGGAGTAGTGCTCATATCTGGGCACCACAACCCAGGAAGGATATACTCACCTTGGATCAGGTACAGCACAGGTTTGCCACGAAGGGAACGAATCATAGCTCAGCTGACAGTATTCTCACCTCTGGGACAGATGCTTGTGGTCAAATCCTTGCATACAAAAACCTGGACCCCAGTGCAGAACTAAGTGTGTGTTACATTGTCAAAGGTGCACCACTTCAAAGAGCAGCAGGGGAATTCTCCCGTGTCCTAGACAACACTTATCCCGAGCAGAGGAACTGTCCCGTGTTCTGGCCAACACTTATCTTGAGCAGAGGAATTCTCCCGTGTCCGAAACAACATTTATCCTGAGCAGAGGAATTCTCCCGTGTCCGAAACAACATTTATCCTGAGCAGAGGAATTCTCCCTTGTCCGAAACAACACTTATCCTGAGCAAGGGAATTTTCCCACGTCTGAAACAACAGTTAGCCTGAGCAGAGGAATTCTCCCGTGTCCAAGACAACACTTATCCCGAGCAGGGGAATTCTCCCGTGTCCAAAACAACACTTATCCTGAGCAGAAGAATTCTCCCTTGTCCTAGACAACAGTTATCCTGAGCAGAGGAATTCTCCCATGGCTGAAACAACATTTATTCTGAGCAGAGGAATTCTCCCATCTCCGAAACAACACTTATCCCAAGAAGGGAAATTTCCCCCGCGCCCTGTACAACACTTATCCCAAACAGGGGAATTCTCCCTTGCAAAAACAGAATTACCTGGAAAAACTCAGCAGGTCTGGCAGCGTCGGCGGAGAAGAAAAGAGTTGACGTTTCCAGTCCTCATGACCCTTCAACAGAACTGAGTTCTGTTGAATGGTCATGAGGACTCGAAACGTCAACTCTTTTCTTCTCCGCCGACGCTGCCAAACCTGCTGAGTTTTTCCAGGTAATTCTGTTTTTGTTTTGGATTTCCAGCATCTGCAGTTTTTTGTTTTTATCTCGGAATTCTCCCTTGTCCTAGACAACACCTATCCCGAGCAGAGGAATTCTCCTGTGTCCTAGACAACACTTAACTCAAGCAGAGGAATTCTCCCGTGTCCGAAACAACACTTATCCTGAGCAGAGGATTCTCCCGTGTCCTGGACAACATTTATCCCGAGCAAAGGAATTCTCCCATGCCCTAAACAAGTTATTCCAAGCAGGGGAATTCTAGCCTTTTGTGATTCGTGCACGAAGACGCCCAGATCCCTGAATCTCCGAGCTCTGCAACCTCTCACCAAGCTAGCTGGAAATATAAAGACAGATAGTAAGAATTTCTATAGACACTGAAATATGAAAAGAGTTAACAAAGTGACCCTTGGTCCTATAGAAAGTGAGCCTGGGGAATTAATAATGGAAAGTAAGGAGATGGCAAGTGAATTAAATAGGTATTTTGCATCGCTTTTCACTGTAGATAATACGAGTAACATCCTAGAGATAGCTGCAAATCAGGAAATGGGAAAAACTCGAGAAAATTACAATCACCAGGCAAGTGGTACTCAGCAAATTGTTGGCACTGCCATCTGACAAGTCTCCAGGTCCTGACTGACTTCACCCAAGGGTCTTAAAAGTAATGGCTAGTGAAATAGTTGATATTTGCTTTAATTTTCCAAAATTCCCTAAATTCAGGGAAAGTTCCATTAGATTAGAAAATAGCAAATCTAAATCCTTTATTCAAAAGGGAGACAGAAAGCAGGAAACTATAGGCCAATTAGCTTAACATCTGTCATGGGGAAAAATTATTAAAGATGTTATAGCAGGGCACTTAGAAAAATCAAAGGTAATCAGGCAGAATTAACATGGTTTTCAAAGGGAAATAATGTTTAACCAATTTACTGGAATTCTTTGAAGGTGTCACATGTGCTGTAGATACAGGGGAATGTACTGTTGTCAGATTTCCAGAAGGCATTTGATAAAGTGCCACATCAAAGGTTATTGCAGAAAATAAAAGCTCAAGCTGTAGGGGGTAACATTGGCATGGATAGAAGATTGGCTAGCTAACAGAAGCAGGGAGTTGGCATAAATGGTTGGCAGGATGTAACAAGGAGTGCCACAGGGATCAGTGCTGAGGCCTCAAATTTTTACAATTTACATCAATGACTTGGGTGAAGGGACTAAATGTATCATTCCTAAATCTGCCGACAACAAAGGTAAGAAAATAAGTTCTGAAGAGGATATAAGGAGGCTACAAAGTGACATAGATAGGTTAAGTGAGTGGACAAAGATTTGGAAATGGAGCATAATGTGAGCAAATGTGAAATTGTCCATTTTGGCAGGAAGAATATAAAAAAAAGCATATTATCTAAATGGTTAGAAATTGTTAAGCTCTGAGATTCAGAGGGATCTGGGTGTCCTAGTGCATGAATCACAAAAGGCAAGAATGCAGGTACAGCAAGTAATTAGGAAAGTTAACTATTGTTTATTGCAAGGGGAATTGAATACAAAAGTAGGGATGTTATGCTTCAATGGCACTAGTGAGGCCATATCTGGATTATTGTGTATTGTGTTGCTCTCCTTATTTAAGGAAGGATGTAAATGCGTTAAAAGCAGTTGAGAGAAGGTCTGCTAGGCTAATACCAGGAATGGGCAGGTTGCCCTTTGAGGAAAGGTTGGACAGGCTAGGCTTGCATCTGCTGGAGTTTAGAAGAGTAAGAGGCCCCTTGATCGAAACATATAAGATCCTGAGGGGTCCTGACGGGGTGGGTATGGAGAAGACGGATATGGGAGAATCTAGAACTAGGGGTCACTGTTTAAAAATAAAAACATTTAAAACAAAGATGAGGAGAAATCTTTTCTCAGAGCGTCGCGAGTCATTGGAACTCTCTTCCCCAAAAGGCAGTGCAAATAGGGTCTTTGAATATTTTTAAAGCATAGCTAGATAGATTCTTGAATAACAAGAGGTGAAAGGTTATCGGAGGTAGACGGGAGGTTAGAATCAGATTAGCCATGATCTTAATGAGTGGCAGAGCAGGCTTGAAGGGCCAAGTGGCCTACTCCTGCTCCTAGTTTGTATGTTCATACAAAAAAATTGTTTGGTCATCCTAAGGTTGTGCAATCTTGCTGTGCATTTGGGCTGATGCATTTCCTGCTTTCCAGTGTTTCCACTTTAAAAGTACTTCATTGTAAAGTGCCTTGGGGCATCCAGAAAGGTGCTATATAAATGCAAGTTCTTTTCTTGCAAGTGTTAAATGATGAGGAGAGGCTGCATGGGTGAGGTTTAAAAAGCTAAAGGGGATGATTTGACTGAGGTATTAACAATGATTAAAGGAGTTGATCAAGAAGATTGAGAGAAATAATTTCTTTTGTCCAGGCACAATTTTCAATAGAGCTTGGCTGTTTAGGGGTGATGTCAGGAAGCACTTCCTTGCACAAAGGGTCATGGAAATCTTGAACTTCCCTTCCCCTATAAAAAAAAGTTAAAGTTGGGGAGGTGTGGGGAGGGATCAACTGAAAACTTCAAAACAGAGATGAACACAGTTGGTAGGCAAGATCGTTAAGTGTTACAGAACCAAAGATGCATTCTACAAATCAGTCATGACCTAACTGAATGGCCAAGTATGCTTGAGAGGCTGAATAGTCTCCGTCTTCCTGCAAAATGCATCAAAAGTAAGCTCTGGTAGCGTCAGGCCAATTTCTCCTCGACACCTCCCTCACAGCCACAGTAATTAATGCCTCTCACAAGTCACTTCTCAACTCTTGATCAAGATAAATCTTTGCCCCAACTCAGCTGGTGGAATGTACCAGCTCAAACCTCAGTTGAAGAGCAGCTCAAATACAGTACAGAGTGTAGGGGATTGAGTCAACGTTGGGTGCCAGGAGGGCAGGACAGGCGGGGTGGGGGGAGATTCAAACACCAATTTTACAGACCTGCTCTGTTGATGAGACAGCTCCAGCTGAATGCTTCAGTCGTGCTGAAGGCCACATTTAATACACCATGGAATTGGCCTAATATTGATTTAAGAGTGTAGGCCAGTGGAAAGGATATGGGAGAGAAAATCTTCAGAAAGATGCAAAACCAAAAAAAATATTGATAATGTGGTATTTTCAATAATCCTAACATCGACTGGGGAAATAAAACTAACAGCAGGACGGGTGGGAGGGAAGTGGAGAATCCAAAACATGGACAGATGCACTTTCTTGACCAGAGTAAGGATCTAAAACAAAAACAAAAATAGCTGGAAAAACTCAGCAGGTCTGACAGCATCTGCGGAGAGGAATACATTTAACGTTTCGAGTCCGTATGACTCTTCATCAGAAGAGTTAACTATAGTCTTCTCCGCAGATGCTGTCAGACCTCCTGAGTTTTTCCAGCTATTTTTGTTTTTCTTTCAGATTTCCAGCATCCGCAGTATTTTGCTTTTATCTTAGTGGAGGATCTAATTCTGGGCAGAAAGAGGAGCAAGCGGAGCTTCTTTCACTGGGGTGAGCATTTGGGAAACAGGGAGCACTGTATTTGGAACAATTATGGAAAAGGACAAGGAATAAGGGCGAAGGTACTTAGTGATTTGAAAAGGGTCTGGCCCAAGTGGACTGGAATCAAAAATTGATCAGCAAAACAACAACTGAATAATGGGAGGCCTTCAAAGAGGAGATGGCTTGGATGCAGAGTAGACACATTCTCACGAGGAGGAAAGGAAGAGCATCCAAAGCTAGAGCTTCCCAGATATTAAAGGATATTGTGATTATAGTGACACAGAAAATTGAGGCTTATGTAAGGTTCATAGAAGAGATGAGAACCAAGCTGAATACAGAAAAAAAGAGATTTTAAAAGAAGGAATAAGAGGCTATGAGAGTAGATTAGTGCGGAACATAAAAACAGAGCCAAAAAATATCTTTTAAAATACTGATAATAAAGGTTCGCCAAAGGAGTGAAGCAGCTGTTCAGGAGCTTAAGGTTATTTTCGTGTGAAGAGAGGGAGCATGGCTGAACTACAAAATTAATGTTTTGCATTGGTCTTCGCTGAAGCAAATGCTGCTGCCAATGTCATGGGAAAAGCGGGGTGGGGAATAATTGGAAAGAGTAAAGAAGAGGTACATAAAAGGTTGGTAGCACTCAATGGGGAAAGTCACTCAATCTGGATTGGAATGGAAAGTAAGGATGACAATCGTGGAGGCTCTGGCCACAAGCCTTCAATCCTCATAGATATGCAGGTGCTGCCAGGGGACTGGCAAGTTGCTAATTGAACCTCTGTTTTAAAATGGGTTAACCCTGGAACCACAAACCAGGCAGCCTTACTTGGAAGCAGTAATCTACAACAAAACTGCCATTTGGAAAATCATGGGTTAGCAAGTTAACAATAGAGCAATGGCTATGCCACACTGTGTTAACTTCATGCTATTACAATTACACAGCTCTTTCTTGAGACTTGTCCCTGCCTGGTTGACACACTGTAGCTAGAATGTTGAAAAATACATTTTTTTTATTAAAGAGCTTCCATCGCACTGCCGAGGCTTTAGGCCAATCCACATCCAACAATGTGCTCTGAAAACTCTGCTCACATTTTGACAGTTGTGGCAAATTCATTCACAGCGGATGAGGCAATCCACAATATCTTAAAATATCCAAAAGCAAGGAACTCACAACTCTTAAAAAAAAGACTATTTACACCATCTTTCAACCTTAATAGATCCTATAAAATAAGAGCAGGATGCAGATCTGTATCTTCACCAACAACTAATTTTTTCCTCCTTGGACCACACCCAATCTGTATACCAACTTTCACTAACATCTCTCCATTAGTTTTTCTGACTTTTTTGTTTACTGACAAATGGGGGAAAACATGACCTTCAGCAGCAGAGGTAATAAAACAAAAGTCAATACGGATTTGTTAGAAATCAGTTGTGCAGGACAAACCTGATTAAGTTTTTTGCTGAAGCACTGAAAATGGTTGAAGGAGGTCATGTGGTTGATGTTGTGAAGATGGACTTTCAAACAGTATTTAATGAAGAACCACATAACAGACCTCTTCAGAAAACTGAATCCCATGGGGTCAAGGGGGCAGCATGGACATGAAACTGGCTGGAAACAGACACCAGAGAGTACTGCTGACTAGTTGTTTTGGAGTGAAGTGTGTAATGGTCACTTAAAGGAGTCAGTAAGCTTTGTGTTATCTGACACTCTACCAACTAGAATCCTCCACTTAGCAGAATTTCTGATATTCCCCGAATATGAATTGCCTCTTTACCAACTGGAAACAAAGTTATCGAGAACCCGTACCTGTATACTGTATCATTTAATACATGACTTTATGTTTAATGTACTATTAAAAATCAAAAGTAAAAAAGATAAAAGTAAAAATAAAAAAACTGTTCTTTACTTCCTGAGTACTTGCAGATGAGTTCACGCTACAAATCTTACGCTGTATTCCATCAGTAAATGGAACCCTCCATTAACCGGCAACTTTGATAAACCAGCACCACCCACTCCCAGCACATACCAGATGATAATGGTTTTACTGTATAGATAAATTAACTTGACTTGAGTATATAGGACTTAATTTAAAAGCTAGCAGATGACAGGAAACTAGTAATTGTAAAGAGTGAAGAGGAGAGTAAATTTCAGAAGAACACAAGGATGGTGGAAGTGGAAACAATCAATGATTTCAAAATGAGATTGGAAGGGCACTTGAAACTTGCAGGACTACGGGGATGGGGGTGTGGGAAAGGGTGGAACTGGTTGCTCCAAGGAGAGCAGCATGGCCTCAGTGGGCTGAATGGCCCTTTTCTGTGACGTAATTGACTTTGACAATGAAATAGACACATGGCGAGTGCAATTTAATGCAAATTTGGTCAAAAGAGCCAACAGAGACAAAATGAAATAGCTGGTAATTTAATAGAGGGCGCAGGTATCTTTGAAGTTGACAGGATGTTAGAGAAGGACGCTCACAAAAACTACATCAGGGATCCTTGGCTTTGGAGGCACAGGGTAAAAAAGCAAGGAATTTATACGAAACACTTCAAAAACACAGTTTAAATCACAGTGAGAATAGTGCGTCCAATTTAGAGCACCACACTTTAAGAAGGCAAGGTCTGAGAAAAGATGCACAGGAGATTTTGTTCATTAGCAGAGTACGAGGGACCTCAGCAGCAGGAAGATAAGAGAGATGATGCAGGTGTTGTTCTCCTTAGAACAGAAAAGGTTGATTGCAAATTTAATAGATGTATCTAAATTCGGGGTTTGGATAGAGTAATTAAGGAAACATCATTACAATGGTGAGGAGGATCAATAATAGCCAGACAAAGAATTCCAATAATTGACAAAGGAATCAGCGGGGAGCTGAGGAGAATTCTTGAAACAAAGTGAATTGTTGGGACCGGAATGCTAAACCTCAAAGACGGGAGGAAGTTAACTCAATATGATCAAAAAGGAATCTGATAACAGGTCCCTATCGCAATTTACACGAAAACCCAGACACACTCTGACCATCCTCATCACACCTTACACTATAAACCGACACACTCTCAGACACTGTTCACCATCCCCATCACACGATACACTATAAAACCCGCATTACAATAACCCACAGTCACAGCCACATTGTAATAACCCAGTCACAGCCAGGCCCCCTCACTGTAATAACCCAATCACAGCCAGGCCCCCTCACTGTAATAACCCACAGTCAGTCAGGCTCCCTCACTGTTATCACCCAGTCGCAGCCACTCCTCTTCACTGTAGTTACCCAGTCAGACACGCCCTCTCACTGTAATAACTCAGTCACAGCCACTAACCCTAGCTGTAATAAACCACAGTCCTAGATACTACCCATGACAGTAATAACCCAAAGTCACAGCCACTCCCCCTCACTATAACGAGAGACAGTCACAACTACTCCACTTCACCGTAATAACCCAGGTCACAGCCACTCTTTACTGTAATAACCCTGTCAGACACTCCCTCTCACTGGAATAACCCACACTTACAGCCACTAGCCCTCACTGTAATAAGCCAGTCACAGGCACTCCCACATGCCTCACTGTAATAACCCAAGCACAGCCACTCCCACTCACTGTAAAAACCCAGTCAAGGCCATGCCCTCTCGCTGTAATAATCCAGTTGCAGCCACTCTCCTTCACTGTAATAGACCAGTCACAGCCACTCCCCACCACTGTAAAAACCAGGCACAGCCACGTCCCCTCACTAATAACAGTCATAGCTCCTCCCTCACTTTAATAGCCCAGTCACATTCCCTCCCCCTCACTGTAATCACCCAGTCACAGCCAAACCCCAACCCTGAAATAACCAGCTTTTCCCCCCTCACTGTAACAACGTAGTCATAGCCACTCCCCAATGAAATAATCCATCCACAGCCACTCCCCCTCACTGCATTCACCCAGTCACAGCCACTCCACCTTCATTGTAATAACCCCCAGTCACAGGCATTCTGCCTCAATGTAATAACCCCCAGTCACAACCACTTCCCCTCACTGTAATAACCCCCAGTCACGCCCCTCACCATAATATCCAACAATTACAGCCACTCCCCCTCACTGCAAGACCCACTGTCACAGCCACTCTCCCTAACTGTAGTCACCCCATCACAGCCACTCCCACTCATTGTAATAACCCTCAGTCGCTCCCCCTCACTGTAATAGAAAAGTTACAGCACAGAGGAGGCCATTTGGCCCATCTTGTCCATGCCAGACCGAGGACACCCAGGTGCCCTTTCTAATCTCACCTTCCTGCACCCGGCCCATAGCCCTGCAGCTTGTTACACTTAAGGTGCAGATCCAGGTACTTTTTAAGAGTTTAGAGTTTCTGCCTCTACCACCAACTTGGACAGCGAATTCCAGACACCCACTACCCTCTGCCTAAAAATGTTCTTCCACATGTCCCCCCCCTACACCTTCTGCCACTTATCTTGAATCTATGTCTCCTGGTTCTAGAATTCTCCACCAAGAGAAACAATTTTATCCTGTCCACTCTATCTATTCCCCTCATAATTTTGTACACCTCAATCAAGTCACCTCTCAGCCTTCTTTGTTCTAAGGAAAATAACCCCAACCTATCCATTCTCTTCTCGAAGCTACACTTTTCTAACCCAGGCAACATTCTTGTAAACCTCCTCTGCACTCTCTCCAGAGCTATTACGTCCTTCCTGTAATGTGGTGACCAGAACTGCACACAATACTCCAGTTGTGGCCTCACCAGTGTTTTATACAATTCCAACACTATATCCTTACTTTTACAACCTACAGTCACAATAGACAGCAATAAACCAGTCCCAGCCACATCCTCACTGTAATCACCCAGTCACATCCACTCCCTCTCACAATAATAACCCAGTCACATCCACTCCTTCTCTCAGTAATAACCCAGTCACATCCAATCCCCCTCACTGCAATAACCCACAGTTACAGGCACTCCCCTTCACTGTAATAGCCCAGTCACAGCCATGCCCCCTCACTGTAATAACCCACTGTCACACACAGACCCCCTCACTGTAATGACCCAGTCACAACCATGTGCCCTCACTGTATTAAGTCTGTCACAGCCATGCACCCTCACTAATAACCCAGTCACAGCCACTCCCCTTCACTGTAATAACCTAATCAGTCACTCTTCTTCACTGTATTAAGCCACAATCACTGCCACACGTGACAGTAATATCATCCTCACTGTAATAACCCAGTCACAGCCACTCACCCTCACTGTAATCACCCAGTCACAGCCCCTCCTCTCACTGTAATCACCTAGTCACAGCCATCCTCCCTCACTGTAATAACTCACAGTCACAGCCAATCCCCCTCACTGTAATAACCCAGTCACAGCCACTCCACTTACTATAATAACCCACAGTCACAGCCACTACCTCACTGTAATAATCCACAATCATAGTCACTCACTGTAATGACCCATAGTTGCAGGCACTCCCCTTCAATGTAATGGCCTAACCACAGCCATGCACCTTAACTGTAATAGGCCAGTCAGAGCCACTCCCCCTCGATGTACCAATCCACTATCAGAGCCATTTTGTCTCACTGTAATAACACTCAGTCACTCCACTGTAATTAGCCACAATCTCAGCCACTCCCCGCCACTGTAATAACCAGGCACTGCCATGACCCCTCACTAATAACCCATAGCCCCTCCCCTCACCTTAACAGCCTCCCACTGTAATCACCGAGTCACAACCAAGCACCTTGCTGTAATAACCCAGAAACAGCCACACCCCGCCCCTGTAAAAACCAGCCGTTTCTCCCTCACTGTAACGACGCAGTCACAGCCACTCCCCAATGAACTAACACATCCACAGCCACACCCCCTCATTGTAATAACCTAGTCACAGCCACTCCCCTCACTGTAATAACCTAGTTACAGCCACTCCCCTCACGGTAAGAACGCAGTCACAGCCACTCCCCCTCACTGTAATAATCTAGTCACAGACACTCCCCTCACTGTAGTAACCCGCTATCACAGCCCTTTCGCCTCACTGTAATTACGCTCAGTCACTCCCCTTCACTGTAATAACCCACAATCACAGCCACTCCCTCTCACGGTAATCACCAAGTCACAGCTACTCCCCCTCACTGCAACGGCCCAAAGTCACAGGCACCCCCAATTCATTGTAAAAATAGCCCAGTAACAGCCACTCCCCCTCACGGTAATAACCCAGTCAGATCCACACCCCCTCACTGTAACCCACAGTCACATCCACTCCCACTCACTTTAATAATCCACAATCACAGTCACTCTCCCTTTTTTATGCTTGGCCTAAATAGCCAAGTGGTTATGGTACTGGGTTTGTAACCCCAAGATCAAGAGTTCAAATCTCACACTGGCAAACTATGAAACAATGTAACTTCATCTGAAACAGATGGAAATGGGTTTGTGCTCGAAAGAGTATCAAGAGTTCAAATCTCACAATGGCAAACTATGAAACAATGTAACTTCATCTGAAAACAGATGGAAACGGGTTCGTACTCGAAAGAGTATCAAGAGTTCAAATCTCACAATGGCAAACAATGAAATAATGTAACTTCATCTGAAACAGATGGAAACAGGTTTGTACTCGAAAGAGTTACTGCAATCACCCACAATCACATCCACACCCCCTCACTGTAATGGTCCACAGTTACAGGCACTCTCCTTCACTGTAATAGCCCAGTCACAGCCATGCACCCTCATTGTAATAATGCAGTCACAGTCACTCCCCCTCACTAATAACCAACACTGCAATAGCCCAAATCACAGGAACTCCCCCTCACTGTAATAAGGCAGTCACAGCCGCTCCCCCTCACTGTAATAATCAACACTGAAATAGCACAAGGTCACAGGCACTCCCCTTCATTGTAACAGCCCAGTCACAGCCATGCACCCTCACTGTAACAACCCCCAGTCACAGCCACTCCCCCTCACTAATAACCCCCAGTCACAGCCACACCCTCTCACGGTAATAACCCCCAGTCACAGCCACTCCCTCTCACGGTAATAACCCCCAGTCACAGCCACTCCCTCTCACGGTAATAAACCCCAGTCACAGCCACTCCCTCTCACGGTAATAACCCCCAGTCACAGCCACTCCCTCTCACGGTAATAACCCCCAGTCACAGCCACTCCCTCTCACGGTAATAACCCCCAGTCACAGCCACTCCCTCTCACGGTAATAACCCCCAGTCACAGCCACTCCCCATCACTGTAATAACTCACAGTTCGAGCCATTCCCCACCACTGTAATAACTGTGTCACAGCCATTCCCCCTCACTGTAATAACCCATACTGAAATGGTAGTCACAGGCACACCCCTTCATTGTAATAGCCCAGTCACAGCCACGTGCCCTCACTGTAATAACCCAGTCATAGCTATGTTCCCTCACTGTAATAACCCCCCCTCACCGTTACAACCCACAATCACAGCCACTCCACCCTCACTGTAATAACCCCCAATCACAACCACTCCACCCTCACTGTAATAAACCTCAGTCAGGGCCACTCCACCCTCACTGTAATAACCCCTAGTCAGGGCCACTCCACCCTCACTGTAATAACCCCCAGTCACAGCCACTCCACCTTCACTGTAATAACCCCCAGTCAGGGCCACTCCACCCTCATTGTAATAACCCTCAGTCACAGCCACTCCACCTTCACTGTAATAACCCCCAGTCAGGGCCACTCCACCCTCACTGTAATAACCCCCAGTCAGGGCCACTCCACCCTCACTGTAATAACCCCCAGTCAGGGCCACTCTACCCTCACTGTAATAACCCCCAGTCAGGGCCACTCTACCCTCACTGTAATAACCCCCAGTCAGGGCCACTCCACCCTCACTGTAATAACCCCCAGTCACAGCCACTCCACCCTCACTGTAATAACCCCCAGTCACAGCCACTCCACTCTCATTGTAATAACTCCCAGTCACAGCCACACTACCCTCATTGTAATAACCCCCAGTCACAACCACTCCACCCTCACTGTAATAACCCCCAATTACAGCTACTCCACCCTCACTGTAATAACCCCCAGTCACAACCACTTGACCATTAGTGTAATAACTGCAATTCTTCCTAGATCATCTGGAGCGGATACCGGCTGCCTGTCAGCAGCATAACATTGTCAGGCCGAGGTCTTGGTTCATTGCATCACCACAACGAGTACCATCATATCAATCCAGGTTTCCACACTAACATAGGGTGGCAATAGAACACAATTCTCAACACGGACCTCCGCAGACATCAGTCCAGACAACATCGTGCAATAGGATAGCATAACCCAAGGGTTCCAACATCAGGACTTGGCTCCAAGTACACAAACTTGGAACACGTGGAATAAATGGACAGTATTTTCTAGCAAGCTCTTATTTATCCTTCCGGCTCAGAACATGGTTAACACATGGTAGATGAATGGATATCATGAGCAGAAGGAAGCATACATATGATACATATACACAACTGTGCAACAAACACATGAAGAAATTCTCAGTAACTCTATCAACAGGCTGCACCTTCCTCCCAATTGTAACCCTTTCAACTCCATTGGGGCCCAGGTGGCAAATGCTATTCATGCAGCAGTCCCAATCCCAGGCATCTTTCCATCTCCAAGTACAGACCTACTAGAAATGGGGCAGGGGGGCTGTGTCACACATGAACAGAAGGCACAAGCAGGCCACCGACCAAAGCTGATCAAACAGCAAACAAAGTTCAGTCAGGTTGCATACTGACTCCTTGCCTCATCTGAATCTGTGTCCCTTAGTGCCTCAAAGGAGCAGGCATGGGTTCCCACTTCCCTCCTTGAGAAATCACTATCAGCTGTAACAGTGGGTATAGTGCATGTCTATCAGTGAGGGGCTGTGTGTGTGGAGAGTGCATTGTCAGCAGTGTAGGACAGACAGTGAGGAGTTGTGTGTGTTCGTGTGCACTGTCAGCTCTAACCCTGGGTACAGTGTGGGTCTATCAGTGAGGGGGTGCGTGTGTGGAGAGTGCAAGGTCAGCTGTAAAACTGGGTACATATTTATATCCTTCCTTAAATAAGGAGACCAATACTGCACACAACATTCCAGATGTGGTCTCATCAGTGCCCTGTACAACTGAAGCATTACCTCCCAGCTTTTGTATTCAATTCCCCTCGCCACAAATTATAGCATTCTATCAATTTTCCTAATTACCTGTTGTAACGGCATGCTAACCTTTTGCAATCATGCACTTGGACACCCCAGAGCTCTGCAATCTCTCACCATTTAGACAATATGCTTCTTTTATTCTCCTGCCAAAAAGGAGAATTTCACATTTGTACAATTTGCCAGATCTTTGCCCACTCACTTAACGTATGTTACTTTGTAAGTCTCCTTACATCTTCTCACAATTTACTTTCCTATCTGACTTTGTGCAATCAGAAAATGTAGCTACCCCAGCACTGATCCCTGTGGCACACCACTCATCACATCCTGCCAACCAGAAAATGATCTATGCATGCCTACTTTCTGTTTCCTGTTAGCTAGCCAATCCTCTATCCATGTCAATATGTTAGCAAAATCTATCCAAGTCTGACCATGCTATTGGACGTAGGATCATCTTTCTAGTAAATTTCATCCGTGAAGTCTGAGAAGAGTCAAACCTTCCTCAGTATCCAACTGACGGGCTACCAGCTCACAAAATACTTCTGAGTTCACTTTTGTGAGGAAGCTACAATGCCAAGACCACACCTTATGTCCTCTTTGGTAGGGACCTAACTCGTGTCCACCAATCCACTTCATTCTTCTACTACTCATAAGGTTCAGACTCTGAGAACATCGGTCAGTAGCCATACCCTGACAACTAACTAATTCTGCCATTCTTCACAAATGCTACTCAGATTGTAATATTCAGTCTTGAAATAAAACGTCTTACTTTCCAACTTTCACCTTTGGATAAACATTCACTGCTACCACATTATACTCCTGGCAGCCAGTTGGTGAAGGAGACAACCAGAAGTCAACCCATACTCAGTTTCAGATTTATTGGCAATGTGAAACATTACAAATGCATAACTCCTAACAATGAAACCCAATGTTACAAAGTGTTTCTTTATATCTGCACAAGTAATCATCAAACAAATGTCCCCCTCTTGTATTTC
Source organism: Isurus oxyrinchus (assembly GCA_026770705.1). Taxonomy (NCBI): domain Eukaryota; kingdom Metazoa; phylum Chordata; class Chondrichthyes; order Lamniformes; family Lamnidae; genus Isurus; species Isurus oxyrinchus. Next base: position 99,060,718 of record JANJGN010000010.1, read on the forward strand.
CTTCATTTATATAATTAACAAATACCTATCGTGACACAGGAAGACCCTATAAACCCATGAATTTGAAACAGACAACACAAGATGAGGTTGTGTTGCAAGAAGCTGCACTTGGAGGTCAAAGCAGCATGGACATTGGTTAAGTTGCCACTCCTCACTACATGCCAATCCTGTATGCTGCCATCACCTGGAATACAAGGCTACAGCTGAGAAGTTTAAAAAGTATCCCCAGTATAGAATGTTTGCTTCATTTAAATTGAAATCAAGATCCAAATCCTCTTCATACAAATCCACACTGGACAGCAGTCAACAAATAACCTGACACCAGCCTCCCCACCAGCCATGGAAACATATTTTAAGAACACTTACCTTGAAGCCCTCCTCGAGTAACTCACGCTGCTGCTGCCGTTTGCTCACTCGCTGCCCTCTATACCTTTGTAGAAAACAAAAAATTTCATTCAGCCAAGGTCAAAATTTGCCAAGTAGCTTCAAGTGGTTTCAACTAGACACCCAGTTTACACTGACAGCAGCTATAACAAGGCTGGCTGCACTGCACACACTGTGTGCTTAAACCAGGAAAGCTGCTGTTCCTCAAAGCCTGATTGTAAAATCAAACGACACCTCGTGCAGCAATGTCACTACTTTGCATGGTTTCTGTTTATAGCTCAGCCATGGTAGCACCATTGCAGAGTCAGGAGGTTGCAGGTTCAAGTCGCAAGCAAGTGACTTTGGAATGGAAGGCAGCACTGAGGAACCCGAGCCGGCATCACGCCGTGGGGGGATCAGCACCAAGGTGACGCTGCGCCTTCGGGACTGAGGTGGCACCACGCCATCAGGGGATCGGCACCGAGGCGGCGCCGCACCTCCGGAGGATCAGCAACGAGGCAGTGCTGTGCCGTCGGAGGATCAGCACTGAGGTGGCACCACGCCATTGAGGGATCAGCACCGAGGCGGCGCCGCACCGTCGGGAGATCGGCACCAAGGCGGCACTGCGCCGTCTATATTAATCCTTCAGCCAATAACTAAAGAGATTTTCTGGTCATTTATCGGACTGTTTAACATGGACTTTCAGTGCACAAATTGGCTCTCATGCATCCGTCAGAAAGTTCAATGTTCTTCACCATCCAGAAACCACTTCAGGATACGTTATGGTGATGAAAGGCTTAAGATAATTACAAGGTCTATCCGTTTTAATCCACACTTTGGCAGCATCGTCTGAAAAGGAAACAATATCTTCAGTGGTTTTCCCCAAGCCTCCAAGAGCAGATCCAATCCCCATGTCAGACTGAGTCAATGGATTACCACCGAATAGCAGTCAGGTATGATTGGATCAGGGGCAGTCAGTATCCTGAAGCATGGCCTGAGTCCAGGTAATAGAGACAGCATGTCAGAAAGGAAGGAGGTTTCAAACTAAATGGTCACTATTTCATTCAACTGGTATCTGAAGAGCTAATGTTTTCAACAATGGAATTTCAGGGACAGGCATTTGATCAGAGGAGGAAGGTCGTCATCGATGAGCCAGCTCCCACTGAGCCCCTAAAGACTCCATCATCTTTACAATGAAGATACAAGAGCAGGAAAGCAACCATTACTCCTTTCCTAAACAAAAACAGAATTACCTGGAAAAACTCAGCAGGTCTGGCAGCATCGGCGGAGAAGAAAAGAGTTGACGTTTCAAGTCCTCATGACCCTTCGACAGAACTTGAAAGAGTTGAAATATAAGCTGGTTTAAGGTGTGCGTGTGGGGGGGCGGAGAGAGAGAGAGAGACAGAGGTGCTTGTGTAGACAAGCAAGCAGTGATAGAAGCAGATCATCAAAAGATGTCAGTGACAATGGTACAAAAGAACACATAGGTGTTAAAGTTAAAGTTGGTGATATTATCTAAACGAATGTGCTAATTAAGAATGGATGGTAGGGCACTCAAGGTACAGCTCTAGTGGGGGTGGGGGGGAGCATAAAAGATTTTAAAATATTTAAAAATAATGGAAATAGGTGGGAAAAGAAAAATCTATAAAATTTATAGGGAAAAAAAAGGGGAAAAAAGGGGGAAACAGAAAGGGGGTGGGGATGGGGGAGGGAGCTCACGACCTAAAGTTATTGAATTCAATATTCAGACCGGAAGGCTGTAAGGTGCCTAGTCGGAAGATGAGGTGTTGTTCCTCCAGTTTGCGTTGGGCTTCACTGGAACAATGCAGTAAGCCAAGGACAGACATGTGGGCAAGAGAGCAGGGTGGAGTGTTAAAATGGCAAGCGACAGGGAGGTTTGGGTCATTCTTGCGGACAGACCGCAGGTGTTCTGCAAAGCGGTCGCCCAGTTTACGTTTGGTCTCTCCAATGTAGAGGAGACCACATTGGGAGCAACGAATGCAGTAGACTAAGTTGGGGGAAATGCAAGTGAAATGCTGCTTCACTTGAAAGGAGTGTTTGGGCCCTTGGATGGTGAGGAGAGAGGAAGTGAAGGGGCAGGTGTTACATCTTTTGCGTGGGCATGGGGTGGTGCCATAGGAGGGGGTTGAGGAGTAGGGGGTGATGGAGGAGTGGACCAGGGTGTCCCGGAGGGAGCGATCCCTACGGAATGCCGATAAGGGGGCTGAAGGAAAGATGTGTTTGGTGGTGGCATCATGCTGGAGTTGGCGGAAATGGCGGAGGATGATCCTTTGAATGCGGAGGCTGGTGGGGTGATAAGTGAGGACAAGGGGGACCCTATCATGTTTCTGGGAGGGAGGAGAAGGCGTGAGGGCGGATGCGCGGGAGATGGGCCGGACACGGTTGAGGGCCCTGTCAACGACCGTCGGTGGAAAACCTCGGTTAAGGAAGAAGGAGGACATGTCAGAGGAACCGTTTTTGAAGGTAGCATCATCGGAACAGATGCGACGAAGGCGAAGGAACTGGGAGAATGGGATGGAGTCCTTACAGGAAGCGGGGTGTGAGGAGCTGTAGTCGAGGTAGCTGTGGGAGTCGGTGGGTTTGTAATGGATATTGGTGGACAGTCTATCACCAGAGATTGAGACAGAGAGGTCAAGGAAGGGAAGGGAAGTGTCAGAGATGGACCACGTGAAAATGATGGAGGGGTGGAGATTGGAAGCAAAATTAATAAATTTTTCCAAGTCCCGACGAGAGCATGAAGCGGCACCGAAGTAATCATCGATGTACCGGAGAAAAAGTTGTGGAAGGGGGCCTTTCCTGATCTTTTAAAGGCTGGCTTGGTGATATGAGGTCGAGTCACTGAGCAAAAGCAGATCCACTAAATTCAGACACTGAAGTCAAGCTCCAAAACGTGAACTGTAAGGGCTCATTTGAAGCAATTCAAAGATAGAGAACCTCCAATTAGAGACAATTAGAATTGATAGTGGAATCAGACATCAGCACTGCAAACTCTTTCCACGGATCCATCCATCGTTTCACACACAGCACATACAAGCAAACACAGAGCATCATAGTCCCAAAGGATAGAGATAAAATCAACAACAGGTGCACACTCCTCTGAAAATGTTATACATCAGACTTCAGATGGGTGTTCACACCATTTGGCAGTAGCTTCATCGTCATCAGTGGACGCTTAATATCATTTTTTAAAAATTGAATTCAAATGTTACCATCTGCTGTGCTGGGGTTCGAACTCATGTTCCCAGAGCAATACACTGGATCTTTGGTTACTAATCCACTACGCCAACCCCCAACACCAGGCGCCACCTGAACCAAAGCAAACCAAACAAAGCTGGCCAATTGTGAAATAACACAAACTGACGAAAGGTTGTGACTGGAGACGACATTTGAACAGCCCTGTCCAGGCACTGCAAACAAAACAAGCAATAAGAATAACCTTCCACTTCTATTGCGGCACAGATGACCATAGGCAATGGCAGCCAATGAAGTGTGCTTCATGAAGTGTTGTCACTGCTGGAAAGTAGAAACACGGGAACAAAAAGAAAGCAACCGACAGTCAGACCCACAAGCAGCAATGAGACAATAACCAGCTAATTTGTTCCAGTGACCTAGATGATATTCTCCAGAATGCAGGTGAACACCACAGATTCTCAACAAATACTGAAATGGGGTCTTCTACATTCAACTCAGTTTTCAAAAGGAATACTGCCTCGCTGTTCCCCCACTCCCCATTCCCCCAACACCCCATTCCCCCAACACCTCCCTCGTCCCCATTCCCCCCCTCCCCAACCACGATTCCCCGACCCGCTCCCCACCATGTTCCTCCCCCTTGTATCCCTCCCACCCCCGTGTTCCTCCCCCTCCCCATGTCTCTTCCCCGTGTCCCTCCCCTCCCCCGTTTCTCTCCCTCGTGTCCCTCCCCTCCCCCGTTTCTCGCCCCCGTGTCCCTCCCCCTCCCCCGTTTCTCGCCCCCGTTTCCCTCCCCTTCCCCTGCCCCCGGGTCCCTCCCCTTCCCCTGCCCCCGGGTCCCTCCCCCGTGTTCTCCTCCCCCTCGTTCCTCCCCGTCCCCCGTGTTCCCCTCCCCCGCCCCCCCCGTGTTCCTCCCCCTCTGCCATGTTCCCCTCCTCCTCCCCCGGGTCCCTCTCCCGTGTTCCCCTCCCCCTCCCTCCTCCCCCTCCCCCACCCCCTTGTCCCTCCCCCTCCCCGTGTTCCCCTTCCCGTCCCCCGTGTTCCCCTCCCCCTCCCCTGTTCCTCCCCGTGTTCCCCTCCCCCATGTTCCCCTCCCCCTCCCCCTCATTCCTCCCCGTGTTCTCTACCCTCCCCCGTGTTCTTCCCCTTCCCCCCATGTCCCTCCCGTGACCCTCCCCCTCCCTCGTGTCCCTCCCCTTCCCCCCTCATCCCCCCCCCCCTCCCCTTCCCCCCTCCCCCTCTTCCCCCGGGTACCTCCCTCGTATTCCCCTCCCCCTCGTTCTTCCCCATCCCCCGTATTCCTCTCCCCCACCCCCATGTTCCCCTCCTCCTCCCCCTCCCCTGGGTTCCCCTCCTCCTCCTCCTCCCCCTCCCCCGGGTTCCCCTCCTCCTCCCCCTCCCCCGGGTTCCCCTCCCCCTCCCCGTTCCCGGTGTTCCCCACCCTCTCCCCCCTCCCCATCCCCTTCCCCATCCCCCGTGTTCCCCTCCCAATCCCCTCCCCCTCCCCCGTGTTCTCCTCTCTCCTCCCCTCTCCCGCCGTTCAATCCCCCCACCTCCCCCTCCCCCGTGTTCCTCCCCTTCACCCTCTCCCTCCCCCGTGTTCCTCCCCCCTCATTCCTCCCCCTCCCCCGTGTTCCTCCCCCTCCCCCTCGCATTCCCCCTCCCCCCTCCCCCGTGTTCCCCTCGTTCCTCCCCCTCTCTCGCCGTTCAATCCCACCTCCCCCTCCCCCGTGTTCCTCCCCCTCCCCGGTGTTCCTCCCCCTCCCCCCGTGTTCCTCCCCCTCGTTCCTCCCACTCCCCCGTGTTCCTCCCTTCCCCCTTCCCCTCATTCCTCCCCCCTCCCACTCCCCCGTGTTCCTCCCCCTCCCCCCCTCCCCCGTCGTTCCTCCCCCTCCCCCCTCCCCCGTCGTTCCTCCCCCTGTCCCCTCGTTCCCCCCTTCCCTGTGTTCCTCCCCCTGTCCCCTCGTTCCCCCCTTCCCCTCCCCCCATTCCTCCCCTCCCCCTCGTTCCCCCCTCCCCCCTCCCCTCTCCCCCTCGTTCCTCCCCCCTCCCCCCTCGTTCCTTCCCCTCCCCCGTGTTCCTCCCCCTCCCCCCTCCCCCGTGTTCCTCCCCCTCCCCCTCCCCCGTGTTCCTCCCCCTCCCATTCCCCCTCCCCCTCCCCCCGTGTTCCCCTCGTTCCTCCCCTCTCTCGCCGTTCAATCCCACCTCCCCCTCCGCTGTGTTCCTCCCCCTCCCCGGTGTTCCTCCCCCATCGTTCCTCCCCCTCCCCGGTGTTCCTCCCCATCGTTCCTCCCCCCTCCCCGGTGTTCCTCCCCCTCGTTCCTCCCCCTCCCCCGTGTTCCTCCCTTCCCCCTTCCCCTCGTTCCTCCCCCATGTTCCTCCCCCTCCCACTCCCCCGTGTTCCTCCCCCTCCCCCTCGTTCCTCCCCCTCTCACTCCCCCGTGTTCCTCCCCCTCCCCCCTCCCCGTCGTTCCTCCCCCCTCCCCCCCTCCCCGTCGTTCCTCCCCCCTCCCCGTCGTTCCTCCCCCTGTCCCCCTCGTTCCCCCTTCCCCCCTCCCCCTTCCCCGTGTTCCTCCCCCTCGTTCCTCCCCCTGTCCCCTCGTTCCCCCCTTCCCTCCCCCTCCCCCTCATTCCTCCCCCCTGTCCCCTCGTTCCCCCCTTCCCTCCCCGTCGTTCCTCCCCCTCCCCCCCTCCCCGTCGTTCCTCCCCCCTCCCCCCCTCCCCGTCGTTCCTCCCCCTGTCCCCTCGTTCCCCCTTCCCCCCCTCCCCCTTCCCCGTGTTCCTCCCCCTCGTTCCTCCCCCTGTCCCCTCGTTCCCCCTTCCCTCCCCCTCCCCCTCATTCCTCCCCCTGTCCCCTCGTTCCCCCTTCCCCCTCCCCCCCTCCCCCTCGTTCCTCCCCCTCCCCCTCCCCTTTCCCCCCGTTCCTCCCCCTCCCCCCTCCCCCTTCCCCCTCCCCTCCCCCTCGTTCCTCCCCCTTCCCCAACCCCTCCCCCTCGTTCCTCCCCCCTCGTTCCTCCCCCTCCCCCCTCCCCCTCGTTCCTCCCCCCTCCCCCGTGTTCCTCACCCTCTCTCTCTTACACCCCGGATTTCACGTCCTCTCTCCCGGTTTCTCAAGTTCCCTTCACTCCGCTCTGTTTCTCTCTCGGCTCCGACAAGAAGACGCGCTCAAAATGGCCGAACTTCCGCTCCCAACAAGCAGCCGGCAATTCAGACGGAGGTTGCGGCCAGAAGGCCACGCCTGGGCACCCAACATGGGGGCGCACCGCTTCCGCCTGTTCACCCAACATGGCGGCGCACCGTTCCCGTTTGGACGCCCAACATGGCGGTGCACCCCTCCCGACTGTTCACCCAACATGGCGTCGTACCGCTCCCGTCTGACACCCAACATGGCGTTAGATTAAAATGCTGACTGATGGACGTGTCCGGAGAGGGGAGAGGAATAAGGGGATGAAGAGAAGCGGAATGACAAGACGAGACATGAGGGGAGGGATCGTGAGAGAGCGATCATCAGAGTCATATGGACTCGAAACGTTAACTCTGTCTTTCTCTCCACAGATGCTGTCAGACCTGCTGAGCTTTTCCAGCTATTTTTGTTTTTGTTTCAGATTTCCAACGTCTGCAGTATTTTGCATTTATCTTAGGAAAGGAAACATGTTGGGTGTAAACAGTTGGAGTTGTTGGTTGGGAATTCTTGCAGCTCAGTCATTTTTGGGCTTAGAAATATATAATTGTTCTTTCAAAATGTTCCGAGGCTTGTTAGAGCCCCACAAAATAAGGTGTTGCCCTTTTAAGAAAGGGGTGAGGAGAATGTTTTTTCTCTCAGAGGATAGAGAGTCTTTGGAACTCTCTTCCTGAAAAGGTGGTGGAAGGAGAGTCTTTGAATGTTTTTAAGGTATAACTAAGTAGATTCTTGATTAACAAGGGGCTGAAAGGTTATCGGGGGTAGGCAGGAATGTGGGGTTGAGGTTACATTCAGATCAGCCATGATCTTGTTGAAAGGAGGAGCAAGCTCAAGGGGCTGAGTGGCTTTCACCTTACTCCTTGTTCACATGTTAATTTTGGGCTTTTCTTCAGTTCTGGAGACTGTGCCAGCCAGCGATATGACCAACAGAGAGACACTAGAATCTCATGAGTAATTGTAACAAAACGATCTGCCCAGCGTTCCCAAGGCAGGTAATCTTTTTAATAGTATATGGGTCCTAAGCAGCTACACCATATTTTGTGTGGTCTGACCAACATCTGGTACAGTATTTCCTTTACTGTAATTGAAGAGTGATAGAAGTTCCATTTGATGAACCCGAGCATTTTGGATGCCTTGCAGGCTACGTGTTGACTTTGTACATTCCACTTTATTTTGGGTGTGGATTCCTAAGTAACAGCGGTTTTTAGTAACTTCAATGCAGCAGAAATCACGCATTGAGTATTTAGACACCGAGTATTGCTGATTCACATATTACATGTGTTGAATTTCATTCCCCATATTGTCAAGATTATTTATATCTTCCTGAAGGCTAGTCTCATCTGCTTCAGTAATAGCTGTATAGACAATGCAGCCATCTGAAAAGAGCCTGGCCTGGCTTGATATTTCGGAAAAGGAGCAGAAATTGTTAGGACAGGAAATGAGGAGAATGGATTTGAGTTGATTGGTTATAGAGGAGGAAATTTGTCAGGAGGGGAAATCAAAGGTGAGAAATTGAGGGGTGATGAAATTTAGAAGAGGAAAGGAGGGTGTTAGGAAAGGGGAGTTGAGGGGAGAGGAATTGTACAGCACGGAAGGAGGTCCCAATGAATTTGTGCTGGCTCTTTTGAAGAGCAATCCAGTTATTCGCAATCTTTTCCCAAATCCTGTAATTTTTACTCCTTCAACTATTCACCCGATTCACTTCTAAAGGTTGTTGTTGGAAATCTGTTTCCACCAAATCAGGAGGTGCTTTTCAAACTCTAACCACTCATCTAAAATAAATAAATCCCTTTGATTCCTTTGCCAATCACATTGAAGCACAGCTTTTCAGTATGAGCCTTCAGCCATTGGGGACAGTTCCTCTTGATTTATTCTGTCTCCCCCCCCACCCCCCTCCCCTCCTGATTTTCCAATGAAAGGATGTCCTTTTTTATATATATATATATATATATATATGTCCTGTGGTGTGACTGGAAACATGGAGTTGTGGGAAAGATGGGCACAGATTTGGGAGGTGGTAACCGGGTATGATTACAGAAGGTAAAACAGGAAACACAGGTCTTAAATTAAAGAAAACGTTGGATGAAAAGAACAGACAGAACAAAGCCAGATTGATCCAAAGCCACACTTATCTTAGTGGGGAGAAGATCTTAAATGCAAAAAAGCTTAAAGTTTCCAGCTAAAGACTTTTGGCTTTCCTCCTCCTTCATTCCAAGCAGCGTTTTAATTATTCTGTGTTCAGCTTCTCTAATTCCAGCCTCTTATGCGTTCTCAATTGTAAAGGCTCCACCATTGTTGGCTGTGCCAAGACCCCAAGCTCTGAAATTCATTCCACACCTCTGCACCATCTTTAAGACACCCCTTAAAAACAATCTCTTTGACTGAGCTTTTAGTCATCTGACCTCGATTTTCTAGTCCTGCTCACCGCAGGAACCTTGGCAGGTGGGACAGAGAATTTGACAGGCTGGCAAAAAGCCTGTTGACTTCGAGTGGGAATCAGGACCGGAAAATCCCGCCATCTGTCATACTTTGCATCGGAAAATTAGGCAGCTGAGATAGTAGAGCAAATGTTCAGAGAGATCGATTTGAAGGAGAAGATGAGAGAGAGTTGGAGAGGTGTCAGGAGGGAATTCAGAGCTCAGGGCCTGAGCTGAAACACAGCTGCCAATGGTGAAGCGATTAAAATCAGAAAGATTCGAGGCCGGACTTAGAGGAGCACAGAGAGGTCAGTGGCTTGTGGGGCTGGAGGAGATTTCAGAAATAGCAAGGGTGAAACCATGGAGGGATTTGAAAGCAAGGAACAGAATTTTAAAATTTCAATATTTCGTGTCCGAATTTGAATAGTCAGACCCGGCCTCCGAGCAGCCCGACTCAGTGCGAAACAATTGCGCTCTATGAAAAACCGCCTGAAACATTGTCTCATGGAGCTGCTTCAAAACTGGGCTCAATAGGCCAGAGCCCAGCAATACACAGGAACAAGACAGACAGGTGAAATAAAAATTCTGTTAGCTTTGGTTCGGTGATTAGACAGCACTTGTTTCACAATCCTGAGTGTGCTAATAGCTCCACTAAAACCCATTTAAGATAATCAGCCAAGCTTGTAACATGGCTCGTTTATGCTTGCTAGGTGCGACCGACATTCATGCACAGGGACCCATCCTTTACAAACAAAAGGAACATGTTCAAACCTTGTGCCTTTTTTCAGTTACCCGGAAGCTTGGGGAGACGAAAGTGTCCTGTTGCTTTTTGCATTTGATGCCTCGGCCAATCAGAGTCAACTTGCAAACCAATCAGCATCCTTTCCTTCTGTAGTATAAATTGTTCCGATTGTTTGAAAGTTAGCATTCTTGCATTTGTCCTGCTGAGTGTAAGGTGAAAAGCTTCAGCAGAATGTCTCTCTTTTCAGCAATATTCACGTTCTGTACTACCAGGTGACTGATTTAACATTATTAGATGTTCAGTTAGAAGTAGGTTTTGATCTGTTTGAAGACCAGTGGCATTCTGCACAGGCCAGTGTTGAGATTGTTGCTGTTTCCTATTTCTATCAATGGTCCAGATATACGAGCTTCTGTTTCTGCTGCCCTAGCTGTGTTGGTATCACAGACTAATTTCTGTATTCCGCCAACATTTCTATGTGCTAGTTAAACCAGGCATGACCTGCTGAGATGATAGTCCTGATAATGAAAACTTTTAAATGGGTACCCGCATGGGCCCCAGCTATGCCTGTCTCTTTATGGGGTATGTGGAACATTCCTTGTTCCAGTCCTACTCCGGCCCCCTTCCACAACTCTTTCTTCGGTACATCAATGATTACTTCGGTGCTGCTTCATGCTCTCGTTGGGACTTGGAAAAATTTATTAATTTTGCTTCCAATCTCCACCCCTCCATCATTTTCACGTGGTCCATCTCTGACACTTCCCTTCCCTTCCTTGACCTCTCTGTGTCAATCTCTGGTGATAGACTGTCCACCAATATCCATTACAAGCCTACCGACTCCCACGGCTATCTCGACTACAGCTCCTCACACCCTGCTTCCTGTAAGGACTCCATCCCATTCTCTCAGTTCCTTCGCCTCCATCGCATCTGTTCCGATGATGCTACCTTCAAAAACAGTTCCTCTGACATGTCCTCCTTCTTCCTTAACCGAGGTTTTCCACCCACGGTCGTTGACAGGGCCCTCAACCGTGTCCGGCCCATCTCCCGCACATCCGCCCTCACGCCTTCTCCTCCCTCCCAGAAACATGATAGGGTCCCCCTTGTCCTCACTTATCACCCCACCAGCCTCCGCATTCAAAGGATCATCCTCTGCCATTTCCGCCAACTCCAGTATGATGTCACCACCAAATACATCTTCCCTTCACCCCCCCTGTCGGCATTCCGTAGGGATCGTTCCCTCCGGGACACCCTGGTCCACTCGTCCATCACCCCCTACTCCTCAACCCCCACCTATGGCACCACCCCATGCCCACGCAAAAAATGTAACACCTGCCCCTTCACTTCCTCTCTCCTCACCATCCAAGGGCCCAAACATTCCTTTCAAGTGAAGCAGCATTTCACTTGCATTTCCCTCAACTTAGTCTACTGCATTCGTTGCTCCCAATGCCATCTCCTCTACATTGGAGAGACCAAACGTAAACTGGGCGACCGCTTTGCAGAACACCTGCAGTCTGTCTGCAAGAATGACCCAAACCTCCCTGTCACTTGCCATTTTAACACTCCACCCTGCTCTCTTTCCCACATGTCTGTCCTTGGCCTGCTGCATTGTTCCAGTGAAGCTCAACGCAAACTGGAGGAACAGTACCTCATCTTCCGACTAGGCACTTTACAGCCTTCCGGACTGAATATTGAATTCAACAACTTTAGGTCGTGAGCTCCCTCCTCCATCCCCACCCCCTTTCTGTTTCTTCCCCCTTCCTTTTGTTTTTTTCCCAATAATTTATATAGATTTTTTTTTCCCACCTATTTCCATGATTTTTAAATCTTTTATGCCCCCCCCACCCTCACTAGAGCTATACCTTGAGTGCCCTATCATCCATTCTTAATTAGCACATTCGTTTAAATAATATCACCAACTTCAACACCTCTGTGTTCTTTTGTCTGTGACATCTTTTGATGATCTGCTCCTATCACTGCTTGCTTGTCCCTACAACAACATCCCCCCACTTCTCTCCCCCCCCCGACATTAAACCAGCTTATATTTCACCCCTCTCCTTGTAAAGAAAAATCAGTTCTGTTAAAGGGTCATGAGGACTCGAAACGTCAACTCTTTTCTTCTCCGCCAATGCTGCCAGACCTGCTGAGTTTTTCCAGGTAATTGGCATGCTGACATGGTGGCTGGTAATGAGGGTAGAGGAGGGCCACAAGCCTGATGCTCAGCAGTTAAGCACCTTATTATCAAGACAGGCTGTAGGAGCTGAGGCTGTACACTTTAGAAGTGTAGGCTCAAGGGTGATTGATCTGGTTGATGTTCATAAGACGACAAACAGTTCATTTCAATAAGTTCAAGAGGACAAGGGGCACCCATTTGAAGTTATTTAGATCTAGGTTAGCTATCAGGAGGTGGTTCTTTTTCCAGGGATTAGTGGACTCTCTGTCACAGAGAGCTGACAATGTGGCAGAATTTTCCATGACCGATGGTGTTGGGCGTCATGGCGGGCATTAGTGGACAATATTATGGGAATGCCAAAAATCAGTCTCGTGACATTGTGAAAACAGTTTGCAATCGTCCGCTTAGCTTGTCGATGCTGGGCCACATTGCCCGCCATCAGACATTGGGAACCTCATTGTAATACAGCAGCATTGAGGTCAGCCCACCGGAATCATTCCCCCGGCGCTGGATTATCTGAGCGTGTCGGCTCATTACACACTGACATGTTTCACAGCGGCATAAATAAGGCGTGCACCTGACGGGCTGCACTTTGAGGGGAACTCAGAGCTGAGTGCACAGTTATCTTATGCAGCATTTGCTGGGTCGCCTGTTGGACTTCAAGGTTGAGGTGCCACACATTCAGGCAAGGGCACAGGCAGGTCACATTTTCCCAGCTGGTTGACAATGTGGTGCTGGGGCAAGGGCTGCCCTGCAGTTCAAGGGAGGGAAGCAGGCACGCATTAGGGAAACTTTGTATAAAGTGACAATTCCTCCACAGCTGAGACAGTTCAGACACAGCCACATTGACATGCGTGGAGTTGGGCCCCTTTTTATCTGCCCACTCAAGCAATGCAGAGGCATGAAAGTGCCACCAAGTGCTCCAGAGCTTTTCACTCCTCAGGACAACTGCACACATTGTACAATCTGCTTGCTAGGACTGGCTGTGGAACAGTCACTGCTGGAGGCACTCACAGCCCCTTGCAATGTCAGCATCCAGGTTTGGACCAGCCTCCCCCATGGTTCAAGCAAACAGTGCAGCCTTGCAGTGTGGGTTAGGAGAATGCCTGAGCTGAGAGCACAGCATGCAGCTCGCTTGGCAAAGCTGCCGCCAATCAGTCAGGTGGAATAGGGCGGAAGTGGGTGGGGTCTCAGGCAGCCAAGCAGTGCACTAAACTCTGGCCATCCAAGTGGTGGCCAGCACTCTCTGGGAAAGCATTAAGAGGCCTTCAGACTTAACCAAGAGAGGTTCTTAGTACACCCATCCTAACCCACGCCTCTCTCTTTCATCCTGCAGGAGGAGTACATCAGGAACATGGAGCCTGGTGAACTGGCTGTATGCTTCATGGTTTATAGAAAGAGTGAAGATGATGGAGAAGAGAGTGATGGAGGCACCTGGCTGGACAAAGGGAGGAGCAGCACCCTCAGGAAGAAGAGGCGGCTGGGGCTCCCACACACACTGCTGAAGAGCCACAGCGAGCCATCACTGGCCGGTGTCTAGCTCGAACCAGGGTCTGTGGACACCGCTTTTCACTCCTGCAGATGACCGAGAACCAGTGTTGCCGAAGAATGCGCATGTCTAGGGAACAGGTCACTGACATCTGCCACCTGCTGCAGGTTTTGGTGCCATGGGGACATGGAGGACATCCATTGCCAGTGGCTGTAAAAGTGACCATGGCACTCAATTTCTATGCCAGTGGCTCCTTTCAAGGCTCCACAGGTGACCTCTGTGAGATTTCACAATCCGCCACCCACAAATACATCCATGAGATCACGGATGCCATCATTTCCATGGCACACAACATTGTGCATTTCACCTGGGACTGGGACAGCCAGGATGCAAGAACAATTGGATTTGCCCAGATCTCGAGTTTCCCACAGGTGCAGGGTGTGATCGAGTGCACTCATGTGGTGCTCAGATCTCCGTCGCAACACACAGTCAACTATGTTAACAGCAAGTGCTTCCATTCGGTGAATATTCAGCTGGTGTGTGACCACCACAAACATATCCTGCAGGTCTGAGCACAGTTTCCAGGGAGTGTGCATGATTCCTACATTCTCAATCGGTCACAGATGCCTGAAGTCTTCCAGGGCCCACAGATGTTGCAGGGTCGGCTCCTTGGGGACGAGGGCTATACGCAGAGGCTGTGGCTGATGACACCCATGTGGCGGCCTCAGACTGCAGCAGAGCGATGCTATAATGAGGCTCATGCAGCAACTCGCAACTTGGTGGAGCAGACTATCAGGACGCTGAAGATGAGATCTCGTTGCCTGGACCGATCTGGTGAAGCCCTGTAATGCAGTCCACAGAGGGTGTCACACATCGTCATTGTCTGCTGTGCCCCTTACAACCTGGTGCTGCAACGGGGAGAGAAGCTGGCTGAGGAGGAGATAGAAGAGTTGCATGTCTCCTCCGATGAGGAGGACATTGACAGGGATGAGGGTGAGGAGGTCCTCGAATGCGTTGATGAAGGGTTGAGGCCCTCGTACTAACTAGATGAGGCAGGCGCGCTCGGGAGGCCCTCATAGCTGCCAGATTTGTGAAGGATGATGACGACATGCAATGAGATGACCCCATAGATCCTCAGGTACCCTCTGTGATAATGCTTCTGTCATGGAGACACAGTGGAGGCCCTAATAGTCACTTGATTGTAGGATGATAACATGCAGTAAAGACACTCCATAGATCTTCACACAGCCTCTGAGAATGTCTGACTCCTGTCTGGCCGAAGGCAGCTCACTTGTGCTCCATAATCAGCTTCATATCATAGAGACACAGCCATGAAGCGTTAGAAGCATCTGAGCATTTGTCCACCTTCAGCACCTGACCCCTTCAGGAGCTGGTGCACAGAGTCAGTGGTCACAGATGCTGAAGAGGTGGTGGCAGCCCCACCTTAAAGGTGCTGAGAGCACACAGAGGGTATGAGAGAACTCTGACACCTGCCCACGACATTCTGGCAGCAATGACCAGCACCATCGAGGTGCAGACATCAGTAATTTGTCCAGGGAACGTGAGGCTGGACCATCACTTTGGCCTGAAGGCTGCACAAAGCACAGGGAAGAGGCCCTGGACTGAGACACCTGAATTTATCTTGTGCAGAAAGGTTTCACATCTGAGTGACAAGAACATGGTTGATCAGAACAAGGAGCCAAAGGCAGAGTGACATTTTTGGGAGTTTATTAACAGTAGTGAACATTATGTACAAGTGATTAACACCTGTGACCAGGCTGTGCAACTGCATCATCTTCACCCCCGTCAGGAGTAGTGGCTATCGTCAGAGAGCCGCTGCTCAGGAATCCGCCCCTCCGTCCTTTTCAGTGGTTGGCGGAGAGGAGGGCTGTGGCCGCAGGGGTGACCAGCATCAGGGACGTGCTGGGTGGCGGAGGACTGGGCTGGATGCTCCCGCAGGAGTTGGCTCGTTGCACGTCTGTGAGTGTCCAGGTTGCAGCCGATGCCATCCAAGACCTGAGAACGGTCGTGCTCGGACCCGATGTAATTTTAGGTCTTGAGGCGGCCCAGCTGCGCGGTGGTCTCCCGTCTGAGTGTTCCCCTGTTCGGACAGAATTCCACATTGGCCCCAAGCCCCGAACCCTCCCTCGGGTGCTGGTGCCCCGCAATATGAGCCGCCTCGGGGACTTGCCCTTTTTGTACGGAGTGCTGCTGCACACCTTCCATTTTCTCGCCCTTGTCCGCCGCCCGGACACACCCTGGTGTGCCTTGTTGCCGATCGGTGGCGGAGGCCCCCGATGGAAGGCCCTCTACGGAGGTATTCTCCCCCTTTCTATTGGGGACCTGGGTTGGAGGGTGTTGCAGCAGTGCCCTGTAATAGGAGAATGCATAGATTCATGGACTCTCAGGACACATGCCCTTTTTGCGGTCTTGTGGAGTCCGTGGACCATGCATATATAGGGTGTGGTAGGCTGCACTCCCTTTTTAGTTATTTGAAAAACCTTTTATTGATGTTTTGTTTGCACTTCAGCCCCACGCTCCTGATCTATGGGCACCCGGTGCGGAAGGGGGTCGGGAAGGAGGTGGACCTCCTCGTGAACCTGCTCCTGGGCCTGGCCAAGTTGGCCATTAACAGGTCTAGGCAGCGGGCGAACGACGGGGGAGTCCCGCCCGATTGTTTATCCCTCTTCCGCGGCTACGTTCGCAGCCGGATGTCCCTGGAGAGGGAGCACGCGGTGTCTGCTGGCACTCTCGAGGCCTTCCGTGCCCGGTGGGCACCGCGGGGACTGGGGTGTTTTGTTGACCCCTTTAATCACATTTTGATTTAAAGTTTGTAAGTTTCCTTTAAACTTTGTTCTTGGTTTTACAGCTGACCTGAATTAGGGGCTGTGCCTGATTTATCCCAATTTTGTTGATTTGGTTTTAACTCGAAAGAGTTACATCATCTTCACCCCCGTCAGGAGCGATAGCCGCTGCTCAGGAATCCGCCCCTCCGTCCTTTTCAGTGGTTGGCGGAGAGGAGGGCTGTGGCCGCACGGGTGACTAGGATCGGGGACGTGCTGGGTGGCGGAGGATTGGGCTGGTTGCTCCCGCAGGGGTTGGCACGTCGCGCGTCTGTGAGTGTCCAAGTCGCAGCCAATGCCATCCAAGACCTGAGAACGGTCGTGCTCGGACCCGATGTTATTTTGGGTCTTGAGGTGGCCCAGGTGCGCGGTGGTCTTCCGTCTGAGCGTTCCCCTGTTCGGACAGAATTACACATTGGCCCCAAGCCCCGAACCCTCCCTCGGGTGCTGGTGCCCCGCAATATGAGCCGCCTCGGGGACATGCCCTCTGTGCCTTTTGGCACGGCAAAGAGGAGCTTTTTGTACGGACTGCTGCTGCACACCTTCCATTTTCTCACCCTTGTCCGCCGCCCGGACACGCCCTGGCATGCCTTGTTGCCGTACGGCGGCGGAGGCCCCCGATGGGAAGCCCTCTACGGAGGTGTCCTCCTGCTTTCTATCGGGGACCTGGGTTAGAGGGTGTTGCATGCAGCAGTCCCTTATAATCGTAGGATGCATAGGTTCACGAACTCTCAGGACACATGCCCTTTTTGCGGTCTTGTGGAGTCCGTGGACCATGCATATATAGGATGTTGGAGGCTGCACTCCCTTTTTAGTTACTTGAAAAACATTTTACTGATGTTTTGTTTGCACTTCAGCCCCACGCTCCTGATCTATGGACACCCGATGCGGAAGGGGGTCGGGAAGGAGGAGGACCTCCTCGTGAACCTGCTCCTGGGCCTGGCCAAGTTGGCCATTAACAGGTCCAGGCAGCGGGCGATCGACGGGGGAGTCCCGCCCGATTGTTTGTCCCTCTTCCGCGGCTACGTTCGCGGCCGGATGTCCCTGGAGAGAGAGCACGCGGTCTCTGCTGGCACTCTCGAGGCCTTCTATGCCCGGTGGGCACCGCGGGGACTGGGGTGTTTTGTTGACCCCTTTAATCACATTTTGATTTAAAGTTTGTAAGTTTCCTTTAAACTTTGTCCTTGGTTTTACAGCTGACCTGAATTAGGGGCTGTGCCTGATTTATCCCAATTTTGTTGATTTAGTTTAATTGTTTTCATTTTAAAAGATTATCTTCACTCCCTTCAGGAGTAGCGGCTATCGTCAGAGAGCCGCTGCTCAGGAATCCGCCCCTCCGTCCTTTTGGCGGAGAGGAGGGCTGTGGCCGCAGGGGTGACCAGCATCAGGGACGTGCTGGGTGGCGGAGGACTGGGCTGGATGCTCCCGCAGGGGTTGGCACATCGCGCGTCTGTGAGTGTCCAGGTTGCAGCCAATGCCATCCAAGACCTGAGAATGGTCGTGCTCGGACCCGATGTTATTTTGGGTCTTGAGGTGGCCCAGGTGCACGGTGGTCTTCCGTCTGAGCGTTCCGCTGTTCGGACAGAATTCCACATTGGCCCCAAGCCCCGAACCCTCCCTCGGGTGCTGGTGCCCCGCAATATGAGCCGCCTCGGGGACATGCCCTCTGTGCCTTTTGGCACGGCGCGGAGGTGCTTTTTGTATGGACTGCTGCTGCACACCTTCCATTTTCTTGCCCTTGTCCGCCGCCCAGACACGCCCTGGTGTGCCTTGTTGCCATCCGGCGGCGGAGGCCCCTGATGGGAGGCCCTCTACGGAGGTGTCCTCCTGCTTTCTATCGGGGACCTGGGGTAGAGGGTGTTGCATGCAGCAGTCCCTTATAATCGTAGGATGCATAGGTTCACGAACTCTCAGAACACATGCCCTTTTTGCGGTCTTGTGGAGTCCGTGGACCATGCATATGCAGGGTGTTGTAGGCTGCACTCCCTTTTTAGTTACTTGAAAAACCTTTTACTGATGTTTTGTTTGCACTTCAGACCCACACTCCTGATCTTTGGACACCCAGTGCAGAAGGGGGTCGGGAAGGAGGAGGACCTCTTCGTGAACCTGCTCCTGGGCCTGGCCAAGTTGGCCATTAACAGATCCAGGCAGCGGGCGATCGACGGAGGAGTCCCGCCCGATTGTTTGTCCCTCTTCCGCGGTTACGTTCGCAGCCGGATGTCCCTGGAGATGGAGCACGCGGTGTCTGCTGGCACTCCCGAGGCCTTCCATGCCTGGTGGGCACTGTGGGGACTGGGGTGTTTTGTTGACCCCTTTAATCACATTTTGATTTAAAGTTTGTAAGTTTCCTTTAAACTTTGTTCTTGGTTTTACAGCTGACCTGAATTAGGGGCTGTGCATGATTTATCCCAATTTTGTTAATTTGGTTTTATTGGTTTTAACTCAAAAGAGTTACATCATCTTCACCCCTGTCAGGAGTAGCGAGTATCGTCAGAGAGCCGCTGCTCAGGAATCCGCCCCTCCGTCCTTTTCAATGGTTGGCGGAGAGGAGGGCTGTGGCCGCAGGGGTGACCAGGATCGGGGACGTGCTGGGTGGCAGAGGACTGGGCTGGATGCTCCCGCAGGAGTTGGCGCGTCGCGCATCTGTGAGTGTCCAGGTCGCAGCCGATGCCATCCAAGACCTGAGAACGGTCGTGCTCGGACCCGATGTTATTTTGGGTCTTGAGGTGGCCCAGGTGCACGGTGGTCTTCCGTCTGAGCGTTCCCCTGTTCGGACAGAATTCCACATTGGCCCCAAGCCCCGAACCCTCCCTCGGGTGCTGGTGCCCCGCAATATGAGCCGCCTCGGGGACATGCCCTCTGTGCCTTTTGGCACGGCAAAGAGGAGCTTTTTGTACGGACTGCTGCTGCACACCTTCCATTTTCTCGCCCTTGTCCGCTGCCCGGACACGCCCTGGCATGCCTTGTTGCTGTCCGGCGGCGGATGACCCCGATGGGAGGCCCTCTATGGAGATGTCCTCCCCCTTTCTATCGGGGACCTGGGTTGGAGGGTGCTGCATGCAGCAGTCCCCTATAATCGTAGGATGAATATGTTCATGGACTCCCAGGACACATGCCCTTTTTGTGGTCTTGTGGAGTACGTGGACCATGCATATGTAGGGTGTGGTAGGTTGCACTCCCTTTTTAGTTACTTGAAAAACCTTTTGCTGATGTTTTGTTTGCACTTCAGCCACACGCTCCTGATTTATGGGCACCCGGTGCGGAAGGGGGTCGGGAAGGAGGTGGACCTCCTCATGAACCTGCTCCTGGGCCTGGCCAGGTTGGCTATTAACAGGTCCAGTCAGCGGGCAATCGATGGGGGAGTCCTGCCTGATTGTTTGTCCCTCTTCCGCTGCTACCTTCGCGGCTGGATGTCCCTGGAGAGGGAGCACGCGGTGTCTGCTGGCACTCTCAAGGCCTTCTGTGTCCGGTGGGCACCGCGGGGACTGGGGTGTTTTGTTGACCCCTTTAATCACATTTTGGTTTGAAGTTGTAAGTTTCCTTTAAATTTTGTCTCGTGTTACAGCTGACCTGAATTAGGGGCTGTGCTTGATTTGACCTCATTTTATTGATTTGGTTTAATTGGTTTCACCTAAAAGTTTATCTTCACCTGGTGCGGAAGGTGGTCGGGAAGGAGAAGGACCTCCTCGTGAACCTGCTCCTGGGCCTGGCCAAGTTGGCCATTAACAGGTCCAGGCAGCGGGCGATCGACGGGGGAGTCCCACCCGATTGTTTGTCCCTCTTCTGTGGCTACGTTCGTGGCCGGGTGTCCTTGGAGAGGGAGCACGCGGTGTCTGCTGGCAGTCTCGAGGCTTTCCGTGCTCGTTGGGCACCGCGGGGACTGGGGTATTTTATTGACCCCCTTAATCACATTTTGGTTTAAAGTTTGTAAGTTTCCTTTAAACTTTGTTCTTGGTTTTACAGCTGACCTGAATAGGGACTGTGCCTGATTTATCCCAATTCTGTTAATTTAGTTTAATTGGTTTTAACTCGAAAGAGTTACATCATCTTCACCCGGTGCGGAAGGGGGTCGGGAAGGAGGAGGACCTCCTCGTGAACCTGCTCTTGGGCCTGGCCAAGTTGGCCATTAACAGGTCCAGGCCGCAGGCGATAAACAGGGGAGTCCCGCCCAATTGTTTGTTCCTCTTCCGCGGCTACGTTCGCGGCTGGGTGTCTTTGGAGAAGGGAGCACGCGGTGTCTGCCAGCACTCTCGAGGCCTTCCGTGATCAGTGTGCACCGCGGGGACTGGGGTGCTTTATTGACCCCTTTAATCACATTTTGGTTTAAAGTTTGTAAGTTTCCTTTAAACTTTGTTCTTAGTTTTACAGCTGACCTGAATTTGGGGCTGTGCTTGATTTATCCTAATTTTGTTAATTTAGTTTAATTGTTTTAACTTGAAAGAGTTATATCATCTTCACCCGGTGTGGAAGGGGGTCGGGAAGGAGGAGGACCTCCTTGTGAACCTGCTCCTGGGCCTGGCCAAGTTGGCTATTAACAGGTCCAGGCAGCGGGCGATCGACAGGGGAGTCCCGCCCGATTGTCCCTCTTCCGCAGCTACATTCACGGCCGGGTATCCTTGGAGAGGGAGCATGCAGTGTCTGCCGGCACTTTCGAGCTCTTCCATGCTCAGTGGGCACCGCGGGGCCAGGGGTGTTTTATTGACCCCCTTTAATCACATTTTGGTTTAAAGTTTGTAAGTTTCCTTTAAACTTTGTTCTTAGTTTTATAGCTGACCTGAATTAGGGGCTGTGCTTGATTTATCCTAATTTTGTTAATTTAGTTTAATTGTTTTAACTCTAAAAGAGTTACATCATCTTCACCCGGTGCGGAAGGGGGTCGGGAAAGAGGAGGACCTCCTCGTGAACCTGCTCCTGGGCCTGGCCAAGTTGGCCATTAACAGGTCCAGGCAGCGGGCGATGGACGGGGGAGTCCCGCCCGATTGTCCCTCTTCCGCGGCTACGTTCGCGGCCGGGTATCCCTGGAGAGGGAGTACGTGGTGTCTGCCGGCACTCTCGAGGCCTTCTGTGCTTGGTGGGCACCGCGGGGACTGGGGTGCTTTATTGACCCCCTTAATCACATTTTGGTTTAAAGTTGTAAGTTTCCTTTAAATCTTGTCTTTAGTTTTACAGGTGACCTGAATTAGGGGCTGTGCTTGATTTGTCCTTCATTTTGTTGATTTGTTTTGATTGGTTTAACTCAAAAGATTTCAAAAGATTCATTTTGTTGATTTGGTTTGTTTGGTTTAACTCAAAAGATTCATTTTGTTAATTTGGTTTGATTGGTTTAACTCACAAGATTCCTAGACACTGAGGAGAGAAGGTGTGTTGGTATTGCTGCTCCTTAGTGTTGCTGTTGCTGCTGTTACTTGTGCGTGTTGCTCCTGCTGCTCCTTGGTGTTGTTGCTGCTGCACCTGTGGTGCCGAAGGAGAGAGAGGGAGAGAAAGAACAGCTGCTGCTGCAGGACAGGAGGCCAGGACTAAGAATTATTACGTCCTAGGTGGGTGTCTGGATATTCAACTTTTTAAGCTGGGGGCTATTAAAGACTGTGTTTTGTAGGGGAGGCCAGAAGACTACTAGAGGGTTTGGGAAAGGAAAAGAGGGGGGTGTGTGTGTGGTTTAAAACCATCTTTTTGCCACCACTCCACCCACCCAGCCCTTCCCAGTGGCCAGTGTTAGCTGGTGAAGACATCACCTCCCCCCGCCGGAAGATCACTAAGGCCC
Organism: Isurus oxyrinchus; assembly: GCA_026770705.1. Classification (NCBI taxonomy): domain Eukaryota; kingdom Metazoa; phylum Chordata; class Chondrichthyes; order Lamniformes; family Lamnidae; genus Isurus; species Isurus oxyrinchus. The sequence goes on from JANJGN010000010.1 coordinate 99,082,891, forward strand.
CACCCAACGTCCATCTTCCACAAGAGACACCCACCTAGACTTTCCCCTTTCCCTCCTGTGCCTCCCTGTCCTCTACTCCTCTCCTTCCTCTCCTCTCCTGCATAAAAGGGGGGAGGTTATTTCAACCTTTCTCCCCCCTCCCCTCCCCAGGGAGGAACTTTATATATTATAAGATATATATAATATATATATAAAAAAAAACAAAAAAAAGTAATGGCCAATCCTTCTCGGGGTAGGTGTGGCTCGGGCCCAAAGGCCAGTTTGCCATCGCCTGTGGCAAATGTGGAGGCGGTTTTGTCACCAATGGCAGGGCCTCCCAAGAAGACCTATGCGGGGGTGGCTGCTTCTGCGGCTCCTGCTGCTCCCGCTGCCCTGTCACCATTCCGCCTCCTTACGAAGGCCCTATGACAATTGAGGCGTGAAGGCTGTGGCTGGAGTCGTCGCCTCCTTGGCCATAGTCGCAGCCTCTAAAATGTATGGGAAGGCCATCTTTTTCTTGAGGTCCGAGCGGGCGGTGCACCTCGCCCTGCAAAAAAGGACTCACTGTGGGCAGGACTTTTCTGGCGTTGGATCCCTTTGAGGCCACCGCCCAGAGGATAATTATTTCTAACGTCCGGCCTTTTCTATCCAGTGAGCTCCTCCTCCCCCACCTTTGTAAACAGGGGGAGGTCAGTTCGGGGATCGCGCCGATCCCGCTTGGCCTCAAGGACTCGGCCCTCCACCATGTGTACTCCTTCTGGCGCCAAGTATTCGTCCGCTTGGCCCAGGAGGAGTGCCTGGAGGGGACCTTTGTAATTAATTTTGAGGGGACCGCCTACCGGGTTTTCTGGACCGCAGAGGGCTTGCGGTGCCATGCTTGTAGGCAGGGCATGTGAGGAAGAACTGGCCCACCTCCAAGGCCACCAGTCCCACCTAAGAGGCCGTGGCTGGCACCGCCCCTCCTCCCCCTGCCACCACCATCTCGCTCCCCACAAGGGGAGGCGTCGTCGGCAGCCACTGTCGTCTCGGCTGCCCGTGAGGCAGGGGGAGAGCCCCAGCACCGTAAGAAGGCGCGGAGGAAGACCCGCAACCCGGGGGCGGCCGCAGAAACGCCCCAAACATCCTGAACCCCCCAAACCGCTGCAGACACTGGCTCAGGGGAATTGTTAACATCCGGCCTCGGCGTCGTGTCCATGTGTGCTCCCGGGCCCGTGGGCGCTAAGGCGCCAAGTGCTGTGCCCGGCATCGTCCCTGCCTGTGCTCCCAGGGCCGGCGGGGATGAGACACGTGACTCCGAGCCAGTGTCCAAAAAACCGAAACCCCAGTGGGTGGGGGGTCCGGGAAGGCTGGACAAGGTGGAGGGGGCCTCGGAGATGGAGGTCTCTATATCCCCCAGCCTACCCCGGAAGAGATGTCACCCCTCAGAGGAGGAAGAGGGCGACGCCCTAGCTGAAGAGGCTGGGTGTGTCCCTTCCCCCGATGAAGAGGTGGTGGCGTCTCTACCTAGTAAAACCTCGCCCTGCCCTCTGGGTGAAACCAAAGCCCCTGCCCCCACACCCACTGTTTCCCCCTTAGACCTGCTGCAGTCCCCTGAGCAGGGCTCCTCGGGGGTTACTGAAGGCACCTCCCTTGAGAGGGTGCCCAACTTAGAAAAACTTAATACCCCCGAGGTATCCTCTGGCTTGTCACGGGACTGCAGCCTCCCCCACTTTAAAAAAAACCCCTGGGTCATTGGGTGGCGGTGACGAGTTAGGCCTTCCCGCTCCCTCCCAAAGTTTAACACCAGGCGTCCTAGTTTTAGGTCAGGCGCTAGTCCTGAGCTCCCCAGACGACCCGGTGCCGGGAGGAGAGCGGGCATCCGAAGAGCCGTCGCACTCTGACCCGAAATCTTTGGAGGAGACCAGAGAGGACCCCTCTGGCCTTGATCCTGGGGATGCGATCGAGGTAGAGGTGGAGCCGACTGGCAGCTCCGCATCAGCCCCCGCACTCAATGCAGGGGAGGGGTTGGAAGCTGGAGGCGACAACCCGAAGGAGGACGGAGTGTCAGTGGTGAGTGCTGGGGATGACGCTGAGTTATTCTCTAGCGAGGCGGTGGATCCCCTGGTGGCCTCCACTGACTCTCCCCTCATCCCCCCAGGGGAACTCCAGGACTTTTTGGCGAGGCATTGCGGTCTCCGAGACAGGGTTCAGTTGGCCTTGGACCGGTGGCATTCTTATCTGCTAGTGTTCTGGTCCACTCGCGAGGCTCTCAAGGCTCCCGAGTTGGACAGGAATGCTCAGCGGATGGTCCAAATGTTTCTCGCTAGGCTCCTGAAGGAGAGGAAGGATTAAAAGTCCTCTCCTTCTTTTACTTAGGTGATGGTTCCATGTACTTTTTACAATGAAGACAACTATAGCCAGCCTCAACATCCACAGCAGCAGGGATGCACAGCGCAGGTTCCAGAACTTCTCGGTCCTCAGCGATGGGAAGTATGCGTTGTGCTTCCTGCAAGAAACCCATACTGTTCCGGAAGATGAAGCTACATGGCTCCTGGAGTGGCAAGGGGGGGGTCTACATGAGTCACCCAGCCTCCAATTCTGGCGGAGTGGCTATCTTGTTGGCCCCGCATTTTCAGCCGTGGATCTTGGGGGTCAAGGAGCCAGGGCCAAGCTGGTTGCTGCACCTTACTGTCCGCCTGGGGGGCACGGTGCTTCACTTTGTGAATGTGTACGCTCCCCTGGGCGCGCAGCAGCAAGCGAGCTTCTTTGAGGATGCGTCAACTCATCTTGGCTCCATCGACACGGGCAAGTGCATCGTCCTCGGGGGGGATTTTAATTGCACCCTCGAGGCCTGGGACCGTCACGATACCCAGCACCGCTTGCTAGGTGTGAGTAAGTTGCGGGACCTGGTCAGGTCCTTCGACTTGGTGGATGTCTAGCGAAATCTCCATCCCGATTCCAGCGTTTTCACCTTTGTGTCAGAGCGTCCAGACTCGACCGTCTTTACATTTCGAAGGCGTATGTGTCCTGCATCCCGTCGGCTTCTGTGCTGCAGGTTCTGTGCACGGACCACCATCTGGTGTGGGCGGAGCTCACTTCGTTCTGCGCTCAGACGGGGTCGGCGTACTGGCACTTTAACAACCTGTTGCTGGTGGACGAGCGGTTCCTGGACTCGTTCTGTCATTTCTGGGCTGGCTGGAGAAGGAAGCGGGGAGGCTTCCCCTCCTTGAGGCTATGGTGGGACGTGGGCTAGGCTCATGTCTGATTTTTCTGTCAGGTGTACATGAAGGGGTTGACAAAGAGGCGCAAATCCAAGGTCAAGGAGTTGGAGAAGGAGGTGCTCGACCTGGAGGCACGTCTCCGTCAGGCCAACGCAGACCCGGCCCTGCGGTTGGTGTACGATGAGAAGAAGGGCGCGCTGCGGGACCTGCAACTCGTCGGGTCCCGGGGTGCGTTTGTGAGGTCATGGATCCGGTTCCTCAGGGACCTGGACCATGGCTCCCCCTTCTACTCGCTGGAAAAAAGGCACGGGGTCCGTCAGCAGCTCCTTATGCTGCTGGCCGACGACGGATCCCCTGTCTCGGACCCGGAGAGCATCAGGGCCATCGCCCGAGACTATTACACTGCCCTGTTCTCTCCGGATCTGTCCAGCGAGGATGCTTGCAGAGTTTTGTGGGAGGGCCTGCCGCAGATTGTGATCCCGAGGCTATTCTGAAGCTTGGTCCCACCGAGGTGTATGTCTCTGCGCTGGTGGAGGGTGTGGGTGGAGGACTTCAGGGAGGGTGCCTCCAGATTCCTCTTCAGAGGTTTCTTTGAGGCTTGATTGGAAGCTCTGGGTCATGGACTCTGTCAGCTGTTTGGCAGATGTGCTGCAAAAGCAAAGGGACATAATTAGTGCATGGCAGTGGCCTGTGAAAGAGGACACATCACTCACAGCATGGTTGTCTGATGGATGTTGTACTGCTGGATCCTCAGTTGGGAGAATACCGCTGACCTCACCGTCAGCGCAGGAGCAGCCCAGATACTCACTGGCCAGCTGGGTGGCTCTATTTTCAAAATCTGAGAGGACTTTGATTTCATTTATTCCTCCACCAGTCTGCAACCTCTCCTTCTTGTGTGCCAGCTTGTCCTGCATGAATAGAGATGGAGAAAGTGTAAGCAGGATGCCTGTCAGGCTAGATGATAAGTATGCCTGGCATGTGTGGGTCGTGAGTGCTGCCACAGATGCGATGAGAACAATGATGGTGTGTGTGAGAGAGTGAATGGTGATGTCCCTTGAACGAGCCATGAGTGAGATCCCTGTGGATGTGTGATGGGTTTGAGTGTGTGAGATGAGAGTGATGATAAGAGTGACTTACCCTGATGGAACAGAGAAGATCATTCATCCTCTTGTGGCACTGGGTGCCTGTCCTCTTTTGCAGGGCATTGGCTCTGCCCACCACTGCCTTCCATGCTGGATTGGTGATGTTGCTGCCCATTCTACAGCCAGAGCCGGGGTATAGACATCACGGCGGGCCTCCACAGCATCCAAAAGACACTCGCGGGACACACCATTGAACCTGGGGGCTGCAGTATTTTTGCCTTTCGGGGCCATGTCTTCTGTGCATCAGTCCTGGGCTGCAAGCACTGAGAACTGTATATGCGGCTGTACTTCAGATATGGTGCGCGGCATGATGATGCCATGATGGGTGAATGAGAGCCTGCCCACCATAAAAAATGAGGCGGGATTGGCACTATAAGGTGTGAAAAGCTGTAATTGTGGCCAGCTAGTAAAACGTTCATTGACCCACTGGCAATCATAATTGGCCAGAATAGTCCCAGATTTGAACTGTGTCAATATGGTTACATGATAGCGGACATCTGACATAGTGCCAGTGAGAGAAACACTGTGCCAGTGAGGGGAGTGACTGTGCCAGTGAGGGAGACAGTGCCAGTGAGTAGCATGGAGGGGGACACAGTATCAGTGAGGATTATAAAGTGAGGATTAAAATGTGTCAGTGAGGATTATAAAGTGAGGATTACAATATGCCAGTGATGATTATAAAGTGAGGATTACAATGTGTCAGTGAAGATTGTAAAGTGAGGATTACAATGTGTCAGGATTATAAAGTGAGGATTACAATATGTCAGTGAGGATTCAAATGTGGCAGTGAGGATTATCAAGTGAGGATTACAATGTGTCAGTAAGGATTATAAAGTGAGGATTACAATGCATCATTAAGGGTTATAAAGTGGAGATTACAATGCATCAGTGAGAATTATAAAGAGAGGATTACAATGTGTCAGTGAGGCTAATAAACTAGGGGTTACAGTGTGTTAGTGAGGATGATAAAGTGAAGATTGCAATGTGTCAGTGAGGATGATAAAGTGAGGATGATAAAGTGAGGATGACAAAGTGAGGATGACAATGTGTCAGTGAGTATTATAAAGTGACGATTACAATGTGTCTGAAGAATATAAAGTGAGGATTACAATGTGTCAGTGAGGGTTATAAAGTAAGCCTTACAATGTGTAAATGAGGATTATAAAGTGAGGATTACAATATGTTATTGACGATTATAAAGTGAGGATCACTGTCAGTGAAGATTGTAAAGTCAGGATTACAATGTGCCAGTAAGGATTATAAAGTGAGATTACAACATATCAGTGAGGATTCAAATGTGGTAGTGAGGATTATAAAGTGAGGATCACTGTCAATGAAGATTGTAAAGTGAGGATTACAATGTGTCTGTGAGGATTCAAATGTATCAGTGAGGATTATCAAGTGAGGATTGCAATGTGTCAGTGAGGATTATCAAGTGAGGATTGCAATGTGTCAGTGAGGATTATCAAGTGAGGATTGCAATGTGTCAGTGAGGATTATCAAGTGAGGATTACAGTGTGTCAGTGAGGATTATAAAGTAAGGATTACAATGTGTCAGTAATGATTATAAAGAGGGGATTACAATGGGTCAGTGAGGATTATAAAGATGGAGTACAATGTGTCAGTGATGTTTATAAATTAGGGATTACAATGTGTTAGCAAGGATTATAAAATCGGGATTACAATGCATCATTGAGGATTATAAAGAGAGGATTACAATGTGTCAGTGAGGATTATAAAGTAGGGATTACAGTGTGTTAGTGAGGATGATAAAGTGAGCATTGCAATAAATCAGTGAGGATTACAATGTGTCAGTGAGTACTATAAAGTGATGATTACAATATGTCAGTGAGATTTATAAAGTAGGGATTACAGCACGTTAGTGAGGATGAAAATGAGGATTACAATGTGTCAGTGAGGATTACAAAGTTTGGATTACAAAGTGAGGTTTACTATGTGTCAGTGAGGAATATAAAGTGAGGATTGCAATGTGTCAGTGAGGATTTTAAGGTGAGCAGTGCAATATGTCATTGATGATTGTAAAGTGAGGATCAAAATGTGTCAGTGAAGATTGTAAGGTGAGGATGACAATGTGTCAGTGAGGATTATAAAGTGATGATTACAATATGTGTGAGGATTCAAATGTGGCAGTGTGGATTATAAAGTGAGGAATACAATGTCTCAGTCAGCATAATAACGTGAGGATTACAATGTGTCGGTAAGGATTATAAAATGAGGAGTAAAATGTATCAGTAAGGATTGTGAAGAGAGATTACAATGTGTCAGTGAGGATTAAAAAGTGATGATTACAATGTCTCAGTGGAGGTTGTAAACTGAGGATTACAATGTGTCAGTGAGGATTATAAAGTGAGGATTACAACGTGTCAGTGAGGATTATAAAGTAGAGATTACAGAGTCAGTGATCATTCCCATGTGTCAATGAGCATTCCCATGTGTCAGTGAGCATTCCCATGTGTCAGTGAGCATTCCCATGTGTCAGTGAGGAATATAAAGTGAGCATTGCAATTTGTTTGAGGATTATAAAGTGAGGATTACAATGTGTCTGAGGATTATAAAGTGAAGATTACAATGTGTCTGAAGATTGTAAAGTGAGGATTACAATTTGTCAGTGAGGATTATAAAGTGAGGATTACAATGTGTCAGTAATAATTATACACTGAAGATTAAAATGTGTCAGTGAGGATTATAAATTGTGCATTACAATATGTTAGTGAAGATTATCAATTGAGGACTACAATGTGTCAGTGAGGATAATAAAGTGAGGATTACAATGCATCCGTGAGGATTATAAAGTGTGCATTACAATATGTCAGTGAGGATCATAAAGTAATGATTACAATGTGTCATTGAGGATTGTAATGTGAAGATTACAGTGTTTCAGTGACGATTATAAAGTGAAGATTACAATGCGTCAGTGATTAGTATAAAGTGAGGATTACAAACTGTCATTGTGGATTATAAAGTAGAAATTACAGTGTGTCAGTGAGGATTACACGGTGGGGATTACAATGTGTCAGTGAGGACTCAAATGTGGCAGTGAGGATTATAAAGTGATGATTGCCATGTGTCAGTGAGGATTCTAAAGTGAGGATTACAATGTGTCAGTGAGGAATATAAAGTGAGCATTACAATTTGTCTGTGAGGGTTATAAAGTGAGAATTACAATGTGTTTGAGGATTATAAAGTGAAGATTACAATGCGTCACTTGCTAATCCTCACTAAGTGTCAGTGAGGATTATAAAGTAGTGATTACAGTGAGGATTATAACATGAGGATTACAAACTGACAGTAAGGAATATAAAATGAGGATTACAATATGTCAGTAAGGATTATAAATTGTTCGATTACAATGCGTCAGTGAGGATTATAAAGAGAGGATTACAATGTGTCAGTGAGGTTTATCAAGTATGGATTACAGTGTGTTAGTGAGGATTACAAAATGAGGATTACAATGTGACAGTAAGGATTATAAAATGAGGATTACAATGTGTCAGTAAGGATTATAATGTGGGCATTACAATGCATCAATTGGGATTATAAAGAGAGGATTACAATGTGTCAGTGAGATTATAACGTAGGGATTACAGTGTGTTAGTGAGGATGATAAAGTGAGGATTGCAATGTGTCAGTGAGGATTCTAAAGTGAGGATTACAATGTGTCAGTGAGGAATATAAAGTGAGCATTACAATTTGTCAGTAAGGATTATAAAGTGAGGATTACAATGTGTTTGAGGATTATAAAGTGAAGATTACAATGCGTCTGTTGATTGTAAAGTGAGGATTACAATTTGTCAGTGAGGATTATAAAATGAGGATTACAATATCTCAGTGAGGATTATAAAGTGAGGATTACAATATGTCAGTAATGATTGTAAAGTGAGGTTCACTGTCGGTGAAGATTGTAAAGTGAGGATTAAAATATGTCAGTGAGGATTACAATTTGTCAGGGAGGATTATAAAGTGAGGATTACGATGTGTCAGTAATAATTATATAGTGAAGATTAAAATGTGTCAGTGAGGATTATAAATTGTACATTACAATATGTCAGTGAAGATTATCACTTGAGGACTACAATGTGTCAGTGAGGATTATAAAGTGTGCATTACAATATGTCAGTGAGGATCATAAAGTGATGATTACAATGAGAATTGTAATGTGAAGATTACAATGTTTCAGTGAGGATTATAAAGTGAAGATTACAATGTGTCAGTGAGGAATATAAAGTGAGCATTACAATTTGTCAGTGAGGATTATAAAGTGAGGATTACAATGTGTTTGAGGATTGTAAAGTGAAGATTACAATGCGTCTGTTGATTGTAAAGTGAGGATTACAATTTGTCAGTGAGGATTATAAAATGAGGATTACAATGTCTCAGTGAAGATTATAAAGTGAGGATTACAATAGTAATCAGTGACGATTGTAAAGTGAGGTTCACTGTCGGTGAAGATTGTAAAGTGAGGATTAAAATGTGTCAGTGAGGATTACAATTTGTCAGGAAGGATTATAATATGAGGATTACAATATGTCAGTGGGGATTCAAATGTGGCAGTGAAGACAAAATGTGAGGATTGCAATATGTCAGTGAAGATTATCAAGTGAGGATTACAAAGTGTCAGTGAGGATTATAAAGTGAGGATTACAATGTGTCAGTGCGGATTATAAAGCGAGGATTACAATGTGTCAGTAATAATTATATAGTGAAGATTAAAATGTGTCAGTGAGGATTATAAATTGTGCATTACAATATGTCTGTGAAGATGATCAATTGAGGATTATAAAGTGAGGATTACAATGCATCCTTGAGGATTATAAAGTGTGCATTACAATATGTCAGTGAGGATCATAAAGTGATGATTACAATGTGTCATTGAGGATTGTAATGTGAAGATTACAATGTTTCAGTGAGGATTATAAAGTGAAGATTACAATGCATCAGTGATTAGTGTAAAGTGAGGATTACAGACTGTCATTGTGGATTATAAAGTGATGATTGCCATGTGTCAGTGAGGATTAGCAAGTGAGGATAACAAAGTGTCAGTGAGCGTTATAAAGTAGTGATTACAGTGTGTTAGTGACGATTATAAAGTGAGGATTACAATGTGACAGTAAGGAATATAAAATGAGCATTATAATATGTCAGTAAGGATTATAAAGTGTTGGATTACAATGCGTCAGTGAGGATTATAAAGAGAGGATTACAATGTGTCAGTGAGGCTTATCAAGTATGGATTACAGTGTGTTAGTGAGGATTACAAAATGAGGATTACAATGTGACAGTAAGAATTATAAAATGAGGATTACAATGTGTCAGTAAGGATTATAATGTGGGCATTAAAATGCATCAATGAGGATTATAAAGAGAGGATTACAATGTGTCAGTGAGATTATAACGTAGGGTTTACAGTGTGTTAGTGAGGATGATAAAGTGAGGATTGCAATGTGTCAGTGAGGATTACAATGTGTCAGTGAGGAATATAAAGTGAGCATTACAATTTGTCAGTGAGGATTATAAAGTGAGGATTACAATGTGTTTGAGGATTATAAAGTGCAGATTACAATGCGTCTGAAGATTGTAAAATGAGGATTACAATGTCTCAGTGAGGATTATAAAATGAGGATTACAATGTCTCAGTGAGGATTATAAAATGAGGATTACAATATGTCAGTGATGATTGTAAATTGAGGTTCACTGTCGGTGAAGATTGTAAAGTGAGGATTAAAATGTATCAGTGAGGATTACAATTTTTCAGGAAAGATTATAAAGTGAGGATTACAATATGTCAGTGGGGATTCAAATGTGGCAGTGAGGACAGAATGTGAGGATTGCAATATGTCAGTGAGGATTATCAAGTGAGGATTACAAAGTGTCAGTGAGGATTATAATATGTCAGTGTGGATTATAAAGTGAGGATTACAACGTGTCAGTGCAGATTATAAAGTGAGGATTACAATGTGTCAGTAATAATTATATAGTGAAGATTAAAATGTGTCAGTGAGGATTATAAATTGTGCATTGCAATATGTTAGTGAAGATTATCAATTGAGGACTACAATGTGTTATTGAGGATTATAATGTGAGGATTACAATGCATCCATGAGGATTATAAAGTGTGCATTATAATATGTCAGTGAGGATCATAAAGATTACAATGTGTCATTGAGGATTGTAACATGAAGATTACAATGTTTCAGTGAGGATTATAAAGTGAAGATTACAATGCGTCAGTGATTAGTATAAAGTGAGGATTACAAACTGTCATTGTGGATTATAAAGTAGAAATTACAGTGTGTCAGTGAGGATTACACGGTGGGGATTACAATGTGTCAGTGAGGACTCAAATGTGGCAGTGAGGATTATAAAGTGATGATTGCCATGTGTCAGTGAGGATTATAAAGTGAGGATTACCATGTGTCGTGGGAATTACCATGTGTCGTGGGAATTACCATGTGTCGTGGGAATTATAAGTGAGGATTACAATGTGCCAGTGAGGATTATAAAATGAGGATTACAATATGTCAGTGAAGATTATAAAGTGAGGATTACAACGTGTCAGTGCGGCTTATACAGTGAGGATTACAACATGTCAGTGAGGATTGTAAAGTGAGGATTACCATGTGTCAGTAAGGATTATAAAGTGGGGATCTTTTGACTCTCATATATGTGATTTCTAAGTGTCATCTTCTAAAATCTTGTGCACAAATTTTGTCAACGTTTCTTAGCACATACTGTATATGCTGTTTGACTTTGTTATAGTTATCACAGTTTTGAAGGCAGACTGTGCCACACTCTTTGCAGGTGGCACATTTTTCCAATGCACTGTAAACTGCTGGCAACCGTGCTCCAGCAGCACCCATTCATATTGCTGCTTTTCCTGAGCATTGTATTTGATGATATGAGGTACTTTATCACAGCCAAATCAGACAAGTCATTCGTCCTCTTCTAGACACACCTGCCTCACTACAATATCAGACTCTCAGTTGCCTTCAACCCCAGGCTCAAACTTTATACATTACAACAATTGGCAATTTTCGGTGGAGCATGTGCGTTAATCCAGAAGGGATACCTTGGGACGGCAAATGACAAATCGCCAGAACAGGGCAGTGCACACCTTGATTACACACACTGTATACACCTCAGAGCCATCCAGAATACACCTTCAACCTCACAGTATACATCTCAGAACAGGACACTATATACCCTCAACAACCTCACTGTATGCAACTCTGAGCAGGGAAGTACGCACCTTTATCAAACTCATGTATATGCCTCAGAACAGGGCAGTAAACATCTCCATCAACCTCACTGTATACAACTCCGGACAGGACATTACACACTTGCATCAGACACACTGTATAAACATCATAACAGGGCAGTATACACCTTCATCAGCCTCACTGTATATGCCTCAGAACAGTGCAGTGCACATCTTCATCAACCTCATTGTTTACGCCTCAGAACAGGGCAATATACAACTTCATCATCCTCACTGTATACAACTCAGAACAGGGCAATATACACCTTCATCACCCACACTGTATACACCTCAGATTATGGTATTATACACCTTCACTAATCACAGTGTTCACACCAGAACAGGGCAGTATACACCTTAGCCAATCGCAGTGTTCACACCAGAACAGGGCAGTATACACCTTCACCAATCACTGTGTTCACACCAGAACAGGGCAGTATAACCTTCTTCAACCACACTGTATGCACACAAGAACAGGGCAGTATACACCTTCATCAACTTCACTGTCTACACCTCAGAACATGGCAGTTTACACCTTCATGAACCTCACTGTATACATCTCAGAACAGGGCAGTATACACCCTCATCAACCACACTGTATACACCACAAAACATGGCAGTACACACCTTCATCAACCTTCCTGTGTATGCCTCAGAACAGTGCAGTACACACCTTCATCAACCATACTGTATGCAGTTCAGGACAGGGCAGCATACACCTTCATCAATCTCACTGTATACACACAAGAACACAGCAGTATACACTTTCATCAAGCTCACTGTATAACCCTCAGAACTGCCAAGAATACACCTTTATTAACCACACTGTATACACACCAGAACAAGGCAGTGTGCACCTTTATCAGCCACACTGTAAACACCTCGGAACATGGCAGTACACACCTTCATCAACCTTTCTATGTACACCCCAGAACAACGTGCAATATACACCTTCATCACCCACACTGTATACACTTCAGAACATGCAGTATATACCTCCTTCAACCTCACTATATACAACTCAGAACAAGGCAGTATACACTATCATCCTCACTGTATACAGCTCAGAACAGAGCAGTATACACCCTCATCAACCTCACTGTATACAGCTCAGAACAGGGCAGTATACATCTTCATCAACCTCACTGTATACAGCTCAAAACAGGGCAGTATACACCCTCATCAACCTCACAGGACAGTATACTCCTTTGTCAAATCCCCTATTCCAACCTGCTTCCAAATCCTCTAACCCTCATTTATCCATCCCACCATATCCTTCATTTCCAGTTACCATTCCTTTGTGTCCTCTAAGCACACTTGTACCCACACCTACCCACCATCTCTCTGTATCACCAACCATTTCCCCATTTCAGAATATTGCAGAGACCCAGGGTAATGCTCTGCAGAGCAGGGTTCGAATCCCATTGGCAGATGGTGAAGTTTGAAATCAATAATGATCCAGATTTAAAAGTCTGTTGATAACCATAAATCCTTTGTGATTATTGTAAAACCCACCTGGTTCACTAATATCCTCTAGGGAAGGAAATTTCCCATCCTTACCTGGTCCGGCCTACCTGTGACTCCAAGTCCACAGCAATTTAGTTGATTCTTAAATGCCCCATGAACAAGGGCAATTAGGGATGAACAATAAATGCTGGCCTAGCCAGTGACATCCTAATTTTAAAAATTTATTTTACAGAATGTGGGCTTTGCTGGCTGGGCCAGCATTTATTGCCCATCCCTAGTTGATCTTGAGAAGGTGGTGGTGAGCTGCCCTCTTGAGCCGCTGCAGTCCATGTGGTGTAGGTACATCCACAGTGTTGTTAGGGTGTGAGTTCCAGGATTTTGACCCAGTGACAGTGAAGGAACGGCCAATATATTTCCAAGTCAGGATAGTGTGTGACTTGGAGGGGATCTTCCAGGTGGTGGTGTTCCCATCTATCTGCTGCCCTTGTCCTTCTAGATGGCAGTGGTCACAGGTTTGGAAGGTGCTGTCTAAGGAGTCTTGGTGAGTTTCTGCAGTGCATCTTGTAGATGGTACACACTGCTGCTACTATGCATCAGAACCATAGAAGAACAATAGAAAAGGTACGGCGCAGAAAGAAGCCATTCAGCCCATCATGTCTGTGTTGGCCAGAAAAAGATGAAAAAGAAATTAATCCCACTTTTCAGCACCCGGTCTGTAGCCTTGCAGGTTATAGTGCTTCAGATGCGGATCCAGGTACTTTTTAAATGAGTTGAGCGTTTCAGCCTCAACCACCAACTTAGGCAGCAAATTCCATACACCCATCTCCCTCTGGGTGAAAAAGTTTTCCCTCATGTCCCCTCTAACCCTTCTATGAATCACCTTAAATCTGTGCCCCCTGGTAATTGACCCCTCAGCTGGGGGAAACAAGGCTTTCCTGTCTACCCTATCTAGGCCTCTCAATTTTGTACACCTCAATTAGGTCACCGCTCGGCCTCCTCTGCCCTGCCCAATTGTATTACCTCACATTTTTCCAGATTGAATTCCATTTGCCACTTCTCCGCCTACTCAACCAAACCATTGATATTCTGGAATAGACAGCTATCCTCTTCACTATCAACCACATGACCTATTTTTATGTCATCTGTAAATTTCCCAACCTTGCCTCCAGATCACTACTATATACAATAGACAGCACAGGCCTAACACTGAGCCCTGTGGAACACCACTGGAAACCATTTTCCATTCGCAAAATCACCCACCGGCCATTACCCTTTGTTTCTGGTCACTGAGACAATTTTGGATCCAACTTACCACTTTCCCCTGTATTCCATGAGATCTCACTTTTCTGACCTGACTTCCATGTGGGACCTTGTCAAATGCCTTACTAAAATCCATGTAGACAACATCCGCTTCACTACCCTCAACAATCCCCCTTGTTACTTACTCAAAAAATTGAATTAATTTAGTAAGACACGACCTTCCCCTAAAAAAAACCATGCTGACTATCCCTGATCAATCTGTACTTTTCTCAGTGACAGTTTATCCTGTCTGTCAGAATTGATTCCAATAATTTGCCCACCATCGAAGTCATACTGACCAGTCTATAATTTTCTGGCCTATCCCTCGGGCCCTTTTTAAATAATGGTACAACATTTGCAGACCTCCAATCCTCTCGTACCTCACCTCTATCTAGTGAGGATTGGAAAATGATCCTCAGAGCATCTGTTATTTCCTCCCTGGCTTCCTTTAACAGCCTGGTAAACAATCCATCCGGCCTTGGTGACTTATCCATCTTCAAGGATGTCAGATGCTCCAGTGCTTCCTCCCTCATTAGGCTTATTGCATGTAATATTTCACACTCCTCCTCTTTAACTAAAATGTTTGCATCTTCCCTCTGCTTAGTGAAGACAGAGACAAAGTACTCATTGAGAACCCTGCCTACATCTTCAGCATCAACCCACAAGTTACCGTGAACATCTCTGATAGGCCATACCTTTTCCTTAGTTATCCTCTTGATCTTAATGTACTAGTAAAACATCTTAGGGTTTTCTTTGATTTTACCTGCCTTTATTTTTTGTATCCTCCCTTTGCTTTCCTAATTTCCTTTTTTACTTCACCCCTGTACTTTCCATACTCCTCTAGGCTTTCTACAGTGTTAAGTCTTTTGTGATGGTTATGAACTTTCTTTTTCTGTTTTATCTTACCCTGTATGCTTCTGGATAACCAGGGGGCTCTAGATTCGGCAGTACCACCCTTTTTTTTTTGCGGGGACAAGTCTACACTGTGCCCATAGAATCTCATCTTTGAATGCTTCTCATTGAGTTGACACTGTTTTCCCTTCTAATAGCTGTATCCAATTCACTCTCACCAGCTCACCTCTCAGCTTTGTAAAATTTATCTTCCCCCAATTTAGAACTTTTGTTCATGTCCTAACTTTGTCCTTTTCCATAATGATGCTGAATCTAACTATATTATGGTCACTATCTCCAAAATGGTCCCGCAAAGCTCCTTCATCCACTTGCCCAGTTTCATTTCTTAAGACTAAATCTAGAATTGTGCCCCCTGTCATTGTGCTTGTTCTGTGCTGGCTAAAGAAGTTTTCCTGAATGCAGTTCAAGATTGTTGTGCCCTCCGTGCCTTTCACACTGTACGTAGCCCAATTGGGAAGTTTGGGCAGTTGAAGTACCCAACGATTATTGTCGTATTGTTTTTGCACTCAGAAATTTGCTCTTCTAACTCCTTTCCACTATTTGGGGGTCTATAATACACACCTAGCAGTGTGGCTGCCCCTTTTTTATTTCTGAGCTCAACCCATATGACCTCATTTGAAGTTTCATTTAGTATATCATCTCCTCACAGCTGTTATTAATTCTTTAACCAGTAATGCTACACTCCCACCTTTTTTGTCCCCCTCCCCATCCTGCCTGAAAACTCTATATCCAAGTCTGTTGAGCTGCCATTTTTGCTCCTCCTTAAGCCAAGTTTCAATTTTTGCAATGATATCATGCTGCCATGTGTCTATCTGTGTCCTCAGCTCATCGGCTTTTACTACGGTCCTTGCATTTACATATATGCCTTTTAACCATGCCAAATTCCTGTGCCGGATACTTTTTAACCTGCTCTTTCGGAGCCACTCACTAATTCTCCAGCTCCCGTTCCCTGCTCTGACTTTGCCCTCAGGATCCTAGACCCCTGCCAATCTGATTTAAACTGCACCCCCCCCCCCCTCCCACCCGCAACAGCATTAGCAAATCTCCCTGCAAAGATATTCATCCCAGTCCTGCTTATTTTATTCAGGTCCCACCTTCCCCAAAGCCTCAGAAATGCCCTCCTTCCAACACCAACTTTCCAGCCATGTGCTTAATCGCTCAATTTTCCTATTTCTATACCTGCTTGCATGTGGGACTGGGAGTAATTCTGAGATTACTGCTTTAGAGGTCCTGCTTTTCAATCTCTTCCTAGCTCCCTGAAGTTTGCTTTCAGGGCCTCATCCCCTTTCCTACCTAAGTCATTAGTACCAACATGAATCATGACCTCTGGCTGATCATCTTTCCCAGAAGAATGTCCTGCAGCTGCAATGTGACATCCTTGACCCTGGCACCAGGGAGGCAACATACCATCCTGGAGTCATGTCTACGGCCACAGCAACACCTGTCTGTTCCCCTAACTAATGAATTCCCTATCACTATAGCTCGTCCTTTCTTCTTTCTCCACTCCTGTACAGCCAAGCCACTCGTGGTGCCACAAACCTGGCTCTGACTGCGCTCCTCTCGGGAACCAACATCCTCACCAGCTTCCAAAATGGAAAATCGATTTGTGAGCGAGACCCCTCCTGCACTACCTGCCTAGTTTTCTTGGACTGCCTGGTGGTCATCCATTCCCTTTCTACCCCCAGGCTCCTAAGCTGCAGTGTGACCATCTTTGAATGTGCAATCCACATAACTCTCAGCTTCACATCTGTGCCACAGTGACTCCAGCTCTGAAACCCGGAGCTCTATGTTCTGCAGCTGCTGACACTTCCTGCACATGTGGTCATCTAGGACATTGGGATTGTCCACGACTTCCCACATATTACAGGTCATGCATTCCACATGACCAAGCTGTCCTGCCATTTACTTCTTTTACGTTTATTTTACTTTGGTTTACTTTTATTAACTTTACATTACTTGGCCCTAGGTAATAAACCTTACCAAAACTACAGTCCCTACTTTATTTTAAACCTTAGGAATAGAATAAGCCTTAAACACTTACTCGATACTCACCAGATATTCACAAAACAGCTAGCTTCTTCTTAAATCAATCAAATTGCTTCTTCCGTGATGTTACAATGTGTTTCTTTGCACTCTCCTTTTGAACTCCATGCAGGCCGGTTCCGAGCAGCTGACAAGTCCTCTCCTCTGACTGTTCTTCCTGATCTGTGTATTTCCTGCAGGTCCGCCTCTCTGACTGCTACCCCCCCGCTCCCTGTACCTCCCTCAGGTCCGCCTCTCCGACTGCTCTCCCCAAAGCTGAGTGATGTAGGCAGCACTCCCCAGGCTGTATTTATTCTCTCCCTGCTCCGTGTATCTACCGCAGGTCCGCCTCTCTGACTGCTCTTCCCGAAGCTGAGTCAGTGGTGGAGGGTGTTATGGCACAGCTGATGGTAAAATCTAAGTTGTTCAAATCCCAAAGGGAAACTTGAAACAATTGCCACAACTTAGAGTCATAAATCCCCTACTTAATCTGACTCCCAATGGCACTTTTGTTAAGGCAGTCAGACACATTTTTAAAAGACCCAGGCAAAGTAAACTTCAGTCTCAGAAGGCAGCAGGTTGGTCCATACAGACTGAAGGCTTTTCACACTTGTTGAATGTTAGACTGCCTACTCTTAAACAGCCTTCGCTCCTTTATATTTATTCCCCCTTTGAATGTAAACACCCATTGTTTCACGATGTCTTTGGACTTTACCTTCCTGATATTAAGAATCTCTCATAGCACTAAGTTTTAGCAGTAAGCTTTGGGAAAAAATAAACACACTGGGCTGAATTTTCCCAGAATTGCATTAAGTGCGGCAATAAGTGGTAAAATGGAGTCCTACCCATCAATGAAAGTGGCGGGTTTTCACACCATATCATCCTGAGCCCGCCTCATTATATATTCACTCCTGCGAAACATGCCATTTCCATGGCATTCAGGCTCTCATTCACCCAGCTGCCATCACCCCACTGTTTCATCACGCCGGCCGCCATCTTTAACAGGCAGCCACCAGCTCATCACTGCTGCCTGGGAGACATGGCCAGCAAAGGCAAAAAGACTGCAGCCCCCCGACTTCAACGACAGCTCCCTCAAGTGACTGCTGGATGCTGTGGAGGCCACTGGGATGTGCTCTATCCCTGCTCTGGCTGCAGGATGGGTTGCAATATCACCAACCCAGCTTGGGAGGTGGTGGCAGTGGTGGTCAGCCCCAAAGCCCTTCAGAAGAGGGCAGCCACCCAGTGCTGCAAAAGGATGAATGATCTCCTCTGTTCCGCCAGGCTAAGTCACTCTTTTAATCACTCCCAACTCTCGCACTCACAAACCCATCACACATCCACAGGGATGTCACTCACTGCTGGTTCAAGGGACTCACCACCATTCACTCTCACACACACCTTCATTATCCTCATCCTGTCCATGGGACCACTCACCACCCACACATACCAGGCTTACTTGTCATCTGGCCCGGAAAGCATCCTGATACTCACCCCATCTCAATCCATGCAGGACAAACTGGCTCACAACAGGAGGGAAAGGTCACTGACTGATGGAGGGATGCCAGAATTCAGAGTTCTCACAAAATTTGAAAACTGAGCCATCCAGCTGGCCAGCAATGACTGGGACCGGTCCTGTGCTGATGGTGAGGTCAGCTCTGCTGTTCCAAGTGAAGATCCAGCAGTGCAACATCCATCAGATGATCATGCTGTGAGTGATGCGTCCTCTTTCACAGGCCACTGCCATGCACTAATTATCTCTCCTTGCTTTCACAAGCACATCTGCCAAACAATCAACAGAGTCCATTACCCAGGGCCTCCAATCAAGCTCCGAAAAAAACCTCAAGGGGAATCTGAAGGCACTGTTCCTGAAGTCCCGCCATAGCGCTCACCCACACTCTCCACCAGTGCAGAGACACACACCTTGATGGGACCTAGCTTTGGAGTAGCCTCAGGATCACAATCTGGGTGAACACATCGCACTTTCTGATCCACAGCAGGCGGCAGCAGGGACTTCCCAGGTCCTTGGCCTTGGCCTTCTGGACAGCGTTTGGAAGAGAGTATGAAATCACTGCTAACACCTTCTATGATAGCCATTGAGCTGAAAAAGACTTGAACCATTGAGTTATTGTCACTGGAGATCCTGGTGTCCCACATGGCACCTTGTTTCAGGCACCTCTGCCTATTTGTAAGGATGAAAATTCAAAGGAAAAGCATCCTCGGGCATCACCTGACCACTCAATTCAACAGCCCACTTGTTAATTTAATGAGCTATAACTAATAACTCAGAGGACTGCTGGAGGCCAGAAATTTGCTGAGTCCGAGTCAGATGATGAGCCTCTGGACTCGGTCATGTCACAGTTTCTGGTGCTGCAAAGGCAAGCTGGGGAACATCAGGAAGGGATGTCCTCTGCACTTCTCAGATTGCAGGGCATGATGGAGGAGTCTGTCCGTCTTCAGACTGAGGTGATAGCGTCGTATTGCAATGCACCGAGGTCATGCTGGCAGGATGGTGGCTGCCATGGAGACCTTGGTCCAGGACATCACTGCTGCCTGGGCTTAACTCCATCGCTGATGCCATTGTTGGCCTTCGACAGTGTGTATGCGCGGGGGGTGCTGGGCAGCTCGATCTCACTCCAGCTACCCCTTCTGCTCACGGAGTCTGCCAGGGGCCCTCGGGCACCCACAGGGAGGAGGATCAGCTGGTGCACACTGGGCCATCCACGCAGGTGACTGACAGTTACCGGCCCATCTGACTCCCCTCTTCCTGTGACCTTAGCAGCTCCAGCTCCACAGGCCAAGGAGGGTGCCACTGCCACACAGCAGGACCCCGAAAGCAGGCTGGAGCCCTCCAAGTCTCAGCCCTCCAAAGGATGCCCACCAAAGCCATCACAGACAGGGCGTCACAGTCAGCAGGCTGCCTCCACCTCTGCTGTGGATGTCTGGGGAGCATCAAGACATAGCAGCAGGGTTAGCACAGTCAGGTGGAATTAACTCTTTTAGAGTCAACCAAATAAACTAAATCAACAAAATGAGGGATAAAGTAAACATAGCCCCTAAGTTAGGTTAGCTGTAAAACCAAAGACAAAGTTTAAAGGAAACTTGCAAACATCAAATCAAAATGTGATTATCAGGGTCGATAAAACACCCCAGTCCCTGCGGTGCCCACCGAGCACAGAAGGCCTTGACGGTGCCGGCAGACCTGCATGCTCCCTCTCCAAGGACACCCAGCCACGAATGTAGCTGCAGAAGAGGGACAGACAGTCTGGTCAGCCAACCCCCTCGATCGCCCGCTGCCTGGACCTGTTAATGGCCAACTTGGCCAGGTCCAGGAGCAGGTTCACGAGGAGGTCCTCCTCCCTCCTGGCACCCCTCTGCACCAGGTGCCCGTGGATCAGGAGTGTGAGACTGAAGTGCAAAAAAAAAGTAATAAAAGGTTTTTTAAATAACTGAAAACAGAGTGCAGCCTACAACACTCTATATAAACGTGGTCCACAGACTCCACAAAACGGCAAAAAGGGGCAGGTTTCTTGGGAGTCCATGAACCGACACATCCTGTGGTTGTATGGGATTGCTGCATTGAACACTCTCCACTCCAGGTCCCCGAATGAAAGCGGGAGGACACCTCCGTAGAGGGCCTCCCAATGGGGACCTCTGCCGCTGGATGGCAACAAGGGCATGTCCAGGCGGCAGGCAAGGGCAAGGAAGTGAAAGGTGTGCAGCAGCAGTCTGTACAGGAAGCTCCTCTACACCATGCTAAAGGACACTGAGGGCATTTCCCCGAGGTGGCTCATATTGCAGGGCACTGGCTCCCGAGGGAGAGTTCGGGGCTTGGGGCCAATGTGGAATTCTGTCCAAACAGGGGCACGTTCAGTCAGAAGACCACCGCATACCTGGGCCACCTCAAGACCCAGGATAACGTTAGGGCCGAGCACGACCATCCTAAGGTCTTGTATGGCATCGGCCGCGAGCCGGATGTCCATGGACGTCTAACGTGCCAACTCCTGTGGAAGCATCCAGCCCACTCCTCTGCCACCCAGTACATCCCCGATCCTAGTCACCCCTGCAGCCATAGCCCTCCTCTCCACCAGCCACTGAAAGGGACGGAGGGGCGGATTCCTGAGCAGTGGCACCCTGATGATAGCTGCTACTCCTGATGGGGGAGAGCTGAGTCGCGAAGCGACCATGCTCCAGGTTTTTATCAGGTCCTGGTAAAAGACGGGCAATGCCTGCAAGGAGCCATTAAGGCCCACAGGTCAATAAACAGACATTCTCAGAGACTAAATGAAGATCTATGAAGTGTCCTACTGCATGTCGTCATCCTCCTGCAATCGAGCAACTATTAGGGCTTCCACCGTGTCTCCATGACAGGAGCATTCTCACAGAGGGTATTGGCACTACAATAAGCCAGGCTGGAGTCAAACGTTCACAACTGCGATGTGAGGTTCCAAGGGGTCTATGCATGTTGTTATCATCCTTCACAGATCTGGCAGCTATGAGGGGCTCCCGAGTGCGCTTCCCTCATCTAGCCAGTGCGAGAGCCTCATCCCCGTTGTCATCACCACCGAGGACCCTTTCACCCTCATCCCCGTCAGCATCCTCCCCATCGGAGGAGACGTGCAGCTCCTCCATCTCCTCCTCAGCCAGCTCCTCTCCCCATTGCAGTGCCAGGTTGTAAACAGCGCAGCAGAGGATGATGATGCATGACACCCTCTGCGGACTGTATTGCAGGGGTTCATCAGACCGGTCCAGGCACTGGAACCACACCTTCAGCATCCCGATGGTCTGCTCCACCAAGTTGCGAGCTGCAGCATGAGCCTCATTTTAGCGTCGTTCTACTGCAGCCTGAGGCCGCTGCACGGGTGTCATCAGCCATGGCCTCTGCAAGTAGCCCTTGTCTCCAAGGAGTCAACCCTGCAGCCTCTGTGGACCCTGGAAGACTGCAAGGATCTGCGAGCGACTCAGGATGTAGGCGTCGTGCACACTCCCTGGAAACTGTGCGTATACTTGCAGGAGGTGTTTCTGGTGGCCACATACCAGATGTACGTTCAGTGAGTGGAAGCCCTTGTGGTCGATGAAGTCCACTGAGTGTAGCGACAGAGACCTGAGCACCACATGAGTGCAGTCAATCGCACCCTGCACCTGTGGGAATCCCGAGATCAGGGCGAATCCAATGGCCCTTGTATCCTGGCTGTTCTGGTCCCGGGCGAAATGCACAATGTTGTGTGCCATGGAGAAGATGGCATCATGACCTCATGGATGCATTTGTGGTTGGCGGATTGTGAAATCTCAGAGGTCACCTGTGGAGCCCTGAAAGGAACCACTGGTGTAGAAATTGAGCACCATTGTCATTTTCACAGTCACTGGCAGTGGATGCCTTCCATGTCCCCTTGGTGCCAAGTCCTGCAGCAAGTGGCAGATGTAAGCAACCAGGTTCCTAGACATGCGCAGTAAGCGGCGACACTGGTTCTCAGTCATCTGCAGGAATGGCAGGTGGCATCTATAGACCCTGGGGGAGGTGTAAGGTATGGAGTGCTTGGTGGCCCTTTGGTGCCTCCGCGTTGTTTGCATGGGCAGGCAGACTAGTAGCCTGACCCCAATCATATCGCTATGGCTATGCCTGATCTGTCTCAGTTGCTGAGACATGGTCAGTTTATGCAGGTGCCCCTAATGCGTGGCCACTTCCCTCGCTTACCCTGCTCCCCACCTTGATTGCCTGTATGTGATGCAGTGCCAGGGCAGCACTTAATCCAAGTAGTCATCTCTGAGGCTGGTCTGCACTTGCCCCCAGACACACCCACCCTTCAGCAGTTGCCTCAGAGGCTGACCAGCACTTGCCCCCTGGCACCACACCACCGACCCCACCCCCCCCAAGCAGTCACCTGCGAGGCCAGGCATCAGTTTCCCCCGCCCGCCCCCATCCCCCCCAGGTGCCCCTGACGCCTATAAGTAATAGGCAACTGTGGAGATCAATGCTGCTTACTCACCTCAGTTCCCCCAAAGTGAAGGCCACCAAGTGCACGTTGCCTGTGTGCTGTTGTGAAACACGTCAGCATGCTTTTCCGCAGGGTTCCAGGAGCTTGGCGGGATGGCCTTTATTATATGCTAATGTGTTGCAATTTAGCTCCCGCTGACCAATGGCGGAAAATGAGGCCTGCTGTCGGCGGGCTAAGTGGAAGATCACAACCTGCCATCACACCATCGTGATGTGGGTCCTGCAATATTTTCCACGCACACCATCTATCACGCCTGCTGCCAGCGGGCTCGAAAAATTCCACCCACTGTTTCTAAACTTCACCTGGCTAGGTGATACATTTCACCCCCTCCTCTGAAAACAATCTAGTCTGGTTTATTTAAATTGCAAATGTCCTTTTATACCTAACATTCTAAACTTCCCGCATGTTTACCATGTTTACATCAAAGCCTTCAGACCAGCTGCCTTTAACCCAATTAATTCACACACACACACTCACACACACATATACATAGACACATCCCACTATTACTCTATTTTACAATAAATTCCAATAACATTATGAGAATTATTATACCTTCCTGACATCCTCCTCCTTATTAAAAATGAATTGTAATAATTTAAAAAGATGGCTTCATTTTTATTAACCCATCTTACACTATCTCCTATACTTATCCATATACCTACACTATTACATTACCCAGATGCATGCATTAACATAATATATATACAAATCTTTTGCACCAACAGAAATCATTCCACTTCAGAGTCCAGGTTTTTAAATGTCCATTTTCACCTTTAAACTTCAAACTCTTGATAATGCATCTGCAGTCAGATTTTCTCATCCAGCCACATGTATAATCTGTAGATTAAATGGTTGCAGTAGTAGCCTCCACCTGAATAGCTTTGCACTTCTGTCTCAAAATTTGTCGAGAAACTTTAAAGGATTGTGGTCTGTATAAACAAATGTTTCTGATGAATTGTTTGCCACATAAATTTCAAAATGCTGCAATGCCAGCACCAAACTTCCTTCTCAATCATTGAATATCTTCTCTGTTGTACATTCAACTTTCATGAAAAAACCCAATCAGGCTTTCAAATCCAGTGTCATCTTCTTGTAACAGTATGGCCCCAGTGCCTATATCACTGGCATCAATGGCCAAGTTAAATTGCTTGGTGTTATTGGGCACTACCAAAACAGGTGTCGTGGTTAAGACAGTTTTCAAACTGTCAAATGCTTTCTGATGTCCATTGAAACTTCTTGTTCTTTTTTAATAGTTCAGTCAGTGGAGCAACCACTTGTCTAAAATTTGGTACCGATTTCTGATAAAACCCACTCATGCCCAGAAATCTCAAAGCTTCTCATTTTGTTGTAGGCACTGGGAAATCCATGATAGCCTTGACTTTTGCATCTCTCAGAGCCACCTTACCATGTCCAATGGTATGGCCTAGATGTGTAACTTGCGTGTTTGCAAATTAACTTTTAGCCCAAGTTCATCACCAAATTAGGTTCTGTAATCAAAAAGCAATTCTTCCAGATGATGTTAATTTTCCTCCCACATAGGACTGAAAACTATCAAGTCATCAATATAAACACCACATTTTCTCAGGCCTGCAATTACTTTGTTTGTCAGTCTTTGAACTGTCACAGGTGCATTCTTCATACCAAATAGCATGACTTTAAACTGATTTAGTCCCTTTGGTGTCACAAAAGCTGATATCTCCTTTGCTCTCTCCAATAGTGGTACATGCCAATGCCCTTTTAGCAAATCAATCTTTGCGATAAATTTTGATTGTCACACTTTTTCATTGCTATCTTCCAAACTTGGTATAAGATATGAATCCATTTTTGTCACCCATTCACCTTTTGATTGTTCAGTCGCAGTCTTTGTGTTCCAGATGGTTTTGGTACCAGTACAATAGCGAACTCCAGTTATTGCAACTAGACTCAGCGATATCATTTTGAAGCATGAAGTAAATTTCTTTTTGTGCTCGTGATAACTTTGCCGGATTAAACTATAAGGAAGTTGCCTTATCGAAGATGAACTTTCTACAGACAGATCATGTATAGCTAAATCATGTATAGCTAAACCTGTCCTTCCCAGCTTATTTCCACAAATATCTTTGTGTGTCAGCAATAGCTTTTCCAAATCACTTTGACACTTGACTGGAAGGTAGTAAAATATTACATTTAAATTTTCAAGTATCAAAGAACAAAGAAAAGTAAGCACAGGAACAGGCCCTTCCACCCTGCAAGCCTGCGCCGATCATATTGCCTGTCAAACTAAAACATTTTGCACTTCCAGGGTCCGTATCCCTCTATTCCCATCCTATTCATGTATTTGTCAAGCTGCCTCTTAAACACCACTATCGTACCAGCTTCCACCACCTCCTCTGGCAGCGAATTCCAGACACTCACTACCCTCTGCATAAAAAACTTGCCCCACACACCTCCTCTAAAGTTTTCTCCTCTCACCTTCAATCTATGTCCCCTAGTAATTAGCTCTTCCACCCTGGGAAAAAGCTTCTGACTATCTACTCTGTCCATGCCACTCATAATTTTGTAAACTTATATCAAGTCGCTCTTCAATCTCCGTCGCTCTAGTGAGAACAATCCGAGTTTCTCCAACCTCTCCTCATAGCTAATAACCTCCAGACTAGGCAGCATCCTGGTAAACCTCCTGTGCACCATCTCCAATGCCTCCATATCCTTCTGGCAATGTGGTGACCAGAATTGCACACAATATTCCAAGTGTGGCCTAACCAAGGTTCTATACAGCTGCAGTATACCTTCCCAGCTGTTATACTCAATACCCCTGCCAATGAAGGCAAGCATGCCATATGCCTTCCTGACTACTTTATCCACCTGCTTGCCACTTTCAGTGACCTGTACACCCAGATCCCTCTGCCCGTCGATGCACTTAAGTGTTCTGCCATTTACTGTGTAATTCCTACCTGTATTAGACCTCACATTTGTCCTCATTAAACTCCATCTGCCATTTCTCCACCCAAGTCTCCAACCGATCTGTATCCCATTGTATTCTTTGACAATCCTCTTCACTATCTGCAACTCCTCCAACCTTAGTGTCATCTGCAAACTTACTAATCAGCCCAGTTACATTTTCCTTCAAATCATTTATGTATACTACAAACAGCAAAGGTCCCAGCACTGATCCCTGCGGAACACTACTAGTCACAGCTCTCCATTCAGAGAAGCACCCACCACTGCTACCCTCTGTCTTCTATGACCAAGCCAATTCTGTATCCATCTTGCCAGCTCACCTCTGATCCTGTGCAACTTTACCTTCTGTACCAGTCTACCATGAGGTTCCTTGTCAAAGGCCTTACTGAAATCCATGTAGATAACATCCACTGCCCTTCCATCGTCGATCATCTTTGTCACTTCCTCGAAAAACTCGATCAAGTCAGTGAGACATGACCTCCCCTTCACAAAACCATGCTGCCTCTCACTAATACACCCATTCACTTCCAAATGGTAGTAAATCCTGTCATGAAGAATCTTCTCCAATAATTTCCCTACCACTGACATAAGGCTCACTGGCCTGTAATTTCCTGGATTATCCCTGCTACCCTTCTTATACAATGGAACAACATTGGCCATTCTCCAGTCCTCTGGGACCTCACCCGTAGCCAGTGACGATAAAAGATTTCTGTCAAAGCCCCAGCAATCTCCTCCCTTGCCTCCCTCAGTACTCTGGGGTAGACCCCATCTGGCCCTGGGGACTTATTCACCCTAATATTATTCAAGACGCCTAACACCTCTTTTTTGATCTCAACATGATCCAGGCTATCAACACACTCTTCCCTAGACAAATCGACCGCTAAGTCCTTCTCTTTAGTGAATGTGGTTGAGAAGTAACTAATTTAGTATCTCTCCCATTTCTTCTGGCTCCCCACACAGACTCCCACCTCTGTCCCTGAATGGGCCAACTCTTTTCCTGGCTACCCTCTTATTTTTTACATAGGTATAAAAGGCCTTGGGATTTTCCTAATCCTGGTTGCCAATGACTTTTCATGACCCCTTTTATCCCTCCTGACTCCTTGCTTAAGTTTCTTCCTACTTTCTTTATATTCTCCACGGGCTTCATCTGTTCCCAGCCTTCTAACCCTTACGAATGCTTCCCTTTTCTTTTTGACTAAAGTCACAATATCCTTCGTTATCCAAGGTTCCTGAAACTTATCCCCTCATTATCCAATTTGATTAGAGGAAAATCAATTTCAAAATCCTGCATTTCTACTTCTGTCTCATTACCTATCACCACAAACACCTGCTTTTAGTCCTCTTCCCTGTCAAAGTACTTTTTAAGCATACTGAGATGACATAACCTCTGCTTCTTTCTTCAATCTAGAGTATTTATTAATTAATTTATTTCACTCAGTTTCTTTTCAATCCTGTGAGGCCCAGTACTGGTAACAGAACTAACACTTTCTCTCCAACAACAAAATTCCAAGCTGTAGCTTTCCTGCCTGCTTTCATTTTCATCACTTGCTGTGATATCTTTAAATGTTCCCTAGCCAACACACACGCTATGTCCAATCTCTCTCTGAAGTTTGATACATTATCCAGGAGAGTAGTTTCTGAATTTTTACCCACCAATTTCTCATAAATCAATTTGTGATCCCCTTACCTCATGACCATTGACTA
Organism: Isurus oxyrinchus; assembly: GCA_026770705.1. Lineage (NCBI taxonomy): Eukaryota > Metazoa > Chordata > Chondrichthyes > Lamniformes > Lamnidae > Isurus > Isurus oxyrinchus. Next base: position 99,110,825 of record JANJGN010000010.1, read on the forward strand.
GTTTGAAAGGACTAAAATCAGTTGATGCATTAGGAGCATCCCTAATAGCAAACAACAAGAATGGACTTGCTCTATCCCAACACTGTGGATAATCCTGACTGTATGCTCTTATCTTAGAGTTTGATGCCATCTTTCCAAAGCTTCTTATGATTCAATGTGATAAACCGTTAAATTAAACTGTTTTATCCCCAAACTGCTAATTACTTCCTTAAATAGCTGTGACAGAAAATTTGAACCCCGATCTGATTGTATTTCCTTAGGTAAACTATATATTGTAAAAAAATTTCATAAACTCTTCCATATTCATCCTTGTTGTAATATTTCTCAAAGGTATCGCTTCAGGAAACCTGTTAGACATTCATTATTGTCAGTAAATACTGATTTCCACTTTTAGTCTTAGAGAGGGGTCCTACACAATCAATAATGACCCTAGTAAAAGGTTTTTCAATTTCTGGAATTGGAATTAAAGATGCCGGCTTAATCGCTGCCTGTAGTTTCCCTATTGCCTGACATATGTGACATGTTCTACAGAATTTGACTACATCCCTATGCAATCCAGGCCAAAAAAATGTTTTTATATCTTTGCCTGTGTCTTTTTAATTCCTAAATGCCCTCCCCCCCCCCCCCCCACCATCCATTGGAATTTCATGATCAATCCTCAGAATCTCATTTCAATATCCAAATGGTATTACAATCTGATGTACCTCCCTCCAGTTTTCATTTGCTGAAACATGATAAGGCCTCCATTTCCTCATTAAAACATTACCCTTAAGGTAATAACATTCTGGCATACATTTTGCCTCTGTTTCCGAGTAAGCTGTTTGATATAAATGTTATGTTTGCAAATCCTTTTTCTGCAGCTGCACCAACTGCCTTCAGTTAAAGACTTCAGCTGAATTGTTTTCCAATCTTTCTTCTTAGACAATGTTATCAAACACAATGTCAGCTAATTGGACTTCCACACTTTCTCCCTGCCTTTGAACTTCCTGATCTTCTTGTTTCAACCGATGAGCCTGTGATCTTGGTATCACACAATCTGGAAATAATCCAGAATGCCCTCTCTGCACCATTTCTGTTGAAGACCATAAGACCATAAGACATAGGAGCAGAAATTAGACCATTTGGCCCAACAAGTCTGCTCTGCCACTCAATAATGGCTGATAAGTTTCTCAACCCCATTCTCCCCATAACCTTTGACCCGCTTACCAATCAAGAATCTATCTATCTTGGTCTTAAATACATTCAGTGACCTGGCCTCCACAGCCTTCTGTGGCAATGAATTCCACAGATTCACTACTCTCTGTCCTAAAAAGTCTTCCCTTTACTCTGAGGCTGTGCCCTCGGTTCCTAGTCTCTCCTACGAATGAAAACATCTTCCCCATGTCCACTCTATCCAGGCCTTTCAGTATTCTGTAAGTTTCAATCAGAGTCATCCTTCTAAACTCCATCGAGTATAGATCCAGAGTCCTCAAACGTTCCTCATATGTTAAGCCTTTCATTCCTGGGATTGTTCCCGTGAGCCTCCTCTGGACCCTCTCCAGGGCCAGAACATTCTTCCTGAGATACGGGCCCAAAATTGCTCACAATATTCTAAATGTGGTCTGACCAAAGCCTTATAAAGCCTAAGCAGCACATCGCTGCTTTTATATTCTAGTCCTCTCGAAATAAATACCAACATTGCATTTGCCTTCCTAACTACCGACTCAACCTGCAAGTTAACCTTAAGAAAATCCTGGACTAGGACTCCCAAGTCCCTTTGCACTCCAGATTTCTGACTTCTCTCCCCATTTAGAAAATAGTCTATGCCTCTATTCTTCCTACCAAAGTGCATGACCTCACACTTGCCCACATTGTATTCCATCTGCCACTTCTTTGCCCATTCTCCTAAACTGTCCAAATCCTTCTGCAGCCTCCCCACCTCTTCAATACTACCTGTCCCTCCACCTGCCTTTATATCATCTGAAAACTTAGGCAGGATGCCCTCAGTTCCTTCATCTAGATCATTAATGTATAAAGTGAAAAGTTGTGGTCCCAACACTGACCCCTGTGGAACTCTACTAGTCACTGGGCACCATCCTGAGAAGGACACCCTTATCCCCAATCTCAACCTCCTGCCAAACAGCTAATCTTCTATCCATGCTAGTACCTTGCCTCTAACACCATGGAGTCTTATCTTACCGAGCAGCCTCCTGTGCGGCACCTTGTCAAAGGCCTTCTGGAAGTCCAAGTACATAACACCCATTGCCTCTCCTTTGTCTAACCTACTCATTGTATCCTCAAAAAATTCTAACAGATTTGTCAGACATGACCTGCCTTTGATGAAACCATGCTGACTTTGCCCTATTTTACCATGCATTTCCAAGTATTCTGAAATCTCATCCTTAATAATGGACTCTAAAATATTACCAACAACTGAGGCCAGGCTAATTAGCCTGTAATTTCCTGTCTTTTGCCTCACTCCCTTCTTAAACAGGGGGGTTACATTAGTGATTTTCCAGTCCTCTGGGACCCTCCCTGACTCCAGTGATTCTTGAAAGATCACCACTAATGCCTCCACTATCTCTTCAGCTATCTCCTTCAGAACTCTGGGGTGTAATCCATCTGGCTCAGGTGATTTATCCACCTTCAGACCTTTCAGTTTTCCTAGCACCTTCTCCTTGGTAATGGCCACCATACTCACCTCTGCCCCCCGACTTTCTTGAACTTTGGGGATGTCACTCATGTTTTCCACGATGAAGACTGATGCAAAGTACCTATTCAGCTCCTCCGCCATTTCTTTGATCCCCACTACTACTTCTCCAGCGTCATTTTCCAGCGGCCCGATGTCCACTTTTTCCTCTCTCTTAGCCTTTATATATCTAAAAAACTCTTGCAATCTTCTTTTATATTACTGGCTAGTTTACCCTCATATTTAATCTTCTCCCTCTGTATTTCTTTTTTAGTTGTCCTCTGTTGGTCTTTGTAGGCTTCCCAATCCCCTGGTTTCCCATTGCTCTTTGCTGCATTGTATACTTTCTCTTTAGCTTTTATGCTGTCCCTGACTTCCCTTGTCAGCCATGGTTGCCTCCTCCTCCCTTTAGTATGCTTCTTCTTCCTAGGGATGAATTTTTGCTGTGTCTCCCAAATTACTCCCAGAACTCCCGCCATTGCTGTTCCACTGTCTTTCCTGCTAGGGTCATCTCCCAGTCAATTCTGGCCAGCTCCTCCCTCATGCCTTTGCAGTTGCCTTTATTCAACTGTGATACCATTACATCTGATTCCAGCTTTTCCTCTCAAATTGCAGGGTAAATGCTATCATATTATGGTCACTTCCTCCTAAGAGTTCCTTCACCTTAAGCTCCCTTATCAAATCTGCCTCATTACACATCACTAAATCTAGAATTGCCTGTTCCCTCGTGGGCTCCACCACAAGCTGCTCCAGAAAGCCATCTTGTAGACATTCCACAAATTCCTTTTTCTTGGGATCCACTACCAACCTGATTTTCCCAGTCTACCTGCATATTGAAATCCCCCATGATCACTGTAACCTTGCCTTTCTTACACACCTTCTCTATCTCCTGTTGTATCTTGTGCCCCACATCCTGACTACTGTTCGGAGGCCTGTACATAACTCCCATTATGGTTTTTTCACCTTTGCGGTTCCTTAACTCTACCCACACAGATTCTACATCATCTGACCGTATGTCATTTCTTGCTATCGATTTAATTTCATTTCTTACCAACAAAGCAACTCCCTTCTACAGACACTTCTACAGGCTGCTCAACTACCATAGGAATCACCCCCATTTGTGATCCAGCTATATCATTACCTAAAATAAATTGATCTCCTGCAATGGGCAATTTTTCCACCACTCCAACAGTCACTTCACCTGTTTTCCAATTATTCTTTAAATTTACCTTCCACAACAGAATAGTTTTAGCATCTCCATGAACCCCACTTATTATCACCTATTCCTTCAATACTCCCTCTGAACAACAAATATCACCATCCCACAACATTAAGTATTGACTAGCCCCTGTGACTCTTAATAGTTTAACATCTTAACCCACTCCACCCTGTACACATGGAAGGAATTTCACATACAAAATTTTTAAACATCTCTGCAACCTGCTCCTCAGAAAACTCTTGGGTAAATTGTGAACACATTCCCACTTCTTTACCTATCACTGATTCTTCCTGTTTCACCGGTACACAAGCCACTGGTTTTTCCTGTGCCTGAACATCAGAACCCACAGTACTTTTACTTCCAGAATTTTTCTGTACCCCAATAATTCCAACAGATTTTCCCTGTATTTTTCCAGCTCACTGACTTCATGTGCCCCACTTTATTACAATGAATACACCTAAATTTTCGAATGTCACTTCTACCCCCAGCACCTTCCTTTTTAATCTGAGAAAAAGTTTCCTGCAAATTTCCACCTACTCCTCTTCCCTGACTACCAACCTTCCTTTCACCATCCAACTTTCTATCCTTTTCTGATTTGAAAGGGTGATGGAAAAAAGGTTTAGCTCTATGAATTAACTCATAATCATCAGCTATCTCTGGTGCTTGTCTTACAGAATCAACCCTCTGTTCCTCCACATGAGTTCTCATGACCAAAGGAATTGAATCTTTAAATTCTTCCAGAAGAATTACCTAAGAGCTGCATATATTGTCTCTATCTTTAATGTCCCTATCCACCAGTCAAAATTACTTAGTTTTACTCTCTCAAACTCAATATAAGTTTGCCCAGGCTGTTTTCTCATATTCCTAAGCTTTTGCCTGTATACCTCAGGAACCAGTCATATGCACTGAAAATAGCCTTTTTAAAATCACATCATAGTGCACTGACATTTCTTCTGACAATGAAGCATAAACCTCATGTGCTCTACCCACCAACCTGCATTGTAACAACAATGCCCTATTTTTCTGTGGCCATTTTAACTGTTTAGCTAACTTCACAAATGAAATAAAGATTCTTCAACATCCTGTTCCTCAAACTTTGGAAGAGCTTGCACAAATTTAAACATCTCCCCACTGGGTTAAAGGTTTTTTTCCTGATCATAACTTTCCTCAAAATCTGAGATCTCTTTTTTAACTTCCAGACTTTTAAGCTGATATGCCCTTTCTCTTTCCTTCTCTCTTTCCCTTGACTCTCTCTTCATCCTTATCTCTTGGCTGGAATTCCAGTTCTATCTTTCTTTATTTCTCCTGCCTCTCCACTTGCTCCCTTTGAAATGCCCTTTCCTTTTCTTTCCCTGCCTTTCCTTTTCCGCTGCCTCTAGCTCAAGTTTTTCTCATTTCCTTTGCTTGTTTAAGTTCAAGCTTTTTCATTTCTAACTGAAGTCTCACTAGTGTCAGGTTTCACTTCCAACTTTAAATGTTGTGCTATACCTTCAATTATATCCACTTTCTTATCCCCTGCAGGTTACCCTAATTGTTATTATCTGCCAATTCCATTAACTTAACTTTAGTTACCTTTTGTAAACAAGCCAAAGTTACAACTTCAACTCCCAAACAAGTCTGAGCAACTGCCAAAGCCATGTTGCAGTCTCACCACTTAAATTAAAACCCAAAACAACTCCTGAATTCAAAGCGCTTTTCATACTTGTAACTTAGGATTCATCAACTCCAAACCAATCAAAGAATTTCAAAGATATCTCGCAAAGATGTTATGGTGCAGCTGATGGTAAATGCTGAGTTGTTCAAATCCCAACTGCCACAACTTGTTTTGCAATTTGTATAAATTTTGAGATGTGTGCTTTGAAATCAATAGTAATAAGACCATCAAATCGCATAGGTTTTTCACAATACTAAATTAAACATTTATTAATAGAAGAAATGACTTTAAATATGTACATTGATCTACAAATTACTGCTATGATAACTTCTAAATCCCCTACTTAATCTGACTTCCAGTTACATTTTCTTTAAGGCATCAGTAAGACACACATTTTTAAAAGACCCAGGCAAAGTAAATTATACCCTGAACAGTCAAATTCAAAGTGAGCTCACTTAACTTCAATCCCTAAAGGCAGTAGTTTGGTACATACAGGCTGAAGGCATTCCACACTTGTTGAATCTTAGATTGCCTACCATTACACACAGCCTTCGTTCCTTTATACTTATTCCCCCTTTGAATGCAAATACCCATTGCTTCACTATGTCTTTGGACTTTACCTTCCTGATAATAAAAATCTCTCATAGCACTAAGCTTTAGCAGTAAGCTTTGGGGAAAATGAATACACTGTTTCTAAACTTCACCTGGCCGGGTGACATATTTCACTCCTCCTTTGAAAACAATCTAGTCTGTTTTTAAAAAAAAATGTGATGTTCTTTTATAACTTACATTCTAAACTATCCCCATGTTTACCATGTTTAGATCAAAAACTTCAGACTAGCTGTTTTTAATCTAATTAATTCACACACACACATGCCCCACTATTACTCTATTATACAATAAATTCCATAACACTAAAATATTTATTATATCTTCCTGAGATAGGGACTGATTGTTTGTGGAAGTGGTGCCAATCAAACAGGCTGCTTTGTCTTGGATGGTGTCAAGCTTCTTGAGTGTTGTTGGAGCTGTACTCATCCAGGCAAGTGAGGGGTATTCCATCACACTCCTGGCTTGTGCCTTGTAGATGGTGGACAGGCTTGGGGGAGTCAGGAGATGAGTTACTCACCACAGAATTCCTAACCTTTGACCTGTTCTTATAACCACAATATTTACATGGCTAGTCCAGTTCAGTTTCTGTCAATGGTAACTCCCACGATGTTGATAGTGGGGAATTCAGTGACTGTAATGTCAAGGGTCGTGGCTACATTCTCTCTTGTTGGTAATGGTCATTGCCTGGCACTTTGGTATGAATGTGACTTGCCACTTGTCAACCCAAGCCTGGATATTGTCCAGGTCTTGTCGCATTTGGACATGGATTGCTTTCGTATCTGAGGAGTTGCGAATGGTGCTGAACATTGTGCAATCATCAGTAAACATCCCCACTTCTGACCTTATGATGGAGGGAAGGTCATTAATGAAGAAGCTGTAGATGGTTGGGCCGAGGACACTACCCTGAGGAACTCCTGTGGTGATGTCCTGGGACTGAGATAATTGACCTCCAACAACCACAACCATCTTCCTTTGTCCTAAATATGACTCCAACAAGTGGGGAATTTTCCCTCTGATTCCCATTGACTCCAGTTTTGCTAGGTCTCCTTGATGCCGCATTCAGTCAAATGAAGACTTGATATCAAGGGCAGTCATTCTCGCCTCACCGCTGGAGTTCAGCTCTTTTATCCATGTTTGGACCAAAGCTGTAATGAAGTCAGGAGCTGAGTGACCCTGGTGGAACTCGAACTGAGCATTAGTGAGCAGGTTATTACAGAGTAAGTGCCACTTGACAGCACTGTCAATGACACTTTCCAACACTCCACCATCTCCACTCCCACTTCCTTTAGCAACCTGGGATGCCATGCATCTGGATCAGGTGACATATCCACTCTCAACACAGCCAACTTTTCCAGTACGTCCTGCCGATTAATTTTCACCTCATCCATTACCTCTACCATCTCCGCTTCTACCAATAACCAATATCCTCGATAGTCAACATCTTCTTCCTTAGTAAACACCGATGCAAAGAACTCATTAAGCATTCTAGTCTTGTCCTGCGACTCTCAGCATAAATCACCATCTTTGTCTGTAATAGAACCCACTCTGCATCTTACTACCTGCTTACTATTTACATGTCAGTGAAGATGTTTGGGGTTCCCTTTCATGTTAACTGTCATTCTATTCTCATATTCTCTCTATGCTAATCTTCATTTGCCCTCTCAACCTGTTGTATCTGACTTGGCCCATGCATGAAGAATTCACCTCAGATGCATCATTCGCCCTCTTCTTACTGTTCCATCATAATCTCCATGTCCTTCGTTAAGTAGCTCTGCTTTTGGCTGCCTTACCTTTTGTCCTTGTTGGAATGTATCAGCTTATACCTGAAATATTTCCTCCTTAACGATCATGCATTGTTTTGTTACCATTTTTCCTGTCAGTCTCTGGCTCCATTTTACTCTGGTTAGATCCCCTCTCATTGCATTGAATTTAGCTCTCTGCCAATTTAGACATTCTCTACGAGATTGTTCCTTGTTCTTCTCCAGTACTAATCTAAACTTTATGATATGATGATCACTTTTACCCAAATGTTCCTCCACAGACACTTAGTCCACTTGATCAACCTCATTCTTCCACACCTGATCCAACAATACCTCCTTTATAGTTGGGCAGATAACATACTGGTCAAGGGAGTTCTATGAACACATTTCAGAAATTCCTCCCCCTCCTTACCCTTCACTCTAATATTATCTCAATCAATATTTTGGTAATTAAAGTCCCCCAGTATCACCACTCTATAGTTCTTGTGCATCGCCATGATTTCCCTGCAAATTTGTTCCTCTATCTCTTTCCTGCTATTTGATGGCCAATGTACTACCCCAAGTAATGTGATCTTACCCTTTTTTGCCTCTCAACTCTAACTAAATAGATTCTGTCCTTGCTCCTCAAGGACATCCCCTCTTTCCAACACTGTCATCTATTTATTCCATTGTTGTCATGACATCATATTCCCACACAGCTATGTGTGCTTGTAGCTCACCAATCTTATTCACTACACTTTGTGTGTTTACATTCATGCATTGTAATCCTGTCTTTTGCAGTCCTCTCAGTCTGCTCCTATCTAATACTGTCTAGAACTGACCAACAATCTCACTTTCTGTGCCTTATTCTACTTCTGTATGCTATTATCACATAGCTGATGATAAAGGCTGAGTTGTTCAAATCCCAGAGGGAAACTTGAAATAACTGTCCTTACCCAATTTTGCAATTTATATTTTTTGAGATGCGGGCTTTGAATTCAATAGTAATAAGATCACCAAGTCTCAAGAGGTTCTTTATAAAACTAAATTAAACATTTATTAATACATGAAAGATTGTAAACACATACATATGTCTACAAAATTACTGCTATAATAACTGCAAGAATCCCCTAAGTAATCTGACTCTCAGTTAGACTCCCAGTAAGGCAACAGTGAAACAGGTTTAAACAGACCCCTGGCAAAACACACCCTGGACAGTCACATTCAAAATGTGTTTCTTTCAACTCTGGGTCTTTGCAGACAGACTAGAGGCTTACAGTCTGGAGGCTTTAGATCTTAGAATTGCTCCTCCTTTTACCGACAGCCTTCTCTTCCTTTATACATATTTTCCTCTTTGAATGCAAATTCTCATTTTCACTAGGTTTTTTAAATTTTAAATCTTCTAACAATAAAACTCTTGCATAATACCCACTTTACAAGTAAGCTTTAAAAAAAATAAACACATTGTTTCTGAGGTTCACCTGGTTAGGTGTAATAGTTCAACCCCTCTTTTGAATGATCTATTTAAAAATGTAAATTGCCCCTTTCACACCTCATCTTCTGTTCCCCTATGCTTATTTAATTACCATTTCAAACCTACTTCTCTTCTATTCAAAGAATCTAGACCAGATGGCTTTAATCCAATTAAGACACACACACACACACACACGCACACAGACACCACTAAACTTTATTTTAAAATAATTTCCAATAACATTATAGATATTATTACATCTTCTTGACAATGCTGGTGCCCCCAGCCCCACTGCCCCCTCTTCCATCCCTCACAACCCTGCACTGTCAATTCTGGGTCAGTGCAATTGGGCACATGGGTGGAGGTGGGCTTTGAGGGATTTGGGAATCAGGTGGTATGTGGGGTTGGAGGAAATGGGGAAGATGTGAATCAGAGTGCACAGCTGAAGGTGTTGGGGGACCAAGCAGCTGAGTAGAATGGGAAAGAAGGTCAGGCTGAAAAGTGAAAAAATCAAAAAGTATTGTCAGCATGAGCAGGTTAAGTATAACAGAGGGTGAATTACTGATACCTGTATTAGCACAGTGGATGTCTGGAGTCATTGATCAAAGTCAATAATTTATACAAAGTAATAACTAGATCCTAAAATAGGGAATGGAGGAAGTTAAAAAGTAGTATTTGAGGGTCGCAACCTCTGGATTACTCCCAGTGCCAGGCACTTTCCAATAGGAAGATAGGGAGGGTCCTTACATGGTTCGAAGCATGGTGCAGGAATGGGGACTTCAGATTCTGAGGACATTGGGACCAGTTCTGGGACAGGAGACACCTATTCAAAAGGGACAGGTGAGGTGAGAGTGACTGCCCTTAACATCAAGGCCGTATTTGACCAAGTGTGGCATCTAGGAAAACTGGAGTCAATGGGAATCGGGGGAAATGCTCCACTGTTTTGCTTAGCACAAAAGAAGCTGGTTTTTGGCTGTTGGAGGTCAGTCATCTCAGTTCCAGGACATCACTGTAGGAGTTCCTCAGGGTAGTGTCCTCGGCCCAACCATCTTCAGCTGCTTCATAAATGACCTTCCTTCCATCATAAGGTCAGAAGTGGGATTGTTCGCTGATGATTACACAATGTTCAGCACCATTCACAACTACTCAAATAGTGAAGCAGCCCATATCCAAATGCAGCAAGACCTGGACAATATCTAGGCATGGGCTGACAAGTGGCAAGTAACACAGGTGCCAGGCAATGACCATCTCCAACAAGAGAGAATCTAACCATTTCCTCTTGACATTCAATGGCATTACCATCACTGAATCCCCCACTATCAACATCCTGAGGGTTACCATTGACCAGAAGCTGAACTGGACTAGCCATATAAATTGACTACAAGAGCAGTCCAAAGGCTAGGAAATCTGTGGCGAGTAACTCACCCCCTCACTCCCCAAAGACTGTCCACCATCTACAAGGCACAAGTCAGGAGTATGATGGAATACTCCCCACTTGCCTGGATGAGTGCATCTCCAAAAACACTCAAGAAGTTTGACACCATCGAGGAGAAAGCAGCCCCGCTTGATTGGCACCACATCCACAAACATTCACTCCCTCCACCACCAACACAGAGTAGCAGCTGGGTGTACCATCTACAAGATGCACTGCAGGAATTCACCAAGATTCCTTAGACAGCACCTTCCAAACCCACGACCACGATCATCTAGAAGATTGATGGGAACACCCAGCATCTGGAAGTTCCTCTCCAAGTCACTCACCATCCTGACTTGGAAATATATCACCATTCCTTCACTGTCGCTGGGTCAAAATCCTGGAACTCCGTCCCTAACAGCATTGTGGGTGTAGCTACACCACATGGACTGCAACGGTTGAAGAAGGCAGCTCACCACCACCTTATCAAGGGCATTTAGGGATGGGCAATAAATGTTGGCCCAACCAGCGAAGCCCACATCCATGGAGTGAATAAAAAGAAACTTCAATGGAACTGGGACCAATATCCTCACTGGGAGGTTTACTGGTGTGTTTGAGGAGGGTTTAAACTAAATTGTCACCATGAAATAGAAGTAGAAAAGAGGAATAAAGTGCAGAAAGTGAGAGTGTTAGGCAGTCCTCGAGGAGGGAGTAGTTCTATTTGACGGGAGTGGACGAGGAAGGACTATGAGGAATACAAAGACAGGATTACAATGCATGTGCGTAAGCATACAAAGAGGGGTGAATAAGGTCGGAGAGCTAAAAGTACAAATAACCCTTTGGCAATCTGATGTCATGTCAAAAACAGAAAAATGGTTTCAAAATGGTGAGGACTGGAACTTAATATTCAAGGATACAACGTACTCAGCAAATATAGAGTAGGAATAAAGAGAGGCAGGGTAGCAGTACTAAGTAGTACTACAACACAGTAGTGTTGGAAAGAGAGATCACTTTGTGGATGGTCTCCCTCGGATGTTGGGTATCCACCCCCCAACTCTGCCTGTTTCTCCCTCTCTCTCTCCCTCCCCTTCTCCCTTTCCCCTTCTCAATCTCTCCTCCCTCTCTCCAACTCTCTCCTTCTCCCTCTCTCCTTCTTCGTCTCTCCTTTTCCCTCTCCCTCAACCTCTCTCCCCCTACCCCTCTCCCCTTCCCCCTCCCTTTCTCCCCATCTCCCACGTCTCTTACCCCTCTCTCCCCCTCCCCTCTCTCCCCCTCTCCCTTCCCCCATCCTCCTCCCTCCTCCCTTCTTCTGCTTCTCTCCATCTCCCTCTCCCTCTCCCTTCCCCCCCAACCTGTCTCTCCCTCTTCTCTGTCTATCTCCCTCTCTCCTATTCTAACTGTTTTTGTCACCGTCCTCTCACTCCCCCCTGCCCATTCTGCATTCCCTGTATCCCTTTCCCATGTTGTCTTTCTTGGTCAAATTCTATGTCTCTCTTTTCTATTCTGCCTGTGCCTATATCTTCCAATGGCTAGAATGCAGTATCATTTCTGTGCAGTATCAAATGAATCTCAATACTGTAACAAACAGAATCTCAATACTGCAACAGACAGAATCTCAGTACTGTAACAGAGACAATCTCAGTACTGTAACAGACAGAATCTCAATCCTGTAACAGACAGAATCTCAACACTGTAACAGAGACAATCTCAAAACTGTAACAGAGACAATCTCAATCTTATAACAGACAGAATCTCAGTCCTGTAACAGAGAAAGAATCTCAATACTGTAACAAACAGCATCTCAATACTGTAACAGAATCTCAATCCTGTAACAGAAGCAATCTCAATACTATAATAGACAGAATCTCAATACTGTAACAGAGACAATCTCAATAATGTAACAGACAATCTCAAGACTGTAATAGACAGAATTGTAATACTGTAACAGAGACGATCTCAATACTAACAGAATCTCAATACTGTGACAGATACACAATCTCAATTCTGTAACAGAAACAATCTCATTACTGAAACAGTGACACAATCTCAATATTGCAATGGAGACATAATCTCAAAACTGTAACAGACAGAAACTGAATACTGTAATAGACAGAATCTCAGTACTGTAATATAATCTCAATCCTGTAACAGAGATAGTCTCAATCCTGTAGCAGAGACAATATCAATACTGTAACAGACAGAATCTCAATACTGTAACAGAGACACAATCTCAATCCTGTAACAGAGAGAATCTCAATACTGCAACAGAGACAGAATCTCAATCCTGTAATAGAGAGAATCTCAATATCTTAACAGAGATAGAATCTCAATACTATATCAGATGGAATCTCAATACTGTAACAGAGTCAGAACTTTAATACTGTAACAGAGACAGAATCTCAGTACTGTAACAGAAACAATCTGAGCACTGTTACGACCACAACTGATGTTATTTGCTGAGCAAGTCAGAAACCAGATGGAAACCTGTCATACTGATCATAACCTTTTTTTTGTACTTTGAAAACAAGGAGGAAAAGCTACAGAAGTAGAACTCCAGAAACACCTTTAGGATTTTAAAATGTCAAAAGATTTATTAACAAGAAAAAAAAACTGAAGTACATTAGATTAAAGTTACACAGTTGAAAAGTATTACAAAACATCACAACACCCCCATTTCCACCCCCCCCCCCCCCCCCCCCCCCCCAAACCCCCCCCCCCACCGACGCCCACCCGGGCCAAAAAAAGCACTTGTTGCATAATATGCAACTAAACTACTTGGCAACAGCTCCCTTATAGAATTTTAACTATAGAAATCCAACAAAATACCCCAAGGCAAAACTGCTGTTACTTTAGTAAAGGTAAACTACACAACTTCTCAAAAACTTCTATTCTGCTGTGGAAAACCAAGAAATTTCAGAAAACCAACTACCTTTTGAAATAAAGACTTTTCTGGTTTGACTGGATGGCTGTTTCAGAGTTCACATGTTTTCTCAGCACAGATCTTGGTCTCAGGTCATCTCTCCCACACAACCACACAACTCAGCTCGACATCTTTCTTTAAATATCCTTTTCCCCTTTCATCTCACATTCCATTGCCCTCAGCACCTCTTTGAACTCAACTTTCCCAAAATTTGAAAATTTTTCATGTTTTCCTATTGCCTCCACTTTTGGGTCAAATTAAATTTAATGGCCCTCACTTGTTTGCTTATGAAATCCTTATAAGTTGTAAAAGTCTCTTAAACTCCCCTTCGAAATGTCACAGCAGAAAAGTCAAGTCCTTACCTATCTCCTAATTCAAATTTTTAAAACCCAACCTATTTACTTGTAAATTCAACTTCACCATAACTACAAGCTGAAAAAGTTAGAAAAAGCAAGGCAGCACCTCCTTCCTCTCACCCCCTCACTCATCGACTCCCAACTTGTTCAAAGTCGCATTCCAGTACTAAGCTGCACTGAGAGGTCTGTATTTATATGCTCTGAAACTAAAGACTTAGCTGAGCTCCAAGTACAGAAAAACCAATTAAAGCTAGTTTTCTTAATTAACTAAAGGCAACTGCTCTCCAGTGGAGAGCTTGGATGTCCCTGCTTAAGCTTGGATGAAATTTGGAATTTAAACAATAAATTTCAGGCAGACTTTAAATGTTAAATAAGGACAAAATTAGATTTTTAGAAAGAGTTTAAGATTCCCTCCCTCACCCAACTCCCAACACTCTTGTTCAAAGTCGCACTCCAGAACTTCTTGAGAAGTTCCTCCTGCATCGTTTTGGATATAATTATTCAGGATCCATCTCAGCAGAACACCATCTTCTAGTGTGATGTGACAGCTGATAGACAGTGCTGCCATATTGCTGGCTGTGCTGGCTGTCTCTTATCAGGCCATCCTGAATCAGTTGCTGAGAACATGTGGAACACTTCTTTGTTGGTTTTATCTCTCATTTGGTGTTTTTTACGTGTTGTGTTCTTCTGCTTATCGCAAACATGCCAATCATACTAGGATTGGTAAGACAATAATGTAGATTCTTTATTTGAAGTTAAAACTATATACAGACAATGGTAACTGGCAGGCTATGTAGCCACTTCTAACCTGTAACACTGATGCTGTGTTCTGTCTACAGAGTCATAGGATTATACATTGCATCCTGCGTTGTAGTGGAGAATGATGGATACCGGTTTAAGATGTGTCGTCCGGGTATGTTAGGGGCTGAGTTGAGGGCGGGAATGGGTGGGAAGTGGGAAATGGGTGGGGCTGGAGTGGAAATCATGAGGGGCAGATGGGCTGGGGGAGTGGGGTGGGTGGGTGATCAACCCAAGGAGGAGAGTTGACATCTAGTATGATAATGAGGCTGCAAGTTTCATTGTTTTTAAATGACATCCTGTGTAACTGTGACAAAGATAAACTGTCCCTCCTCGTCCTTTTCAAATTGTTTGCATCATTGACCACACCGTCCTCCTCCAATGCTTCTTCACTGTCACCCAGCTGGGTGAGACTGCTCTCACCTGGTTCCATCCTTTTCGATCTAATCATAGTCGGAGAATCATCACCAATGGCTTTTCTTCTTGATCTCCCTTTGTTACCTTTGACATCCTCCAAGGATCGATCCTTAACCTCCTCCTATTTCTCAGCTAAATGCTGCTCCTCAGTGAAGTCATCCAAAGGTTTTCACATGAATGCTGATGACACCCAGCTCATGATTTCAAAAGAAAATTGGATGGACACTTGAGGGAAATGAACTTGTGGTTATGGGGTAGGGTGGGGAAATGGGGCTGACTGGATTGCTCTACAGAGAGCCAGCATGGACTCAATGAGCCAAATGGTGCTGTAATGTGCCCTATGATTATATGATTGAAGACCTGTCTCGACACCTCCACAGTTACTAAATTATCAGACTGTTTATCCAACGTCCAGTATTGGATGAGCATAGATTTCCTCCACTTAAATTTCAGGAAGACTGAAACCATTCTTTTTGGTCCGCATGATGAACTCCATTCTCTAGCTACCAGTCTATCCCTCTCCCAGGTAACAATCTGAGATGAAGCCAGTTTATTTGCAACCTTTGTGTCACATTTGATCCGAGGTTGATATCCTGGCTATCCAACCATCACGTTTCTTCTACTTCAGTTCTCTGCCTGAATGCAAGGCCCAAGGATCAGGGCAGGAGGCAGATCCTGAACCCGCCCCAGCTGGAACAGGGATCAAACCCTGAGATGCTGGCACCAATCTGATCCACACTGACCATCCAGCCAATTGAGACAGCTGCCCCCCCCCGCCCCGCCCCCCCCAACCACCCGCCCCAGGACTCAGAGTTTTTTATTCGTTCATGGGATGAGGGCATAGCTGTGAGCATCGCTGGTTAGGCCAGCACTTATTGCCCATCAACTACATTATTGTGGGACTGGAGTCTCATGTACACCAGGTAAGGACAGAAGATTTCCTTCCCTAAAGGACATTAGTGAACCAGGTGGGTTTTTACAACAATCGGCAATAGTTTCATGATCATCATCAGACTTTTAATTCCAGATTTTTATTGAATTTAAGTTTCACCACCTGCCATGATGGGAATTGAACCCAGGTCCACAGAGCATTACCCTGGATCCCTGGAATACCAGTCCAGTGATAATATGACAATGTGACTGCCTCATACACTTTTCCATGCATGTTGCAGTCTGGAGCTATGGATGTCGATGCTAGAGGCTCCAACTTTCATTCCATCACATGGGAGAGCTGTCTCAGAGACTAGTTAAGCAACAGCTTGACGTTGTCATCCTCATGGAATCATACCTTATAGATAATGTCCTAGACACGACTATCACCATCCCTGGGTACGTCCTGTCCCACCAACCTGATAGACTGATCAGAGGTGGCAGCACAGTGGTATACATGAAAGAGGGAATTGCATTCAGAGTTCTCAACATAACTCTGGATCAGGAGCAGCACCAGGCATACCTAAAAATGAGGTGCCAACCTGGAGAAGCCACAACACAGGACTACTTGCATGCCAAACAACATAAGCAGCAAGTGATGGACAGAGCTAAGCGATCCCACAACCAACTGATCAGATGTAAGTTCTGCAGTCCTGCCACATCTAGTTGTGAATAGTAGTGGACAAATAAACAAGTCACTGGAGGAGGAGGCTCCACAAATATCCCCATCCTCAATGATGGAGGAGCCCAGCACATGAGTGCAAAAGATAAGACTGAAGCATTTGCTACAATCTTCAGCCAGAAATGCCGAGTGGATGATTCATTTCGGCCTCCCCTGGAGGTCCCCAGCATCACAGTTGTAGTCTTCAGCCAATTTGATTCACTCCACATGATATCAAGAAATGGCAGAAGGAACTGGTTACTGCTAAGGCTATGGAGCCTAACAATATTTCGCAATAGTACTGAAGGCTTGAGCTCTAGAAATTGCCACACACCTAGCCAAGTCCAGTACAGCTCAATACTGGCATCTATCCAGCAATTCTGAGGGAGGGGATGATGATAATCCAAGCAAATTATCTGGTCACAAGGAGTCTAACATAAAAAGGAATCCAATATTCTTTGACCAACATGTTAATAGTAAGCAGATAGTCAGGGCGTAGTGGGAGCCTGTTGGGAATAAAGAAGCTGAGAGCCGCAGGACAAGGCTAGAAAGCTTAATGAGTTCTTTGCATCAGTATTTACTAAGGAAGAGGATGTTGACTATTGAGGATGTTGGTTATTGGTAGAAGCGGAGATGGTAGAGGTAATGGATGAGGTGAAAATTGATTGCCAGGATGTACTGGAAAAGTTGGCTGTGTTGAGAGTGGATATGTCACCTGGTCTGGATGGATGGCATCCTAGGTTGCTAAAGGAAGATGGTTGAGCCAATGAATGGGATGGAAAATGAGGGGCAGGAGATACTGGAAAGGCTGGCTATGTTTGGAGTGGATAAGTCAGCAGGTCTAGATGACTTGCATTCCAGGTTGCTGAAGGAATTGGGAGTGGAGATGGTGGAAGGGCTTGTCGCAATATTCCAATCTTCCCTCGATATGGGAGGTGCCAGAGAATTGGAGAATAGCAAATGCGTCTCCCTTATTGAGGAAAGGGTGTAAGGACATTCCAACAGCCACAGGTCAGTTAGTTTAACATCAGTGCTTGGAAAGGAGTTTTGAGTTAATTAAGGAGAGCCAGCATGGATTTGTAAAAGACAGATCGTGTTTGACTAATCAAATTGAATGTCTTGATAAAGTAACTAAGAAGGTTGACCAAGGGAATGCAGTGGATGTTGTCTATTTGGATTTTAAAACAACGTTTGACAAAGTGCCACATAAAAGTTTGGTTATCACATAGGCTCATGCAATTGGAGGGTCAGGGTCCAGTGGGATAAAAAAATGGTTTATGGACAGAAAGCAGTGAGTGTTTGATGTTATGATTATATTTCAGACTGGAGATGATAGTTTCCCAAGTGATGTTCCCCATGGGTCAGTGCTTTGACCACTGCATTTCTGCATTATATAAATGGGTATTGGAATAGAGAGTAAAATTTCAAAAACTACTAACAATGTCTATTATATCTTTGCAGGATCTAAAGAGACTGATAAATGCACATGAAAGTCAAGTACCTAACTGAAACTGGTTTATTCTGGTTTGCTTATATACATACATACACAAATGGCCACAAGAGGATGCTAATACATTCTACCCTCCTTAATGTCGCATAGAAGTTCAAAGTCATTCAACTTATTTTTATTTCTGATTTTTTATTTATTTACAAATTCAACTTAACCACTGCTTTCCTATTCAAAGAACAAAGAACAAAGAAAAGTACAGCACAGGAGCTTTAATCTTCCGGTTTAACTTCAGACTTCTTTCCCTCACTCTACCCCTCTCTTTCTACCTGGATTATTTTCAATTCTCTTCTCTTCAAAGTGCAAATGAAAACCTTGTTCTAAGCTGTCCTCTAAGAAACAAATCATTAGGTGTTCTGCCAGTGGTAGTATGAGGTGTGTTATGATAAATAAACAAAAATTTCACCAGTTTGTAATTTAATGACAACTGACATTTCTTCCAATTTATATCTAGCATTTTCTTAACCAATGCAAGCTTAACAATCTGAACTGTGCAGTTTGATGCTCCACTTGAAGCAGGATGAATTTTCATGAATCTTACAAACACTTCTTCACCCAAATTACTTCACTCAAAGGGTGGTGAATCTTTGGAATTCTCTATCCCAGAACGTTGTGGGTGCTCTATCATTGAATACATTTAAGGCTGAGACAGACAGATTTTTGATCTCTCAGGGAATTAAGGGATATGGGGAGTGGGCAGGAAAATGGAGTTGAAGCCCAAGATAAGCCAGGATCATATTGAATGGCAGAGCAGGCTCAATGGGCGTGTGGTGTACTGTTTTGTTTCTTGTTTCTCTTTTAATGATGCACACAGGCATCGACATTGTCGCTGAACTAACTTTATTGATAACACGTGAACACACATCTGCAGTGTCTGAACTCTGTGAAGACAGGCTCCAAAATGTGCTACCTGACCTTCAACCCCTAGGTCAGGTGACCCCATATACAGTATAGAGTAACATATTGTACCTAATGCTGGAGTCCACAACCACAATCATCTATTATCATAACATTTCCCTTTTTAAATTTTTTTTATACAACTCAAATACACAAAGTCTCTTATCTATTCTTTCTCACTCTGTTTTGATCAGTCTGTTTTGTCTTTTATTCATCTCTGTATCTCTGTTTTTTTTTACAATTCTTCCACTGAAAGTTCAGAATGGTGACAGAGGTGATTTTGAAGGACAAGAGGCCTTCTCCAGCTCTGTGTCACGATCACCTCTTGGATAGTTTTCAGGACTCTCAGGCATTGACCAGTTGCTTCACTAGTACATTCTGGATTTTGTTCTTCAGCTACACTTTCTCGTTCAGAGCAGGGTTGCATTTCACTTGTTTTCCGTAAGAATTTTCGGTTTCTCCTGTACTGTTGTCGGCTTGGAGTCTGCACAATGTAAGACCTTGATTCTCCTGTGATTCCGGTGACAAGAGCAGGATTTCAGATCCCTTCATGCTGAATCCTCACTGTCTCTCCCATGTTCAAGTCAGACTGAGGTCGGGTGCCTCGATCAAAGTACTGTTTCTGCTTCTGTTGTCTCAGTTTGAGCAGGTCCTGCATGCCACAAATCACTGGCTGTGGAAATAACAGTTGGGGCGCAGGTGGAAGCTTAGTTCTTAGTCTTCTCCCCATCAAGAGCTGTGCTGGAGATGATCCAATGCCCTCTAATTGAGTATTCCTGAAATCCAGCAGAGGCAGAAAGGGGTCTCTCCCATCCTCCTTTCCCTTCTTCAAACAGGTGTTTTATGGTCCGCACGGTATGTTCCACCATTCCATTAGACTGTGGATATTTGGGACTTGAGGTAGTGTGGCAAAACTCCCAGTCCTGTGCAAATTTGTGGAACTCAGTATCTGAGAATTGTGGACTATTATCTGAGATGAGCACTTCAAGTATGCCATGGTGAGCAAACATTAGTTTTAAATGATTTATTACAGTGATGCTCTTGTTATCATTTCTCAGTAGCACAGGCTCAAAAATCTTTGAGTAATAGTTTGACAGGCAATATGATCGGCACAGGCTTGGAGGGCCGAAGGGCCTGTTCCTGTGCTATACTTCTCTTTGTTCTTTGTTCTAATAATCTACTGCTAGTAGGTACTCACTGTTGTCAAATGTGAACAAGTTCATTCCAATTTTCTGCCAGGACCTCTCTGGAACACTGTGTGGGTGAAGTGGTTCTTTTCGTTGCAATTTACTGTACTTCTGGCACACTGCACACGCATTCACCATTTCCCTGTTTTGTGCTCCCATTCCAAGCCAAATCATTACATCTCGAGCTCTTCTCCTGCATGTTTCTAGGCCAAGGTGACTTTCATGTCTGTGCTGCAGCATTTCTTTCCTCAGTGTTGCAGGAATTATGATCTTTTCTCCCTTGATTAGTATTCCTTCTGCTACATGAAGTTCTGCATGAAAGTTCCAGTGCTCTGCTCCAATGTGTGGCCAGCTGGTTTGCACAATCTACTGCAGTTTTCTTAGGGTGCCATTGTTCTTTGTCACTTCCCTGATCTCATCCAGTTTAGTTACAGCCACAGGTGAGCATATGAACCTGTGCTTCCCTTTCTTTATCCTCTTCCTCCATGATGGGTAGGTATGCACCTGACAGAGTGCCTGCAATGTACATTTCCTTGCCTGGTTTGTATTTAATTTAACTCTGACCTGGTACTTTTGCAGATGCATTAGTAATCTCTGGATTCTTGATGGTGCACAGTTCAGGGGCTTTTTAAGTGTGGCTTCCAAAGGCTTATGATCAGACTCCACGTCTTTGCCATAGACAACACGATGAAAGCATTCTAGGCCAAACATTTCTTTCTCTATTTGGGCATATCGCTGCTGTGTTTCGGTCATTGTCTTTGAAGTGTATGCCAATGGTGCCTCATTTTGCAAGAGGACAGCTCCCAGGCCAGGCTTTGAAGTGTCTTCTGAGACCTTGACCAGCTGACTGACATCGTACTAATTCAACACTGGTGCCTGGGTCAGTGTTCTCTTTAGACTGGTCAAAGCTTCCTGGTGACTTTGTTCCCAGTGCCACATCATTTTGTAGAAGTTCTCTGAGAGGTGCTGTCAGGTCTGACATGTTCGGAATGAATATCACAAGATAGGTCACCATTCCCAAAAACCTCTCCAAATATCTCTTACATTCTGGGGGTGGCATGTTCACGACTGCTTCGATTTTACTCATGTCTGGCTTAAATCCTCATTGTTAGCACATGTCCCAAGTACTTGATCTTCAACTTGAGGTTCCTTTCTCTAGCCCTGGCCAGCACCTGCCTCAGTCTGTGGTCATGTTCTTCTTGTGAGTCTCCCCAGACCAGCATATCGTCGATATAGGTTTTCACGCCCTCTAACCCTTCAAACAACGGGCTCACTGTTCTGCGAAACACCTCCAGAGCTGAATTAATGCCAAAAGGTAAGTGTAAAAACCTGTATCGCTCGTATGGTGTATTGAAGGTACAGAGATAGGAGCTGTATTCGTCCAGATTGACTTGCCAGAAGCCTGAACTCGCATCCAAGACTGAATAGTATTTAGCATTGTCTGACTTACACATGATCTCTTCTCCTGTGGGCAGCTGGTAATGCTCTCTTTGTGCTGCTTGGTTTAGGTCTCTGGGATCCAGACAGACTCATGGATTCCCATTTATTTTTCTACAATTAAAATCGGATTAACCCACTTTGTTGGTTTTTCAATTTTCTTGATGATGTAAAGTTTCTCCATTCTGTCCAACTCTGCTTTCAGTCACTCTCTCAGCTTTACTGGTATTTTCCTGGGAGGGTGTATTTTGGGTGTCACGGTTTCATCAGTCTTGATGGTGTGTTCTCCTTTTAGGCAGCCAAACCCCTGGAACACATCTTTATACTTGCTGTGTTTCAGTCATTGCCTTTGAAGCTTATGCCACTGGTGCCTCATTTTGCAAGAGGACAGCTCCCAGGCCAGACATTGAAGCGTTTTCTGAGATACTGACTAGCTGACTGACATCGTAATACTTTAACACTGATGCCTGGGTCAGTGTTCCCTTCAGACTGGTCATAGCTTCCTGCTGACTGTGTTCCCAGTGCCATTCCACATCATTTTGTAGAAGTTCTCTGAGAGGTGCTGTCAGGTCTGACATGTTCAGGATGAATTCCCCAGGATAGATCACCATTCTCAAAACCTGGGGGAGGCACGTTCATGACTGCTTCAATTTTATTCAGTCATCAGTGCTGACAGTCATTATTCTCTTGATGAGCTTCAGATTTTCTCAAGCTTTGATTCTAAGAATGGGTTTTGCATCAGTTTTCACCACTATGAATGCTTGAGACTATTTTTTGTAGTTCATACTTATATGCACTTACTTTCTACAACCATGTTTTCACCTGTATAAGTAGACAGCTTCACTTCTGTTTTAGTTAGCTGTTTTTCGTTGTTTATCTTATGATACAGGCTTATGGGAATGAAATTTGCTTGTGCACCTGTGTCAAGCTTGAAATTCAACATCATGTTGGCAATTTTTAAATCAACTTCCCATTCATCTTCTTTGGAACTTGTTGTTACCGCACCAATGAAAAGTTTCATTTCAGTGTCTGTGTTATCATCTGCAATCGTGTGCACTTTCTTTGATTTACACATCATAGTAAAGTCATTTAGTTTATCACAATTCTTATACTGATTTCCATAGGCTGGACAACTACGTGGTAAATGCTGTGTTCTGCATTGGCTTCATTTAAATGTTTTAATAGCAGTTTTGTTCATTTTACCTTCAGACTGTCTATTTGTTCTTTCCCAGGGCTGTTTCTGTTTAACTACATCTAACTGCTTAACCATGCGCGGCTTATCATCTTCTGTTATCTGTTTAATCTGGTATTTTGTTGTCTCTGCCGCTCTGCAGATATTTATTGTTTTCTCCAGCCTGAGATTAATTTCTCTCAAAAGCCATTCTCCCAGAGAGTCATTTGTGATCACACAAATTATTCTATCTCAGATCAGTGATTCTTCAAGTTCTCCAAATTAATATGATTGAACTCATTTTCTCAGCTCAGTTATGTACTGACTAATGTTGTCACTGCCTTCCATGCACTTTCATATGTAATATTTTTCTTAAGGCTGCAGTTGGCTTTGAATATTTTCATTATTTCTCTCAAGTCATTTTATTTCTCATCACTTTCAAATGTGAATATGTTATAAACTTCTAGGACTTTGTCCCCTGCTATATGAAGAAAGATGGAACACTGTACTTGAGAGTCTTTTTTATCACTGCCCATTGCTTTGAGGTACAGCTTGAATCACTGAATTGCTGCTGGAACCTCCTCCAGTTTTCAGCGAGAATGCCCTCCAAACTGAGCTCTGTTGGTGGTTCAGAACCACTACTGTTGCCTTTAGTTTGCTTCTGACACCATGTCTTGTTTCTTGTTTCTCTTTATAATGATGCACACAGGCCAACGACATTATAGCTGAGCTAACTTTATTGATAACACATTTTCCTCACATGAACACACATCTGCAGTATCTGAACTCTATCAAGACAGGCCTTCAACCCCCAGGTTAGGTGACCCCGTATATAGTACAGAGCATCGTATAGTATCTAATACTGGAGACCACAATCAGCTATTATCATGGCATACTCCTTCTGTTTCTTTTGTTCTTAAGTTCTTCTATGTTCTGAACAAAACTGAGGTCCGTTGCCAGACACAATGTCCTCGGGGAACCCATAAACAACAAACAACACAAAATATCTAGGGCGGAATTTTTGATGCCCTCTGGCATTGGGTGTCATGGCGTTATGGCGGGTGTGAGTGGACACTATGGCAGGAAGGCCAAAAGTCGGTTTCATGATGTCATGAAACCAGTTTGCAATCATCTGCTCCACCCGTCAATGGTGGGCCACCTATCCCACCGCCAGACGTTGTGAACCTTATTTTAATACATCAGCATATCATTACCATTCTCGCCAGAATCATTCCCCTGTGCTGGATCATCTGGGCACATCGGCATGATTGCACATCAACATGTTTCACAACTGAACATAAGTGATCTGCATCTTGGCTAGATGCACTTCGCTCGGGACTTTGAGGCCTATCTTGCTTTGGACAGAACTCGCGGTCATCAGCACCAGGCTTTGCAGGTGGCACCACATCACTTTTAGGGAGGCTCACGACCAGGTCTCTATTTACACGACCGACCATAAAGCGATGGTGGCTTTTCAATGGCTGCAGGGCTAGGGCTTGCTTGGGAAAGGGGGAGAAGTGGCCTCAGGCGTGGGAAGAGGCTGTAGGGCAAGGGCTGTACTGGGGAAGGGGGTTGTCTCAGGGTGTGTTGGGGTACATGTTGATCTGTGCAAGTGGCCTCAAGATGGTGAGGGCTGAGGAGATGAGGCCAGATGAAGATGTAAGAGTGTGTGAGAGAGTGAGTGGTGATGTCCCTTGAGTTGGCAGTGAATGAGATGCCAGTGAATGAGTGATGGGCTTGTGAGTGTTTGAGTTTAGAGTGATGAGATGGTTGCCTTACCCTGGCGGCACGGATGAGGTCATCTGCAATAGTGAACCTCTTCTTGCACAGAAGACCACCACTGCCACCACCTCCCAAGCCGGAATGGTAAGATTGCTGGATCGCCAGAGTGGAAGTAGAGGATATTGCAGTAGGCTCCAATGTGTCCAGAAGGCAACCCAGGGATGTAACACTGAATCGCGTGGCTGCAGTCTTCTTGCCTTTCGGGGCCATGTCTTCTGTGCAGCAGTCATGGGCTGAGAGGTATGTGCGCGGCGGCACTTTAATTATGGATCCCGATATGAGGAAGCAGCGAGGTGATGGCATGGCGGGTGAATGAGAGCCCACCCGCCATCGAACCAGCATGTGTCCCAGGAATGCATGATTATGAGGTGGATTTGGGACAATACAGCATGAAAAGCCACCATTGTGGCCAGCAGGTAAAACCTTTTTCCCACCCGCTACCGCAATTAGTGCAAATCTGGGATGATTGTGCCCCTAGGTTTTGCTAGTTGTTGCTTTACTCATTGTGAATCCATCAACCTTGTTTGAATGACTATCTATCACAATGAATAGCTGATGTCCTTCAAACTCTGCAAATCTACGTGTAGCCTCTGCCACACTCTAACTGGTCATTTCCATGATTGTAAAGGTACTGATGACGGCTTCTTTTCTACAGCTTGACATATTCTACACTGTTTCACTGTGTCTTCCATGTCCTTATCTAACCCTGGCCTCCAAAGATAGCTTCTCACCAGACTCTTTGTCAAGCTTCTACCTGAGTGTTGATCATGAAGATCACATAGTAACTGTGATCTGTATTTTTCAGGAATTACCACTCTGGCTCCCCACATAACACACCTTTTATCAACGGACACCTCATCCTTACACGTAAACAATGGCCTGATTTCTAAATCCAGTATCTGTGCTGGCCATGCATCTGTGTTATAGCCATATGCACTCGTCAATTCAGGGTCTCTGCGAGTTGTTCTACCAATGTCATCTGCTGTGACTGGTAACTCAAACAAAAACACACCTTCCCTGTTGGACTGTACCTCTGGTGGAGATGGTAATCTAGACATTGCATCGGCATGACAATGATCATCTGATCGTCTGTATTTAATGTTGCACTGATAAACTGACAAAACCAAAGCCCATCCCTGTATTCAGATTGCAGCTAACTTGGATACTGGAGACTTTGGATTCAAAATAGTCGTCAGCGGCATATGATCAGTTTCAATCATGAAACTACAACCATCTAAGTATTTACAAAATCTTCTTACTCCAAAAATCAAGGACAATGCTTCATTTTTTATCTGAGAATAATTCCACTCACTGGCACTGAGGGTGTGTGAGGCAAATGCAATCAATTCCTCCTTACCGTTATCCAGCACACAAGAGATCACAGCACCTATTCTGTATGGAGAGGCATCACATGCTATCTTTTTAATCTTTTTGAACACATTGTCATGTGCCAGCATTGTACCAGCTACCAATTTACTTTTACACAACTGGAATCTTTTGTCACACTCCCTTGTCCAATTCCATGGAACACCCTTCTCTTAGATAAAAACAAAAAAACTGCGGATGCTGGAAATCCAAAACAAAAACAAAAACAGAATTACCTGGAAAAACTCAGCAGGTCTGGCAGCATCAGCGGAGAAGAAAAGAGGAGAAGAGAGGAGAAGAGAGGAGACGAAACGTCAACTCTTTTCTTCTCCGCCGATGCTGCCAGACCTGCTGAGTTTTTCCAGGTAATTCTGTTTTTACCCTTCTCTTAGAGTTCATTTAATGGATGTAGTGAGGTTGCCACATTTGGCATGAATTTACCATAGTAATTCACTAAGCCTCAAAAAGATCTGAAACTCAAGATATTCTGAGGGGGTGGCACATTTCTTATTGTTTGAACCTTACTCTTGGTAACCCATCTTTGTCTACCCTGTGACCATATATTCTACTGAATTTTGAAACAATTCACATTTGTGTGCCTTCGCCCGAACTCCATGCTTTTCCAAGCTTTACTCTGTCAACATGGGTCTGCTGTTTGGAGCTGAAATAAGTCTGTCATCAAATAGCACTCCACCCCTATTATCTTTTCAAAATATGGTTCATTGTCCCTTGGAAATTCCAGGGGCCGAAAAAACACCAAATGGCTCTTGTTAGGGCTCCTTCTTGCCACACTTGGTCAAATGCTGCCTTGATGTTAAGGACAGTCACTCCCACCTCATGTCAGGAGTTCAGCTCTTTTGTCCACATTTGAACCAAGGCTATAATCAGGTCAGGAGCTGAGTGGCTCTGGGGGAACCCAAACTGAGTGTCAATGAGCAGGTTATTGCTAAGCAAGTGCCTCTTGAAAGCACTGTTACTGACCCCTTCCATTACTTTACTGATGATTGAGAGTAGACTGATGGGGTGGTAATTGGCTGGGTTGGATTTGTCCTGCTTTCTGTGTACAGGACACACCTGAGCAATTTTCCACACTGTTGGGGAGATCCCAGTTTTGTAGCTGTACTGGAACAGCATGGCTAGGGACGCAGCCAGTTCTGGAGCATAAGTCTTCAGTACTATTGCTGGAATATTGTCAGGGCCCATAGTCTTTGCAGTATCCAGTGCCTTCAGCCATTTCTTGATATCACGTGGAGTGAATCGAATCGAGACTGGCATCTGTGATGCTGGTGATCTCCGGAGGAGGCCGAGATGGATCATCCACTCGGCAATTCTGGCTGAAGATTGTTGCAAATACTTCAGCCTTATCTTTTACACTGATGTGCTGGGCTCCTCCATCATTGAGGATGGGGATATTTGTGAAGCCTCCCCCTCCAGTGAGTTGTTTAATTGTCCACCACCATTCATGACTGGATATGGCAAGACTGCAGAGCTTAGATCTGATCCGTTGGTGGTGGGATCGCTAAGCTCTGTCTATCACTTGTCGGTTATGCTGTTTGGCACGCAAGTAGGTGTTATAGCTTCACCAGGATGACATTTCATTTTTAGGTATGCCTGGTTCTGTTCCTGGCATGCCCTCCTGCATTCTTCATTGAACCAGGATTGATCCCCTGGTTTGTTGGTAATGATAGAGTGGGGGATATGCCGGGTCATGAGGTTACACATTGTGTTCGAATACAATTCCGCTGCTGCTGATGGCCCACAGTGCCTCATCGATGCCCAGTCTTGAGTTGCTAGATCTGTTTGAAACCTATCCCATTTAGCACGGTGGTAGTACCACACAACACAATGGAGGGTATCCTCAATGTGAAGTCCACAAGGACTGTATGGTCCTACCAATACTGTCTTGGACAGATGCATCTGTCACAAGTAGATTGGTGAGGATGAGGTCAAGTAGGTTATTCCTAGTTTTTAGTTTCCTCACCATTTGTGACAGAGCCAATTGTTGCATCACAGAAATATGGGGCCTCACATTTATTGGAGGTCACATTGTACGAATGGAGGTCACACAGAATTATTGGGCAACACTCTGTAATATTGGGGACCACACTGTACAATTGGTTCACACAACATTATTGGATCACACTGGATTTTGGGTGTTCACGCTCGATTATTGGAGTCATACTGGGTTATGGGTCATCAAACTGGATTATTGGGGTCACACTGGATTGGGAGGTGTCACACTGGATTTTTGGGGTCACACTGGATTGGGTGGTGCCACACTGGATTAGTGGGATCATGGTAATGCCATTGAATGTCAAGGGCAGATGGCTATATTCTCTCTTGCTGGAGATGGTCATTGCCTGACACTTACATAGCACAAATGTTCCTTGCCAATTATCAGCCCAAGCTTGAATGTTGTCCAGGTCTTGCATATGGACACAGACTGCCTCAGTATCTGAGGAGTCTCGAATGGTACTGAACATTGTGCAATCATCAGCGAACATCCCCATTCCTAACCTTATGGCAGAAGGAAGCAGCTGAAGATGGTTGATCCTAGGACATTACCCTAAGGAAATCCTATAGTGATGTCATTGGTCTGAGATGATTAATCTCCAAAAACCGTCATCTTCCTTTGTGCTAGATATCACTGCAGCCAACCAACAGAGGACGTTTGTGAGAAGTGACTGAAGCATTCTGGGAGAAGTCACTGCAGCCACTGAGACTCAGGAGGGAATCGAGGAGAAGGACTCTTGCACTCAACAGGAGGAAGAGCATCCAACAGAGGGCGCTGGTCAGAAGTGGCTGAAGCATTCTGGGAGAAGTCACTGCAGCCACCGTGATTCAGGAGGGAATTGAGGAGGACCCGCTGTCAAAGAATAGAATAACCCCAAACATTACATTGTTGTCATGTTTCCATCCCTCCCTCCTCCTCAAACCTAAAAATAAAAGAGAGGAAGAGGCAGTTCCTTCAGGAGTGCACCAGACCTGTGAGGGACACTCTTCTGAAAGTGGATTTTAAAGAAAAAGCAGCTGATTGGTGAGTAAATCCTGGGAGCAGACTCAGATGGAGGATCACCGGAGCGGTGAGTATAAATCTAGCTTACCTCGGGGATTCGCGGCCTTGTCTCCAGGGAGCAGACTCAGAGGGAGGAGCACCGGAGCGGTGAGTATAAATCTAGCTTTCCTCAGGGATTCGCGGCCTTGTCTCCAGGGAGCAGACTCGGAGGGAGGAGCACCAGAACAGTGACATCGTGGTATAGAGTAACTGAAGCCAAAACTGAAAAAGTGACATCACAGGAAAGCTGTGACCTGATTGGTTGGTAGGAAATCTAGACCAAATTTGAAAAAAAAACACTGCAAAGCTAACTAATAAATTAATTATCTAAGTCGAGGTGGCTGAGCAGGTGATGTGTTGTAGCTGTATGATTTGGGAGCTGGCCGTTCCCATGGCAAGCCGCAGTGACCACATCTGCAGCAAGTGTTGGTTGCTGGAGGAACTCTGGCTCAGAATTGATGAGCTGGAGTCCGAGCTCCAGACGCTGTGGCACATCCAAGAGCGGGAGAGTTACCTGGACGCTTTGCTTCAGGAGGCGGTCACACCCGGTAGATTAAGTACCTCAAGTTCGGTCAGTGGTGAGGGTCAGCATGGTGTGACTGCAAGTGAGGCAGGTAGAGGGATCCTGTGTTCAGGAATAGAGGAGCCTCAGCTTTTGACCTTGTCCAACAGGTACGATGTACTTGCTCCCTGTGTGGATGAGGAAGAGGGCTGTAGGGAGGATGAGCCAGCTGACCACGGCAACGTGGCACAGGAGGCCATTCAAGAGGGGGGAGCAAAAAGACAAGTGGTAGTTATAGGGGATTCTATAATTAGGGTAATTGATAGCATCCTTTCTAGATCTAGAGTCCCGCATGGTATGTTGCCTGCCCAGTGCCAGGGTGAGGGACATCTCTGACCGGCTTGAAAGGATATTGGAGAGGGAGGGGGAGGATCCAGTTGTTGTGGTCCACGTCGGGACAAATAACATAGGTAAGACTAGGAAAGAGGACCTGTTTGGGGATTATCAAGAACTAGGAACTAAATTAAATAACAGGTCCTCAAGGGTTATAATCTCTGGATTACTACCCGAGCCACATGCAAATTGGCATAGGGATGCGAGAATAAGGGAAGTAAACACGTGGCTAAAGGAGTGGTGCGGGAAAGAGGGGTTCCATTTCGTGGGGCACTGGCATCAGTATTGGAACAGGAGGGATCTGTACCGTTGAGACGGTCTCCACTTGAACCGATCTGGGACCAATGTGTTAGTGAAAAGAGTAAATAGGGTGGTCAACAAGATTTTAAAATAGAAAGTGGTTGGGGGGTGGTGGGGAAGGGGTAAAACTCCAAGAAGTATGACTATTGGGAAACAAAGCAGCAGGTTAGCATGTGGGGCGGTTGATTCAACTTCATGGAAAATTATGAAAAAACTGAAAAGAAAGGAGAGTCCAGGAGAGGTTATTAAAGTCCCCAGAACACAAAATAGGACAGTGTGTTTGGAAAGGGCTAGGAATCTATCTTCAAGCACATCAGATAAAGGGATGACAATGAGAAAGGGGATGGGAAATACAGGACTGAAGATGTTGTATCTGAATGCATGCAGTATATGAAATAAGGTAAATGAGCTTGTGGTGCAGATTTCAATCAGATTTGATCAGAATTCAGATTTGGCAGGTATGATGTGGAATCATCATCATCACATGATGTATGATGGGCATCATGGAGACATGGCTGCAAGGGGATCAGGACTGGGAGCTAAATATCCAAGGACATATATCCTATCAAAAAGATAGGCAGGTTGGCAGAGGGGGTGGGGTTGCTTTATTAGTAAGAAATGAAATTAAATCGATAGCAAGAAATGACGTAGGGTCGGATGATGTAGAATCTGTGTGGGTAGTGTTGAGGAACCGCAAAGGTAAAAAGAACCATAATGGGAGTTATGTACAGGCCTCCGAACAGTAGTCAGGATGTGGGGCACAAGATACAACAGGAGATAGAAAAGGTGTGTAAGAAAGGCAAGGTTACAGTGATCATGGGGGATTTCAATATGCAGGTAGACTGGGAAAATAAGGTTGGTGGTGGATCCCAAGAAAAGGAATTTGTGGAATGTCTACAAGATGGCTTTCAGGAGCAGCTTGTGGTGGAGCCCACAAGGGAACAGGCAATTCTAGATTTAGTGATGTGTAATGAGGCAGATTTGATAAGGGAGCTTAAGGTGAAGGAACCCTTAGGAGGAAGTGACCATAATATGATAGAATTTACCCTGCAATTTGAGAGGAAAAAGCTGGAATCAGATGTAACGGTATTACAGTTGAATAAAGGCAACTACAGAGGCATGAGGGAGGAGTTGGCCAGAATTGACTGGGAGATGACCCTAGCAGGAAAGACAGTGGAACAGCAATGGCGGGAGTTCTGGGAGTAATTTGGGAGACACAGCAAAAATTCATCCCTAGGAAGAAGAAGCGTATTAAAAGGAGGAGGAGGCAACCATGGCTGACAAGGGAAGTCAGGGACAGCATAAAAGCTAAAGAGAAAGCAAACAATCTGGCGAAGAGCAGTGGGAAACCAGGGGATTGGGAAGCCTACAGAGGACAACTAAAAAAGAAATAAGGAGGGAGAAGATTAAATATGAGGGTAAACCAGCCAGTAATATAAAAGAAGATTGCAAGAGTTTTTTAGATATATAAAGGCTAAGAGAGAGGCAAAAGTGGACATTGGGTTGCTGGAAAATGACGCTGGAGAAGTAGTAGTGGGGAACAAAGAAATGGTGGAGGAACTGAATAGGTACTTTGCGTCAGTCTTCACGGTGGAAGACACAAGTAACATCCCCAAAGTTCAAGAGAGTCAGGGGGCAGAGGTGAGTATGGTGGCCATTACCAAGGAGAAGGTGCTAGGAAAACTGAAAGGTTTGAAAGTGGATAAATCACCTGGACCAGATGGATTATACCCCAGAGTTCTGAAGGAGATAGCTGAAGAGATAGTGGCAGCATTAGTGGTGATCTTTCAGGAATCACTGGAGTCAGGGAGGGTCCCAGAGGACTGGAAAACCGCTAATGTAACCCCCCTGTTTAAGAAGGGAGTGAGGCAAAAGATGGGAAATTAGAAGCTGATTAGCCTGACCTCAGTCGTTGGTAATATTTTAGAGTCCATTATAAAGGATGAGATTTCAGAATACTTGGAAGTGCATGGTAAAATAGGGCAAAGTCAGCATGGTTTCATCAAGGGGAGGTCTTGCCTGACAAATCTGTTAGAATTCTTTGAGGAGGTAATGAGTAGATTAGACAAAGGAGAGCTAATGGATATTATCTACTTGGACTTCCAGAAGGCCTTTGACACGGTGCCGCACAGGAGGCTGCTCAGTAAGATAAGAGCCCATGGTGTTAGAGGCAAGGTACTAGCATGGATAGAAGATTGGCTGTCTGGCAGGAGGTTGAGAGTGGGGATAAGGGGGTCCTTCTCAGGATGGCGGCGGTGACTAGTGGAGTTCCACAGGGGTCAGTGTTGGGACCACAACTTTTCACTTTATACATTAATGATCTAGATGAAGGAACTGAGGGCATCCTGGCTAAGCTGGCAGATGATACAAAGATAGGTGGAGGGACAGGTAATATTGAGGAGGCAGGGAGGCTGCAGAAGGATTTGGACAGGTTAGGAGAATGGGCAAAGAAGTGGCAGATGGAATACAATGTGGGCAAGTGTGAGGTCATGCACTTTGGTAGGAAGAATAGAGGCATAGACTTTTTTCTAAATGGGGAGAAAATTCAGAAATCTGAAGTGCAAAGGGACTTGGGTGTCCTAATCCAGGATTCTCTTAAGGTTAACTTGCAGGTTGAGTCGGTAGTTAGGAAGGCAAATGCAGTGTTGGCATTTATTTCGAGAGGGCTAGAATATAAAAGCAGGGATGTGCTGCTGAGGCTTTATAAGGCTCTGGTCAGACCACATTTAGAATATTGTGAGCAATTTTGGGCGCCATATCTCAGGAAGGATGTTCTGGCCCTGGAGAGGGTCCAGAGGAGGTTCACGAGAACGATCCCAGGAATGAAAGGCTTAACATAAGAGGAACGTTTGAGGACTCTGGATCTATACTCGATGGAGTTTAGAAGGATAAAGGGGGATCTGATTGAAACTTACAGAATACTGAAAGGCCTGGATAGAGTGGACGTGGGGAAGATGTTTCCATTAGTAGGAGAGACTAGGACCTGAGGGCACAGCCTCAGAGTGAAGGGAAGACCTTTTAGAACAGAGATGAGAAGAAACTTCTTTAGCCAGAGAGTGGTGAATCTGTGGAAATCATTGCCACAGAAGGCCGTGGAGGCCAGGTCATTGAGTGTATTTAAGACTGAGATAGATAGGTTCTTGATTGGTAAGGGGATCAGAGGTTACGGGGAGAAGGCGGGAGAATGGGGTTGAGAAACTTATCAGCCATGATTGAGTGGCAGAGCGGACTTGATAGGCCAAATGGCCTAATTTCTGCTCCTATGTCTTATTTTCTTATGGTCTTATGGGGTCACACTGGATTGGGAGGTGTCACACTGGATTGTCGGGGTCACACTGGATTGGGAGTGCCACACTGGATTACTGGGGTCATACTGGGTAATGAGGTATCATTCTGAATTATTGGGATCACACTGCATTATTGGGGTGACACTAGATTAGGAGATGTCACACTAGATTATTGGCTTCACACTATATTATCAGGTCCTGTTGCATTATTCCATCCCATTATTATTAGGGATGACAATGTATAATTGGCTCACACGGTCTTAGTGGGGATCACACATGAAGGGCCACACTAGATTACTGGGTCACACTAGATTACTGGGTCACACTAGATTCCACACTATATTATTGGGCCATACTAGATTACTGGGCCACACTAGATTACTGGGTCACTCTGCATCATTTAGAGATCACATTGAATTATTGGGGATCACACTGTATTATCAGATCAGAGTTATCAGATCACACTAGATAATTGGGGGTCACACTGTAATACTGAGCCACATTATATTATTGGGAGTCACACTACTATTGAGTCACTTTATTACTGGGGGTCACATTGGATTATTGTGTGGGGGGGCACACTGTCTTATTGAGGGTCATATTGAATTATTTGTCACATTGATATATTGGATTAACATTATACCATTGGAGATCATGGTGGGTTATTTGGTTGCACTTGGTTTTTGGCAGTCACACTGAATCATTAGGGTGACACACTGGATCATTAGGCGTCACACACTAGATCATTAGGCATCATACTAGATCATTAGGGGTCACATATTGGATCATTAAAGGCCACGCTGGATCATTAAGAGCTATATTGGATCATTCAGGGGCACACACTAACATTAGGGATCACACCTGAAGCAAGCACAAACACAACAGCTCAGCACTGAGTGCAGCTTGTCATGGAGAATTTGGTGAGTGAGGGAATTCGGTGCAGAGAGAGAAGAGGGAAACAGGTCAGTGATTGGTTGGTGATTATTCTGCTCACTTATCTTTTAAAACACGAGTAAGTTAGCAGTAATTGTAAGGTTTTATCAGTAAGGTTTACTAGCAGTAGTGAAGCAGTAGTGAAGAAACAAATCTAAGCTTTCTCTCATAATCTTCTTCCTCCCTTTATTCCAGACCTGATAATGAACAATGAGACAGGATCAATCAATAACCTCATAGTAAAGGAGCCTCTAGGCAACAATGATTATAACATGATAGAATTTCATGTTCAAGTTGAAGGGGGAAAGTGTGGTTTTAAGACTAATGTTTCCAACCCAAATAAAGGTAATTATAATGGCATGAACACAGATCTAGCTAAAGTGAATTGGAAGTAGAAGGATTTATTAAATATAAATTAAGAAAATAATAAATTAATTAACACATAATAAAGATGGCAGGGCAGGTGGGTAGAGAAAAGGAATAGTGATGGTAAGAGTTCACTTGTTGGAGTATTTTATAGGCCCCCTAACAGTGGTTTCATGGTAGGACAAAGTATACATGAAGAAATAAATGAGACGTGTAAGAAAGGTACTGCAATAATCATGGGTGACTTTAATCTACATGTAGATTGAACAATTCAGGTTGTCAAAGGTAGACTTAAAAATGAGTTCATAATGTGTGCCCAGGATGATTTCTTGGAGCAGTATGTTCTGGAGCCAACCAGGGAGCAAGCTATTCTAGACCTGATAATGAACAATGAGACAGGATCAATCAATAACCTCATAGTAAAGAAGCCTCTAGGCAACAATGATTATAACATGATAGAATTTCATGTTCAAGTTTAAGGGGGAAAGTGTGGATTTAAGACTAGTGTTTCCAACCCGAATAAAGGTAATTATAATGGCATGAAAACAGATCTAGCTAAAGTGAATTGGGAAACTAGGTTAAAAGGTAAGTCAATAGAGATGCAGTGGCAGACTTTTAAGGAGATATTTAACAACTCTCAGCAAAGATTTATCCCAGTGAGAAAGACTCTTTGAAAAAAATGCCTCGTCCAAGGCTGAATAAGGAAGTAAAGGATAGCATCAAATTGAAATAAACACTATTCAAATCTGCAAAAATTAATGGTAGGTCAGAAGGTTGATCAGATTTAAGAACCAGCAAAAAATGACTAAAAATATAATAAAGAGGGAGGAAGAAGAGTATGAGAGAAAGCTTAGATCTGTTTTTATATTTAATTTATATTTATAAAAACCACTAACAAGAGTTTCTACAGGTTTTTAAATAGGAAAAGAATAACTAAAGCTAGTGTTGGTCCTCTAGAGAGTGAGTCGGGGGAATTGATAATGGAAAACAAAGAAATGCAGAGGCGTTGAACAGGTATTTTGTGTTTGTCTTCACTGTAGAAGACTTAGAAAACTTCCCAAAGATACTTGAAAATAAAGAAGTGAATGGGAGGAAGGAACTTATAACAATCACCATCACTAGGGAAAAGATACTGGGAAAATGATTAGACCTAAAAGCTGGCAGTCCCCAGGACCAGACGGCCAGCATCCTAGAGTCTTAAAAGAAGAGGCTGCAGTGATAGTAGATGCATTGGTTCTAATCTTCCAAAATTCCTTAGACTCTGGAAGGGTCACAGTGGATTGGAAAATAGCTAATGTAACACCTTTAATCAAGAAAGGAGGGAGACAGAAAGCAGGAAATTACTGGACCATTAGCCTAACATCTGTCACAGGGAAACTGCTAGAATCTTATGAGGAAAAGTTGGACAGACTAGGCTTGTATCCACTGGAGATTTGAAAGAGTAAGAGGCAGCTTGATCGAAACATATAAGGTCCTGAGGGGTCTTGACAAGGTGGATGTAGAGAGGATGTTTCCTTTTGTGGGAGAATCTAGAACTGGGGTCACTAGGTGTACTTCCAAAAGGCTTTTGATAAGGTACCACATATAAGGCTACTTAATAAGATAAAAGCCAATGGCGTTGGGAGTAGTATGTTAGCATGGGTAGAGGAATGGAAGACACAAAGTTGGGATCAGGGTGGCATTTTCAGGATGGCAACCTGTAACTAGTGGAGTGCCACAGGGATCAGTGCTGGGGCCACAATTATTTACAATATATATTAATGACTTGGACGAGGAAAGTGAATGTACTATCGCCAAGTTTGCAGATGACACAAAAATAGGTGGGAAGGCAAGCGGTGAGGATGACACTAAGAGTTTACAGAGGGATATAGGTTAAGTGAGTGGGCAAAACTTGGCAGATAGAATATAATGTGGGAAAATGTGAGGTTATGCACTTTGGCAGAAAGAATAGAGGAGCTGAATATTATTTAAGTGGAGAAAGACTGCAGCACAGAGAGTTTTGGGGGTCCTTGTGCATCAAAGGTTGGTGTAGGATAACTGGGTTCCAATTCATGGGGCACTGGTGCCAGTACTGGGGAAGCAGAGAGCTGTTCTGTTGGGACAGGCTTCATTTGAACCATGCTGGGACCAGTGTCCTGGCAAATTGTATAACTAGGGTTGTAGATAGGACTTTAAACTAATTAATGGGGAGGAGGGTTCAATTGAAGGGAAGTTTAAAAAATCAAAAAGAAACGAGAGAGCAGAGGTACAGGATAGTGAAGAGGTGAACGATATTCCAAGTGTGACAGGAAGGAGCAGAAAATATAAACCGAAGAGTGCAGCAGAAATTAGAACCAGAATGAGCAATAATGGTAAAAAGTCGAAGCTTAAGGCTCTTTATCTGAATGTATGCAGCATTTGTAACAAGATAGATGAGTTCACAGCACCAATAGAAATAAATGAATATGATTTGATAGCTATTACAGAGATATGGTTGCAGGGTGATCAAGACTGGGAACTCAATATTCAAGGGTATTTGACATTCTGGAAAAATAGGTAGAAAGGAAAAGGAGGTGGGATAGCTTTGTTAATAAAGGAAGGTATCAGTGCCGTGGTGAGTAGTGATATAGGTGCAATAGATTGTGATGTGGAATCAGTTTGGGTGGAAATAAGGAATAGCAAGGGGAACAAGTTACAGGTGGGGGTCCTCAAAAGGCCCCCAAAGAGTTGCCTCACAGTAGGACAAAGTATAAATCGGGAAATAATGAACGTGTCTAAGAAGGGTGCTACAATTGTCATGGGTGATTTTAATCTGCATATTGACTGGACAAATCAAATTGGGAGGGTTAACATGGAAGACAAATTTGTAGAACGCAACAGGGATTGTTTTTTAGAGCAATACATTGCAGAACCTACCCCGGAACAGGCTATTTTAGATCCAGTAATGCGGAGTGAGGTAGGATGAATAAGAGGTATCATAGTTAAGGATCCTCGAGGGGGAAGCAATCACAACACGGTAGAATTTCAAATTCTGTTTGAAGGTAAGAAACTCAGGTCTCAAACCAGTGTGCTCATAATGGTGATTACAGAGGTATGAAGAAAGAGTTGTCTAAAGCGGCTGGGAGAATAGGCAAAGAGGAAGGTCAGTGGATTTAAAATATCCTGAGCCACAAGTGAGGTACCGGAGGTTTGGAGGGTAGCTCATGTTGTTCCGTTGTTTAAAAAAGGCTCCAAAAGTAAACCAGGTAATTACAGGCCAGTGAGCCTGACGTCAGTAGTAGGTAAATTATTTGAAGGTGTTCTGAGAGATCGGATATATAATTATTTGGACAGCCAAGGGCTGATTAAGGATAGTCAGCATGGCTTTGTGCATAGTAGGTCATGTTTAATGAACCTTGTAGAGTTTTTCGAGGATTTTCCAAGAAAGTAGATGAAGGAAAGGCTGTGGATGTTGTCTACATGGACTTTAGTAAGGCCTTTGACAAGGTCCCACATGGGAGGTTAGTTCAGAAGGTTCAGACACTTGATATCCATGGAGAGGTTGTAAACTGGTTTCGAAATTGGCTGTGTGGGAGAAGACAGAGAGTGGTAGTGGATGATTGCTTCTCAGATTGGAGGTCTGTGACAAGTGGTGTGCCTCAGGGATCTGTGCTGGGACCATTGTTGTTTGTTGTCTATATCAATGATTTGGATGATAATGTGGTGAATTGCATCAGCAAGTTTGCTGATGACACTAAGATTGGAGGCGTTGTGGACAGTGAGGAAGGCTTTCAAAGGTTGCAGAGAGATCTGGACCAATTGGAAAAATGGGCCAGAAAATGGCAGATGGAATTTAATGCGGAAAAGTGTGAGGTATTATATTTTGGAAGGTCAAACACAGGACATACACAGTAAATGGTAGGGCACTGAGGAGTGCTGAGGAACAAAGGGATCTGGAAGTTCAGATACATAATTCCCTGAAAGTGGCGTCACAGGTAGACAAGGTTGTAAACAAAGCTTTTGGCAAACTGGCCTTCATAAATCAAAGTATTGAGTATAGGAGTTGGGATGTTATGGTGAGATTGTATAGGACATTGGTGAGGCTAACTTTGAAGTATTGTGCGCAGTTCTGGTCGCCTAACTACAGGAAGGATTTCAGTACGATTGAGAGAGTGCAGAGAAGATTTACTAGGATGTTGCTGGGTCTTAAGAAGTTGAGTTACAGGGAAAGATTAAATAGGTTAGGACTTTATTCCTTGAAGCATAGAAGGATGAGGGGAGATTTCATAGAAGTTTACAAAATTATGAGGGGTATAGACAGAGTCAATGTGAGTATGCTCTTTCCACTTAGATTAGGAGAGATAAACACGAGAGGACGTGGCTTTAGGGTGAAAGGGGAAAGGTTTAGGGGGAACATTAGGGGGAACTTCTTCACTCAGAGAGTGGTGAGAGTGTGGAACGAGCTACCATCTGACGTGGTAAATGCGGGCTCACTCTTAAGTTTTAAGAATAAATTGGATAAATACATGGATGGGAGAGGTCTGGAGGGTTATGGACTAGGTGCAGATCAATGGGACTAGCGGAATAATATTTCGGCACAGACGAGAAGGGCTGAATGGCCTGTTTTCTGTGCTGTAGTGTTCTATAGTTCTATGGATGAGCAGACATTGAAGCAGATATTTGATAATGCTCAGCAAAAATTTATATGGTCAAAAAGAAGGACTCGATGAGAAGAATGAACAAAGGTTAACAAAGGTGATCAAGGGGAGTATTTGATCAAAAACTAAGGCATACAAAGCAGCGAAAACTAGTGGTAGGCCAGAGGATTAGGGATTTTTTAGGAACCAGCAGCGGATGATTAAAAAGCTAAAAAAGAGGGAGAGAATTGATTATGAAAGTAAATTGGCTAGAAATATAAAAACAAATAGCAAGAGCTGTTAGCAAGAGCTAACAGGTATATAAAAAGAGAGAGTAGCTAAAGTGAGCATGGGAGGATGCGACTGGACAATTGATAATGGGGAACAGGGATGTGGCAGATAATTTAAACCAATATTTTGCATCAGTTGTCATGGTGAAGGACACTATGAAAATCCCAAAGATATTAGATAAGCAAGGAGCTAAGGGTTGGGCGGGGGGGAGAGATCTTGTAATACTCTCTATCGCGAGGGACAAAGTATTTGACAAGCTACTGGGACCAAAGGCAGACAAGTTGCCATGCACTGATGGCTTGGTTCCTAGGGTTTTAGAACATTAGAACAAAAGAACTAGGAGCAGGAGTAGGCAATTCAGCCCCTTGAGCCTGCCCCACCGTTCAACACAATCATGCCTGATCTCATTTCGCCTTAATTCCAATTTCCCGTCCTCTCCCCATAACCTTTCAACCCGTTACTAATTAAGAATCTGTTGATCTGCTTCTTAAATTTATTCAGCGTCCCGGCATCCACTACACTCTGAGGTAGTGAATTCCACAGATTCACGACCCTTTGAGAAAAGTAATTCCTCCTCATCTCTGATTTAAATCTACCACCTCTTAGCCTAAAACTATGGCCTTTCATTCTAGAATGCCCCATAAGGGTGGGGCATCCGCTCCACATCTACTTTGTCTATCCCCTATACATCGATTAAATCTCCTCTCATCCTTCTAAACTCTAGCGAGTATAGGCCTATCTCTCAATCTCTCCTCATAAGACAAGCACTGCATCTCTGGATTCAATCTAGTGAACATCCTCTGAACCGCCTCCAATCCTTCCTCAAGTAAGGGGACCAAAACTGTGCACAGTTCTCCAGGTGCGGTCTCACCAATGCCTTGTACAGTTGCAACAACACTTCCCTATTTGTATACTCTATTCCTTTAGCAATAAATGCCAAAATTCCATTTGCCTTCCTTATTACTTGGTGTACCTGCATACTAGCTTTCAGTGATTCATGCACGAGGACACCCAGATCCCTCTGCACTGAAGCATTCTGAAGTTGCTCTCCATTTAAATAATAAGTCGCCTTTTTATTCTTCCGATCAAAATGAATAACCTCACACTTATCCACGTTAAACTCCATCTGCCAAATTTTGGCTCATTCACCTAACCTGTCCATATCCATTTGAAAATTTCTTATTTCTTCATTGCAATTTATTTTCCTGCCTATTATCTGCAAATTTAACTATAGTACCTTCTATTCCTGAATCCAAGTCATTAATATAAATTGTAAATAGTTGGGACCCAAGGACCGAACACTGTGGCACCCCACTAGTTACAGCTTGCCATCCAGAAAAGACCCATTTATCCCAACTCTTTGCTTTTTAAAGGAAGTGGCTGCAGAGATAGTGGAGCCATTGGTTGAAATATTCCAGAACTCACTGGATTCTAGGAGGGTCCTAGTGGATTGGAAAACCGCTAATGTGATGTCCATGTTCAACAAGGGAGGGAAACAAAACTCAGGAAACTATAGGCCAGTCAGCCTATAGTCCTAAACACCTGTTGTTGGGAAAATGCTAGAATCCATTATTAAGGAAGAAATAGCAGGACATTTGGAAAAGCTTAACACAATCAAACAGAGTCGACATCGTTTTGTGAAAGGGAAGTCATGTTTGACAAATTTGCTAGTGTTCTTTGAGGATATGACAAGGAGAGCTGATAAAGGGGAACAGGTAGATTTAGTGTATTTAGATTTCCAGAAGGCACTCACATAAATGGTTATTGCACAAGATAGGAGCTCACAGTATTGGGGGTAATATCTTAGCACGGATTGAGGATTGGTTAACACACAGAAGACAGAGAGTTGAGATGAATGAGTATTTTTCAGGTTGGTAAGACGTAACTAGTGGAGTGCCACAAGGATGAGTCCAAGGGCCTCAATTATTTACTATCTATATTAATGACTTGGAGGAGGGGGCAGAGTGTAATGTATCCAAATTTGCTGACGATACAAAAATAGGTGGGAGGGCATATTGTGATGGGGACATAAGGAATCTACAAGGGGATATAGACAGGTTGAGTGAGTGGGCAAAAACTTGGCAGATGGAGTTTATGTAGGAAAGTGTGAGGTCATGCACTTTGGTGGGAAGAATCAAAAGGCAGACTATTATTTAAATGGATAGAGACTCCAAAAAAGTGCAGCACTGAGGGATCTGGGTGTTCTTGTGCATGAAGCACAAAAAGTTAGCATGCAGGTGCAGCAAGTAATTAAGAAGGTAAATGGAATTTTGGCCTGTGTTGCTAGGGGGTTGGAGTTTAAAAATAGGAAAATCTTGTTACAACTGTACAGGGTGTTGGTGAGGTCGCACCTGGAGATTGTGCACAGTTTTGGTCCAATTTTTAAGAAAGGATATTCTGCCATTGGAGACTGTTCAAAAGAGATTCACCAGGCTGATTCCTGGGATGAAGGGGTTGACTTATTGAGAACGGCTAAACAGGTTAGGTGTTTATTCATTAGAGTTTAGAAGAATGAGGGGTGATCTTATTGAAACATACAAGATTCTGAGGAGGCTTGACAGGGTAGATGCTGGGGAGATGTTTCCACTAGTGGGGAATCTCGAACTAGGGGACATGGTTACAGAATAAGGGGACACTCATTTAAGACTGAGATGCGAAGGAATTTTCTCTCTCAGAGGGTAATGAATGTCTGGAATTCTCTATCCCAGAGAGTTGTGGGGGCTAGATCACTGAAAGTATTTAAAGAGGAGTAGATAGCTTTTTGAAATATCAGGGAGTTGAGGGCTATGAGGAGCTGGCAAAGGTGTACAAGATTATGAGGGGCATGGACAGGGTGGATAGGGAGCAGCTGTTCCCCTTAATTGAAGGGTCAGTCACGAGGGAACACAAGTTCAAGGTTTAGGGAGGATGTGAGGAAAAACTTTTTTACCCAGAGGGTGGTGACGGTCTGGAATGCATTGCCTGGGAGGGTGGTGGAGGCAGGTTGCCTCACATCCTTTAAAAAGTACCTGGATGAGCACTTGGCACGTCATAACGTTCAAGGCAATGGACCAAGTGCTGGTAAATGGAATTAGGTAGGTAGGTCAGGTGTTTCTCACGTGTCGGTGCAGACTTGATGGGCCGAAGGACCTCTTCTGCACTGTGTGATTCTGTGAAAGAGAAGTTGGGGTAGATCAGCTGTGATCTGATTGAATGGTGGGGCAGGCTTGAGGAGCCGAATGGTCTACCCTGCTCCTATTTCTTACGTTCTTAGTTCACAAAAGCTAACATACAAGTTAAGCAGGCAGTGGGAAAGGCAAATGGAATGTTGGTCTTTATTTCAAAGGGAATGG
Organism: Isurus oxyrinchus; assembly: GCA_026770705.1. Lineage (NCBI taxonomy): Eukaryota > Metazoa > Chordata > Chondrichthyes > Lamniformes > Lamnidae > Isurus > Isurus oxyrinchus. Next base: position 99,154,087 of record JANJGN010000010.1, read on the forward strand.
AGTATAAAAATAGGGAAGTCTTGCTAAAACTATATAAGGCACTAGTTAGACCACACCTAGAATACTGTGAACAGTTTTGGTCCCCTTATCAGAGGAAAGATATACTGACATTGGAGGCAGTCCAGAGAACGTTCACTAGGTTAATCCCGGGTTTGGAGGGATTTTCTTATGATGAGAGGTTGAATATGTTGGCGGGAATGGCGGAGGATGATCCTTTGAATGTGGAGGCTGGTGGGGTGATAAATGAGGACAAGGGGGACCCTATCATGTTTCTGGGAGGGAAAGGAAGGTGTGAGGGCGGATGCGCGGGAGATGGGCTGGACACGGTTGAGGGCAGTTTCAACCACCATAGGTGGAAAACCTCAGTTAAGGAAGAAGGAAGACATGTCAGAGGAACTGTTTTTGAAAGTGGCATCATCAGAACAGATGCAACGGAGGCGAAGGAACTGAGAGAATGAGATGGAGTCCTTACAGGAAGCGGGCTATGAGGAGCTGTAGTCAAGGTAGCCGTGGGAGTCGATAGGCTTGTAATGGATATTGGTGGACAGTCTATCACCAGAAATTGAGACAGAGAGGTGAAGGAAGGGAAGGGAAGTGTCAAAGATGGACCACGGGAAAATAATGGAGAGGTGGGAATTGGAAGCAGAATTAGTAAATTTTTCCAGGTCCAAACGAGAGTATGAAGCAGCACCAAAGTAGTCATCGACGTACCAGAAAAAGAGTTGTGGGAGGGGGCCAGAGTAGGACTGGAACAAAGAATGTTCCACATACCCCATAAAGTGACAGACATAGCTGGGGCCCATGCGGGTACCCATTGCCATACCTTTTATTTGAAGGAAGTAAGAGGAGTTTAAGGAGCAATTGTTCAGTGTGACAATTGTTCAGGAGTGTAGTGGTGGATGGGGATTGTATGGGCCTCTGTTCAAGGAAGAAGCGGAGAACCATCAGACCATCCCGGTGGGGGATGGAGGTGTAGTGGGATTGGAGGTCCACTGTGAAGAAGAGGCAGTTGGGGCCAGGGACTAGAAATTGTTGATATGATGTAGGGTGTCAGAGGAATCACGGATGTAGGTGGGAAGGGATTGGACAAGGAGAGAGAGAATGGAGTCAAGAAAGCAAGAAATGAGTTCCGTGGGTCAGGAACAGGCTGACACGATCGGTCTGCTGGGACAGTTCTGTTTGTGGATTTTGGGTAGGTGGCAGAAGTGGGTCGTCCGAGGTTGGGAGACTATCAGGTTGGAAGCTGTGGAAGGAAGATCTCCAGAGGAGATGAGGTCAGTAACAGTCTTGGAAACAATGGCTTGATGTTCAGTGGTTGGGTCATGGTCCAGGGGGAGGTAGTAGCAACTGTCTGTGAGTTGACGCTCAGCCTCTGCGAGGTAGAGGTCAGTGCGCCAGACAACAACAGCCCCATCCTTGTCAGCAGGTTTGATGACAATGTCAGGGTTGGACCTGAAAGAACGGAGTGCAGCAAGTTCAGACAGAGACAGGTTAGAGTGGATGAGAGGAGCAGAGAAATTGAGATGACTAATGTCATGCCGACAGTTCTCAATGAAAAGATCAAGAGAAGGTAAGAATCCAGAGGGAGGGGTCCAGGTGGAGGGAGAATATTGGAGGTGGGTAAAAGGATCCATTGAATGGGGAGAAGACTCCTGCCCAAAGAAGTGAGCACGGAGATGAAGGCGGCGGAAGAAGAGTTCAGCACTGTGCCGAGCCCAAAATTCATTGAGATGAGGCCCTAAGGCTATGAAACTAAGTCCTTTGCTTGAGCACTGAATGTTCAGCATCGGAGAGGGAAAGGTGAATACACGGCCGGGGCTGGGATTGGAAGACGGAATGGGGACAGAGGGACAGGCAGAGGTGGAGGGTCCAGGATGGGTGTTGGTGTCGATGAGTTAGTTGTTGGAGCTTGCGTTCCTTTGCACCTGAAAGAAAGAGACTAAGTTTCTTGTTGAGGCGTCCAATGCAACCGCAAAAGGTGCAACACCTGTCACTTTACTTCCCCTCTCCTCACAGTCCAAGGGCCCAAACACTCCTTTCAAGTGAAGCAGCATTTCATTTGCACTTCCCTCAATTTAGTCTACTGCATTCGTTGCTCCCAATGCGGTTTTCTCTACATTGGAGAGACCAAACGCAGACTGGGTGACCGCTTTGCAGAACAGCTTCGGTCTCTTGCCATTTCAACACTCCACCCTGCTCTCATGCCCACATGTCCGTCCTTGGCCTGCTGCATTGTTCCAGTGGAGCTCAACGCAAACTCGGGGAACAGCACCTCATCTTCCGATTACGCACTTTACAGCCTTCCCGACTGAATATTGAGTTCAACAATTTTAGATCGTGAGCTCCCTCCTTCATCCCCACCCCCTTTCCGATCCCCCCATTTTTTTTTCAATAACTTATATAGATTTTTCTTTTCCCACCTATTTACATTATTTTTAAATGTATTTCCATCCATTGTTTTATCTCTACCTTTTAGCCTTTTTCGATTCCTTCACTCCATCCCACCCCCACTAGGGATATCTGTACCTTGCTTGTCCTGCTTTCTACTCTTAATTAGCACATTCCTTAGATAATATCACCACCTTCAACACCTCTTTGTCCTTTTGTCTATGACATCTTTTGGCTATCTCCACCTATCACTGGCCATCTATCCAGCTCTTCTTGTCCCCCCCCCCCCCACTTAAACCAGCTTATATTTCACCTCTCTGCTATTTTTACTTAGTTCTGTTGAAGAATCATATGGACTCGAAACGTTAACTGTGTTCCTCTCTGCAGATGCTGCCAGACCAGAGTTTTTCCAGGTATTTTTATCTTTATTTTTGTTTTGGATTTCCAGCCTCCGCAGTTTTGTGCTTTTATCTTAGTGTTTAATTGACTGCCACTTTTCTTCAAGGAATGCCTGCCTACCTTGAAGAAGTATTGCTCTTCTCTCCGACAGGATTTCCGTATCTCTCTTTTGCCTTGTTCACCTTCATTGCTTTCCATTTCTCTCCTGGTGTTTGACAAGGTGTTTACTGAAACCCGCTTTCACAGTCATATTTCCTTCCTCAGTGACTGTCTCCATCTCCGACTTACCCCACGTGGATTTCAACTGAAGTCCCATCCCTCATGTTTCGAAGCAACCCAGGATTACAGGTATCTCCGGGACGTACAATGCTCCTCGGACTGCTGTTCTCATCGCATTCTGAGATCCACACTCAGTGCCATGCGCCGCCATATGAACACACTCGACCTCTCGCTCCAGCAGCACCGCCGCACCCTTTCTCTAAGCTGCGCGTGCCACCAGTTTCATCTTATTCTTCGTCTCATCTGACGCCTCAACAAGAAACTTTGTCTCTTTCTTTCAGGTGGAAAGGAACGCAAGCTCCAACAACTCATCGACACCAGCACCCATCCAGCACCCTCCACCCCTGCCTGTCCCTCTGTCCCCAACCTGTCTTCCAATCCCAGCCTGGCCGTGTATTCACCAGACCCCCTGACCTTCACCTCGCCGATGCTGAATGTTCAGTGCTCAGCAAAGGACTTAGTTTCATAACCTTACACTCTCATCTCAATGAATTTCGGGCTCGGTGCAATGCTGAACTCTTCTTCTGCCGCCTTTGTCTCCGTGCTCACTTCTTTGGGCAGGAGTCCTCTCCCCGTTCAACGGAGCCTTTTTACCACCTCCAATATTCTCCCTCCACCTGGACCCCTCCCTCTGGATTCTTACCTTCTCTTGACCTTTTCATTGAGAACTGGTGGCGTGACATTAGTCGTCTCAATTTCTCTGCTCCTCTCACCCACTCTAATCTGTCTCTCTCTGAACTTGCTGCACTCCGTTCTCTCAGGTCCAACCCTAACATTGTCATCAAACCTGCTGACAAGGGTGGGGCTGTTGTTGTCTGGTGCACTGACCTCTAACTCGCAGAGGCTGAGCGTCAACTCACAGACAGTTCCTTCTACCTCCCCCTGGACCATGACCCAACCACTGAACATCAAGCCATTGTTTCTAGGACTGTTACTGATCTCATCTCCTCTGGAGATCTTCCTTCCACAGCTTCCAACCTGACAGTCTCCCAACCTCGGACGGCCCACTTCTACCACCTACCCAAAATCCACAAACAGAATTGTCCTGGCAGACCGATCGTGTCAGCCTGTACCTGCCCCACGGAACTCATTTCTTGCTTTCTTGACTCCGTTCTCTCTCCCCTTGTCCAGTCCCTTCCCACCTACATCCATGATTCCTCTAACACCCTACATCATATCAACAATTTCCAGTTCCCTGGCCCCAACTGCCTCCTCTTCACCATGGACCTCCAATCCCTCTACACCTCCATCCCCCACCAAGATGGTCTGATGGCTCTCTGCTTCTTTCTCGAACAGAGCCCCGAACAATCCCCACCCACCACTACTCTCCTCCGTCTGGCTGAACTAGTTCTCACACTGAACAATTTCTCCTTAAACTCCTTTCACTTCCTCCAAATAAATGGTGTGGCAATGTGTACCCGCATGGGCCCCAGCTATACCTATCTGTTTATGGGGTATGTGGAACATTCCTTGTTCCAGTCCTACTCCGGCCCCCTCCCACAACTCTTTCTCCAGTACATCGATGATTACTTTGGTGCTACTCCATGGTCTCATCTGGACCTGGAAAAATTTATTAATTTTGCTTCCAATTTCCATCCATCCATCACTGTCACATGGTCCCATCTCTGTCACTTCCCTTCCCTTCCTTCACCTCTCTGTCTCAGTTTCTGGTGATAGACTGTCCACCAATATCCATTACAAGCCTATCGACTCCCACAGCTACCTCGACTACAGCTCCTCACACCCCATCCTGTAAGGACTCCATCCCATTCTCTCAGTTCCTTCACCTCTGTCGCATCTGTTCTGATGATGCCATTTTCAAAAACAGTTCCTCTGACATGTCTTCCTTCTTCCTTAATCGAGGTTTTCCATCCACGCCCGGCCCATCTCCCACACATCCATCCTCACACCTTCCTCTCCCTCCCAGAAACATGATAGGGTCCTCCTTGTCCTCACTTATCACCCCACCAGCCTCCTCATTCAAAGGATGCCATTTCCGCCAACTCCAGCATGATGCCACCGCCAATCACTTCTTCCCTTCACCAGCCTGGTGGCATTCTGAAGGGATTGTTCCCTCCAGGACACCCTGGTGCACTCCCCCATAATCCCCTACACCTCAACCCCCTCCCACGGCACCTTCCCATGCAACCACAGAAGGTGCAATACCTACGCCTTTACTTCCCCTCTCCTCACAGTCCAAGGGCCCAAACACTCCTTTCAAGTGAAGCAGCATTTCACTTGCACTTCCCTCAATTTAGTCTACTGCATTTGTTGCTCCCAATACGGTTTCCTCTACATTGGAGAGACCAAACACAGACTGGGTGACCGTTTTGCAGAACACCTTTGGTCTGTCTGCAAGCATTACCCAGACCTCCCTGTCGCCTGCCATTTCAACACTCCACCCTGATCTCATGCCCACATGTCCATCCTTGGCCTGCTGCATTGTTCCAGTGAAGCTCAAAGCAAACTGGAGGAACAGCACCTCATCTTCCGATTACGCACTTTACAGCCTTCCCGACTGAATATTGAGTTCAACAATTTTAGATCGTGAGCTCCCTCCTTCATCCCCACTCCCTTTCCGATCCCCTCCGTTTTTTTTTCAATAACTTATATAGATTTTTCTTTTCCCACCTATTTACATTATTTTTAAATGTATTTCCATCCATTGTTTTATCTCTACCTTTTAGCCTTTTTCGATTCCTTCACCCCACCCCACCCCCACTAGGGACATCTGTGCCTTGCTTGTCCTGCTTTCTACCCTGAATTAGCACATTCCTTAGATAATATCACCACCTTCAACACCTCTTTGTCCTTTTGTCTATAACATCTTTTGGCTATCTCCACCTATCACTGGCCCTCTATCCAGCTCTACTTGTCCCACCCCCCATAAACCAGCTTATATTTCACCTCTCTTCTATTTTTACTTAGTTCTGTTGAAGAGTCATACGGACTCGAAACGTTAACTGTGTTCCTCTCCGTAGATGCTGCCAGACCTGCTGAGTTTTTCCAGGTATTTTTATTTTTAATTTTGTTTTGGATTTCCAGCATACGCAGTTTTGTGCTTTTAAGCAGGATGGGGAACCTGTAGATGTGGTTTTCTTAGAATTTCCAAAAGGCATTTGATAATGTGCCACATCAAAGATACGAGAACATGATTTAGGGGTAACATATTAGCATGGCTAGAAGATCGGTTAGGTAACTGGAAGTGGAGTGGGGATAAATGGGTGATTTTCAGGTTGGCAAGATGTAATGAGTGGAGTGCCACAGGGATCAGTGCCTGGGCTTCTACTATTTACTTGAATTGAATGAAGGGGGTGAATATATGGGAGCTAAATTTGCCGATGCCACCAAGGTAGTTAAGAAGGTAAGTTGTCAAGAAGAGTTAGAGAGGGATATGGACAGGTTAAGTCACTGGGCAAAAATTTGACAGAGAATCTAGCAGGCCACTCAGCTCTTTGAGCTTGTTCCGTCATTCAATAAGATCATGGCTGATCTGATTGTAACCTCAACTCCATATTCCCACCGACTGCCAATAACCTTTCATCCCCTTCCTTATCAAGAATCTATCTCACTCTGTCTTAAAAATATTCAAAGACTCTCTGCCAAAATTCAAAAACTGGATGGAGTATAATGTGGGAAAATGTGACAGAAGAATAGAAAAGCAGCACATTATTTAAATGGAGAGAGATTGCAGAACTCTGAGGTACAGAGGGATCTGGGGGTCCTAGTACCTGAATCGGGAAAAGTCAGAATGCAGGTACAGCAAGTGATTAGGAAGGCAGTTGGAATGTTGGCCTTTATTGCAAGACGAATGGAATATAAAAGTAGGGAAGTTTTGCTACAATTGTAGGTGAGACTACGTCTGGAATAGTGTGTACAGTTTTGGTCTCCTTGCATTAGAAGCAGTTCAGAGAAGGTTCACTCGACTTATTCGTGGGATAAAAAGGTTTGTCTTATGAGGAAAGGTTGGACAGGTTGGGCCTATATCCATTGGAATTTAGAAGAATGAGAGGTGGTCTTACTGAAACATATTAGATCCTGAGGGGACTTGATATGGTAGGTTCCCGGAGAATTGTTCCACTTCAGAGGGAAACTAGGTCAAGGGGACAGTGTTTAAGAATGAAAGGTCTCCCTTTTTATGAGGAGAAATGTTTTCTCTCAGTCATTAGTCTTTGGAATTATCTTCCCCAGAAGGCAGTGGAGGCTGGTCATTGAATTTATTCAAGGCAGAGTTAGAGAGATTTTTGATAGGCAACGGAGTCGAGGGTTATGGGGTAGGGGGTGGGTGGGGTGGGTGCAGACAGGCAGGTGGAATGGAGACCACAACCTGGTTGGCCATGATCTTATCGAATGGCGGAGCAGGCTCGAAGGGCCTGTTCCGAACTCCTGTCTATTAGGATCAGGCACTGGATGTTAGAGGGGGTGGGGTCAAGCTGAATCATTCAGGCTCACACACTGGATTAGTCAGGGTCACACACTGGATCACCCGGGGTCACACACTCGATCAGTCAGGGTCACACACTGGATGATTCAGGGTCAGACTAGATAATAAGGGTCACAAACCGAACCATTAGAGGTTCTGTCGAAGGGTCATGAGGACTCGAAACGTCAACTCTTTTCTTCTCCGCCGATGCTGCCAGACCTGCTGAGTTTTTCCAGATAATTCTGTTTTTGTTTCCTTTTAACTGAGCTCTGGCCAATGGGCTTCAGACTTACACCAGCCAGCAGATGAACCAATGAGCAAGGTTGTTACTTCAGAGTGCGCGGTGCCCCGGAAGCGGATGTTTGCGGGGTCAGGGTGTCATGGCGGATGAATTGCGGCGGCTCGCGCTCCGGTACCGGGATTACGTCATCAGGAACCCAGGAGCCGCCGCACAGCTGGAGAGCTCCGTGCGGACCGTGAGCTACCTGCTGGCGGGTCAGAAACACCCCCAAATATACCGCTTAATTACTCCCAAATATACCCCTTAAATACTCCCAAATACATCCCCTTAAATACCCCCAGCTCCGGACTGAGTCTCCTGTTGGCGGGTCAGAAACACCCCCTCAACGCCAACCCCAGACCTCGTGTCCTATCTCATCTCAGGTCATTGAGGAGTGGGGTTAATACCCCAACCCTGATCCATAACACTGGGCCATGCCTTATCTCATCGTGAGTCAGTGAGAGGGGACGGAGCCCCCCAGTGTTTGATTGCAGAACAGATTAGTGAGGATGGGGGAAATTTGGGTGAAATACTCCCACTCTGCCCTCCCGATTCTGGGGAAAGGATTGTGGTGGACACAGGGTCATTTGAGTGGCTATGGTCTGGAATGCATTGCCTGAGAATGTGGGTGAGACAGGGTCAATCGTGTGGTTAGGATCTGGAATACACTGTCTGAGAGAGTGATGGAGACAGGGTCAATCGAGTAATTAGGATCTGGAATGCACTGCCTGAGAATGTGGTGGAGACAGGGTCAATCGAGCGGTTTGGATCTGGAATGCGCTGCTTGATAGTGTGGTGGAAACAGGGCCAATTGTGACTTTCAGAATGGAATTGGGTCATTATTTGGGAAAATATCCAAGGCTATGGGGAATTGCAGCGGATGGGACTAGTTGAATTGCTTCTTCTGAGTGCCAGCACAAACATGATGGGTGGAATGGCCTCCACTTGTGTGGTAACCATCCTACGATATTAGCTCTCCTGGCTCTGCCTGTAAGGGACTTGGAAAAATCACTTACTTTTTACCTGCTTCTGGAAGTTCGAACAGATTGTTTTATATTGCTTGGCAGTTTACTTTCTGCCTTCTGCCTCTTTATCAATTTTAGACTTTGACTCTTATTTAACTACATTGCAACTACATTACATTTTTATCTAACATGTTCCCTAACTCCTCTAATTAGCCATGACTGACCCACTTTAACCATGGAATTTTCCTCAAGTGAATGTATATTTGTTGAGAATTATCAATTATTTCTTTGTGTTCACCATTGCTTCTGTGTCATACCTTTTAACTTAATTTTCCAAAATACCTCAGCCAACCCTTCTCTCGTGCCCCCCCCATCCGATTTTATTTCAATTTAAGACTCTAGTTTCAAACTTCACAATATCACTCTTAAAATGAAATTCAATCAGATTCTGATCACTTTTCCTCTGTCACTTCTTCACTCATTTACCCTGCTTCCTCGCACAGTTCAAAATCTCAAATGGCTTTCCTGTAGTTGGTTTCTTGATATAATCCCTGAGCAGAGGCTCCAAATGGGAGTTGGGGCGAATCATTCAGGTCACGTATTGGCATGATTAAAGTGACAGAGTCTTTCCTTTCTCTTGCAGGGCGCTTTGCTGATTCTCATGAACTCTCTGAGCTTGGTATGTATTCGGGAGACAGGGGGAGAAGTGATGGTGTAGTGGTAATGTCATTGGACTAATAATCCATGGGCCCAGACTAATGGCCTGGGAACATGGGCTCAGATCCCACTGCGGCAGCTGGTGGAAAATAAATTCAGCTCATAAATCTGGAATTGAAAGCTAGTGTCAGTACTGATGACCATGAACCTATCATCGATTGTTTTACAAACCCATCTGGTTCATTAACGTCCTTTCGGGAAGGAAATCTGCCATCCTTACCCGGTCTGGCCTGTGTGTCTCCAGACCCACAGCAATGTGGTTGACTCTTAACTGCCCTCTGAAGTGGTCTGGCAAGCCACTCAGCTCAAGGACAATTAGGGATTGGCATCAAATGCTGGCCTTGCCAGTGACACCCACATCCCATTTAAGAATAATGAAAAAAAGTGAGTGGGACTCAGGATGGGGCAGTGCTGAGAATAGTATAAAAAGTGGTCCTACAGTTAATCACATAATCAACGTAATTGAGCTGTGCCTGTACTGAGAACAGTCTGCTGATCACAGACAGACGGGTGTCTCTATACTGAGGACAGTCTGCTGATCACAGACAGACAGTGTCTCTGTACTGAGAAGTCTGCTGATCACAGACAGACAGTGTCTCTGTACTGAGGACAGTCTGCTGATCACAGACAGGTGTCTCTGGACTGAGAACAGCCTGCTGATCACAGATAGACGGTGTCTCTATACTGAAGAGTCTGCTGATCACAGATAGATGGTGTCTCTGTACTGAGGACAATCTACTGATCAGAGATCGGGTGACAGTGACTGGGAATTAATTCCTGCTACCAATTCATTCTTGGGACAGGAGAATGGTTGAGAGGTTCCAGCAGACGGAGTCTTGAGTACACATGGAAGAAGTGTGAACTGCATAAAAATGGTGTTCCAGCCCCTGACCATCAATCATTGGGGCTGTGATGTGTGTGCACTGTGGGTTGAGGCAAGTGGTAAGTTATGAAAAGAGATGGGGGTCCTGAAGTTTACCTCAGATTGGGGACTGGTACAAAGTATGATTCCCTTGGGCTCGGTACTCATAAACTTGTTACTTCTGTTTTACATTACAGACTTAAACTTGGGTCTACAGGGCATTATTTCTAAATTGCAGATGAGACAGATGATGGGTTGTGAACTGTGAGCAAGATATTAATAGAGATTGATGAACTGGGTTGCAATGAGTGGTTAGGATCTGGAATGCTCTTCCTGAGGTTGATTCAACCGTGGCTTTCAAAAGGGAGTTGGATCATTATCTGCACAGGAATACGGGGAAAGGGCAGGAGAGCGGGTTTGCTGAACCGCTATCACAGAGTCAGCACAGTACTGACGGGATGAATGGCCAACTCCGTTGTGATGATTCAAAATGCTAATCGTGAATGTCAATCACGCCCACGTCTCTGCCGCTCATGGTAAATGGTAGAAGGTGAGAATTAGGTGGATGCTTCTATATCTCTAGACGCCTGGTCATTTTGTCTTGTGTCAGTGCGCTGACAATTGAGGGAGAGAAAGAGAGAGCTATGGCTGCAGGCATAGCTTGTCTGTGTTGAGATAGTTGATTGGCATTGTTTTAGCCGTTATTTAACGTGAATTTGTGTCTGTTTGACAGTGTACTCTGCGTCCAATTTGGCCATTCTTTAACTTGCGTTTGTGTCTGTTTGATAGTGTACTCTGCGTCTAATTTGCTGGTGCTGGTGAATGATGGAATACTCAGGAAAGGCATCGCTCAGGTACCCCTGGCGGTAAGTGCAGCTTCACATACAATCTTTAAAGGACTATCACACTGTCAAAAATCAGATACCAAATACGCACACGCCAAGAACTTCTCCTCAGGCATAAGATTAAAAATATGCTGACATTCAGTAATTTAACGCTGTAACACGGTGCTGGTGTCTGTTATTCTTTATATAGACTTCTCGATTAGATTCCAGTCTGTAACTCACTCCCGGGTATCTGTTATTCTATATATAAACCACCCTGAGCCCCTCGATTAGATTTCAGTCTGACTAATATTCGGGGATTGTTCCTGTATATGCACTAACTTGTGTTCAGGGATTGTTTCTGTACTTGCTCTGACTGGTGTTCAGGGATTGTTCCCGTATCCACACTGACTGGCGTACAGGGATTATTCCTGTATCCGCTCTGACTGGTGATCAGTGACTGCTCCTGTGTCCACTCTGACTGGTGTTTAGGGACTGTCCCTGTGTTCACGCTGACTAGTATTCAGGGTGTGTTCCTCCTTCACACTGACTCGTGCAGGGATTGTTCCTGTTATTGCTCTGACTGGTGTTTGAGGATTGTTACTATATTCGTTCTGACTGGTGCTTGGGGGTTGTTCCTCTATCCGCACTGACTGGTGTTTGGGGATTGTTCCTGCATCCGCTTGAACTGGGGTTCAGGGATTGTTCCTGTATCCACTCTAACTGCTGTTCAGGGATTGTTCCTGTATCCACTCTGACTGGTGTTCAGGGTTTGTTTCTGTATATGCACTAACTGCTGTTCAGGGATTGTTCCTGTATCCGCTCTGACTGGTGTTCAGGGATTGTTCCCATATCCACACTGACTGGTGTTCAGGGATTATTCCTGTATCCACTCTGACTGGTGATCAGTGATTGCTCCTGTGTCCATTCTCACTGGTGTTTAGGGACTGTCCCTGTATTCACGCTGACTGGTATTCAGGGTGTGTTCCTCCATCCGCTCTGACTGGTGCTCAGGTATTGTTCCTTTATCCGCACTGACTCATGTGCAGGGATTGTTCCTGTTATTGCTCTGACTGGTGTTCGAGGATTGTTAACTATATTTGTGCTGACTGGTGCTTGGGGGTTGTTCCTCTATCCGCACTGACTGGTGTTCAGGGATTGTTCCTTTATAGGCTCTGACTGTTCAGGGATTGTTCCTGTATTTGCACTGACTGGTGTTCAGGAATTGTTCCTGTATCTGCTCTGATTGGTGTTTGAGGATTGTTACTATATTTGTTCTGACTGGTGTTCGGGGATTGTTCCTGCATCCGCTTGAACTGGGGTTCAGAGATTGTTCCTGTATATGCACTGACTGGTGTTCAGGGATTGTTCCTGTATCCACTCTGACTGGTGTTCAGGGTTTGTTCCCGTATCCACACTGACTGGTGTTCAGGGATTATTCCTGTATCCACTCTGACTGGTGATCAGTGATTACTCCTGTGTCCACTCTGACTGGTGTTTAGGGACTGTCCCTGTATTCACGCTGACTGGTATTCAGGGTGTGTTCCTCCATCCGCTCTGACTGGTGCTCAGGGATTGTTCCTGTATCCGCACTGACTCATGTGCAGGGATTGTTCCTGTTATCGCTCTGACTGGTGTTCGAGTATTGTTACTATATTCGTTCTGACTGGTGCTTGGGGGTTGTTCCTCTATCCGCACTGACTGGTGTTCAGGGATTGTTCCTTTATCCGCTCTGACTGTTCAGGGATTGTTCCTGTATTTGCACTGACTGGTGTTCAGGGATTGTTCCTGTATCTGCTCCAACTGGTATTTTGGGATTGTTCCTGTATCCACTCTGACTGGTGTTTGGGGATTGTTCCTGTATCCACTCTATTTGATGTTCAGGGATTGTTCCTGTATTCACGCTGACTGGTGTTCAGGACTTGTTCCTGTATCTGCTCTGACTGGGGTTCAGGGATTGTTCCTGTATCCGCACCAACTGGCTTTCGGGGATCGTTCCTGTATCTACTCTGACTAGTGTTCGGGGATTGTTACTGTATCTGCACTGGCTGGTTTCGGGGATTGTTCCTGCATCTGTTCGACCCGAGGTTCAGAGATGTTCCTGCATCTGCACTGACTGATGTTCAGGGTTTGTTCCAGTATACGTACTGACTGGCGCTCAGGGATTGTTCCTTTGTCCGCTCTGACTGGTGTTCAGGATTGTTCCTGTATATGCTCTAACTGGTGTTTTGGGATTGTTCCAGTATCCGCTCTGATTGATGTTTAGGGATTATTCCTGTATCCTCACTGACTGGTGTTTAGGGATTGTTCCTGTATCCGCACTGACTGGTGTTTAGGGATTGTTCCTGTATCAGCACTGACTGGTGTTTAGGGATTGTTCCTGTTTCTGCACTGACTGGCGTTTAGGGATTGTCCTGTATCCGCACTGACTGGTTTTTAGGGATTGTCCCATTATCCGCTCAGACTGATATTGCTGCATTCTTTTTTCTGCAGAGTGATACTCAGCAGCGGTTAATGACATGGTTGACGGTATTGGAACATCTGGAGGTTTTCACAGAAATGAGCTCGTCCAAGTTGTGGGGTGAGAGCTGTCGCTGGATAGTGATTATCATAATCCAGTTGGCAAAGTAAGTCTACCTGTCAGCCTTTACTCGCAATCTCTATGTTATCCTCACTTCCAGCTCAGCTTTCAAATGAGCCCCATTTCAGGCCCTTTGACTTCCTGAAGCAGTTGTGGACCTGTGTCTGTGCAGTTTCTGAATCTTGGGCCCTGATCATCAGTCAGCCCAGCACATAGCTTGAGTGTGGCATTCAGTGTCGCTTCCTCTACACCCCAATTCTCCACCGTTAACCCTGGTGCTATCCATTTCCAGTCTTCACTCTGCTACTTTCAGCACTGCATCCAGCTCCTAAACACCAACCCCTTTGCCTAAATCCTGACTCTTGTCCCCACCCCCCACTTTCCTGACATGGCGTTCTCACCAATACCCCACCCCCCACTCACTCTGACTCATCTCTTCGTGTCCCACCCCCTCTCCCCCAACCCCCACTCTTTCTGATTTCCATCCCAGGTTCTCCAAACCCCATTTTACACCCCTCAGGTCCTTCCCCCTTGCCCCACCCCACCCTCCGCCTCTCCAAACAGCTGTTGATTGTTCTTTGATTGTTTGATGTTCTTGTCTTTCTGGTGGCTCTGATCTCCAGACAAGAGGAAACTTTGACTCTGCTTGAATATCCTTATGCTTTCAGAGCTACCCTGAGGATCCTGCTGTTGCTCTGGTATAAGGCTGGAATCCAGACATCTCCCCCCATCATGCCTCTGGACAGAGAGAGACATCTGCGCAGGAGCAATATTGAAGGTGAGAGAGCAGCTGCTTAGCATTCAGAAGAAGGAGCAGCCACCAAAAGAAATGGTGAGAGAGAGACAGACAGGCATGCCTCATACTGCCACCACCACCAGCCCCCCACACTCCCCCTCTGCCATCCTCCCCGTCTTCTTTGGATCCCTCCTCCCCCGCAACCCATCCCCTTCTGCCCTGCTTCCCCCTGTGCCTATGCCCCCTCCTCCTGGGTCTTTTTGCCCTCAGCCCCCCTCCCCTGAGCGTTTTTCCAGCCCCCTTATGCCCTTTGGCCCCTCCCCCTGCCCTCTTCCCGCATACCCCCTCCCCTGTGCCCTCTGCCTCTTTCACATATTGCTCTCCACCGCTCCCTGCTGCAATCTGCACCCCATACCCACCCTGCAACCCCCTACTGCCTTCCATCCGACTCCCTGTCCTATGTACTGTGCCGACTTCCTCCTGCTCTCTCTGCCCCCACCTTCCACTGCTCCCATCTTTGCACCACCTGACTACCTCCTCACCCCTTTCCACCTAGACTCCCTGTCTACTTCCCCCCAGCTTCCTCTTCCACCCCACACTACAGAATCTGCCCCCTTTCCCTGTTCAGCTGCACGGCCTGCTCCCTCCTCCCTCCTGTTTCTACTCTTCCAATTAACACACATTCTCTCTGTAATCTCTTTCATTTAACAGAGAACAGCACAGATGGTGAAGAAACCTTGCAGACTGGCTATGGCACATTTATTGGACTGCGTTCAAGGAGGGTACTCCGGACACTTGACCGCAGTGAGTAACTCCTACTTATATCTATTGTGGGTATGACTCCATCGTGTCCACTTCATATTAACGTATTGAAGATTAGTTCTGGCTCATTAGTAACTGTCTGCTCTGGGAGCCTGAGGGTAATAAGTTCAATTTGCCACTACAAGAAATGCTGCACTGTCGGAGGATTAGTACTGAGGGAGCACTGCACTGTTGAGGGTTAGTGCTGAGGGAGTGCTGCACTGTCAGGTGGCCAGTACTGAGCGACTGCTGCGCTGTGCGAGGGTCAGGTATGAGGGATTACTGCACTGTCGGAGGGTCAGTGCTGAGGAGGTGCTGCAGTGTGGGAGGGTCAGTACTGAGGGAGTGCTGCACTGTCATAGGGTCTGTACTAAGGTAGTGCTGCACTGTTGGTGGATCGGTACTGCGGGAGTGCTGCACTGTCCAGTGGTGGTCAGATGGTCAGTTCCGAGGGTGTGCTGCACTGTCAGAGGGCCAATACTGAGGAGTGCTGAAGGTCACAGAGTCCCTACTGAGGGAGTGCTGCTCTGTCAGATCGTCAGGACTGTTGGAGGGTCAGTACTGAGGAAGTACTGCACTGTGCAAGGGTCTGGACTGAGGGAGCATTGCACTGTTCGCAGGTCAGTACTGAGGGAGCACTTCACTGTCCAAGCGCCATTACTGAAGGAGTGTTGCACTGTCAGGATCATTACTGAGGGAGTGTTGCACTCTTGGAGGGTCAGTATGAAGGGAGTGCTGCTCTGTCAGTTGGTCAGGATTGTGTTAGTGCTGCACTGTAGGAGGGACAGTACTGAGGGAGAGCTGCACTGTCGGAGCGTCAGTACTGAGGGAGAGCTGCACTGTCGGAGGGTCAGTACTGAGGGAGAGCTGCACTGTTGGTGGCTCACTACTGAGGGACTGCTGCAATACCAGGTCATACTGAGGGGGCCTACATTGTGGGAAGGTCAGCACTCTGGGAGTGCTGCATTATCTGGTGGTTAGTACTGAGGCTGTGCTGCATTGTTGAAGGGTCAGCACTGAGGGAATTCTTCCATTTTCAGAGGGACACTACTGAGGGAGTGCTGCTCTGTCAGATGGTCAGGACTGTGTTAGTGCTACACTGTTGGAGGGTTAGTACCGAGGAAGCACTGCACTGATGGAGGCCTGCTCTGTTGGACACTCAGCACCGAGGAAGTGCTACACAGTCAGTGGGTCAGAACTGAGGAAAGCTGCTCCGTCAGAGGGTCAGTCTTCAAGGAGAGCTGCACTGGCAGAGGGTCAGAAATGAGGGAGTGCTGCACGGTCGAATGGTCAGTTCTGAGGTAGTGCTGCACTGTCGGAGGACCAATACTAAGGGCAGGCTGCACTATCCGAGGGTCAGTACTGAGGGAGTGCTGCGCTGTCGGAGAGTCAGCACAGAGGGGATGCCGCACTGTTGGTGGTTCAGTACTGGGGGAGTGCCGCAGTGTCGGACGACCAATAGTAAGGGCAGACTGCACTGTCGAAGGGTCAGTACTGAGGGAATGATGCACTGTGGGAACGTCAGTATCGGAGTGAATGCACTGTTGGAGGGTCACTACTAAGGGAGTGCTGCGCTATCGGAGGATCAGTACAGAGGGGATGCCACACTGTTGGTGGTTCAGTGCTGAAGGAGTGCTGCACTGTTGGAGGGTCAGTGCAGAGGGGATGCCGCACTGTTGGTGATTAAGTGCTGTGGGAGCGCTGCACTATCTGACGGAGTGCGGCACTGTGCAACGGTCAGTACTGAGGGAGTGCTGCACTGTGGGAGGGTCAGTGCTGATGGAGTGCTGCACTGTGGGAGGGTCAGTGCTGATGGAGTGCTGCACTGTGGGAGGGTCAGTGCTGATGGAGTGCTGCACTGTCGAGGGGGTCAGTGCTGAGGGAGTGCTGCACTGTCGGACAGTCAGTACTGAGGGAGTGGATCGGTACTGCGGGAGTGCTGCACTATCCAGTGGTGGTCAGATGGTCAGTTCCGAGGGTGTGCTGCACTGTCGGAGGGCCAATACTGAGGAGTGCTGAGGGTCACAGGGTCACTACTGAGGGAGTGCTTCTCTGTCAGATAGTCAGAGGGTCAGGACTGAGGAAGTACTGCACTGTGCGAGGGTCTGGACTGAAGGAGCATTGCACTGTTGGCAGATCAGTACTGGGGGAGCACTGCACTGTCCAAGTATCATTACTGAGGGAGTGTTGCACTGTCAGAGGATAATTACTGAGGGAGTGTTACATTCTTGGAGGGTCAATACTGAGGGAGTGCTGCTCTGTCAGATGGTCAAGACTGTGTTAGTGCTGCAGTGTTGGAGGGACAGTACTGAGGGAGAGCTGCACTGTTGGAGGGTCAGTACTGAGGAAGAGCTGCACTGTCGGAGGGACAGTACTGAGGGAGAGCTGCACTGTCGGTGGCTCACTACTGAGGGACTGCTGCAATGCCAGGTCATACTGAGGAGGTGCTATACTGTGGGAAGGTCAACACTCTGGGAGTGCTGCATTATCTGGTGGTGGTTAGTACTGAGGCTGTGCTGCATTGTTGAAGGGTCAGCACTGAGGGAATGCTGCATTGTCAGAGGGTCACTACTGAGGGAGTGCTGCTCTGTCAGATGGTCAGGACTGTGTTAGTGCTGCACTGTTGGAGGGTCAGTACCGAGGAAGCACTGCACTGACGGAGGCCTGCTCTGTCGGACTCTCAGCACTGAGGAAGTGCTACACAGTCAGTGGGTCAGAACTGAGGAAATGCTGGAGGACCAATGCTAAGGGCAGGCTGCACTGTCCGAGAGTCAGTACTGAGGGAACGATGCACTGTCGTAAGGTCAGTATCTGAGTGAACTGTTGGAGGGTCAGTACTAAGGGAGTGCTGCGCTGTCGGAGAGTCAGCACAGAGGGGATGCCGCACTGTTGGTGGTTCAGTGCTGAGGGAGTGCTGCATTGTCGGGGGACCAATACTAAGGGCAGGCTGCAGTGTCGGAGGGTCAGTACTGAGGGAACAATGCACTGTCGTAAGGTCAGTATCGGAATAAATGCTGCACTGTCGGAGTGTCAGTACTAAGGGAGTGCTGCACTGTCGGAGGGTCAGTGATGAGGGAACGATGCATCATCGGAAGGTCAGTAACTGATGGAGTGCTGCACCATCGGAGGGTCAGTGCTGAGGGAGTGCTGCACTGTGGGAGGGTCAGTGCTGAGGGAGTGCTGCACTGTGGAAGGGTCAGTGCTGATGGAGTGCTGCACTGTGGGAGGGTCAGTGCTGAGGGAGTGCTGCACTGTGGGAGGGTCAGTACTGATGGAGTGCTACACTGTGGGAGGGTCAGTACTGAGGGAGTGCTACACTGTGGGAGGGTCAGTGCTGAGGGAGTGCTGCACTGTGGAAGGGTCAGTGCTGAGGGAGTGCTGCACTGTCAGAGGGTCAGTGCTGAGGGAGTGCTGCAGTGTCAAAGGGTCAGTGCTGAGGGAAAAATGCACCATCAGAAAATGTAGGAAAATACTAAAAAAGGAAATGAGGAAGGCAAAAACAAGACATGAGGTTGCTTTGGCAGATAATGTGAAGGTAAACCCGAAGGGTTTCTACAAGTATATTAAGAATAAAAGGATAGTAAAGGACACAATTGGTCCCCTTGAAGATCAGAGTGGTCGTCTATGTGTGGAGCCACACGAGATGGGGGAGATCTTAAACAGATTTTTTGCATCAGTATTTACTCAGAAAACTGGCATAGTGTATAAGGAAGGAAGGGAAACAAGCAGCAGTGTCATAGAACATGAGATTAAAGAGGAGGAGGTGCTTGCTGCCTTACAGCGAATAAAGGTAGATAAATCCCCTGGGCCTGACATGATATTCCCTTGGACCTTGAGGGAAACTAGGGGGCCCTGGCAGAAATATTTAAAATGTCCTTAGCCACGGGTGAGGTGCCGGAGGATTGGAGGATAGCTCATGTTGTTCCATTGTTTAAAAAAGGCTCCAAAAGTAAACCAGGTAATTACAGGCCAGTGAGCCTGATGTCAGTAGTAGGTAAATTATTGGAAGGTGTTCTGAGAGATCGGATATATAATTATTTGGACAGACAAGGGCTGATTAAGGATAGTCAGCATGGCTTTGTGCGTGGTAGGTCGTGTTTAACGAACCTTGTAGAGTTTTTCGAGGATTTTCCAAGAAAGTAGATGAAGGAAAGGCTGTGGATGTTGTCTACATGGCCTTTGACAAGGTCCCACATGGGATGTTAGTTCAGAAGGTTCAGACACTTGGTATCCATGGAGAGGTTGTAAACTGGATTCGAAATTGGCTGTATGGGAGAAGTCAGAGCGTGGTAGTGGATGATTGCTTCTCATACTGGAGGTCTGTGACTAGTGGTGTGCCTCAGGGATCTGTGCTGGGACCATTGTTGTTTGTTGTCTATATCAATGATTTGGATGATAATGTGGTGAATTGGATCAGCAAGTTTGCTGATGACACTAAGATTGGAGGCATTGTGGACAGTGAGAAAGGCTTTCAAAGGTTGCAGAGAGATCTGGACCAACTGGAAAAATGGGCCAGAAAATGGCAGATGGAATTTAATGTGGAAAATAATATGAGGTGTTACATTTTGGAAGGTCAAACCAAGGTAGGACATACACAGTAAATGGTAGGGCACTGAGGAGTGCGGAAGAACAAAGGGATCTGGAAGTTCAGATATATAATTCCCTGAAAGTGGCGTCACAGGTAGACAAGGTTGTAAAGAAAGCTTTTGACATACTGGCCTTCATAAATCAAAATATTGAGTATAGGAGTTGGGATATTATGGTGAGGTTGTATAAGACATTGGTGAGGCCAACTTTGGAGTATTGTGTGCAGTTCTGGTCGCCTAACTACAGGAAGTGCAGAGAGGATTTACTAGGATGTTGCCGGGTCTTAAGGAGTTGAGTTACACGGAAAGATTAAACAGGTTTGGACTTTATTCCTTGGAGCATAGAAAAATGAGGAGAGATTTGATAGAAGTTTACAAAATTATGAGGGGTATAGACAGTGTAAATGCAAATAGGCTCTTTCCACTTAGATTAGGAGAAATAAACATGAGAGGACATGGCTTTAGGGTGAAAGGGGAAAGGTTTAGGGGGAACATTAGGGGGAAACTTCTTCACTCAAAGAGTGGTGAGAGTGTGGAACGAGCTACCATCTGACATGGTAAATGTGGGCTCACTCTTAAGTTTTAAGAATAAATTAGATAGATACATGGATGGGAGAGATCTGGAGGGTTATGGACTAGGTGCAGGTCAATGGGACTAGCGGAATAATATTTTGGTACAGACTAGAAGGGCCAAATGGCCTGTTTTCTGTGCTGTAGTGTTCTATGGTTCAATACAAGGTCAGTAACTGAAGGAGTGCTGCACTGTTGGAGGGTCAGTGCTGAGGGCATGCTGCACCGTGGGAGGGTCAGTACTGTAGGAGTGCTGCACTGTCGGGGGGGTTAGTGCTGAGGGAGTGCTGCACTGTCGGGGGGGTCAGTGCTGAGGGAGTGCTGCACTGTCGGACAGTCAGTACTGAGGGAGTGCTGCATTGTCAGAGGGTCAATGCTGAGGGAGAACTGCACTATCCGGTGGTGGTCAGTACTGAGACTGTGCTGCATTGTTGTTGGGTCAGTACTGAGGGACTGCTCCACTGTCGAGGAACAGTAGTGAGGGAATGCTGCAATCTGCTAGGGTCAGCACTGAGGGAGTGCTGCACTGTCGGAAGTTCAGTAATGAAGGGGTGCTGCACTGTCGGAGGGTCAGTGCTGATGGAGTCCTGCACTGTCATAGGGTCTGTACAAAGGGAGTGCGGCACTGTGCGAGGTTCAGTAATGTCGGAGGGGGAGTACTGAAGTGGTGCTGCATTGTGTGAGGGTCAGTATTGATGGTGTGCTGCACTGTGCAAGGGCTAGTACTGAGAGAGTGCTGCACTGTCGGATGGTCAGTACTAAGGGCAGGCTAAACTGTCAGAGGGTCAGCACCATGCGAACGTCAGTACTGAGGGACTGCTCCACTATCGGAGGAGCAGTACTGAGGGAATGCCGCAATCTGCTAGGGTGAACACTGAGGGAGTGCTGCACTGTTGGAAATTCAGCAATGAGGGTGCGCTGCACTGTCGGAGGGTCAGTGCTGAGGGTGCGCTGCACTGTCGGAGGGTCAGTGCTGAGGGTGCGCTGCACTGTCGGAGGGTCAGTGCTGAGGGTGCGCTGCACTGTCGGAGGGTCAGTGCTGAGGGTGCGCTGCACTGTCGGAGGGTCAGTGCTGAGGGTGCGCTGCACTGTCGGAGGTTCAGTGCTGAGGGTGCGCTGCACTGTCGGAGGGTCAGTGCTGAGGGTGCGCTGCACTGTCGGAGGGTCAGTGCTGAGGGTGCGCTGCACTGTCGGAGGGTCAGTGCTGAGGGTGCGCTGCACTGTCGGAGGGTCAGTGCTGAGGGTGCGCTGCACTGTCGGAGGGTCAGTGCTGAGGGTGCGCTGCACTGTCGGAGGGTCAGTGCTGAGGGTGCGCTGCACTGTCGGAGGGTCAGTGCTGAGGGTGCGCTGCACTGTCGGAGGGTCAGTGCTGAGGGTGCGCTGCACTGTCGGAGGGTCAGTGCTGAGGGTGCGCTGCACTGTCGGAGGGTCAGTGCTGAGGGTGCGCTGCACTGTCGGAGGGTCAGTGCTGAGGGTGCGCTGCACTGTCGGAGGGTCAGTGCTGAGGGTGCGCTGCACTGTCGGAGGGTCAGTGCTGAGGGTGCGCTGCACTGTCGGAGGGTCAGTGCTGAGGGTGCGCTGCACTGTCGGAGGGTCAGTGCTGAGGGTGCGCTGCACTGTCGGAGGGACAGTGCTGAGGGTGCGCTGCACTGTCGGAGGGTCAGTGCTGAGGGTGCGCTGCACTGTCGGAGGGTCAGTGCTGAGGGTGCGCTGCACTGTCGGAGGGTCAGTGCTGAGGGTGCGCTGCACTGTCGGAGGGTCAGTGCTGAGGGTGCGCTGCACTGTCGGAGGGTCAGTGCTGAGGGTGCGCTGCACTGTCGGAGGGTCAGTGCTGAGGGTGCGCTGCACTGTCGGAGGGTCAGTGCTGAGGGTGCGCTGCACTGTCGGAGGGTCAGTGCTGAGGGTGCGCTGCACTGTCGGAGGGTCAGTGCTGAGGGTGCGCTGCACTGTCGGAGGGTCAGTGCTGAGGGTGCGCTGCACTGTCGGAGGGTCAGTGCTGAGGGTGCGCTGCACTGTCGGAGGGTCAGTGCTGAGGGTGCGCTGCACTGTCGGAGGGTCAGTGCTGAGGGTGCGCTGCACTGTCGGAGGGTCAGTGCTGAGGGTGCGCTGCACTGTCGGAGGGTCAGTGCTGAGGGTGCGCTGCACTGTCGGAGGGTCAGTGCTGAGGGTGCGCTGCACTGTCGGAGGGTCAGTGCTGAGGGTGCGCTGCACTGTCGGAGGGTCAGTGCTGAGGGTGCGCTGCACTGTTGGAGGGTCAGTGCTGAGGGTGCGCTGCACTGTCGGAGGGTCAGTGCTGAGGGTGCGCTGCACTGTCGGAGGGTCAGTGCTGAGGGTGCGCTGCACTGTCGGAGGGTCATTACTGAGGGATTGGTGCACTGTCGGAGAGTCATTACTGAGGGATTGGTGCACTGTCGGAGAGTCATTACTGAGGGATTGGTGCACTGTCAGGGAGTGAGTGCTGAAGGAGTGCTGCACTGTCAGGGGGTGAGTACTGGAGGAGTGTTGTCAGCACTGAGGGAATGCTCCACGGCCGGAGGGTCACTGCTGAGGGAGTGCTGCACTCTTGGAGGCTCACTACTGAGGGAGTGCTGCACTGTCGGAGGGCCAGTACTGAGGGAGTGCTGCACTGTCGGAATGTCAGTGCTGAGGGAGTCCTGAACTAACGGAGGTTCAGTCTTGAGGGAATGCTGCATGTCAGAGGGTCAGTACTGAAGGATTGCTGCACTGTCATAGCGTCAGTAGTGAGAGTACGGCACTGTCAGAAGCTCACTATTGAAGGAGTGCTCTACTGTCAGGGGGACTACTGAGAGAGCGCTTCACTGTCGGGTTAGTACTGTGGGTGCGCTACACAGTGGGAAGGTCAGTACTCTGGGAGTGCTGCACTATCTGGTGGTGGTCAATACTGAGGCTGTGCTGCATTATCGAAGGGTCAGTACTGATGGAGTGCTCCACTGTTAGAGGGTCAGTACTGTGGGATTGCTGCACTTTTGGAGAGTCAGTACTGAAGAAGCGCTGCACTGTCGGAGGTTCAGTATTGAGGGAGCGCTGGAGTGTGGGTGGGTCAATACTGTGGACAGCTGAACTATTCGGGCATAGTTAGTACTGAGGCAGTGCTGTACTGTCGTAGAGTCAGTACTGAGGGTGTGCTGCACTGTCAGAAGAGTCTGTACTGAGTGAGGGCTGGTCTGTCAGGAGGTGAGTTCTGAGGAAGTCCTTCACTGTTGGAGGGTCAGTGCTGAGGCAGTGCTGCATCGTGGAAGCTTCAGCACTGAGGGAACACTACAGGGTCAGAACTGAGGAAATGCTGCTCTGTCAGAGGGTCAGTAATGAGGGAGTGCAGCACTGTTGGACGGTTGGTACTGAAGGAATGCCACGTTGTCAGAGTACTGGTAGTCACAGAATCCTGCCCTGTCAGAGGGTCATAACTGAGGGAATGCTGCACTTATCGGATCAATACTAAGGGAGTACTGTACTCTGAGGGGGGTGAGTACTGAAGGATTGCTGCACTGTTGGAATGTCAGTGCTGCGGGAGCACCACACTGTCAGAGAGTCAGTACTGAAGGAGCGCTGCAGTGTCAGAGGGCCCACAGTAATGGAGGCCTGCTCGCTCGGACTGTCAGTCCTGAGGGAGTGCAGCACTGTGAGACGGTCAGTACTGAGAGAGCGCTGCACTGTTGGAGGATCATGATTGAGGGAGTGGTGCATTGTCAGAGGGCCAGTGTAAAGGGAGTGCTGCATGGTTGGAGGATCAGTCCTGATGGAGTGCTGCCCTGTCAGTGGATCAGTACTGAAGGAGTGGTGCACTGTCAGAGGTTCAGTATTGAGGGGATCCTGAACTAACGGAGGTTCAGTCATGAGGGAATGCTGCACTGTCGGAGGGTTAGCAATGAGGAAGTGATGCACTGTCGGAGGGTCATTATTGAGGTGGTACTGCACAGTCGGAGGGGCAGTACTGAGGGAGCGACACACTGTCGGAGGGTCAGTACTGAGGGAGGGCGTGCACTGACAGTGCATGAGCACTTAAGGAGTGCTTCACTGTCGGAGGGACAATGTTGAGGGAGTGCTGCATCTTGGGAGGGTTAACACTGAGGCAGCACTACACAGTGGGTCAGAACTGAGGGAATGCTGCTCTGTCAGATAGTCAAGGAGCAGTCGTTGAGTGCTGCACTGTCGGAGAGTCAGTAACGAAGGAGTGCTGCCATGTCAGAAGGTCCACACTGATGGAGATCTGCTCTATCGGACTGTCAGTCCTGAGGGAATGCAGCACTGTTAGACGGTCAGTACTGAGGGAATGCTGCACATACAGAGGGTTTTCTTGAAGGAGTGCTGCAGTGTCAGTCAGTTCTGAGGGCGTGCTGCACTTTCGAAGGGTCAGTAATGAGGGAGTGCTGCACTATTGGAGGGTCAGTACTGAGGGAGTGCTGCACTTTTTGAAGTTAACATGATGAACGACATGCTGCTAATGGCAATAGTGGTTCTCTGGCTCCGTTCCTGGGACATCCAGTCCTGGTACTTTATAATGCTCTCTCTCTGGATGTATCCTCCTGAACTCTATTCCCCTGTGATTGCTCCCCAAAACAAAGCCTTTTACTGAACAGGAAATATCAGCCGGTTCAGCCTTGTCCTAAGTATATTAGCTTATGACCTCACTGAGGTGTGCATGCAATCAGAGTCTATGACAAGTCAGTTGGAAGGAAGAAATTGAATTAAAACAGCAGCTTTCCCCATCTCAGGTGCTTTGATAACATTTCACACTCAGCCCAGATATAATATGGAGTCTTTTTGTTCCAGCTCCATCTCTGCAGTTCCGTCGCTGGGGAGTTCCTCAGGAGGAGGAGAGACACCAGAGATCACAGATGGAAATTCAGCACCCTCCGACCCTGCTGAGCCATCAGGAGACCCTGGCCGAGTCACTGTACATCACCCGACCATTGTTACACCGTATCCTACACTGCAGCAGGGCGAGGCCAGTCAGCGCCTTGAACAAGATGGGAACAAGAGGAGGCCCTTCAGCCTCTCGAGTCCATTACACAAGAACAGTAGGAGGCCATTGTGCCCTTCAAATCTGATATACAGTAGCAGCAGGAAGCCATTCAGCGTCTTGAATCTGTTCTCAGGAACAGGAGGCCATATAGCCTTTTGAGTCTATTAGTCAGGAACAGACAGCCATTTAGCCACTCAAGTCCATTACTCAAGAATAGGAGGAAGCCATTCAGTCCCTCAAGCCCATTACTCAGGATTAGAATGGGTTCATTCAGCCCCTTGACGTTTGCATAGGAACAGGAGGAGGCCAATCAGCCCCTTGAGTCCATTACTCAGGAACAGGAGGAGGCCATTCAGCCCCTTGAGTCCATTACTCAGGAACAAGAGGAGGCCATTCAGGCCCTTGACGTTTACACAGGAACAGAAGGCCATTCAGCCACTTGAGTCCATTATTCAGGAACAGGAAGCCATTCAGCCCCTTGACGTTTACACAGGAACAGGAGGAGGCCATTCAGCCTCTTGACATTTACGCAGGAACAGAAGGCCATTCAGCCACTCAAATCTATTATTCAGGAACAGGGGCAGGGTGTTCTGTCCCTCGAGCCCATTACTCAGGAACAGGACGGTGCTGTTCAGCCCCTTGACATTTACATAGAAATATGAGACCATTCAGCCCCTTGAGTTCATTGCTCAGGAATAGGAAGAGGCCATTTAGCCCCTTGAGGTTTACATAGGAACAGGAGCCCATTCAGCCTCTGAAATACAAATGTCATTAACAGAAGGCAGACATTCAACCCCTTGATGTTTACGTTAAGAACATAGCCAGCTGCCCTGAGCCCTGGGCTTCCAGTGTGCTGGAATGTGTATTTTCCTTAGTCCCAAGCTCCCAGTCATGGCATTAGGAATATGGGGACAGAAATCCTGGAAGCCATGGCTCGTGTCTGGAATCCTGGACATTGCGAGGTGAGTCAGAAACCACACCACACTGAGTCCACTTGTAAAGAGTGTCTAAGGAGAGAGGATACAGCGCACTGACCAATTAAACGGAATCAGAGTAAAACCGACACCAATGCACTGACCTGTTAACCAGAATCAGAGTTAGACTGACATCAGTGCACTGAATCTGTTAAATGGAATAAGAACTATACTGACACCAGTGCAACGACCAGATAACCTGAATCGGAGTTAAAATGATACCAGCGCACCGACCAGTTAACCGGAATCGTAGTTAGACTGACACCAGCGCACTGAATCTGTTAACCTGCATAAGAGTTATACTGACACTAGCGCTCTGACCTGTTATCCGGAATCAGAGTCATAGTGAGACCAGCGCTCTGACCTGTTAAACCGAATCGGAGTTATACTGACCTCAGCGCTCTGACCTGTTAACTGGAAAAAGAGCTATACTGACACCAGGGCACCATCCTGTTAATTGGAATCAGAGTTATACTGACACCAGCGCACTGACCTGTTTCCCAGAATCAGAGTGGTACTGACACCAATGACCAGTTAACAGGAATCGGAGTTATACTGACACCAGCGCACTGACCAGTTAACCGGAATGGGAGTTAGATTGACACCAGCGCACTGACCAGTTAACCGGAATGGGAGTTAGATTGACACCAGCGCACTGACCTCTCAACCAGAATCAGAGTTAGATTGACACCCACGCACCGACCAGTTAACTGGAATCGGAGTTATACTGACATCAGCACACTGACCTGTCAACCACAATCAGAGTTAGACTGACTCCAGCGCACTGACCAGTTAACCGTTATCAGAGTTATACTGACACCAGTGCAAAGGCCAGTTAACTGGAATCGGAGTTATACTGACACCAGTGCACTGACCTGTTAACCGGAATCAGATTTATACTGACACCAGCGCACTGAACCTGTTATCCGAAATAAGAGCTATACTGACTCCAGCACAACGACCAGTTAACCGGAATCGGAGTTATACTGACACCAGCGCACTGAACTGTTAACTGGAATCTTAGTTTTGCTGGCATCAGCGCATCGGCCAGTTAACCGTAATCAGAGTTAGACTGACAGCAAGCACGTTGAATCTGTTAACCGCAATAAGAGCTACACTGACTCCAGCGCACTGACCAGTTAACCGTTATCAGAGTTATACTGACACCAGCGCAAAGGCCAGTTAACTGGAATCGGAGTTATACTGACACCAGCGCACTGACCTGTTAACCGGAATTAGATTTATACTGACACCAGCGCACTGACCTGTTAACTGAAATCGGAGTTAGACTGACACCAACGTTCAGACCCGTTAACTGGGTTTGTAGTTAGACTGACACCAGCGCACTGACCTATCAATCCGAATCATATTTACACTGACACCAGCGCACTAACCTGTTAACCGGAATCGGAGTTAGGCTGACACCAGCGCACCGATCTGTTGACTGGAATCGGAGTTAGACTGACACCAACACAATGACCTGTTAACCGGAATCAGAGTTAGAATGACACCAGCGCCTGGACCTGTCAACCAGAATCAGTTAGACTGACACCAGTGCACTGAATTTGTTAGCCAGCATGAGAGTTATACTAACACCAACGCACTGGATCTGTTTTCCGGAATAATTGCTATACTGACTCCAGCGCATCGATCAGTTAACCGGAATCGGAGTTATACCGACACCAGCGCACTGATCTGTCAACCAGAATCATAGTTAGACTGACACCAGTGCACTGAACAGTTAACCAGAATCGGAGTTAGACTCACACCAGCGCATTGATATGTCAACTGGAATCAGAGTTAGACTGACACCCGCACACTGAATCTATTAACCGGAATAAGAGTTATACTGACACCAGCGCTCTGACCTGTTAACCAGAATCTGAGTTATACTGACACCAGTGCACTGACCTGTTAACCCAAATCAGAATTAGACTGACACCAGCGCATTGATCTGTCAACTGGAATTAGAGTTATACTGACCATACTGATGATTGCTACCTTCAAAAACAGTTCCTCTGACATGTCCGCCTTCTTCCTTAACGGAGGTTTTCCACCCACGGTCGTTGACAGGGCCCTCAACCGTGTCCGGCCCATCTCCTGCCCATCCGCCCTCACGCCTTCTCCTCCCTCCCAGAAACATGATAAGGTCCCCCTTGTTCTCACTTATCACCCCACCAGCCTCCGCATTCAAAGGATCATCCTCCGCCATGTCCGCCAACTCCAGCATGATGCCATCACCAAACACATCTTCCTTTCACCCCCCTGGCGGCAATCCGTAGGAATCGTTCCCTCCGGGACACCCTGGTCCACTCCTCCATCACCCCCTACTCCTCAACCCCCACCTACGGCACCTCCTCATGCATATGCAAAAGATGCAACACCTGCCCCTTCACTTCCTCTCTCCTCACCGTCCAAGGGCCCAAACACTCCTTTCAAGTGAAGCAGCATTTCACTTGCATTTCCCCCAACTTAGTCTACTGCATTCGTTGCTCCCAATGAGGTCTCCTCTGCATTGGAGAGACCAAACGAAAACTGGGCGACCGCTTTGCAGAACACCTGCGGTCTGTCCGCAAGAATGACCCAAACCTCCTTGTCGCTTGCCATTTTAACACTCTACCCTGCTCTCTTGCCCACATGTCTGTCCTTGGCTTGCTGCATTGTTCCAGTGAAGCTCAACGTAAACTGGAGGAACAGCACCTCATCTTCCGACTAGGCACTTTACAGCCTTCCGGACTGAGTATTGAATTCAACAACTTAGATCTTGAACTCCCTCCTCCATCCCCACCCACTTTCCATTTCTTCCCCCTGCCTTTTGTTTTTTCCAATAATTTATATAGATTTTTCTTTTCCCACCTATTTCCATAATTTTTAAATTTATACCTTTTATGCCCTGCTGGTCTGATTTCACCCCACCCCCACTAGAGCAGTACCTTCTGTGTCCTGCCATAATTAGCACATTCTCTTAGATAATATCACCATCTTCAACACCCCTTTGTTCTTTTGTCTGTGACATCTTTTGATTATCTGCTCTTATCACTGCTTGCTTGTCCCTACAACCACCCTCCCCAACCTTAAACCAGCTTATATTTCACCCCTCTCCTAATTTTACTCAATTCTGTTGAAGGGTCATGTGGACTCGAAACGTCAACTTTATTCTTCTCCGCCAATGCTGCCAGACCTGCTGAGTTTTTCCAGGTAATTCTGTTTTTGTTTTATACTGACCCTGTTACCTTGTATCCTGTAATCAATGTGTTTCCCACAGCTTGAGTTTGATGAGAGATCCCAAGCAGATGAGACAGGCTGAGCGTGCTGAGCTGCGTCGAAGGACCTTCCTGTTGTTGTATTACTTGCTGCGATCCCCATTCTACGATCGATATGCTGAGTGAGTGACACTTCCTTTCTTGTTCATGGTTGTGTCGGGTATTTGGACCCCCATTTACAGGACACTGGGGGGTATCAAGGCCCCTATTGACTGGACATTGGAAGTATCTGGAACCCTGTTTACAGGACACTGGGAGGGTATCTGGGCCCTGTTTACAGGATATTGAGGGGAGGTATGTGGATCCCTGTAGGCATTTTGTGTGCATACCTTAGAGTCCTGGGACATATCTGTTCAGTGAGCTCCAGCTACCCCCTCCTCCTTCTAACCAGTCCCTGAGTGATGATGATCCTAGGGTTGCCTCTCACCTCATGCTCTGTTCCTCTTTCCAGGACTAAGATCCTCTTCCTGCTCCGGGTGCTCGCTGATTATGTTCCAGGAGTTGGCCTGGTGGCTCGTAAGTACTGATCGTTGCACAAATGTATTTCTGCTGTGGGATTAATGACTTCAGAGTACAGGAACCTGTCGGAAACAGCGATCAAAACAGAATTTCATATTCAGCTTGAGGGTGAGACGTGTGGGTCTAAAACTAAGGTCTTACCCTTGTAATTGCATTTATTTAAGTTTGAGGGCAGAGTTGGCTTGAGTGAACTGGGAAAATAACTTAAAAGGTAGGACAGTAGAGAGACCGTGGCAGACATTTAAGGTCATGGCTCTCAGCATAGATATGTTCCATTGAGAGAGAAAGACTCCATGAGTAGGATGTACCATCCCTGTTTAACTAAGAAAGTTAAGGATAGTATCAAATAGAAAGAAAAGGTCTATAGTACTGCAAAGATTGGTGATATGTCAGAAGATTAGAGAGGTTTTAAAGACCAGTAATGAATGCAAAAAATGAGAGTGAAATGAGAGTATGAGAAAAAGCTAGTTAGAAATTTAAAAAGAAATAGGAAGAGTTTCTACAAATATGTAAAAAGGAAAGATTAAGTAAAGTGAGTGTGCGTCCTCTAAAGAGTGAGACCGGGGAATTAACAATGGGAAACACTGAAATGGTGGAAACGTTGAACAGTTGTTTTGTGTCTGTCTTCACTGTAGAAGACACAAAGAACATCACAGGAACATTTGAAAAACAAGAAGTAAAAGGGAAGGAGGAACGGAAAACAATGGCAATTACTAGGGTAAAGGTATTAGGAAATCTATTAGAACTAAAGGTTGACAAGTCCCCTGGAGCTGATGGACCTCATCCTGCACTCTTAAAAGAAGTGGCTGCAGAGATAGTGGATGAATTGGTTGTGATCTTCCAAAATTCCCTAGATTCTGCAAAGGATCCAGTGGATTGGAAAATTGCTAATGTAGCACATCTATTCAAGAAAGGAGGGGGACAGAAAGCAGGAAACTATAGGCCAGTTAGTCTACTATCTGTTAGAGGGAAAAAGCTAGAATCCATTATGAAGAGATAATAACAGGACATTTATAAAATCATAATACAGTCAGAGAATTACACAGGCCAGTAACCCTCAAATAGAAAAAAATTCTCCTCACCGTCTTAAATGAGAGATCTCTAATTTTTAAACTGTGTCACCTAGATCTAGTCTCTCCCACAAGGGGAAAGGGTATCCTCTCAGCATCCACTGTGTCAAGTCCCCTCAGAATCTTATATGTTTCAATAAGATCCTCTCTCATTCTTCTTAACTCCAATCGGTACAGGCCCAACCTGTCCAACCTTTCATCTTAAGACAAATCTCTTCATCCCAAGAATTAGTCGACTGAATCGTCTCTGAACTGTTTCTGATGCATTTATATCATTTCTTAAGTAAGGAGACCAAAACTGTACACAGCGCTCCAGATGTGGTCTCACCAAGGCCCTGTACAGCTGCAGTAAAACTTACTATTTTTATATTGTATTCCCCTTGCAATAAACAATGTTCCATCTGCCTTCCTAATCATTTGCTGTAACTACATACTGACTTATCCTGATTCATGTACCATGACACCCAGATCCCTCTGTATCTCAGAGCTCTGCAATCTCTCCCCATTTAAATAATATCCTGCTTTTCTATTTTTCCTGCCAACGTGGACAGGTTCACATTTTCCCACATTCTACTCCACCTGCCAAATTTTTGCCCACTCACTTAACCTGTCTATATCCCTTTGCAGACTCTCTACCTCCTCTTCACAACTTACTTTCCAACCTATCTTTGTGTCATCAGCAAATATAGCAACCGTACATTTGTTCCCTTCATCCAAGATTGTAAATAGTTGAGGGCCCAGCACTGATCCCTGTGGAACTCCACTAGTTTCATCTTGCCAACTTGAAAATAGCCCATTTATCCCTCCTTTCTGAGTCAGCATTGTCCTGTGAAAGGGAAATCCTGTTTGACTAATTGATTAGTTTTTTGAAGAAGTAACAAACAAGTTGAATAAAGGGGAACCTGTAGATGTGGTGTATTTGGATTTCCAAAAGGCATTTGACAAGGTGTCACATCAAAGATTACTACACAAAAGAGCTCATGGTGTAGGGGGTAACATGTTAGCACAGAACGAGGATCGGTTAGCTAACAAGGAGCAGAGAGGGATAAATGGGCCATTTTTGGGTTGGCAAGATGAAACTAGTAGAGTTCCACAAGGCTCAGTGCTGGGCCCTCAACTATTTGCAATCTATATCACTGACTTGGATGAAGGGAACGAATGTACGGTTGCTAAATTTGCTGATAACACAAAGATAGGAAAGTTGTGAAGAGGAGGTAGAGAATGCAGAGGGTATAGATAGGTTAAATGAGTGGGAAAAAATTTGGCAGATGGAGTATAATGTGGGAAAATGTGAACTTGTCAACATTGACAGGTAGAATAGAAAAGCAGGATATTATTTAAATGGAGAGATTGTGGAACTCTTGAGATACAGAGGGACCTGGGTGTCTTGGTACATGAATCAGGAAAAGTCAGCATGCAGGTACAGCAAGTGATTAGAAAGGCAGATGGAACATTGTTTATTGCAAGAGGAATGGAATATAAAAGTAGGAATTCTTACTGCTGTACAGACCACATCTGGAGTGCTGTGTACAGTTTTGGCCTCCTTTCTTAAGAAAGGATATAACTGCATCAGAAGCAGCTCAGAGAAGATTAACTTGACTGATTCTTGGGATGAAGGAATTTGTCTTATGAGGATAGGTTGGACAGTTTGGGCCTGTACCCATTGGAGTTTAGAAGAATGAGTGGTGATCTTATTGAAACATATAAGATCCTGAGGGGACTTAACAGGGTGGATGCTGAGAGGATACCCTTTCCCTTTGTGGGAGAGACTAGATCCAGGTGACACAGTTTAAAAATTAAAGATTTCCAATTTAAGATGGAGATGAAGAGAATTTTTTTTCTCTGAGGGTCATTGGCCTGTGGAATTCTCTTCCCCAGGGAGCAGTGGAGGCTGCATCACTGAATACATTCAAGACAGATTTTTAATTGAAAAGGGTGTCAAGGATTAATGAGCAGAGACAGGAATGTGGAGTTCAGGCCCCAATTAGATCAGGCATGATCTGATTGAATGGTGGAGCAGGATCAGGGGGCCCGAAAAGCCTACTCCTGCTCCTGATTCTTGTGATTCCTTCTCTTCCTGTCTGCAACCCTGATGCAGTATGGTGGGAAAGAGCAGGAGCCACACACAGAGAAGCAGTTATTGGGACAAAGACCCCCTGGAGGTTTGGGTGTGGTCCCCAGAGAAGGGGAGGAGAGGATATGGGTATGGACAGGGACCCTAGGAGGATGTCAGGATCCAGGGTACTGGGTGGTGGTGGGGACGGGGTCTGTGTGTTCAAGGAACCCTGAGTCCAGATGTTTGATCTGATGATGCTGATTTCTCTTTGTTCCAGGTCCACTTATGGATTATTTACCAGTTTGGCAGAAGATATATTTTTATAATTGGGGCTGACCAACCTTTCACCAACATATTGGAAAGTAAATTGTACTGTTCATTATCAACTGTATTCAACCAGCATTGTACACAGCTTGGCCCATCAGAGATTCCCTTTCCTGTGTGTCATCCAGAAACGGTGCAACCGAGACCAGCTCACAGTCTGACTGTATAAGTGTGTGACCAGCTCCCACAGTCTGACTGTACAAGTGTGTGACCAGCTCCCACAGTCTGATGTATAAGTGTGTGACCAGCTCCCACAGTCTGACTGTATAAGTGTGTGACCAGCTCCCACAGTCTGACTGTATAAGTGTGTGACCAGCTCCCACAGTCTGACTGTATAAGTGTGTGACCAGTTCCCACAGTCTGACTGTATAAGTGTGTGACCAGCTCCCACAGTCTGACTGTATAAGTGTGTGACCAGCTCCCACAGTTTGACTGTATAAGTGTGTGACCAGCTCCCACAGTCTGACTGTATAAGTGTGTGACCAGCTCCCACAGTCTGACTGTATAAGTGTGTGACCAGCTCCCACAGTCTGACTGTATAAGTGTGTGACCAGCTCCCACAGTCTGACTGTGTAAGTGTGTGACCAGCTCCCACAGTCTGACTGTATAAGTGTGTGACCAGCTCCCACAGTCTGACTGTATAAGTGTGTGACCAGCTCCCACAGTCTGACTGTATAAGTGTGTGACCAGCTCCCACAGTCTGACTGTATAAGTGTGTGACCAGCTCCCACAGTCTGACTGTATAAGTCTGACCAGCTCCCACAGTCTGACTGTATAAGTCTGACCAGCTCCCACAGTCTGACTGTATAAGTGTGTGACCAGCTCCCACAGTCTGACTGTATAAGTGTGTGACCAGCTCCCACAGTCTGACTGTATAACCGTGCGGTCAGTTCAAAGTCTGACTGTATAACCGTGTGATCGGCTCTCACAGTCTGACTGTAGAACGGTGTGACCAGCTCACAGTCTGACTGTAGAACTGTGTGACCGGCTCACAGTCTGCCTGTAGAACTGTGTGACCAGCTCACAGTCTGACTGTAGAACTGTGTGACCAGCTCACAGTCTGACTGTAGAACTGACCAGCTCACAGTCTGACTGTAGAATGGTGTGACCAGCTCACAGTCTGACTGTAGAACTGTGTGACCAGCTCACAGTCTGACTGTAGAACTGTGTGACCAGCTCACAGTCTGACTGTAGAACTGTATGACCAGCTCTCAGTCTGACTGTATAACTGTGACCAGCTTCCACAACCTGCCTGTATAACTGTGTGACCAGCTCTCTCAGTCTGACTGTATAACTGTGTGACGGAAACCAGCTCATAGCCTAACTATATAACTGTGTGACTGACTCACAGCCTGACTGTATTATTGTGTGACTGGCTGATAGTCTGACTGTATAACTGTGTGACTGGCTCACATAGTCTGCTGGCATAAATGTGTGACCAGCTCACAGCCTGACTGTAAAACACTGTGACCGGATCACAATCTGACCACATAACAGTGCGACCGGCTCTCAGTCTGACCGTATAACTGTGTGACTGTCTCTCACTCTGACTGTATAACTGTGTGACCAGTTGACCGTCTGACTATATAACTGTGTGACTGGCTCTGTCTGACTGTATAACTGTGTGACTGGCTCTCATTCTGACTGTATAACTGTGGGACTGGCCCTCAGCCTGACTGTATAACTGTGTTATTAGCTCGCAGTCTGACTGTATAACTGTGTGACGGCTCTCGGCCTGACTGTATAACTGTGTGACCAGCTTGCAGTCTGACTGAACAACAGTGTGACTAGCTCAATGTCTGACTGTATAACTGTGTGACTGGCTCACTGTCTGATTGTATAACTGTGTGACTGGCTCACTGTCTGACTGTATAGCTGTGTGACTGGCTCTCTGTCTAACTGTATAGCTGTGTGACTGGCTCACTGCCTGACTGTATAACTGTGTGACTGGCTCACATAGTCTGGCAGTATAAATGTGTGACCGACTCACAGCCTGACGGTATAACAATGTGACCGGCTCACAATCTGACCACATAACAGTGTGACCGGCTCTCAGCCTAACTGTGTGATAGGCTCACAGTCTGACTGTATAACAGTGTGACCGGCTCTCAGTCTGACTGTATAACTGTGACTGTCTCTCACTCTGACTGTATAACTGTGTGACCAATTGACCGTCTGACTGTATAACTGTGACTGGCTCTCAGTCTGACTGTATAACTATGTGACTGGCTCACTGTCTGACTGTAAAACTGTGTGACTGGCTCACTGTCTGACTGTATAACTGTGTGACTGGATCACAGTTTGACTGTATAACTGTGACTGGATCACAGTCTGACTGTATAACTGTGTGACCAGTTGACCATCTGACTGTGTGACTGGCTCACAGTTTGACTGTATAACTGTGACTGGTTCACATAGTCTGGCGGTATAAATGTGTGACCGACTCTCAGCCTGACTGTATGATAATGTGACCGGCTCACAATCTGACCACATAACAGTGTGACTGGCTCACAGTCTGACTGTATAACAGTATGACCGGCTCTCACTCTGTCTGTATAACTGTGTGACCAGTTGACCGTCTGACTGTATAACTTTGTGACTGACTCTCAGTCTGACTGTATAACTGTGTGATCAGCCCTTAGCCTGACTGTATATCTGTGTTATTAGCTCGCAGTCTGACTGTATAACTGTGTGATGGCTCTCAGCCTGACTGTATAACTGTGTGACCAGCTTACAGTCTGACTGTATAACAGTGTGATTGGCTCACTGTCTGACCGTATAACTGTGTGACTGGCTCACAATCTGACTGTATAACTGTGTGACTGGCTCTCAGTCTGACTGTATAACTGTGTGACCAGTTGAGTGTCTGTCTGTGTGACCGGCTCACAGTCTGACTGGCTGGCTGTATACCTGTGTGACTAGCTTGCAGTCTGACTATAACAGAGACTGACTCGCTGTCTGACTGTATAACTGACCGGCTCACAGTCTGACTGTATAACTGTGTGACTGGCTCACATTGCCTGACTATATAACTTTGTGACCGGCTCGCAGTCTGACTGTATAACTGTGTGACCGGCTCACAATCTGACCGTATAACAGTGTGACTGGCTCTCAGCCTGACTGTATTACTGTGTGACTGGCTCACAGTTTTATACAACTGTGACTGGTTCACATAGTCTGGCGGTATAAATGTGTGACCGACTCTCAGCCTGACTGTATGATAATGTGACCGGCTCACAATCTGACCACATAACAGTGTGACTGGCTCACAGTCTGACTGTATAATAGTATGACCGGCTCTCACTCTGTCTGTATAACTGTGTGACCAGTTGACCGTCTGACTGTATAACTGTGTGACTGGCTCTCAGTCTGACTGTATAACTGTGTGATCAGCCCTTAGCCTGACTGTATATCTGTGTTATTAGCTCGCAGTCTGACTGTATAACTGTGTGATGGCTCTCAGCCTGACTGTATAACTGTGTGACCAGCTTACAGTCTGACTGTATAACAGTGTGATTGGCTCACTGTCTGACCGTATAACTGTGTGACTGGCTCACAATCTGACTGTATAACTGTGTGACTGGCTCTCAGTCTGACTGTATAACTGTGTGACCAGTTGAGTGTCTGTCTGTGTGACCGGCTCACAGTCTGACTGGCTGGCTGTATACCTGTGTGACTAGCTTGCAGTCTGACTATAACAGTGACTGACTCGCTGTCTGACTGTATAACTGACCGGCTCACAGTCTGACTGTATAACTGTGTGACTGGCTCACATTGCCTGACTATATAACTTTGTGACCGGCTCGCAGTCTGACTGTATAACTGTGTGACCGGCTCACAATCTGACCGTATAACAGTGTGACTGGCTCTCAGCCTGACTGTATTACTGTGTGACTGGCTCACAGTTTGACTATATAACTGAGACACCAGTTCACAGTCTGACTGTATAACTATGACCGGCTCATAGCCTGACTGTATAACTGTGTGACCAGTTTATGGTCTGACTGTATAACTGCATGACCAGCTCACAGTCTGACTATATAACTGTGTGACCATTCCTGCTTACTCCAGGTTAGCTGTAACTGGCTGTCAGACTATTGTAATTGCCCACAATCTCCAATTCTGAGCTTTTCCAAGAGCATTACACAGAATCTGGTCTGTGTTTATGGGAAATATTTGCACAAGTCCCTAGTGACAGAAAGGGACTGAACATGGCTCTGGGCCAGATTACTGGCTACTCTCTGCACTGCCTCTGAACATATCTGCAATAGGAAACCCTCGTCTACCTTGCACCAGCTGTGTTGCGGGCAAGTTACGCTGCCCATCTGAATCACTGGTTGATTCTGCCAATGTAGTGGCTAGTATACAGTTGCTTCAATCACATTGAAGGGTGGTGATTTAAATGTTTTTTTTTATATCAGCTCCCAGAATAAGTGGAAATTATGGGGTAATAAATGCAGCTTTATGCATAGTTCCTGTCAGTTTCTGTTCTTTGATTTCTCGCTCCTGTTTTGGGAGGGGTTGGGGCTGTCAGTGCTAACCATGCCAGCTGGGGACCTCCAACCCTTGACACTCGCATCAGATTGGGAGGGTCCAGGTTTGTGTCAGCAATTCTACACAGAGCCCAGGATCTGAGACAACTTGGGGAACTGGGCTGGCGGTTGCAAGAGCAGGAGAAAGAGAGAACGTCGGAGGAGGGATCGTGATTGAATGAGTTGAAGGGGTGACATCGCAGGAGAGAAAGGGAAGATCAGTGGGAGGAGAGAAAAAGAGAGGGAACATGGGGGAGAGAGTGAGTAGACTTATTTTTAAAAAGGGCAGGGAGTTCCTCTGACTGTGGAATGACAGAGTTTTGAGAAAAAGCAATGTGACATCACAGTGAAACAGTTAAGTGAGTATTTTTCTCATTTAAATTCTGAAGGCGGGTAATTTATTATTAATTGTAAGGTTTTATTAGTGGTAGTAAGGTTTACTAGCAGTAATAAAACCTATTAGTAGTATTGCTGAAAAAGAGACATGTTGTCGAAGCTTTTCTTCTTGCATTCTTCAGGATTGTTCACAAGAATGCCAGTTATAACAGGAACAACAATTTATACTGCTTGAGAAGAGAATGCAGATTGATTGGCAAGTGGACCCTGGTTGCCAAGCTTTTGATTAAATTTAAGCTAACTGTTCCCTGATACATTCTCCAGGGCAACCCCCCACACCAATCAGCAAGCGTGCTTCCTTCCTGGTGCCAGGGTTCAAGACATCTGCTTTCGGCTGGAGGGGAACTTGCCGTGGAGGGAAAAATCCGGTTGTTGTGGTCCACGTGGTACCAATGATATAGGTAGAACTAGGAAAAAGGTTCTGCTGAGGGAGTAAGAGCAGTTAGGGGCTAAATTAAAGAGCAGAACTACAAAAGTAATCTCTGGATTGTTACCTGAGCCAGGAGCTAAGTGTCATAGGGTAAATAAGATTAGAGCGATGAATGTGTGGTTCAAAAATTGACGTGGAAGAAATAGGTTTTGATTCATGGGGCACTGGCACCAGTACTGGAGAACTGTACCATTGAGACCATTGTACCATCCTTTACCTGAACCATGCTGGGTCGAGTATTCTGCAGAGTTTTAAAACTAGGGTGGTAGAGCATGCTTTAAACTAAATAGTGGGAGGAAGGGACCATGCGAGAAAAGATGTCGTAAATCAAAGGGGAAAAAGTGAAGTACTAAAGCAGGGTAGTGATTTGAGTAATGAAAACCAGAGAATGGCAGGAAGGAACAGAGAGCATAAACCTAAGAATGCACCAGCAGATAAGGCCAGAGATTGCAAAAATGATTAAAGACAATTAAAGGCTCTGTATCTGAATGTGCGCAGCATTCATAACAAAATGGATGAATTGTTCGCACAGTTAGAAAAAAAATGAGATCTGATAGCCATTACAGAGACATGGTTGGAAGGTGACCAAAGCTGAGATCTGAATATTGAAAGGTATTTGACATTTCAGAATGACACGAAGCTCAGAAAAGGTGGTGGGGTGGCTCTGTTAATTAATGATGATACTAGTACAGTGGTGAGAGCTTGAAAAATCAAGATGTAGAATCAGTTTGGGTAAGGTAAGAAATATTAAAGGTAAGAAATCACTTGTGGGAGTAGTTTATGGACCCCCTAAAATAAATTACACGGTAGGACAGAGAATACAGGAAGAAATAAATGGTGTGTGTAAGAAAGGTACCGCAATAATCATGGGTGACTTTAATCTACATGTAGATTAAGCAAATCAAATTGGCAGAGGTAGCCAGGAACATGAGTGTATTTGGGACAATTTCTTAGTGTAGTACATTGTAGAGCCAACCAGGGAGCAGGACATCCTAGATCTGGTAATGTGCAGGATTAATCAATAACCTCATAGTAAAGGAGCCTCCAGGCAACAATGATTATAACATGACCTAATTTCATATTCAGTTTGAAGGTGAGAAGTGGGTGAAAGATTAGTGTTCTAAACATAAATAAAGGTAGTTATAAGGATATGAAGACAGAGTTGGATAATCACCATCACCAATCACCAGCTGCTCCTCACTGACTGATCCCCACTCTCTGCTCTTCACTAACTGATCCTGACTAACCCTCACTGACTGCTCCTCACTCCCCGATTCTCTCTGATTCTCACTCTCTGACCTTTAACCTCTGAGCCTCTTTGTTCCTCACTTTCTGATCCTCACCGTCTGTTCCGCCGTCTCCGATCCTCACTCTTTGATCCTTACGACCTAATCCTCACTTTTAATTTTCACTCTCTGCTTCTCATTGTCTGATCCTCACTGACTGATCCTCACTCTTTGATCTTCACTCACTACTCCGCACTGACTGATCCTCACTCACTACTCCGCACTGTCTGATCCGCGCCCTCTGATCCGCGCCCTCTGATCCGCGCCCTCTGATCCGCGCCCTCTGATCCGCGCCCTCTGATCCGCGCCCTCTGATCCGCGCCCTCTGATCCGCGCCCTCTGATCCGCGCCCTCTGATCCGCGCCCTCTGATCCGCGCCCTCTGATCCGCGCCCTCTGAGCCTCACTCTCTGAGCCTCGCTGACAGATCCTCATTCTCTGATCTTCCCTGCCTGATCCTCACTCTCTGATCCCCACTGACTAATCCTCACTCTCTGCTCTTCACTGACTGACACTCACTTTGACTCACACTCATTAATGATCCTTACTCTCTGCTCCTCAGTGTCTGATCCTCACTTTCTGATCTTCACTGACTGATCCTCATTCTCTGATCCTCTCTCTCTGATTCTCACTCTCTGATCCTCACCCTCACCCTATGAACCTCACTGACTAATCCTCACTCTCTCCTCTTCACTAACTGATCCTCACTTTCAGATCTTCATTTTCTTAACCTCACTGTTTGATCCTAACTAACTCTGACTACTCCTCAGTCCCAGATTCTCTCTCTGATTCTCACTCTGTGACCCTTAACCTCTGAGCCTCGCTGTTTGTTCTTCACTTTCTGATCCTCACCCTTTGTTCCGCACTCTCCAATCCTCACTCTTTGATCCTTATGACCTAATCCTCATTCTTTGATTTTCACTCTCTGCTTCTCATTGTCTGATCCTCACTGACTGATCCTCATTCTTTGATCTTCACTGACTGATCTTCACTCACTACTCCGCACTGACTGATCCTCACTCACTACTCCGCACTGTCTGATCTTCACCCTCTGATCCTCACTGATCCACGCCCTCTGAGCCGCGCTGACTGAGCCTCACTCTTTGACTTCATTGACTGATCCTCACTCACTACTTCTCGGTCTCTGACCCTCGCTCTCTGACCCTCGCTGACAGATCCTCATTCTCTGATCTTCCCTTCCTGATCCTTCCTCTCTGATCCTCACTGTTTGATCCTCACTCTGACCCTCACTCTCTGATCCTCATTGACTGATCCTTACTCTCTGCTCCTCACTGACTGATCCTGACTTCCTGGTCCTCACTGATCCTCACTCTCTGATCCGCACTCTCTGATCTTCACTGATTCATCCTCGCTCTCTGATCCTCATTCTCTGATCCTCATTCTCTGATCCTCAGTTACTGATCCTCTCTGATTCTCACTCTCTGATCCTCACTTTCTCACCCTCACTCTATGAACCTCACTGACTGGTCCTCACTCTCTGATCTTCACTGACTGATGCTTGCTCTCTGATCCTCGGTCTCTGACCCTCGCTGACAGATCCTCATTCTCTGATCTTCCCTGCCTGATCCTCACTCTCTGATCCTCACAGTTGAGCCACACTCTCTGACACTCTCTTTGATCCTCACTGACTAATCCTCAGTCTCTGGTCTTCAATGACCCTCACTCTGACTCTCACTCACTAACTGATCCTTACTCTCTTCTCCTCACTGACTGATCCACACTGTCTGATCCACACTGTCTGATCCACACTCTCTGATCCACACTCTCTGATCCTCGCTCACTGATCCTCGCTCACTGATCCTCGCTCACTGATCCTCGCTCACTGATCCTCGCTCACTGATCCTCGCTCACTGATCCTCGCTCACTGATCCTCGCTCACTGATCCTCGCTCACTGATCCTCGCTCACTGATCCTCAGTTACTGATACCCTCTCTCTGATTCTCACTCTCTGATCCTCACTTTCTCACCCTCACTCCCTGATCCTCATTGACTGGTCCTCACTCTCTGATCTTCACTGACTGATGCTTGCTCGCTGACCCTCACTTTCTGATCCTCAGTTACTCATTCTCAGTTACTCATCCTCACTCTGATACACACTCTCTGATCCTCACTGACTGATCCTCATTCTCATCATCACTGACTGATCCTCTTAATCTGATTCTCACTGTTTGATCCTCATTATCTGGTCCTCACTGACATTCCCATGCTCTGATCCTCACTTCCTGACCCTCACATTCTGACCCTCACTCTCTGAACCTCACTGATTGATCCTCACTCTGATCCTTACTGACCGGTCCTCACTCTCTGATCCTCACTCTCTGATCCTCACTCTCTGACCCGTATTACCTGATCCCCACTGTTTGATCCTCACTGATTGATCCTCACTGATTGATCCTCACTGACCGGTCCTCATTCACTGATCCTCACTGTTTTACCCTTATTACCTGATCCTCACTGTTTGATACTCACTTTCAGATCCTCACTCTCTGCTTCTCATTGATTCATCGTCACTCTCTGATCCTCACTTTCTGATCCCTACTCTCTGCTTCTCATTGATGATGCTCACTCTCTGATTCTTAATCTCTGATCTTCATCGACTCATCCTCACTCTCCTCACTGACTGATCCTCCAATTCTGATCCTCACTCTCTGATCCCCTTTCTCTGACTCACACTCACTGACACTCACTAATCCTAACCGACTGATCC
This sequence comes from Isurus oxyrinchus, assembly GCA_026770705.1. Lineage (NCBI taxonomy): Eukaryota > Metazoa > Chordata > Chondrichthyes > Lamniformes > Lamnidae > Isurus > Isurus oxyrinchus. The sequence goes on from JANJGN010000010.1 coordinate 99,197,059, forward strand.
TTATTCTCTGCATCTCACTCTCTGATCACTGACTCTCTGATCCTCACTTTCTGATCCTCACCCTCTGATCCTTGCACTGATCCTCACTGTGTGATCCTTACTATCTGATCCCTACTGTTTGGCCCTCACTTTCAGATCACTACTCTGCTTCTCATTGATTGATCCTCACTCTCTGACTCACACTCACTGACTCACACAGACAAATCCTCACTGACTGATCCTTACTCTCTCCTCCTCACTTTCTGTTCCTCACTTTCTGTTCCTCACTTTCTGTTCCTCACTTTCTGTTCCTCACTTTCTGTTCCTCACTCTCTGACCCTCACTCTCTGACGCTCACTCTCTGACGCTCACTCTCTGACCCTCACTCTCTGACGCTCACTCTCTGACCCTCACTCTCTGACCCTCACTCTCTGACCCTCACTCTCTGACCCTCTCTGACCCTCACTCTCTGACCTTCACTGATTGATCATCACAGATTAATCCTCAGTTCCTCATCCTCTCTGATTCTCACTCTGATCCTCACTTTCTCACCCTCACTCTGAACCTCACTGACTGGTCCTCACTCTCTGATCTTCACTGACTGATCCTCACTCTCTCCTCAGTTACTCATCCTCAGTTACGCATTCTCAGTTACTCATCCTCACTCTGATACACACTCTGTGATCCTCACTTTCTCACACTCACTCTCTGAATCTCACTGACTGATCCTCACTCTGATCCTCATGCTCTGATCCTCACTTTCTCACCCTCACTCTCTGAAACTCACTGATTGATCCTCACTCTTTGCACCTCAGTGACTGATCCTCACTCTCTGATCATCTGACTAATTCTAACGATCTGATCCTCTGTCTGATTCCTAATCTCTGCTCCTTGCTTTCTGATCCTCACTGTTTCATCTGCTCTATCTGCTCCTCACTCTCTGTTCCTCACTCTCTGTTCCTCACTCTCTGTTCCTCACTCTCTGTTCCTCACTCTCTTCCTCACTCTCTGTTCCTCACTCTCTGTTCCTCACTCTCTGTTCCTCACTCTCTGTTCCTCACTCTCTGTTCCTCACTGATTGATCCTCACTGATTGATCCTCACTGATTGATCCTCACTCTCTGATCCTCACTCTTGATCCTCTCTCTCTGATCCTCACTGACCGTCCTCATTCTCTGATCCTCACTGTTTTCCCCTTATTACCTGAACCTCACTGTTTGATCCTCACTTCCAGATCCTCACTCTCTGTTTCTCATTGATTCATCGTCACTCTCTGATCTTCACCAACTGATCCTCACTTTCTGATCCCTACTCTCTGCTTCTCATTGATGATGCTCACTTTCTGATCCTCAATCTCTGACCTTCATCGACTCATCCTCACTCTCCTCAAATTCTGATCCTCAAATTCTGATCCTCAAATTCTGATCCTCAAATTCTGATCCTCAAATTCTGATCCTCAAATTCTGATCCTCAAATTCTGATCCTCACTCTCTGATACTCACTCTCTGATCCCTTTTCTCTGACTCACACTCACTGACTCTCACTCACTAATCTTCACCGACTGATCCTTATTCTCTGCATCTCACTGACTGATCCCCACTCTCTGATCCCCACTCTCTGATCCCCACTCTCTGATCCCCACTCTCTGATCCCCACTCTCTGATCCCCACTCTCTGATCCCCACTCTCTGATCCCCACTCTCTGATCCCCACTCTCTGATCCCCACTCTCTGATCCCCACTCTCTGATCCCCACTCTGTGATGATCTCTGTCTGATTCTCACTCACTGACCCTTACTCTCTGATCCTCACTGATCCGCAGTTACTGATCCTCACTCTCTGATCTTCACTCTGATCCGTATTATTGATCCACGTTATTTGATCCTCACTCTTTGATCCTCACTCTTTGTTCCTCACTCTCTGACCCTCACTTTCTGAACCTCACTGATTGATCCTCACTCTCTGATCCTTACTGACGAATCCTCACACTGATCCCCACTGTTTGTTCCATATGACCTGAGACTGACTGTTTGATCCTCACTTTCTGATCCTTACTCTCTGCTTCTCGTTGACTCATCATCACTGTCCAGTCCTCACTCTGATCTTCACCGACCAATCCTCACTGTCCTCCTCACCGACTGATCCACAAATTCTGATCTTCACTCTCTAATCCTAACTCTGATCCTCACTCTCTGATCCTCACTCTCTGATCCTCACTCTCTGATCCTCACTTTCTGACCCTTATTTTCTGATCCTCACTGACTGATCCTGTTGATTCTTGCTCTCTGACCCTCGCCCTCTGACCCTCGCCCTCTGACCCTCGCCCTCTGACCCTCGCCCTCTGACCCTCGCCCTCTGACCCTCGCCCTCTGACCCTCGCCCTCTGACCCTCGCCCTCTGACCCTCGCCCTCTGACCCTCGCCCTCTGACCCTCGCTCTCTGACCCTCGCTCTCTGACCCTCGCTCACCCTCGCTCTCTCACTCGCTCTCTCACTCTCGCTTTCTGACCCTCTCTCTCACCCTCACTCTCTCACCCTCACTCTCTCACCCTCACTCTCTCACCCTCACTCTCTCACCCTCACTCTCTCACCCTCACTCTCACCCTCACTCTCTCACCCTCACTCTCTCACCCTCACTCTCACCCTCACTCTCCAATCTTCACCGACCCATACTCACTATCCTCCTCAAATTCTGATCCTCACTCTGTGGTCCTCACTCTGTGGTCCTCACTCTGTGGTCCTCACTCTGTGGTCCTCACTCTCTGACCCTCACTGTCTGACCCTCACTCTCTGACCCTCTCTCTCTGACCCTCACTCTCTGACCCTCACTCTCTGACCCTCACTCTCTGACCCTCACTCTCTGACCCTCACTCTCTGACCCTCACTCCGATCTTCACTGACTGATGCTTGCTCTTAGTTCCTCACTCTCTGATCCTCAGTTAATCATCCTCAGTTACTCATTCTCAATTGCTCATCCTCACTCTCTGATTCATAATCTCTGATCCTTACCCTCTCACCGTCACTCTCTGAACCTCACTGTTTGATCCGCATTCTCTGATCCTCACTGACTGATTCGAACGTTCTGATCCTCACTGTCTGATTCCTGATCTCTGCTCCTTGCTGTCTGATCCTCACTGTTTGATCCTCTTTTTCTGCTCCTCACTGACTTATACTCACTCTCTGATCCTCACTCTCTGATCCTCACTCTCTGATCCTCACTCTCTGATCCTCACTCTCTGATCCTCACTCTCTGATCCTCACTCTCTGATCCTCACTCTCTGATCCTCACTTTCGGACCCACACTTTCTGATCCTCTGTTTCTGATCCTCACTCTCTTGCCCTCACTCTTTGATCCTCACTCTTTGATCCTCACTCTCTGGCCCTCACTCTCTGGCCCTCACTCTCTGGCCCTCACTCTCTGGCCCTCACTCTCTGGCCCTCACTCTCTGGCCCTCACTCTCTGGCCCTCACTCTCTGATCCTCACTCTCTGACGCTCACTGTATGATCCTCACTTTCAGATCCCTACTCTCTGCTTCACGTTGATTGATTCTCACTCTCTGATCCTCAATCTTTGATTTCGTCGACTCGTCCTCCCTCTCCTCCTCATTGACTGATCCTCAAATTCTGATCCTCACTCTCTCATACTCACTCTCTAATCCTCACTCTGACTCACACTCACTGACTCACACTCACTAATCCTCATTGACTGATCCTTACTCTCTTTTCCTCACTCTCTGATCCTCACTCTCTGATCCTCACTCTCTGATCCTCACTTTCTGACCCTTATTTTCTGATCCTCACTGACTGATCCTGTTGATTCTTGCTCTCTGACCCTCACTCTCTGACCCTCGCCCTCTGACCCTCGCCCTCTGACCCTCGCCCTCTGACCCTCGCCCTCTGACCCTCGCCCTCTGACCCTCGCCCTCTGACCCTCGCCCTCTGACCCTCGCCCTCTGACCCTCGCCCTCTGACCCTCGCCCTCTGACCCTCGCTCTCTGACCCTCGCTCTCTGACCCTCGCTCTCTGACCCTCGCTCTCTGACCCTCGCTCTCACCCTCGCTCTCACCCTCGCTCTCTCACTCTCGCTCTCTCACTCTCGCTTTCTGACCCTCTCTCTCACCCTCACTCTCTCACCCTCACTCTCTCACCCTCACTCTCTCACCCTCACTCTCTCACCCTCACTCTCTCACCCTCACTCTCTCACCCTCACTCTCCAATCTTCACCGACCCATACTCACTATCCTCCTCAAATTCTGATCCCCACTCTGTGGTCCTCACTCTGTGGTCCTCACTCTGTGGTCCTCACTCTCTGACCCTCACTCTCTGACCCTCTCTCTCTGACCCTCACTCTCTGACCCTCACTCTCTGACCCTCACTCTCTGACCCTCACTCTCTGACCCTCACTCCGATCTTCACTGACTGATGCTTGCTCTTAGTTCCTCACTCTCTGATCCTCAGTTAATCATCCTCAGTTACTCATTCTCAATTGCTCATCCTCACTCTCTGATTCATAATCTCTGATCCTTACCCTCTCACCGTCACTCTCTGAACCTCACTGTTTGATCCGCATTCTCTGATCCTCACTGACTGATTCGAACGTTCTGATCCTCACTGTCTGATTCCTGATCTCTGCTCCTTGCTGTCTGATCCTCACTGTTTGATCCTCTTTTTCTGCTCCTCACTGACTTATACTCACTCTCTGATCCTCACTCTGATCCTCACTCTCTGATCCTCACTCTCTGATCCTCACTCTCTGATCCTCACTCTCTGATCCTCACTCTCTGATCCTCACTCTCTGATCCTCACTCTCTGATCCTCACTCTCTGATCCTCACTCTCTGATCCTCACTTTCGGACCCACACTTTCTGATCCTCTGTTTCTGATCCTCACTCTCTTGCCCTCACTCTTTGATCCTCACTCTTTGATCCTCACTCTCTGGCCCTCACTCTCTGATCCTCACTCTCTGGCCCTCACTCTCTGGCCCTCACTCTCTGGCCCTCACTCTCTGGCCCTCACTCTCTGGCCCTCACTCTCTGGCCCACACTCTCTGGCCCTCACTCTCTGGCCCTCACTCTCTGGCCCTCACTCTCTGGCCCTCACTCTCTGGCCCTCACTCTCTGGCCCTCACTCTCTGGCCCTCACTCTCTGATCCTCACTCTCTGACGCTCACTCTCTGACGCTCACTGTATGATCCTCACTTTCAGATCCCTACTCTCTGCTTCACGTTGATTGATTCTCACTCTCTGATCCTCAATCTTTGATTTCATCGACTCGTCCTCCCTCTCCTCCTCATTGACTGATCCTCAAATTCTGATCCTCACTCTCTCATACTCACTCTCTAATCCTCACTCTGACTCACACTCACTGACTCACACTCACTAATCCTCATTGACTGATCCTTACTCTCTTTTCCTCACCCACTGATCCTCAATTTCTGATCCTCACTTTCTGATCCTCACTTTCTGATCCTCACACTCTGACCCTCACTCTCTGACCCTCACCGTTTGATCCTCACTCTCTCACCCTTATTACCTGATCCTCACTATTTGATCCTCACTTTCTGATCCTTAGTCTCTGCTTCTCATTGACTGATCCTCGATCTCCGATCCTCATTGTGATCTTCATCGACCCATCCTCACTTTCCTCCTCACTGACTGATCCTCAAATTCTCATTGATACTCACTCTCTGACACTCACTGATGGGATCTCACATTCTGCTACTTACTTTCTGAACCTCACTTTCTGACACTCACTCTCTACTCCGCACTGACTGATCCTCACTTTCTCATCCTCACAGACTGATCCTCACTCTGATCCGTACTCTCTGATCTTCACTGTCAGAATTTTGCTCTCTGATCCTCACTTTCTGACCCTTCCTTTCTCACCCTCACTCTGATCTTCACTGACTGATGCTTGCTCTTGGATCTTCACTCTCTGATCCTTACTCCCTGAACCTCACTGATTGATCCTCACTCTCTGATCCTCACTCTCTGCTTCTCATTGATTCATCATCACAATCTGATCTTCACCGACTCATCCTCGCTGAATTATCCTCATTTTCTGATCCTCATTTTCTGATCCTCACTTTCTGATCCTCAATCTCTGATCCTCACTTTCTGTTCCCTACTCTCTGCTTCTCCTTGATGATGCTCACTCTCTGATCCTCAATCTCTGATCCCTACCCTCTGCTTCTCATTGATGATCTCACTCTTTGATCCTCACTGATCATCACAGATTGATCCTCAGTTACTGATCCTCTCCCTCTGATTCTCACTCTGTTCCTCACTTTCTCATCCTCACTCTGAACCTCACTGAATTGTCCTCACTCTCTGATCTTCACTGACTGATGCTCGCTCTCTGTTCATAACTCTCTGATCCTCACTGTCTGATCCTCACTCTCTGATCCTCAGTTACTCATCCTCAGTTACTCATCCTCAGTTACTCATCCTCAGTTACTCATCTCTCTGATACACACTCTGTGATCCTCACTTTGTCACACTCACTCTCTGAAACTCACTGATTGATCCTCACTATGATCCTCATGCTCTGATCCTCACTTTCTCACCCTCACTCACTGAAAATCACTGATTGACCCTCACTCTCTGACCCTCACTCTCTGACCCTCACTCTCTGACCCTCACTCTCTGACCCTCACTCTCTGACCCTCACTGTCTGACGCTCTCTTTCTGAACCTCTCTTTCTGACCCTCACTCTCTGACCTTCACTGATTGATCGTCACTGATTAATCCTCAGTTCCTCATCCTCTCTCTCTGATTCTCACTCTGATCCTCAATTTCTCACCCTCACTCTGACCCTCACTGACTGGTCCTCACTCTCTGATCTTCACTGACTGATGCTCGCTCTCTGATCCTCACTCTCTGATCCTCACTCTCTGATCCTCACTCTCTGATCCTCACTCTCTGATCCTCAGTTACTCATTCTCAGTTACTCATCCTCACTCTGATCCCCATGCTCTGATCCTCACTTTCTCACACTCACTCTCTGAAACTCACTGATTGATCCTCACTCTTTGATCCTCAGTGACTGATCCTCACTCTCTGATCATCTGACTAATTCTAATGATCTGATCCTCACTGTCTGATTCCTAATCTCTGCTCCTTGCTTTCTGATCCTCACTGTTTCATCTGCTCTATCTGCTCCTCACTCTCTGTTCCTCACTCTCTGTTCCTCACTCTCTGTTCCTCACTCTCTGTTCCTCACTCTCTGTTCCTCACTCTCTGTTCCTCACTCTCTGTTCCTCACTCTCTGTTCCTCACTCTCTGTTCCTCACTCTCTGTTCCTCACTCTCTGTTCCTCACTCTCTGTTCCTCACTCTCTGTTCCTCACTCTCTGTTCCTCACTCTCTGTTCCTCACTCTCTGTTCCTCACTCTCTGTTCCTCACTCTCTGTTCCTCACTCTCTGTTCCTCACTCTCTGTTCCTCACTCTCTGTTCCTCACTCTCTGAACTTCACTCTCTGATCCTCAGTGACCGGTCCTCATTCTCTGATCCTCACTGTTTTACCCTTATTACCTGAACCTCACTGTTTGATCCGCACTTCCAGATTCTCACTCTTTGTTTCTCATTGATTCATCGTCACTCTCTGATCTTCACTGCCTGATCCTCACTCTCTGATCCTCACTTTCTGATCCCTACTCTCTGCTTCTCATTGATGATGCTCACTTTCTGATCCTCAATCTCTGACCTTCATCGACTCATCCTCACTCTCCTCACTGAATGATCCTCAAATTCTGATCCTCACTCTCTGATACTCACTCTCTGATCCCTTTTCTCTGACTCACACTCACTGACTCTTACTCACTAATCCTCATTGACTGATCCTTATTCTCTGCATCTGACTGATTGATCATCACTCACAGATCCTCACTCACAGATCCTCATTTTCTAATACCCACTCTCTGATCCCCACTCTCTGACCCTCACTCTCTGGCGCTCACTGTTATGATCCTCACTTTCAGGTCCCTACACTCTGCTTCAGGTTGATTGATTCTCACTCTGATCCTCAATCTTTGATCCTCACTCTCTGATCCTCACTTTCTGACCCTCCCTTTCTGATGCTCACTTTCTGATGCTCACTTTCTGACCCTCTGTCTGGCCCTCACTGTCTGGCCCTCACTGTCTGGCCCTCACTCTCTGGCCCTCACTCTCTGGCCCTCACTCTCTGGCCCTCACTCTCTGGCCCTCACTCTCTGGCCCTCACTCTCTGGCCCTCACTCTCTGATCCTCACTCTCTGATCCTCAGTTACTCATCCTCACTCTGATCCCCATGCTCTGATCCTCACTTTTTCACACTCACTCTCTGAAACTCACTGATTGATACTCACTCTTTGATCCTCAGTGACTGATCCTCACTTTCTGATCATCTGACTAATTCTAATGATCTGATCCTCAATGTCTGATTCCTAATCTCTGCTCCTTGCTTTCTGATCCTCTACTGTTTCATCTGCTCTATCTGTTCCTCACTCTCTGTTCCTCACTCTCTGTTCCTCACTCTCTGTTCCTCACTCTCTGTTCCTCACTCTCTGTTCCTCACTCTCTGTTCCTCACTCTCTGTTCCTCACTCTCTGTTCCTCACTCTCTGTTCCTCACTCTCTCTCTGTTCCTCACTCTCTGTTCCTCACTCTCTGTTCCTCACTTTCTGTTCCTCACTCTCTGTTCCTCACTCTCTGTTCCTCACTCTCTGAACCTCACTCTCTGAACCTCACACTCTGATCCTTACTCTCTGATCCTCACTGACCGGTCCTCATTCTCTGATCCTCATTGTTTTACCCTTATTACCTGAATCTCACTGTTTGATCCTCACTCTCTGTTTCTCATTGATTCATCGTCACTCTCTGATCTTCACCGACTGATCCTCACTCTCTGATCCTCACTTTCTGATCCCTGCTCTCTGCTTCTCATTGATAATGCTCACTTTCTGATCCTCAATCTCTGACCTTCATCGACTCATCCTCATTCTCCTCACTGACTGATCCTCACTCTCTGATACTCACTCTCTGATCCCTTTTCTCTGACTCACACTCACTGATTCTCACTCACTAATCCTAACCGACTGATCCTTTTTCTCTGCATCTCAATGACTGATCGTCACTCACAGATCCTCACTCACAGATCCTCACTTACAGATCCTCATTTTCTAATTCCCACTCTCTGATCCCCACTCTCTGACTCCTCTTTAACTCCTCTCACTTACTCCAAATAAAAGGTGTGGCTATGGGTACCCGCATGGGCCCCAGCTATGCCTGTCTCTTTATGGGGTATGTGGAACATTCCTTGTTGCAGTCCTACTCCGGCCTCCTTCCACAACTTTTTCTCAGGTACAACGATGATTACTTCGGTGCCGCTTCATGCTCTCTTCGGGACTTGGAAAAATTTATTAATTTTGCTTCCAATCTCCACCCCTCCATCATTTTCACGTGGTCCATCTCTGACACTTCCCTTCCCTTCCTTGACCTCTGTCTCAATCTCTGGTGATAGATTGTCCACCAATATCCATTACAAACCCACCGACTCCCACAGCTACCTCGACTACAGCTCCTCACACCCCGCTTCCTGTAAGGACTCCATCCCATTCTCCCAGTTCCTTCGCCTTCGTCGCATCTGTTCCGATGATGCTACCTTCAAAAACGGTTCCTCTGACATGTCCTCCTTCTTCCTTAACCGAGGTTTTCCACCGACGGTCGTTGACAGGGCCCTCAACCGTGTCCGGCCCATCTCCCGCGCATCCGCCCTCACGCCTTCTCCTCCCTCCCAGAAACATGATAGGGTCCCCCTTGTCCTCACTTATCACCCCACCAGCCTCCGCATTCAAAGGATCATCCTCCGCCATTTCCGCCAACTCCAGCATGATGCCACCACCAAACACATCTTCCCTTCACCCCCCTTATCGGCATTCCGTAGGGATCGCTCCCTCCGGGACACCCTGGTCCACTCCTCCATCACCCCCTACTCCTCAACCCCCTCCTATGGCACCACCCCATGCCCACGCAAAAGATGTAACACCTGCCCCTTCACTTCCTCTCTCCTCACCATCCAAGGGCCCAAACATTCCTTTCAAGTGAAGCAGAATTTTACTTGCATTTCCCCCAACTTAGTCTACTGCATTCGTTGCTCCCAATGTGGTCTCCTCTACATTGGAGAGACCAAACGTAAACTGGGCGACTGCTTTGCAGAACACCTGCGGTCTGTCTGCAAGAATGACCCAAACCTCCCTGTCGCTTGCCATTTTAACACTCCACCCTGCTCTCTTGCCCACATGTCTGTCCTTGGCTTGCTGCATTGTTCCAGTGAAGCCCAATGCAAACTGGAGGAACAACACCTCATCTTCCGACTAGGCACCTTACAGCCTTCCGGTCTGAATATTGAATTCAACAACTTTAGGTCGTGAGCTCCCTCCCCCATCCTCACTCCCTTTCTGTTTCCCCCTCTTTCCCTTTTTTTTCCCTATAAATTATATAGATTTTTCTTTTCCCACCTATTTCCATTATTTTTAAATATTTAAAAATCTTTTATGCTCCCCCCACCCCCACTAGAGCTGTACCTTGAGTGCCCTACCATCCATTCTTAATTAGCACATTCGTTTAGATACTATCACCAACTTTAACTTTAACACCTATGTGTTCTTTTGTACCATTGTCACTGACATCTTTTGATGATCTGCTTCTATCACTGCTTGTTTGTCTACACAACCACCTCTCTCTCTCTCTATCTCTCCGCCCCCCACACACACACCTTCAACCAGCTTATATTTCAACTCTTTCTTGGACTCGAAATCAAGTTCTGTCGAAGGGTCATGAGGACTCGAAACGTCAACTCTTTTCTTCTCCGCCGATGCTGCCAGACCTGCTGAGTTTTTCCAGGTAATTCTGTTTTTGTTTTGGATTTCCAGCATCCGCAGTTTTTTTTTGTTTTTTATCCACTCTCTGATCCCCACTGTCTGATCCCCACTGTCTGATCCCCACTCTCTGATCCCCACTCTCTGATCGCCACTCTCTGATCGCCACTCTCTGATCGCCACTCTCTGATCGCCACTCTCTGATCGCCACTCTCTGATCGCCACTCTCTGATCGCCACTCTCTGATCGCCACTCTCTGATCGCCACTCTCTGATCGCCACTCTCTGATCGCCACTCTCTGATCGCCACTCTCTGATCCCCACTCTCTGACCCTCACTCTCTGACGCTCACTGTTATGATCCTCACTTTCAGATCCCTACTCTCTGCTTCACGTTGATTGATTCTCACTCTCTGATCCTCAAGTTTTGATCTCATCGACTCGTCCTCCCTCTCCTCCTCATTGACTGATCCTCAAATTCTGATCCTCACTCTCTCATACTCACTCTCTAATCCTCACTCTCTGACTCACACTCACTGACTCACACTCATTAAGCCTCATTGACTCATCCTTACTCTCTGCTCCTCACCCACTGATTCTCAATTTCTGATCCTCAATTTCTGATCCTCAATTTCTGATCCTCAATTTCTGATCCTCACTTTCTGATCCTCACTTTCTGATCCTCAACTTTCTGATCCTCACTCTCTGACCCTCACTTTCTGATCCTCACTCTCTGACCCTTATTACCTGATCCTCACTTTCTGATCCTTACTCTCTGCTTCTCATTGACTGATCCTCACTCTGATCTTCACCGACCCATCCTCCTCACTGACTGATCCTCAAATTCTCATTGCTACTCACTCTCTGACACTCATTGATGGGCCCTCACATTCTGATACTTACTTTCTGAACCTCACTTTCTGACAGTCACTCTCTACTCCGCACTGATTCTCACTTCCTCATCCTCACAGTCTGATCCTCACTCTGATCCGCACTCTCTAATCTTCACTGTCAGAATTTTGCTCTCTGATCCTCACTCTGACCATTACTTTCTCACCCTCTGATCTTCACTGACTGATGCTTGCTCTCTGATCCTCGCTCTCTGATCCTCGCTCTCTGATCCTCGCTCTCTGATCCTCGCTCTCTGATCCTCGCTCTCTGATCCTCGCTCTCTGATCCTTACTCTCTGATCCTTACTCCCTGAACCTCACTGATTGATCCTCACTCTCTGATCCTCACTCTCTGCTTCTCATTGATTCATTGTCACCCTCTGATCCTCACTCTGATCTTCACCGACTCATCCTCACTGAATGATCCTCACTTTCTGATCCTCACTTTCTGATCCTCAATCTCTGATCCTCACTTTCTGTTCCCTACTCTCTGCTTCTCCTTGATGATGCTCACTCTCTGATCCTCAATCTCTGATCCCTACCCTCTGCTTCTCATTGATGATGCTCACTCTTTGATCCTCACTGATTGATCATCACAGATTGATCCTCAGTTACTGATCCTCTCTCTCTGATTCTCACTCTTTTCCTCACTTTCTCATCCTCACTCTGAACCTCACTGAATTGTCCTCACTCTCTGATCTTCACTGACTGATGCTCGCTCTCTGTTAATAACTCTCTGATCCTCACTCTCTGATCCTCACTCTCTGATCCTCACTCTCTGATCCTCACTCTCTGATCCTCACTCTCTGATCCTCAGTTACTCATCCTCAGTTACTCATCCTCATTTACTCATCCTCAGTTACTCATTCTCAGTTACTCATCTCTCTGATACACACTCTGTGATCCTCACTTTCTCACACTCGCTCCCTGAAACTCACTGATTGATCCTCACTCTGATCCTCATGCTCTGATCCTCACTTTCTCACCCTCACTCACTGAAACTCACTGATTGATCCTCACTCTCTGACCCTCTCTTTCTGACCCTCTCTTTCTGACCCTCTCTTTCTGACCCTCTCTTTCTGAACCTCTCTTTCTGACCCTCTCTTTCTGACCCTCTCTCTCTCTGACCCTCACTCTCTGACCTTCACTGATTGATCGTCACTGATTAATCCTCAGTTCCTCATCCTCTCTCACTGATTCTCACTCTGATCCTCACTTTCTCACCCTCACTTTGAACCTCACTGACTGGTCCTCACTCTTGATCTTCACTGACTGATGCTCGCTCTCTGATCCTCACTCTCTGATCCTCACTCTCTGATCCTCACTCTCTGATCCTCACTCTCTGATCCTCACTCTCTGATCCTCACTCTCTGATCCTCAGTTACTCATCCTCAGTTACTCATTCTCAGTTACTCATCCTCACTCTGATCCCCATGCTCTGATCCTCACTTTCTCACACTCACTCTCAGAAACTCATTGATTGATCCTCACTCTTTGATCCTCAGTGACTGATCCTCACTTTCTGATCATCTGACTAATTCTAATGATCTGATCCTCAATGTCTGATTCCCAATCTCTGCTCCTTGCTTTCTGATCCTCACTGTTTCATATGCTCTATCTGCTCCTCACTCTCTGACCCTCACTCTCTGTTCCTCACTCTCTGTTCCTCACTCTCTGTTCCTCACTCTCTGAACCTCACTCTCTGAACCTCACTCTCTGATCCTCACTGACCGTCCTACGTCTCTGATCCTCACTGATTTACCCTTATTACCTGAACCTCACTGTGTGATCCTCACTCTCTGTTTCTCATTGACTCATCGTCACTCTCTGATCTTCACCGCCTGATCCTCACTCTCTGAACCTCACTCTCTGATCCTCATTAATGATCCCTACTCTCTGCTTCTCATTGATGATGCTCACTTTCTGATCTTCAATCTCTGACCTTCATCGACTCATCCTCACTCTCCTCACTGACTGATCCTCAAATTCTGATCCTCACTCTCTGATACTCACTCTCTGATCCCTTTTCTCTGACTCACACTCACAGACTCTCACTCACTAATCCTCACCGACTGATCCTTATTCTCTGCATCTCACTGACTGATCGTCACTCACAGATCCTCATTTTCTAATCCCCACTCTCTGATCCCACTCTCTGATCCCACTCTCTGATCCCACTCTCTGATCCCCACTCTCTGATCCCCACTCTCTGATCCCCACTCTCTGATCCCCACTCTCTGATCCCCACTCTCTGATCCCCACTCTCTGATCCCCACTCTCTGACCCTCACCCTCTGATGCTCACTGTTATGATCCTCACTTTCAGATCCCTACGCTCTGCTTCAGGTTGATAGATTCTCACTCTGATCCTCAATCTTAGATCTTCACTTTCTGATCCTCACTTTCTGACCCTCACTTTCTGGCCCTCACTCTCTTGCCCTCACTCTCTGGCCCTCACTTTCTGGCCCTCACTCTCTGGCCCTCACTCTCTGGCCCTCACTGTCTGAGCCTCACTCTCTGATCCTCAGTTACTCATCCTCACTCTGATCCCCATGCTCTGATCCTCACTTTCTCACACTCACTCTCTGAAACGCACTGATTGATCCTCACTCTTTGATCCTCAGTGACTGATCCTCACTCTCTGATCATCTGACTAATTATAATGATCTGATCCTCTCTGTCTGATTCCTGATCTCTGCTCCTTGCTTTCTGATCCACACTGTTTCATCTGCTCTATCTGCTCCTCACTCTCTGAAACTCACTCTCTGACCCTCGGTCTCTGACCCTCACTCTCTGACCCTCACTCTCTGACCCTCACTCTCTGTTCCTCACTCTCTGACGCTCTTTTCGGACCCTCTCTATCTGACCCTCATTCTCTGACCCACACTCTCTGAACCACACTCTCTGACCCTCACTCTCTGACCTTCACTGATTGATCGTCACTGATTAATCCTCAGTTCCTCATCCTCTCTCTCTGATACTCACTCTGATCCTCACTTTCTCACCCTCACTCTGACCTTCACTGACTGGTCCTCACTCTCTGATCTTCACTGACTGATGCTCGCTCTCTGATCCTCACTCTCTGATCCTCACTCTCTGATCCTCACTCTCTGATCCTCACTCTCTGATCCTCACTCTCTGATCCTCACTCTCTGATCCTCACTCTCTGATCCTCAGTTACTCATCCTCAGTTACTCTTTCTCAGTTACTCATCCTCACTCTGATCCCCATGCTCTGATCCTCACTTTCTCACACTTTCTCTCTGAAACTCACTGATTGATTCTCACTCTTTGATCCTCAGGGACTGATCCTCACTCTCTGATCATCTGACTAATTCTAATTATCTGATCCTCACTGTCTCATTCCTAATCTCTGCTGCTTGCTTTCTGATTCTCGCTCTTTCATCTGCTCTATCTGTTCCTCACTCTCTGTTCCTCACTCTCTGTTCCTCACTCTCTGTTCCTCACTCTCTGTTCCTCACTCTCTGTTCCTCACTCTTTGTTCCTCACTCTTTGTTCCTCACTCTCTGTTCCTCACTCTCTGTTCCTCACTCTCTGTTCCTCACTCTCTGTTCCTCACTCTCTGTTCCTCACTCTCTGTTCCTCACTCTCTGTGAACCTCACTCTCTGAACCTCACTCTCTGAACCTCTCTCTCTGATCCTCACTGACCAGTCCTCGTTCTCTGATCCTCACTGTTTTACCCTTATTACCTGAACCTCACTGTTTGGTCCTCACTTCCAGATCCTCACTCTCTGTTTCTCATTGACTCCTCGTCACTCTCTGATCTTCACCGCCTGATCCTCACTCTCTGATCCTCACTCTCTGATCCTCACTCTCTGATCCTCACTCTCTGATCCTCACTCTCTGATCCTCACTCTCTGATCCCTCCTCTCCGCTTCTCATTGTTGATGCTCACTTTCTGATCCTCAATCTCTGACCTTCATCGACTCATCCTCACTCTCCTCACTGACTGATCCTCAAATTCTTATCCTCACTCTCTGATACTCACTCTCTGATCCCTTTTCTCTGACTCTCACTCAGTGACTCTCACTCACGAATCCTCACCGGCTGATCCTTATTCTCTGCATCTCACTGACTGATCGTCACTCACAGATCCTCATTTTCTAATCTCCACTCTCTGATCCCCCATATCTGGTCCCCACTCTCTGATTCCCACTCTCTGATCCCCACTCTCATATCCCCACTCTCTGATCCCCACTCTCTGATCCCCACTCTCTGATCCCCACTCTCTGATCCCCACTCTCTGATCCCCACTCTCTGAACCCAATCTCTGATCCCCACTCTCTGACCCTCACTCTCTGATGCTCACTGTTATGATCCTCACTTTCAGATCCCGACTCTCTGCTTCAGGTTGATTGATTCTCACTCTGATCCTCAATCTTTGATCCTCACTTTCTGACCCTCACTTTCTGACCCTGACTTTCTGACCCTCACTTTCTGACCCTCACTCTCTTGCCCTCACTCTCTTGCCCTCACTCTCTTGCCCTCACTCTCTTGCCCTCACTCTCTTGCCCTCACTCTCTTGCCCTCACTCTCTTGCCCTCATTCTCTGGCCCTCACTCTTTGGCCCTCACTCTTTGGCCCTCACTCTTTGGCCCTCACTCTTTGGCCCTCACTTTTTGGCCCTCACTCTTTGGCCCTCACTCTTTGGCCCTCACTCTCTGGCCCTCACTCTCTGGCCCTCAATCTTTGATCCTCACTCTCTTATCCTCAGTTACTCATCCTCACTCTGATCCCCATGCTCTGATCCTCACTTTCTCACACTCACTCTCTGAAACTCACTGATTGATCCTCACTCTTTGATCCTCAGTGACTGATCCTCACTCTCTGATCATCTGACTAATTCTAATGTCTGATCCTCACTGTCTGATTCCTAATCTCTGCTGCTTGCTTTCTGATCTTCGCTGTTTCATCTGCTTTATCTGCTCCACACTCTCTGCTCCTCACTCTCTGCTCCTCACTCTCTGCTCCTCACTCTCTGTTCCTCACTCTCTGTTCCTCACTCTCTGTTCCTCACTCTCTGTTCCTCACTCTCTGTTCCACACTCTCTGTTCCTCACTCTCTGTTCCTCTCTTTCTGAACCTCACTCTGTTCCTCAATCTCTGATCCTTACTCTCTGATCCTCACTGACCGGTCCTCATTCTCTGATCCTCACTGTTTTACCCTTATTACCTGAACCTCACTGTTTGATCCTCACTTCCAGATCCTCACTCTCTGTTTCTCATTGATTCATCATCACTCTCTGATCTTCACCGAGTGATCCTCACTCTCTGATCTTCACTTTGTGATCCTCACTCTTTGCTTCTTGTTGATGATGCTCATTTTCTGACCTTCATCGACTCATCCTCACTCTCCTCACTGACTGATCCTCACTCTCTGATACTCACTCTGATACTCTCTGATCCCTTTTCTCTGACTCTCACTCAGTGTTTCTCACTCACTAATCCTCACCGGCTGATCCTTATTCTCTGCATCTCACTGACTGATCGTCACTCACAGATCCTCATTTTCTAATCCCCACTCTCTGATCCCCACTCTCTGGTCCCCACTCTCTGGTCCCCATTCTCTGATCCCCACTCTCTGATCCCCACTCTCTGATCCCCACTCTCTGATCCCCACTCTCTGATCCCCACTCTCTGACCCTCAATCTCTGACGCTCACTGTTATGATCCTCACTTTCAGATCCCTACTCTCTGCGTCACATTGATTGATTCTCACTCTGATCCTCAATCTTTGATCCTCACTTTCTGATCCTCACTTTCTGACCGTCACTTTTTGACCCTCACTTTCTGACCCTCACTTTCTGACCCTCACTCTCTTGCCCTCACTCTCTTGCCCTCACTCTCTTGCCCTCATTTTCTGGCCCTCACTCTCTGGCCCTCACTGTCTGATCCTCACTCTCTGATCCTCTGTTACTCATCCTCACTCTGATCCCCATGCTCTGATCCTCACTTTCTCACACTCACTCTCTAAAACTCACTGATTGATCCTCACTCTTTGATCCTCAGTGACTGATCCTCACTCTCTGATCATCTGACTAATTCTAATGATCTGATCCTCACTGTCTGATTCCTAATGTCTGCTCCTTGCTTTCTGATCCTCACTGTTTCATCTGCTCTATCTGCTCCTCACTCTCTGTTCCTCACTCTCTGTTCCTCACTCTGTGTTCCTCACTCTCTGTTCCTCACTCTCTGTTCCTCGCTCTCTGTTCCTCGCTCTCTGAACCTCACTCTCTGAACCTCACTCTCTGAACCTCTCTCTCTGATCCTCACTGACCAGTCCTCGTTCTCTGATCCTCACTGTTTTACCCTTATTACCTGAACCTCACTGTTTGGTCCTCACTTCCAGATCCTCACTCTCTGTTTCTCATTGATTCATCATCACTCTCTGATCTTCACCGAGTGATCCTCACTCTCTGATCTTCACTTTGTGATCCTCACTCTTTGCTTCTTGTTGATGATGCTCATTTTCTGATCCTCAATCTCTGACCTTCATCGACTCATCCCCACTCTCCTCACTGACTGATCCTCACTCTCTGATACTCACTCTGATACTCTCTGATCCCTTTTCTCTGACTCTCACTCAGTGTTTCTCACTCACTAATCCTCACCGGCTGATCCTTATTCTCTGCATCTCACTGACTGATCGTCACTCACAGATCCTCATTTTCTAATCCCCACTCTCTGATCCCCACTCTCTGGACCCCACTTTCTGGTCCCCATTCTCTGATCCCCACTCTCTGATCCCCACTCTCTGATCCCCACTCTCTGATCCCCACTCTCTGATCCCCACTCTCTGATCCCCACTCTCTGATCCCCACTCTCTGATCCCCACTCTCTGACCCTCAATCTCTGACGCTCACTGTTATGATCCTCACTTTCAGATCCCTACTCTCTGCGTCACATTGATTGATTCTCACTCTGATCCTCAATCTTTGATCCTCACTTTCTGATCCTCACTTTCTGATCCTCACTTTCTGACCCTCACTTTCTGACCCTCACTCTCTTGCCCTCACTCTCTTGCCCTCACTCTCTTGCCCTCACTCTCTTGCCCTCACTCTCTTGCCCTCATTTTCTGGCCCTGACTCTCTGGCCCTCACTGTCTGATCCTCACTCTCTGATCCTCTGTTACTGATCCTCACTCTGATCCCCTTGCTCTGATCCTCACTTTCTCACACTCACTCTCTGAAACTCACTGATTGATCCTCACTCTTTGATCCTCAATGACTGATCCTCACTCTCTGATCATCTGACTAATTCTAATGATCTGATCCTCACTGTCTGATTCCTAATGTCTGCTCCTTGCTTTCTGATCCTCACTGTTTCATCTGCTCTATCTGCTCCTCACTCTCTGTTCCTCACTCTCTGTTCCTCACTCTGTGTTCCTCACTCTCTGTTCCTCACTCTCTGTTCCTCACTCTCTGTTCCTCACTCTCTGTTCCTCACTCTCTGTTCCTCACTCTCTGAACCTCACTCTCTGAACCTCACTCTCTGAACCTCACTCTCTGATCCTCACTGACCGTCCTACTTCTCTGATCCTCACTTTTTTACCCTTATTACATGAACCTCACTGTGTGGTCCTCACTCTCTGTTTCTCCTTGACTCATCATCACTCTCTGATCTTCACCGCCTGATCCTCACTCTCTGATCCTCACTCTCTGATCCTCACTTACTGATCCCTACTCTCTGCTTCTCATTGATGATGCTCACTTTCTGATCCTCAATCTCTGACCTTCATCGACTCATCCTCACTCTCCTCACTGACTGATCCTCAAATTCTGATCCTCACTCTCTGATACTCACTCTCTGATCCCTTTTCTCTGACTCACACTCACAGACTCTCACTCACTAATCCTCACCGACTGATCCTTATTCTCTGCATCTCACTGACTGATCGTCAATCACAGATCCTCATTTTCTAATCCCCACTCTCTGATCCCACTCTCTGATCCCACTCTCTGATCCCACTCTCTGATCCCCACTCTCTGATCCCCACTCTCTGACCCTCACCCTCTGATGCTCACTGTTATGATCCTCACTTTCAGATCCCTACGTTCTGCTTCAGGTTGATAGATTCTCACTCTGATCCTCAATCTTTGATCTTCACTTTCTGATCCTCACTTTCTGACCGTCACTTTCTGGCCCTCACTCTCTTGCCCTCACTCTCTTGCCCTCACTCTCTTGCCCTCACTCTCTGGCCCTCACTCTCTGGCCCTCACTCTCTGGCCCTCACTCTCTGGCCCTCACTCTCTGGCCCTCACCGTCTGATCCTCACTCTCTGATCCTCAGTTACTCATCCTCACTCTGATCCCCTTGTTCTGATCCTCACTTTCTCACACTCACTCTCTGAAACGCACTGATTGATCCTCACTCTTTGATCCTCAGTGACTGATCCTCACTCTCTGATCATCTGACTAATTATAATGATCTGATCCTCTCTGTCTGATTCCTGATCTCTGCTCCTTGCTTTCTGATCCACACTGTTTCATCTGCTCTATCTGCTCCTCACTCTCTGAAACTCACTCTCTTACCCTCAGTCTCTGACCCTCACTCTCTGACCCTCACTCTCTGACCCTCACTGTCTGACACTCACTCTCTGA
The DNA here is from genome assembly GCA_026770705.1 of Isurus oxyrinchus. Taxonomy (NCBI): domain Eukaryota; kingdom Metazoa; phylum Chordata; class Chondrichthyes; order Lamniformes; family Lamnidae; genus Isurus; species Isurus oxyrinchus. Next base: position 99,217,396 of record JANJGN010000010.1, read on the forward strand.
CCCTCACTCTCTGTTCCTCACTCTCTGACGCTCTTTTCTGACCCTCTCTATCTGACCATCACTCTCTGACCCTCACTCTCTGACCCTCACTCTCTGACCCTCGCTCTCTGACCCTCGCTCTCTGACCCTCACTCTCTGACCCTCACTCTCTGACCCTCACTCTCTGACCCTCACTCTCTGACCCTCACTCTCTGACCCTCACTCTCTGACCCTCACTGATTGATCGTCACTGATTAATCCTCAGTTCCTCATCCTCTCTCTCTGATTCTCACTCTGATCCTCACTTTCTCACCCTCACTCTGACCTTCACTGACTGGTCCTCACTCTCTGATCTTCACTGACTGATGCTCGCTCTCTGATCCTCACTCTCTGATCCTCACTCTATGATCCTCACTCTCTGATCCGCAGTTACTCATCCTCAGTTACTCATTCTCAGTTACTCATCCTCACTCTGATCCCCATGCTCTGATCCTCACTTTCTCACACTTACTCTCTGAAACTCACTGATTGATCCTCACTCTTTGATCCTCAGTGACTGATCCTCACTCTCTGATCATCTGACTAATTCTAATTATCTGATCCTCACTGTCTCATTCCTAATCTCTGCTGCTTGCTTTCTGATCCTCGCTCTTTCATCTGCTCTATCTGCTCCTCACTCTCTGTTCCTCACTCTCTGTTCCTCACTCTGTGTTCCTCACTCTGTGTTCCTCACTCTGTGTTCCTCACTCTCTGTTCCTCACTCTCTGTTCCTCACTCTCTGTTCCTCGCTCTCTGAACCTCACTCTCTGAACCTCACTCTCTGAACCTCTCTCTCTGATCCTCACTGACCAGTCCTCGTTCTCTGATCCTCACTGTTTTACCCTTATTACCTGAACCTCACTGTTTGGTCCTCACTTCCAGATCCTCACTCTCTGTTTCTCATTGACTCCTCGTCACTCTCTGATCTTCACCGCCTGATCCTCACTCTCTGATCCTCACTCTCTGATCCTCACTCTCTGATCCTCACTCTCTGATCCTCACTCTCTGATCCTCACTTTCTGATCCCTACTCTCCGCTTCTCATTGTTGATGCTCACTTTCTGATCCTCAATCTCTGACCTTCATCTACTCATCCTCACTCTCCTGACTGACTGATCCTCAAATTCTTATCCTCACTCTCTGATTCCCCATATCTGGTCCCCACTCTCTGATCCCCACTCTCTGATCCCCACTCTCTGATCCCCACTCTCTGATCCCCACTCTCTGATCCCCACTCTCTGATCCCCACTCTCTGATCCCCACTCTCTGAACCCAATCTCTGATCCCCACTCTCTGACCCTCACTCTCTGACGCTCACTGTTATGATCCTCACTTTCAGATCCCGACTCTCTGCTTCAGGTTGATTGATTCTCACTCTGATCCTCAATCTTTGATCCTCACTTTCTGATCCTCACTTTCTGACCCTGACTTTCTGACCCTCACTTTCTGACCCTCACTCTCTTGCCCTCACTCTCTGGCCCTCACTCTCTGGCCCTCACTCTCTGGCCCTCACTCTCTGGCCCTCACTCTCTGGCCCTCACTCTCTGGCCCTCACTCTCTGGCCCTCACTCTCTGGCCCTCACTCTTTGATCCTCACTCTCTTATCCTCAGTTACTCATCCTCACTCTGATCCCCATGCTCTGATCCTCACTTTCTCACACTCACTCTCTGAAACTCACTGATTGATCCTCACTCTTTGATCCTCAGTGACTGATCCTCACACTCTGATCATCTGACTAATTCTAATGTCTGATCCTCACTGTCTGATTCCTAATCTCTGCTGCTTGCTTTCTGATCTTCGCTGTTTCATCTGCTCTATCTGCTCCACACTCTCTGCTCCTCACTCTCTGCTCCTCACTCTCTGTTCCTCACTCTCTATTCCTCACTCTCTGTTCCTCACTCTCTGTTCCTCACTCTCTGTTCCTCACTCTCTGTTCCTCACTCTCTGTTCCTCACTCTCTGTTCCTCACTCTCTGTTCCTCTCTTTCTGAACCTCACTCTGTTCCTCACTCTCTGATCCTTACTCTCTGATCCTCACTGTTTTACCCTTATTAACTGAACCTCACTGTGTGATTCTCACTTCCAGACCCTCACTCTCTGTTTCTCATTGATTCATCATCACTCTCTGATCTTCACCGAGTGATCCTCACTCTCTGATCTTCACTTTGTGATCCTCACTTTTTGCTTCTTGTTGATGATGCTCATTTTCTGATCCTCAATCTCTGACCTTCATCGACTCATCCTCACTCTCCTCACTGACTGATCCTCACTCTCTGATACTCACTCTGATACTCTCTGATCCCTTTTCTCTGACTCTCACTCAGTGTTTCTCACTCACTAATCCTCACCGGCTGATCCTTATTCTCTGCATCTCACTGACTGATCGTCACTCACAGATCCTTATTTTCTAATCCCCACTCTCTGATCCCCACTCTCTGGTCCCCACTCTCTGGTCCCCACTCTCTGGTCCCCATTCTCTGATCCCCACTCTCTGATCCCCACTCTCTGATCCCCACTCTCTGATCCCCACTCTCTGATCCCCACTCTCTGATCCCCACTCTCTGATCCCCACTCTCTGATCCCCACTCTCTGATCCCCACCCTCTGATCCCCACTCTCTGACCCTCACTCTCTGACGCTCACTGTTATGGTCCTCACTTTCAGATCCCTACTCTCTGCGTCACATTGATTGATTCTCACTCTGATCCTCAATCTTTGATCCTCACTTTCTGATCCTCACTTTCTGACGGTCACTTTTTCACCCTCACTTTCTGACCCTCACTTTCTGACCCTCACTCTCTTGCCCTCACTCTCTTGCCCTCATTTTCTGGCCCTCACTCTCTGGCCCTCACTGTCTGATCCTCACTCTCTGATCCTCTGTTACTCATCCTCACTCTGATCCCCTTGCTCTGATCCTCACTTTCTCACACTCACTCTCTGAAACGCACTGATTGATCCTCACTCTTTGATCCTCAGTGACTGATCCTCACTCTCTGATCATCTGACTAATTCTAATGATCTGATCCTCACTGTCTGATTCCTAATCTCTGCTCCTTGCTTTCTGATCCTCACTGTTTCATATGCTCTATCTGCTCCTCACTCTCTGACCCTCACTCTCTGTTCCTCAGTCTCTGATGCTCTCTATCTGACCCTCACTCTCTGTTCCTCACTCTCTGAACCTCACTCTCTGAACCTCACTCTCTGAACCTCACTCTCTGAACCTCACTGACCGTCCTACTTCTCTGATCCTCACTGTTTTACCCTTATTACATGAACCTCACTGTGTGATCCTCACTCTCTGTTTCTCCTTGACTCATCATCACTCTCTGATCTTCACCGCCTGATCCTCACTCTCTGATCCTCACTCTCTGATCCTCACTTACTGATCCCTACTCTCTGCTTCTCATTGATGATGCTCACTTTCTGATCCTCAATCTCTGACCTTCATCGCTCATCCTCACTCTCCTCACTGACTGATCCTCAAATTCTGATCCTCACTCTCTGATACTCACTCTCTGATCCCTTTTCTCTGACTCACACTCACAGACTCTCACTCACTAATCCTCACCGACTGGTCCTTATTCTCTGCATCTCACTGACTGATCGTCAATCACAGATCCTCATTTTCTAATCCCCACTCTCTGATCCCACTCTCTGATCCCACTCTCTGATCCCACTCTCTGATCCCACTCTCTGATCCCACTCTCTGATCCCCACTCTCTGATCCCCACTCTCTGACCCTCACCCTCTGATGCTCACTGTTAAGATCCTCACTTTCAGATCCCTACGTTCTGCTTCAGGTTGATAGATTCTCACTCTGATCCTCAATCTTTGATCTTCACTTTCTGATCCTCACTTTCTGACCCTCACTTTCTGGCCCTCACTCTCTTGCCCTCACTCTCTTGCCCTCACTCTCTGGCCCTCACTCTCTGGCCCTCACTCTCTGGCCCTCACTCTCTGGCCCTCACTCTCTGGCCCTCACTCTCTGGCCCTCACTCTCTGGCCCTCACTCTCTGGCCCTCACTGTCTGATCCTCACTCTCTGATCCTCAGTTACTCATCCTCACTCTGATCCCCTTGCTCTGATCCTCACTTTCTCACACTCACTCTCTGAAACGCACTGATTGATCCTCACTCTTTGATCCTCAGTGACTGATCCTCACTCTCTGATCATCTGACTAATTATAATGATCTGATCCTCTCTGTCTGATTCCTGATCTCTGCTCCTTGCTTTCTGATCCACACTGTTTCATCTGCTCTATCTGCTCCTCACTCTCTGAAACTCACTCTCTTACCCTCAGTCTCTGACCCTCACTCTCTGACCCTCACTCTCTGACCCTCACTGTCTGACCCTCACTCTCTGACCCTCACTCTCTGACCCTCACTCTCTGTTCCTCACTCTCTGACGCTCTTTTCTGACCCTCTCTATCTGACCATCACTCTCTGACCCTCACTCTCTGACCCTCACTGTCTGACCCTCACTCTCTGACCCTCACTCTCTGACCCTCACTCTCTGACCCTCACTCTCTGAGCCTCACTGATTGATCGTCACTGATTAATCCTCAGTTCCTCATCCTCTCTCTCTGATTCTCACTCTGATCCTCACTTTCTCACCCTCACTCTGACCTTCACTGACTGGTCCTCACTCTCTGATCTTCACTGACTGATGCTCGCTCTCTGATCCTCACTCTCTGATCCTCACTCTATGATCCTCACTCTCTGATCCTCACTCTCTGATCCGCAGTTACTCATCCTCAGTTACTCATTCTCAGTTACTCATCCTCACTCTGATCCCCATGCTCTGATCCTCACTTTCTCACACTTACTCTCTGAAAGTCACTGATTGATCCTCACTCTTTGATCCTCAGGGACTGCTCCTCACTCTCTGATCATCTGACTAATTCTAATTATCTGATCCTCACTGTCTCATTCCTAATCTCTGCTGCTTGCTTTCTGATCCTCGCTCTTTCATCTGCTCTATCTGCTCCTCACTCTCTGTTCCTCACTCTCTGTTCCTCACTCTGTGTTCCTCACTCTCTGTTCCTCACTCTCTGTTCCTCACTCTCTGTTCCTCACTCTCTGTTCCTCACTCTCTGTTCCTCGCTCTCTGAACCTCACTCTCTGAACCTCACTGTCTGAACCTCTCTCTCTGATCCTCACTGACCAGTCCTCGTTCTCTGATCCTTACTGTTTTACCCTTATTACCTGAACCTCACTGTTTGGTCCTCACTTCCAGATCCTCACTCTCTGTTTCTCATTGACTCCTCGTCACTCTCTGATCTTCACCGCATGATCCTCACTCTCTGATCCTCACTCTCTGATCCTCACTCTCTGATCCTCACTCTCTGATCCTCACTTTCTGATCCCTACTCTCCGCTTCTCATTGTTGATGTTCACTTTCTGATCCTCAATCTCTGACCTTCATCGACTCATCCTCACTCTCCTCACTGACTGATCCTCAAATTCTTATCCTCACTCTCTGATTCCCCATATCTGGTCCCCACTCTCTGATCCCCACTCTCTGATCCCCACTCTCTGATCCCCACTCTCTGATCCCCACTCTCTGATCCCCACTCTCTGATCCCCACTCTCTGATCCCCACTCTCTGATCCCCACTCTCTGATCCCCACTCTCTGATCCCCACTCTCTGATCCCCACTCTCTGAACCCAATCTCTGATCCCCACTCTCTGACCCTCACTCTCTGACGCTCACTGTTATGATCCTCACTTTCAGATCCCGACTCTCTGCTTCAGGTTGATTGATTCTCACTCTGATCCTCAATCTTTGATCCTCACTTTCTGACCCTCACTTTCTGACCCTGACTTTCTGACCCTCACTTTCTGACCCTCACTCTCTTGCCCTCACTCTCTTGCCCTCACTCTCTTGCCCTCACTCTCTTGCCCTCACTCTCTGGCCCTCACTCTCTGGCCCTCACTCTCTGGCCCTCACTCTCTGGCCCTCACTCTCTGGCCCTCACTCTTTGATCCTCACTCTCTTATCCTCAGTTACTCATCCTCACTCTGATCCCCATGCTCTGATCCTCACTTTCTCACACTCACTCTCTGAAACTCACTGATTGATCCTCACTCTTTGATCCTCAGTGACTGATCCTCACACTCTGATCATCTGACTAATTCTAATGTCTGATCCTCACTGTCTGATTCCTAATCTCTGCTGCTTGCTTTCTGATCTTCGCTGTTTCATCTGCTCTATCTGCTCCACACTCTCTGTTCCTCACTCTCTGCTCCTCACTCTCTGTTCCTCACTCTCTGTTCCTCACTCTCTGTTCCTCACTCTCTGTTCCTCACTCTCTGTTCCTCACTCTCTGTTCCTCACTCTCTGTTCCTCTCTTTCTGAACCTCACTCTCTGATCCTTACTCTCTGATCCTCACTGACCGGTCCTCATTCTCTGATCCTCACTGTTTTACCCTTATTAACTGAACCTCACTGTGTGATCCTCACTTCCAGACCCTCACTCTCTGTTTCTCATTGATTCATCATCACTCTCTGATCTTCACCGAGTGATCCTCACTCTCTGATCTTCACTTTGTGATCCTCACTTTTTGCTTCTTGTTGATGATGCTCATTTTCTGATCCTCAATCTCTGACCTTCATCGACTCATCCTCACTCTCCTCACTGACTGATCCTCACTCTCTGATACTCACTCTGATACTCTCTGATCCCTTTTCTCTGACTCTCACTCAGTGTTTCTCACTCACTAATCCTCACCGGCTGATCCTTATTCTCTGCATCTCACTGACTGATCGTCACTCACAGATCCTCATTTTCTAATCCCCACTCTCTGGTCCCCACTCTCTGGTCCCCACTCTCTGGTCCCCACTCTCTGGTCCCCACTCTCTGGTCCCCACTCTCTGGTCCCCACTCTCTGATCCCCACTCTCTGATCCCCACTCTCTGATCCCCACTCTCTGATCCCCACTCTCTGACCCTCACTCTCTGACGCTCACTGTTATGGTCCTCATTTTCAGATCCCTACTCTCTGCGTCACATTGATTGATTCTCACTCTGATCCTCAATCTTTGATCCTCACTTTCTGATCCTCACTTTCTGACGGTCACTTTTTCACCCTCACTTTCTGACCCTCACTTTCTGACCCTCACTCTCTTGCCCTCACTCTCTTGCCCTCACTCTCTTGCCCTCATTTTCTGGCCCTCACTCTCTGGCCCTCACTGTCTGATCCTCACTCTCTGATCCTCTGTTACTCATCCTCACTCTGATCCCCTTGCTCTGATCCTCACTTTCTCACACTCACTCTCTGAAACGCACTGATTGATCCTCACTCTTTGATCCTCAGTGACTGATCCTCACTCTCTGATCATCTGACTAATTCTAATGATCTGATCCTCACTGTCTGATTCCTAATCTCTGCTCCTTGCTTTCTGATCCTCACTGTTTCATATGCTCTATCTGCTCCTCACTCTCTGACCCTCACTCTCTGACCCTCACTCTCTGACCCTCACTCTCTGACCCTCACTCTCTGTTCCTCACTCTCTGATGCTCTCTATCTGACCCTCACTCTCTGACCCTCACTCTCTGACCCTCGCTCTCTGACCCTCACTTTCTCACACTTACTCTCTGAAACTCACTGATTGATCCTCACTCTTTGATCCTCAGGGACTGATCCTCACTCTCTGATCATCTGACTAATTCTAATTATCTGATCCTCACTGTCTCATTCCTAATCTCTGCTCCTTGTTTTCTGAACCTCACTGTTTCATCTGCTCTATCTGCTCCTCACTCTCTGACCCTCACTCTCTGTTCCTCACTCTCTGTTCCTCACTCTCTGTTCCTCACTCTCTGTTCCTCACTTTCTGTTCCTACTCTCTGTTCCTCACTCTCTGTTCCTCATTCTCTGTTCCTCACTCTCTGTTCCTCACTCTCTGAACCTCTCTCTCTGATCCTCACTGACCAGTCCTCGTTCTCTGATCCTCACTGTTTTACCCTTATTACCTGAACCTCACTGTTTGATCCTCACTTCCAGATCCTCACTCTCTGTTTCTCATTGATTCATCATCAGTCTCTGATCATTACCGAGTGATCCTCACTCTCTGATCTTCACTTTCTGATCCTCACTCTCTGCTTCTCATTGATGATGCTCACTTTCTGATCCTCAATCTCTGACCTTCATCGACTCATCCTCAGTCTCCTCACTGACTGATCCTCACTGTCTGATACTCACTCTCTGATACTCTCTGATCCCTTTTTTCTGACTCACACTCACTGACTCTCACTCACTAATCCTCACCGACTGATCCTTATTCTCTGCATCTCACTGACTGATCGTCACTCACAGATCCTCACTCACAGCTCCTCATTTTCTAATACCCACTCTCTGATCCCCACTCTCTGATTTCCATTCTCTGATCCCCACTCTCTGATCCCCACTCTCTGATCCCCACTCTCTGATCCCCACTCTCTGATCCCCACTCTCTGATCCCCACTCTCTGATCCCCACTCTCTGATCCCCACTCTCTGATCCCCACTCTCTGATCCCCACTCTCTGGCCCTCACTCTCTGACGCTCACTGTTATGATCCTCACTTTCAGATCCCTACTCTCTGCTTCAGGTTGATTGATTCACACACTGATCCTCAATCTTTGATCATCACTCTCTGATCCTCACTTTCTGACGTTCACTTTCTGACCCTCACTTTCTGACCCTCCCTTTCTGACCCTCACTCTCTGGCCCTCACTCTCAGGCCCTCACTCTCTGGCCCTCACTCTCTGGCCCTCACTCTCTGGCCCTCACTCTCTGGCCCTCACTCTCTGGCACTCACACTCTGATCCTCACTCTCTGATCCTCAGTTACTCATCCTCACTCTGATCCCCATGCTCTGATCCTCACTTTCTCACACTCACTCTCTGAAACTCACTGATTGATCCTCACTCTTTGATCCTCAGTGACTGATCCTCACTCTCTGATCATCTGCCTAATTCTAATGATCTGATCCTCACTGTCTGATTCCTAATCTCTGCTCCTTGCTTTCTGATCCTCACTGTTTCATCTGCTCTATCTGCTCCTCACTCTCTGTTCCTCACTCTCTGTTCCTCACTCTCTGTTCCTCACTCTCTGTTCCTCACTCTCTGTTCCTCACTCTCTGTTCCTCACTCTCTGTTCCTCACTCTCTGTTCCTCACTCTCTGTTCCTCACTCTCTGAACCTCACTCTCTGAACCTCTCTCTGATCCTCACTGACCAGTCCTCGTTCTCTGATCCTCACTGTTTTACCCTTATTACCTGAACCTCACTGTTTGATCCTCACTTCCAGATCCTCACTCTCTGTTTCTCATTGACTCATCGTCACTCTCTGATCTTCACCGCCTGATCCTCACTCTCTGATCCTCACTCTCTGATCCTCACTCTCTGATCCTCGCTCTCTGATCCTCACTCTCTGATCCTCACTTTCTGATCCCTACTCTCTGCTTCTCATTGATGATGCTCACTTTCTGATCCTCAATCTCTGACCTTCATTGACTTATCCTCACTCTCCTCACTGACTGATCCTTAAATTCTTATATTCACTCTCTGATACTCAGTCTCTGATCCCTTTTCTCTGACTCTCACTCAGTGACTCTCACTCACTAATCCTCACCGGCTGATTCTTATTCTCTGCATCTCACTGACTGATCGTCACTCACAGATCCTCATGTTCTAATCCCCACTCTCTGATCCCCACTCTCTGGTCCCCATTCTCTGATCCCCACTGTCTGATCCCCACTCTCTGATCCCCACTCTCTGATCCCCACTCTATAATCCCCACGCTCTGATCCCCACTCTCTGACCCTCACTCTCTGACCCTCATTGTTTTGATCCTCACTTTCAGATCCCTACTCTCTGCTTCAGGTTGATTGATTCTCACTCTGATCCTCAATCTTTGACCCTCACTTTCTGACCCTCACTTTCTGACCCTCACTTTCTGACCCTCACTTTCTGACCCTCACTTTCTGACCCGCACTTTCTGACCCTCACTCTCTTGCCCTCACTCTCTTGCCCTCACTCTCTTCCACTCACTCTCTGGCCCTCAATCTCTGGCCCTCAATCTCTGGCCCTCAATCTCTGGCCCTCAATCTCTGGCCCTCAATCTCTGGCCCTCAATCTCTGGCCCTCAATCTCTGGCCCTCACTCTCTGGCCCTCAATCTCTGGCCCTCACTCTTTCATCCTCACTCTCTTATCCTCAGTTACTCATCCTCACTCTGATCCCCATGCTCTGATCCTCACTTTCTCACACTCACTCTCTGAAACTCACTGATTGATCCTCACTCTTTGATCCTCAGTGACTGATCCTCACTCTCTGATCATCTGACTAATTCTAATGATCTGATCCTCACTGTCTGATTCCTAATCTCTGCTCCTTGCTTTCTGATCCTCACTGTTTCATCTGCTCTATCAGCTCCTCACTCTCTGTTCCTCACTCTCTGTTCCTCACTCTCTGTTCCTCACTCTCTGTTCCTCACTCTCTGTTCCTCATTCTCTGTTCCTCACTCTCTGATCCTCACTCTCTGATCCTCACTCTCTGATCCTCACTCTCTGATCCTCACTGACTGGTCCTCATTCTCTGATTCTCACTGTTTTACCCTTATTACCTGAACCTCACTGTTTGATCCTCACTTCCAGATCCTCACTCTTTGTTTCTCATTGATTCATCATCACTCTCTGATCTTCAGCGACTGATCCTCACTCTCTGATCCTCACTCTCTGATCCTCACTCTCTGATCCTCACTTTCTGATCCCTACTCTCTGCATCTCCTTGATGATGCTCACTTTTCGATCCTCACTGATCATCACAGATTGATCCACATTTACTGATCCTCTCCCGCTGATTCTCACGCTGTTCCTCACTTTCTCATCCTCACTCTGAACCTCACTGAATTGTACTCACTCTCTGAGCTTCACTGACTGATGCTTGCCTCTGTTCATAACTCTCTGATCCTCACTGTCTGATCCTCACTCTATGATCCTCACTCTATGATCCTCAGTTACTCATCCTCAGTTACTCATCCGCAGTTACTCATCCTCAGTTACTCATCCTCAGTTACTCATTCTCAGTTACTCATCTCTCTGAAACACACTCTGTGATCCTCACTTTCTCACACTCATTCTCTGAAACTCACTGATTGATCCTCACTCTGATCCTCATGCTCTGATCCTCACTTTCTCACCCTCACTCACTGAAACTCACTGATTGACCCTCACTCTCTGACCCTCACTCTCTGACCCTCACTCTCTGAACCTCACTCTCTGACCCTCACTCTCTGACCCTCACTCTCTGACCCTCACTCTCTGACCCTCACTCTCTGACCCTCTCTTTCTGACCCTCTCTTTCTGACCCTCTCTTTCTGACCCTCACTCTCTGACCCTCACTCTCTGACCTTCACTGATTGATCGTCACTGATTAATCCTCAGTTCCTCATCCTCTCTCTCTGATTCTCACTCTGATCCTCACTTTCTCACCCTCACTCTGACCCTCACTGACTGGTCCTCACTCTCTGATCTTCACTGACTGATGCTCGCTCTCTGATCCTCACTCTCTGATCCTCAGTTACTCATCCTCAGTTACTCATTCTCAGTTACTCATCCTCACTCTGATCCCCATGCTCTGATCCTCACTTTCTCACACTCACTCTCTGAAACTCACTGATTGATCCTCACTCCTTGATCCTCAGTGATTGATCCTCACTCTCTGATCATCTGACTAATTCTAATGATCTGATCCTCACTGTCTGATTCCTAATCTCTGCTCCTTGCTTTCTGATCCTCACTGTTTCATCTGCTCTATCTGCTCCTCACTCTCTGTTCCTCACTCTCTGTTCCTCACTCTCTGTTCCTCACTCTCTGTTCCTCACTCTCTGTTCCTCACTCTCTGTTCCTCACTCTCTGATCCTCACTCTCTGATCCTCACTGACCGGTCCTCATTCTCTGATCCTCACTATTTTCCCCTTATTACCTGATCCTCACTGTTTGATCCTCACTTCCAGATCCTCACTCTCTTTTTCTCATTGATTCATCATCATTCTCTGATCTTCACCGAGTGATCCTCACTCTCTGATCTTCACTTTCTGATCCTCGCTCTCTGCTTCTCATTGATGATGCTCATTTTCTGATCCTCAATCTCTGACCTTCATCGACTCATCCTCACTCTCCTCACTGACTGATCCTCACTCTCTGATACTCACTCTGATACTCTCTGATCCCTTTTCTCTGACTCTCACTCACTGACTCTCACTCACTAATCCTCACCGACTGATCCTAATGCTCTGCATCTCACTGACTGATCGTCACTCACAGATCCTCACTCACAGATCCTCATTTTCTAATACCCACTCTCATGATACCCACTCTCTGATCCCCACTCTCTGACCCTCACTCTCTGACGCTCACTGTTATGATCCTCACTTTCAGATCCCTACTCTCTGCTTCAGGTTGATTGATTCACACTCTGATCCTCAATCTTTGATCCTCACTCTCTGATCTTCCCTTTCTGACCCTCCCTTTCTGACCCTCAGTTTCTGACCCTCAGTTTCTGACCCTCCCTTTCTGACCCTCACTTCCTGACCCTCACTCTCTGGCCCTCACTCTTTGGCCCTCACTCTTTGGCCCTCACTCTCTGGCCCTCACTCTCTGGCCCTCACTCTCTGGCCCTCACTCTCTGGCCCTCACTCTCTGGCCCTCACTGTCTGATCCTCACTCTCTGATCCTCAGTTACTCATCCTCACTCTGATCCCCTTGCTCTGATCCTCACTTTCTCACACTCACTCTCTGAAACGCACTGATTGATCCTCACTCTCTGATCCTCAGTGACTGATCCTCACTCTCTGATCATCTGACTAATTAGAATGATCTGATCCTCTCTGTCTGATTCCTGATCTCTGCTCCTTGCTTTCTGATCCTCACTGTTTCATCTGCTCTATCTGCTCCTCACTCTCTGAAACTCACTCTCTTACCATCAGTCTCTGACCCTCACTCTCTGACCCTCACTCTCTGACCCTCACTCTCTGACCCTCACTCTCTGACCCTCACTCTCTGTTCCTCACTCTCTGACGCTCTTTTCTGACCCTCTCTATCTGACCCTCACTCTCTGACCCTCACTCTCTGACCCTCACTCTCTGACCCTCACTCTCTGACCCTCACTCTCTGACCCTCACTCTCTGACCCTCACTCTCTGACCCGCACTCTCTGACCCTCACTCTCTGACCCTCACTGATTGATCGTCACTGATTAATCCTCAGTTCCTCATCCTCTCTCTCTGATTTTCACTCTGATCCTCACTTTCTCACCCTCACTCTGACCTTCACTGACTGGTCCTCACTCTCTGATCTTCACTGACTGATGCTCGCTCTCTGATCCTCACTCTATGATCCTCACTCTATGATCCTCACTCTCTGATCCTCACTCTCTGATCCTCACTCTCTGATCCGCAGTTACTCATCCTCAGTTACTCATTCTCAGTTACTCATCCTCACTCTGATCCCCATGCTCTGATCCTCACTTTCTCACACTTACTCTCTGAAACTCACTGATTGATCCTCACTCTTTGATCCTCAGGGACTGATCCTCACTCTCTGATCATCTGACTAATTCTAATTATCTGATCCTCACTGTCTCATTCCTAATCTCTGCTGCTTGCTTTCTGATCCTCGCTCTTTCATCTGCTCTATCTGCTCCTCACTCTCTGTTCCTCACTCTGTGTTCCTCACTCTGTGTTCCTCACTCTCTGTTCCTCACTCTCTGTTCCTCACTCTCTGTTCCTCACTCTCTGTTCCTCGCTCTCTGAACCTCACTCTCTGAACCTCACTCTCTGAACCTCACTGACCAGTCCTCGTTCTCTGATCCTCACTGTTTTACCCTTATTACCTGAACCTCACTGTTTGGTCCTCACTTCCAGATCCTCACTCTCTGTTTCTCATTGACTCCTCGTCACTCTCTGAGCTTCACCGCCTGATCCTCACTCTCTGATCCTCACTCTCTGATCTTCACTCTCTGATCCTCACTCTCTGATCCTCACTCTCTGATCCTCACTTTCTGATCCCTACTCTCCGCTTCTCATTGTTGATGCTCACTTTCTGATCCTCAATCTCTGACCTTCATCGACTCATCCTCACTCTCCTCACTGACTGATCCTCAAATTCTTATCCTCACTCTCTGATACTCACTCTCTGATCCCTTTTCTCTGACTCTCACTCAGTGACTCTCACTAACGAATCCTCACCGGCTGATCCTTATTCTCTGCATCTCACTGACTGATCGTCACTCACTGATCCTCATTTTCTAATCCCCACTCTCTGATTCACCATATCTGGTCCCCACTCTCTGATCCCCACTCTCTGATCCCCACTCTCTGATCCCCACTCTCTGATCCCCACTCTCTGAACCCAATCTCTGATCCCCACTCTCTGACCCTCACTCTCTGACGTTCACTGTTATGATCCTCACTTTCAGATCCCGACTCTCTGCTTCAGGTTGATTGATTCTCACACTGATCCTCAATCTTTGATCCTCACTTTCTGACCCTCACTTTCTGACCCTGACTTTCTGACCCTCACTTTCTGACCCTCACTTTCTTGCCCTCACTCTCTTGCCCTCACTCTCTTGCCCTCATTCTCTGGCCCTCACTCTCTGGCCCTCACTCTCTGGCCCTCACTCTCTGGCCCTCACTCTCTGGCCCTCACTCTCTGGCCCTCACTGTCTGATCCTCACTCTCTTATCCTCAGTTACTCATCCTCACTCTGATCCCCATGCTCTGATCCTCACTTTCTCACACTCACTCTCTGAAACTCACTGATTGATCCTCACTCTTTGATCCTCAGTGACTGATCCTCACACTCTGATCATCTGACTAATTCTAATGTCTGATCCTCACTGTCTGATTCCTAATCTCTGCTGCTTGCTTTCTGATCTTCGCTGTTTCATCTGCTCTATCTGCTCCACACTCTCTGCTCCTCACTCTCTGCTCCACACTCTCTGCTCCTCACTCTCTGCTCCTCACTCTCTGTTCCTCACTCTCTATTCCTCACTCTCTATTCCTCACTCTCTGTTCCTCACTCTCTGTTCCTCACTCTCTGTTCCTCACTCTCTGTTCCTCACTCTCTGTTCCTCACTCTCTGTTCCTCACTCTCTGTTCCTCTCTTTCTGAACCTCACTCTGTTCCTCACTCTCTGATCCTTACTCTCTGATCCTCACTGACCGGTCCTCATTCTCTGATCCTCACTGTTTTACCCTTATTAACTGAACCTCACTGTGTGATCCTCACTTCCAGACCCTCACTCTCTGTTTCTCATTGATTCATCATCACTCTCTGATCTTCACCGAGTGATCCTCACTCTCTGATCTTCACTTTGTGATCCTCACTTTTTGCTTCTTGTTGATGATGCTCATTTACTGATCCTCAATCTCTGACCTTCATCGACTCATCCTCACTCTCCTCACTGACTGATCCTCACTCTCTGATACTCACTCTGATACTCTCTGATCCCTTTTCTCTGACTCTCACTCAGTGTTTCTCACTCACTAATCCTCACCAGCTGATCCTTATTCTCTGCATCTCACTGACTGATCGTCACTCACAGATCCTCATTTTCTAATCACCACTCTCTGATCCCCACTCTCTGGTCCCCACTCTCTGGTCCCCACTCTCTGGTCCCCATTCTCTGATCCCCACTCTCTGATCCCCACTCTCTGATCCCCACTCTCTGATCACCACTCTCTGATCCCCACTCTCTGATCCCCACTCTCTGACCCTCACTCTCTGACGCTCACTGTTATGGTCCTCACTTTCAGATCCCTACTCTCTGCGTCACATTGATTGATTCTCACTCTGATCATCAATCTTTGATCCTCACTTTCTGATCCTCACTTTCTGACCGTCACTTTTTCACCCTCACTTTCTGACCCTCACTTTCTGACCCTCACTCTCTTGCCCTCACTCTCTTGCCCTCACTCTCTTGCCCTCACTCTCTTGCCCTCATTTTCTGGCCCTCACTCTCTGGCCCTCACTGTCTGATCCTCACTCTCTGATCCTCTGTTACTCATCCTCACTCTGATCCCCTTGCTCTGATCCTCACTTTCTCACACTCACTCTCTGAAACGCACTGATTGATCCTCACTCTTTGATCCTCAGTGACTGATCCTCACTCTCTGATCATCTGACTAATTCTAATGATCTGATCCTCACTGTCTGATTCCTAATCTCTGCTCCTTGCTTTCTGATCCTCACTGTTTCATATGCTCTATCTGCTCCTCACTCTCTGACCCTCACTCTCTGACCCTCACTCTCTGACCCTCACTCTCTGTTCCTCACTCTCTGATGCTCTCTATCTGACCCTCACTCTCTGACCCTCACTCTCTGACCCTCGCTCTCTGACCCTCGCTCTCTGACCCTCGCTCTCTGACCCTCGCTCTCTGACCCTCACTCTCTGACCCTTACTCTCTGACCCTCACTCTGTGACCTTTACTGATTGATCGTCACTGATTAATCCTCAGTTCCTCATCCTCTCTCTCTGATTCTCACTCTGATCCTCACTTTCTCACCCTCACTCTGAACCTCACTGACTGGTCCTCACTCTCTGATCTTCACTGACTGATGCTCGCTCTCTGATCCTCACTCTCTGATCCTCACTCTCTGATCCTCACTCTCTGATCCTCAGTTACTCATCCTCAGTTACTCATTCTCAGTTACTCATCCTCACTCTGATCCCTATGCTCTGATCCTCACTTTCTCACACTTAGTCTCTGAAACTTACTGATTGATCCTCACTCTTTGATCCTCAGTGACTGATCCTCACTCTCTGATCATCTGACTAATTCTAATGATCTGATCCTCACTGTCTGATTCCTAATCTCTGCTCCTTGCTTTCTGATCCTCACTGTTTCATCTGCTCTATCTGCTCCTCACTCTCTGCTCCTCACTCTCTGCTCCTCACTCTCTGCTCCTCACTCTCTGCTCCTCACTCTCTGCTCCTCACTCTCTGCTCCTCACTCTCTGCTCCTCACTCTCTGCTCCTCACTCTCTGCTCCTCACTCTCTGTTCCTCACTCTCTGTTCCTCACTCTCTGTTCCTCACTCTCTGTCCTTCACTCTCTGTTCCTCACTCTCTGTTCCTCACTCTCTGAACCTCTCTCTCTGATCCTCACTGACCAGTCCACGTTCTCTGATCCTCACTGTTTTACCCTTATTACCTGAACCTTACTGTTTGATCCTCAATTCCAGATCCTCACTCTGTGTTTCTCATTGATTCATCGTCACTCTCTGATCTTCACCGCCTGATCCTCACTCTCTGATCCTCACTCTCTCATCCTCACTCTCTGATCCTCGCTCTCTGATCCTCACTCTCTGATCCTCACTTTCTGATCCCTACTCTCTGCTTCTCATTGATGATGCTCACTTTCTGATCCTCAATCTCTGACCTTCATTGACTTATCCTCACTCTCCTCACTGACTGATCCTTAAATTCTTATATTCACTCTCTGATACTCAGTCTCTGATCCCTTTTCTCTGACTCTCACTCAGTGACTCTCACTCACTAATCCTCACCGGCTGATTCTTATTCTCTGCATCTCACTGACTGATCGTCACTCACAGATCCTCATGTTCTAATCCCCACTCTCTGATCCCCACTCTCTGGTCCCCATTCTCTGATCCCCACTGTCTGATCCCCACTCTCTGATCCCCACTCTATAATCCCCACGCTTTGATCCCCACTCTCTGACCCTCACTCTCTGACCCTCACTGTTTTGATCCTCACTTTCAGATCCCTACTCTCTGCTTCAGGTTGATTGATTCTCACTCTGATCCTCAATCTTTGACCCTCATTTTCTGACCCTCACTTTCTGACCCTCACTTTGTGACCCTCACTTTCTGACCCGCACTTTCTGACCCTCACTCTCTTGCCCTCACTCTCTTGCCCTCACTCTCTTCCACTCACTCTCTGGCCCTCAATCTCTGGCCCTCAATCTCTGGCCCTCAATCTCTGGCCCTCAATCTCTGGCCCTCAATCTCTGGCCCTCACTCTCTGGCCCTCAATCTCTGGCCCTCACTCTTTCATCCTCACTCTCTTATCCTCAGTTACTCATCCTCACTCTGATCCCCATGCTCTGATCCTCACTTTCTCACACTCACTCTCTGAAACTCACTGATTGATCCTCACTCTTTGATCCTCAGTGACTGATCCTCACTCTCTGATCATCTGACTAATTCTAATGATCTGATCCTCACTGTCTGATTCCTAATCTCTGCTCCTTGCTTTCTGATCCTCACTGTTTCATCTGCTCTATCTGCTCCTTACTCTCTGCTCCTCACTCTCTGTTCCTCACTCTCTGTTCCTCATTCTCTGTTCCTCACTCTCTGATCCTCACTCTCTGATCCTCACTCTCTGATCCTTACTCTCTGATCCTCACTGACTGGTCCTCATTCTCTGATTCTCACTGTTTTACCCTTATTACCTGAACCTCACTGTTTGATCCTCACTTCCAGATCCTCACTCTTTGTTTCTCATTGATTCATCATCACTCTCTGATCTTCAGCGACTGATCCTCACTCTCTGATCCTCACTCTCTGATCCTCACTCTCTGATCCTCACTCTCTGATCCCTACTCTCTGCATCTCCTTGATGATGCTCACTCTCTGATCCTCAATCTCTGATCCCTACCCTCTGCTTCTCATTGATGATGCTCACTTTTCGATCCTCACTGATCATCACAGATTGATCCACAGTTACTGATCCTCTCCCTCTGATTCTCACTCTGTTCCTCACTTTCTCATCCTCACTCTGAACCTCACTGAATTGTACTCACTCTCTGAGCTTCACTGACTGATTCTTGCCTCTGTTCATAACTCTCTGATCCTCACTGTCTGATCCTCACTCTATGATCCTCACTCTATGATCCTCAGTTACTCATCCTCAGTTACTCATCCGCAGTTACTCATCCTCAGTTACTCATCCTCACTTACTCATTCTCAGTTACTCATCTCTCTGAAACACACTCTGTGATCATCACTTTCTCACACTCATTCTCTGAAATTCACTGATTGATCCTCACTCTGATCCTCATGCTCTGATCCTCACTTTCTCACCCTCACTCACTGAAACTCACTGATTGACCCTCACTCTCTGACCCTCACTCTCTGACCCTCACTCTCTGACCCTCACTCTCTGACCCTCACTCTCTGACCCTCAATCTCTGACCCTCTCTTTCTGACCCTCTCTTTCTGACCCTCTCTTTCTGACCCTCACTCTCTGACCCTCACTCTCTGACCTTCACTGATTGATCGTCACTGATTAATCCTCAGTTCCTCATCCTCTCTCTCTGAATCTCACTCTGATCCTCACTTTCTCACCCTCACTCTGACCCTCACTGACTGGTCCTCACTCTCTGATCTTCACTGACTGATGCTCGCTCTCTGATCCTCACTCTCTGATCCTCACTCTCTGATCCTCAGTTACTCATCCTCAGTTACTCATTCTCAGTTACTCATCCTCACTCTGATCCCCATGCTCTGATCCTCACTTTCTCACACTCACTCTCTGAAACTCACTGATTGATCCTCACTCCTTGATCCTCAGTGATTGATCCTCACTCTCTGATCATCTGACTAATTCTAATGATCTGATCCTCACTGTCTGATTCCTAATCTCTGCTCCTTGCTTTCTGATCCTCACTGTTTCATCTGCTCTATCTGCTCCTCACTCTCTGTTCCTCACTCTCTGTTCCTCACTCTCTGTTCCTCACTCTCTGTTCCTCACTCTCTGTTCCTCACTCTCTGCTCCTCACTCTCTGTTCCTCACTCTCTGTTCCTCACTCTCTGTTCCTCACTCTCTGTTCCTCACTCTCTGATCCTCACTGACCGGTCATCATTCTCTGATCCTCACTGTTTTCCCCTTATTACCTGAACCTCACTGTTTGATCCTCACTTCCAGATCCTCACTCTCTTTTTCTCATTGATTCATCATCACTCTCTGATCTTCACCGAGTGATCCTCACTCTCTGATCTTCACTTTCTGATCCTCGCTCTCTGCTTCTCATTGATGATGCTCATTTTCTGATCCTCAATCTCTGACCTTCATCGACTCATCCTCACTCTCCTCACTGACTGATCCTCACTCTCTGATACTCACTCTGATACTCTCTGATCCCTTTTCTCTGACTCACACTCACTGACTCTCACTCACTAATCCTCACCGACTGATCCTAATTCTCTGCATCTCACTGACTGATCGTCACTCACAGATCCTCACTCACAGATCCTCATTTTCTAATACCCACTCTCATGATCCCCACTCTCTGATCCCCACTCTCTGACCCTCACTCTCTGACGCTCACTGTTATGATCCTCACTTTCAGATCCCTACTCTCTGCTTCAGGTTGATTGATTCACACTCTGATCCTCAATCTTTGATCCTCACTCTCTGATCTTCCCTTTCTGACCCTCCCTTTCTGACCCTCAGTTTCTGACCCTCAGTTTCTGACCCTCCCTTTCTGACCCTCACTTTCTGACCCTCACTCTCTGGCCCTCACTCTTTGGCCCTCACTCTTTGGCCCTCACTCTCTGGCCCTCACTCTCTTGCCCTCACTCTCTGGCCCTCACTCTCTGGCCCTCACTCTCTGATCCTCACTCTCTGATCCTCAGTTACTCATCCTCACTCTGATCCCCATGCTCTGATCCTCACTTTCTCACACTCACTCTCTGAAACTCACTGATTGATCCTCACTCTTTTTTCCTCAGTGACTGATCCTCACTCTCTGATCATCTG
Organism: Isurus oxyrinchus; assembly: GCA_026770705.1. NCBI lineage: Eukaryota > Metazoa > Chordata > Chondrichthyes > Lamniformes > Lamnidae > Isurus > Isurus oxyrinchus. The sequence continues at coordinate 99,238,175 of JANJGN010000010.1, forward strand.
ACTAATTTTATTGATCTGATCCTCACTGTCTGATTCCTAATCTCTGCTCCTTGCTTTCTGATCCTCACTGTTTCATCTGCTCTATCTGCTCCTCACTCTCTGCTCCTCACTCTCTGCTCCTCACTCTCTGATCCCCTCACTCTCTGACGGTCACTGTTATGATCCTCGCTTTCAGATCTCTACTCTCTGCTTCAGGTTGATTAATTCACACTCTGAACCTCACTCTCTGTTCCTCACTCTCTGTTCCTCACTCTCTGTTCCACACTCTCTGTTCCTCACTCTCTGTTCCTCACTCTCTGTTCCTCACTCTCTGTTCCTCACTCTCTGAACCTCTCTCTCTGATCCTCACTGACCAGTCCTCGTTCTCTGATCTTCACTGTTTTACCCTTATTACCTGAACCTCACTGTTTGATCCTCACTTCCAGATCCTCACTCTCTGTTTCTCATTGACTCCTCGTCACTCTCTGATCTTCACCGCCTGATCCTCACTCTCTGATCCTCACTCATGATCCTCACTTTCTGATCCCTACTCTCTGCTTCTCATTGTTGATGCTCACTTTCTGATCCTCAATCTCTGACCTTCATCGACTCATCCTCACTCTCCTCACTGACTGATCCTCAAATTCTTATCCTCACTCTCTGATACTCACTCTCTGATCCCTTTTCTCTGACTCTCACTCAGAGACTCTCACTCACTAATCCTCAACGGCTGATCCTTATTCTCTGCATCTCACTGACTGATCGTCACTCACAGATCCTCATTTTCTAATCCCCACTCTCTGATCCCCACTCTCTGATCCCCACTCTCTGGTCCCCATTCTCTGATCCCCACTCTCTGGTCCCCATTCTCTGATCCCCACTCTCTGATCCCCACTCTCTGATCCCCACCCTCTAATCCCCACTCTCTGATCCTCACTCTCTGATCCTCACTCTCTGATCCTCACTCTCTGATCCTCACTTTCTGATCCTCACTTTCAGATCCCTACTCTCTGCTTCAGGTTGATTGATTCTCACTCTGATCCTCAATCTTTGATCCTCACTTTCTGACCCTCACTTTCTGACCCTCACTTTCTGACCCTCACTCTCTTGCCCTCACTCTCTTGCCCTCACTCTCTTCCACTCACTCTCTGGCCCTCAATCTCTGGCCCTCAATCTCTGGCCCTCACTCTCTAGCCCTCACTCTCTGGCCCTCACTCTCTGGCCCTCACTCTCTGGCCCTCACTCTCTGGCCCTCACTCTCTGGCCCTCACTCTCTGGCCCTGACTCTCTGGCCCTCAATCTCTGGCCCTCAATCTCTGGCCCTCAATCTCTGGCCCTCACTCTTTGATCCTCACTCTCTTATCCTCAGTTACTCATCCTCACTCTGATCCCCATGCTCTGATCCTCACTTTCTCACACTCACTCTCTGATACTCACTGATTGATCCTCACTCTTTGATCCTCAGTGACTGATCCTCACTCTCTGATCATCTGACTAATTCTAATGATCTGATCCTCACTGTCTGATTCCTAATCTCTGCTCCTTGCTTTCTGATCCTCACTGATTCATCTGCTCTATCTGCTCCTCACTCTCTGTTCCTCACTCTCTGTTCCTCACTCTCTGTTCCTCACTCTCTGTTCCTCACTCTCTGTTCCTCACTCTCTGTTCCTCACTCTCTGTTCCTCACTGACTGATCCTCATTCTCTGATTCTCACTGTTTTACCCTTATGACCTGAACCTTACTGTTTGATCCTCACTTCCAGATCCTCACTCTTTGTTTCTCATTGATTCATCATCACTCTCTGATCTTCACCGACTGATCCTCACTCTCTGATCCTCACTCTCTGATCCTCACTCTCTGATCCTCACTTTCTGATCCTCACTCTCTGACCCTCACTCTCTGACCCTCACTCTCTGACCCTCACTCTCTGACGCTCTCTATCTGACCCTCTCTTTCTGACCCTCACTCTCTGACCCTCACTCTCTGACCTTCACTGATTGATCATCACTGATTAATCCTCAGTTCCTCATCCTCTCTCTCTGAATCTCACTCTGATTCTCACTTTCTCACCCTCACTCTGACCCCCACTGACTGGTCCTCACTCTCTGATCTTCACTGACTGATGCTCGCTCTCTGATCCTCAATCTTTGATCCTCACTCTCTGATCCTCACTCTCTGATCCTCACTCTCTGATCCTCAGTTACTCATCCTCAGTTACTCATTCTCAGTTACTCATCCTCACTCTGATCCCCATGCTCTGATCCTCACTTTCTCACACTCACTCTCTGAAACTCACTGATTGATCCTCACACTTTGATCCTCAGTGATTGATCCTCACTCTCTGATCATCTCACTCCTTGTCTGATCCTCACTGTCTGATTCCTAATCTCTGCTCCTTGCTTTCTGATCCTCACTGTTTCATCTGCTCCTTGCTTTCTGATCCTCACTCTCTGTTCCTCACTCTCTGTTCCTCACTCTCTGTTCCTCACTCTATGTTCCTCACTCTCTGTTCCTCACTCTCTGTTCCTCACTCTCTGTTCCTCACTCTCTGTTCCTCACTCTCTGAACCTCACTCTCTGATCCTCACTGACCGGTCCTCATTCTCTGATCCTCACTATTTTACCCTTATTACCTGAACCTCACTGTTTGATCCTCACTTCCAGATCCTCGCTCTCTGTTTCTCATTGATTCATCATCACTCTCTGATCTTCACCGAGTGATCCTCACTCTCTGATCTTCACTTTCTGATCCTCACTCTCTGCTTCTCATTGATGATGCTCATTTTCTGATCCTCAATCTCTGACCTTCATCGACTCATCCTCACTCTCCTCACTGACTGATCCTCACTCTCTGATACTCACTCTGATACTCTCTGATCCCTTTTCTCTGACTCACACTCACTGACTCTCACTCACTAATCCTCACCGACTGATCCTTATTCTCTGCATCTCACTGACTGATCGTCACTCACAGATCCTCTTTTTCTAATACCCACTCTCATGATCCGCACTCTCTGATACCCACTCTCTGATCCCCACACTCTGATCCCCACTCTCTGATCCCCACTCTCTGATCCCCACTCTCTGATCCCCACTCTCTGATCCCCACTCTCTGACCCTCACTCTCTGACGCTCACTTTTATGATCCTCACTTTCAGATCCCTACCCTCTGCTTCAGGTTGATTGATTCACACTCTGGTCCTCAATCTTTGATCCTCACTCTGTGATCCTCACTTTCTGACCCTCCCTTTCTGACCATCCCTTTATGACCCTCACTTTCTGACCCTCCCTTTCTGACCCTCACTCTCTGGCCCTCACTCTCTGGCCCTCACTCTCTGATCCTCACTCTCTGATCCTCAGTCACTCATCCTCACTCTGATCCCCATGCTCTGATCCTCAATTTCTCACACTCACTCTCTGAAACTCACTGATTGATCCTCACTCTTTGATCCTCAGTGACTGATCCTCGCTCTCTGATCATCTGACTAATTCTAATGATCTGATCCTCACTGTCTGATTCCTAATCTCTGCTACTTGCTTTCTGATCCTCACTGTTTCATCTGCTCTATCTGCTCCTCAATCTCTGCTCCTCACTCTCTGTTCCTCACTCTCTGTTCCTCACTCTCTGTTCCTCACTCTCTGTTCCTCACTCTCTGTTCCTCTCTCTCTGTTCCTCACTCTCTGTTCCTCACTCTCTGAACCTCACTCTCTGAACCTCACTCTCTGAACCTCACTCTCTGAACCTCTCTCTCTGATCCTCACTGACCAGTCCCTGTTCTCTGATCCTCACTGTTTTACCATTATTACCTGAACCTCACTGTTTGATCCTCACTTCCAGATCCTCACTCTCTGTTTCTCATTGTTTCATCATCACTCTCTGATTTTCACCAAGCGATCCTCACTCTCTGATCTTCACTTTCTGATCCTCACTCTCTGCTTCTCATTGATGATGCTCACTTTCTGATCCTCAATCTCTGTCCTTCATCGACTCATCCTCACTCTCCTCACTGACTGATCCTCACTGCCTGATACTCACTCTCTGATACTCTGTGATCCCTTTTCTCTGACTCACACTCACTGACACTCACTCACTAATCCTCACCGACTGATCCTTATTCTCTGCATCTCACTGACTGATCGTCACTCACAGATCCTCACTCACAGATCCTCATTTTCTAATACCCACTCTCATGATCCCCACTCTCTGATCCCCACTCTCTGACCCTCACTCTCTGATGCTCACTGTTATGATCCTCACTTTCAGATCCCTACTCTCTGCTTCAGGTTGATTGATTCACACTCTGATCCTCAATCTTTGATCCTCACTCTCTGATCCTAACTTTCTGACCCACCCTTTCTGACCCTCCCTTTCTGACACTCACTTTCTGACACTCAGTTTCTTACCCTCACTCTCTGGCCCTCACTCTCTGTTCCTCACTCTCTGAACCTCACTCTCTGAACCTCACTCTCTGAACCTCACTCTCTGAACCTCACTCTCTGAACCTCACTCTCTGAACCTCTCTCTCTGATCCTCACTGACCAGTCCTCGTTCTCTGATCTTCACTGTTTTACGCTTATTACCTGAACCTCACTGTTTGATCCTAACTTCCAGATCCTCACTCTCTGTTTCTCATTGATTCATCATCACTCTCTGATCTTCACCGAGTGATCCTCACTCTCTGAACTTCACTTTCTGATCCTCACTTTCTGATCCCTACTCTCTGCTTCTCATTGTTGATGCTCACTTTCTGATCCTCAATCTCTGACCTTCATCGACTCATCCTCACTCTCCTCACTGACTGATCCTCAAATTCTTATCCTCACTCTCTGATACTCACTCTCTGATCCCTTTTCTCTGACTCTCACTCAGTGACTCTCACTCACTAATCCTCACCGGCTGATCCTTATTCTCTGCATCTCACTGACTGATCATCACTCACAGATCCTCATTTTCTAATCCCCACTCTCTGATCCCCACTATCTGGTCCCCATTCTCTGATCTCCACTCTCTGATCCCCACTCTCTGATCCCCACTCTCTGATCCCCACTCTCTGATCCCCACTCTCTGATCCCCACTCTCTGATCCCCACTCTCTGATCCCCACTCTCTGATCCCCACTCTCTGACCCTCACTCTCTGACGCTACATGTTATGATCCTCACTTTCAGATCCCGACTCTCTGCTTCAGGTTGATTGATTCTCACTCTGATCCTGACTTTCTGACCCTCACTTTCTGACCCTTACTTTCTGACCCTCACTTTCTGACCCTCACTCTCTTGCCCTCACTCTCTTGCCCTCACTCTCTTGCCCTCACTCTCTTGCCCTCACTCTCTTGCCCTCACTCTCTGGCCCTCACTCTCTGGCCCTCACTCTCTGGCCCTCACTCTCTGGCCCTCAATCTCTGGCCCTCACTATTTGATCCTCACTCTCTTATCCTCAGTTACTCATCCTCACTCTGATCCCCATGCTCTGATCCTCACTTTCTTTCACTCACTCTCTGAAACTCACTGATTGATCCTCACTCTTTGATCCTCAGTGACTGATCTTCACTCTCTGATCATCTGACTAATTCTAATGATCTGATCCTCAAAGTCTGATTCCTAATCTCTGCTCCTTGCTTTCTGATCCTCACTGTTTCATCTGCTCTATCTTCTCCTCACTCTCTGACCCTCACTCTCTGTTCCTCACTCTCTGTTCCTCACTCGCTGTTCCTCACTCTCTGTTCCTACTCTCTGTTCCTCACTCTCTATTCCTCACTCTCTGTTCCTCACTCTCTGTTCCTCACTCTCTGAACCTCACTCTCTGAACCTCACTCTCTGAACCTCACTCTCTGAACCTCACTCTCTGAACCTCACTCTCTGAACCTCTCTCTCTGATCCTCACTGACCAGTCCACGTTCTCTGATCCTCACTGTTTTACCCTTATTACCTGAACCTCACTGTTTGATCCTCACATCCAGATCCTCACTCTCTGTTTCTCATTGACTCCTCGTCACTCTCTGATCTTCACCGCCTGATCCTCGCTCTCTGATCCTCACTCTCTGATCCTCACTTTCTGATCCCTACTCTCTGCTTCTCATTGTTGATGCTCATTTTCTGATTCTCAATCTCTGACCTTCATCGACTCATCCTCACTCTCCTCACTGACTGATCCTCACTGTCTGATACTCACTCTCTGATACTCTCTGATCCCTTTTCTCTGACACACACTCACTGACTCTCACTCACTAATCCTCACCGACTGATCCTTATTCTGTGCATCTCACTGACTGATCGTCACTCACAGATCCTCACTCACAGATACTCATTTTCTAATACCCACTCTCATGATCCCCACTCTCTGACCCCCACTCTCATGATCCCCACTCTCATGATCCCCACTCTCTGATCCCCACTCTCTGATCCCCACTCTCTGATCCCCACTCTCTGATCCCCACTCTCTGATCCCCACTCTCTGACCCTCACTCTGTGACGTTCACTGTTATGATCCTCACTTTCAGATCTCTACTCTCTGCTTCAGGTTGATTGATTCACACTCTGATCCTCAATCTTTGATCCTCACTCTCTGACCCTCCCTTTCTGACCCTCCCTTTCTGATCCTCCCTTTCTGACCCTCCCTTTCCGACCCTCCCTTTCTGACCCTCCCTTTCTGACCCTCACTCTCTGGCCCTCACTCTCTGGCCCTCACTCTCTGGCCCTCACTCTCTGATCCTCAGTTACTCATCCTCACTCTGATCCCCATGCTCTGATCCACACTTTCTCAAACTCACTCTCTGAAACTCACTGATTGATCCTCACTCTTTGATCCTCAGTGACTGATCCTCACTCTCTGATCATCTGACTAATTCTAATGATCTGATCCTCACTGTCTGATTCCTAATCTCTGCTCCTTGCTTTCTGATCCTCACTGTTTCATCTGCTCTATCTTCTCCTCACTCTCTGACCCTCACTCTCTGTTCCTCACTCTCTGTTCCTCACTCTGTGTTCCTCACTTTCTGTTCCTACTCTCTGTTCCTCACTCTCTGTTCCTCACTCTCTGTTCCTCACTCTCTGTTCCTCACTCTCTGAACCTCACTCTCTGAACCTCACTCTCTGAACCTCACTCTCTGAACCTCACTCTCTGAACCTCACTCTCTGAACCTCACTCTCTGAACCTCTCTCTCTGATCCTCACTGACCAGTCCACGTTCTCTGATCCTCACTGTTTTACCCTTATTACCTGTACCTCACTGTTTGATCCTCACTTCCAGATCCTCACTCTCTGTTTCTCATTGATTCATCATCACTCTCTGATCTTCACCGAGTGATCCTCACTCTCTGATCTTCACTTTCTGATCCTCACTCTCTGCTTCTCATTGATGATGCTCACTTTCTGATCCTCAATCTCTGACCTTCATCGACTCATCCTCAGTCTCCTCACTGACTGATCCTCACTGTCTGATACTCACTCTCTGATACTCTCTGATCCCTTTTCTCTGACTCACAATCACTGACTCTCACTCACTAATCCTCACCGACTGATCCTTATTCTCTGCATCTCACTGACTGATCGTCACTCACAGATCCTCACTCACAGATACTCATTTTCTAATACCCACTCTCATGATCCCCACTCTCTGATCCCCACTCTCTGATCCCCACTCTCTGACCCTCACTCTCTGACGCTCACTGTTATGATCCTCACTTTCAGATCTCTACTCTCTGCTTCAGGTTGATTGATTCACACTCTGATCCTCAATCTTTGATCCTCACTCTCTGACCCTCCCTTTCTGACCCTCCCTTTCTGATCCTCCCTTTCTGACCCTCACTCTCTGGCCCTCACTCTCTGGCCCTCACTCTCTGGCCCTCCCTCTCTGGCCCTCCCTCTCTGGCCCTCACTCTCTGGCCCTCACTCTCTGGCCCTCACTCTCTGGCCCTCACTCTCTGATCCTCAGTTACTCATCCTCACTCTGATCCCCATGCTCTGATCCTCACTTTCTCACACTCACTCTCTGAAACTCACTGATTGATCCTCACTCTTTGATCCTCAGTGACTGATCCTCACTCTCTGATTATCTGACCATTTCTAATGATCAGATCCTCACTGTCTGATGCCTAATCTCTGCTCCTTGCTTTCTGATCCTCACTGTTTCATCTGCTCTATCTTCTCCTCACTCTCTGAACCTCACTCTCTGTTCCTCACTCTCTGTTCCTCACTCTCTGTTCCTCACTTTCTGTTCCTACTCTCTGTTCCTCACTCTCTGTTCCTCACTCTCTGTTCCTCACTCTCTGTTCCTCAATCTCTGTTCCTCACTCTCTGTTCCTCACTCTCTGTTCCTCACTCTCTGAACCTCACTCTCTGAACCTCACTCTCTGATCCTCACTCTCTGATCCTCACTTACCAGTCCACGTTCTCTGATCCTCACTGTTTTACCCTTATTACCTGTACCTCACTGTTTGATCCTCACTTCCAGATCCTCACTCTCTGTTTCTCATTGATTCATCATCACTCTCTGATCTTCACCGAGTGATCCTCACTCTCTGATCTTCACTTTCTGATCCTCACTCTCTGCTTCTCATTGATGATGCTCACTTTCTGATCCTCAATCTCTGACCTTCATCGACTCATCCTCAGTCTCCTCACTGACTGATCCTCACTGTCTGATACTCACTCTCTGATACTCTCTGATCCCTTTTCTCTGACTCACACTCACTGACTCTCACTCACTAATCCTCACCGACTGATCCTTATTCTCTGCATCTCACTGACTGATCGTCACTCACAGATCCTCACTCACAGATCCTCATTTTCTAATACCCACTCTCATGATCCCCGCTCTCTGATCCCCACTCTCTGATCCCCACTCTCTGATCCCCACTCTCTGACCCTCACTCTCTGACGCTCACTGTTATGATCCTCATTTTCAGACCCCTACTCTCTGCTTCAGGTTGATTGATTCACACTCTGATCCTCACTCTCTGATCTCACTTTCTGACCCTCCCTTTCTGACACTCGCTTTCTGACCCTCAGTTTCTGACCCTCAGTTTCTGACCCTCACTCTCTGGCCCTCACTCTCTGGCCCTCATTCTCTGGCCCTCACTCTCTGGCCCTCTCTCTCTGGCCCTCTCTCTCTGGCCCTCACTCTCTGATCCTCACTCTCTGATCCTCAGTTACTCATCCTCACTCTGATCCCCATGCTCTGATCCTCACTTTCTCACACTCACTCTCTGAAACTCACTGATTGATCCTCACTCTTTGATCCTCAGTGACTGATCTTCACTCTCTGATCATCTGACTAATTCTAATGATCTGATCCTCACTGTCTGATTCCTAATCTCTGCTCCTTGCTTTCTGATCCTCACTGTTTCATCTGCTCTATCTGTTCCTCACTCTCTGTTCCTCACTCTCTGTTCCTCACTCTCTGTTCCTCACTCTCTGTTCCTCACTCTCTGTTCCTCACTTTCTGTTCCACACTCTCTGTTCCACACTCTCTGTTCCTCACTCTCTGTTCCTCACTCTCTGTTCCTCACTCTCTGTTCCTCACTCTCTGTTCCTCACTCTCTGAACCTCACTCTCTGAACCTCACTCTCTGAACCTCACTCTCTGAACCTCACTCTCTGAACCTCACTCTCTGAACCTCTCTCTCTGATCCTCACTGACCAGTCCTCGTTCTCTGATCTTCACTGTTTTACCCTTATTACCTGAACCTCACTGTTTGATCCTCACTTCCAGATCCTCACTCTCTGTTTCTCATTGACTCCTCATCACTCTCTGATCTTCACCGCCTGATCCTCACTCTCTGATCTTCACTCTCTGATCCTCACTCTCTGATCCTCACTTTCTGATCCCTACTCTCTGCTTCTCGTTGTTGATGCTCACTTTCTGATCCTCAATCTCTGACCTTCATCGACTCATCCTCACTCTCCTCACTGACTGATCCTCAAATTCTTATCCTCACTCTCTGATACCCACTCTCTGATCCCTTTTCTCTGACTCTCACTCAGTGACTCTCACTCACTAATCCTCACCGGCTGATCCTTATTCTCTGCATCTCACTGACTGATCGTCACTCACAGATCCTCATTTTCTAATCCCCACTCTCTGATCCCCACTCTCTGGTCCCCACTCTCTGGTCCCCACTCTCTGGTCCCCATTCTCTGATCCCCACTCTCTGATCCCCACTCTCTGATCCCCACTCTCTGATCCCCACTCTCTGATCCCCACTCTCTGATCCCCACTCTCTGACCCTCACTCTCTGACACTCACTGTTATGATCCTCACTTTCAGATCCCTACTCTCTGCATCACTTTGATTGATTCTCACTCTGATCCTCAATCTTTGATCCTCACTTTCTGATCCTCACTTTCTGACCCTCACTTTTTGACCCTCACTTTCTGACCCTCATTTTCTTGCCCTCACTTTCTTGCCCTCACTCTCTAGCCCTCACTTTCTGGCCCTCACTCTCTGGCACTCACTGTCTGATCCTCACATCTCTGATCCTCTGTTACTCATCCTCACTCTGATCCCCATGCTCTGATCCTCACTTTCTCACACTCACTCTCTGAAACTCACTGATTGATCCTCACTCTTTGATCCTCAGTGACTGATCCTCACTCTCTGATCATCTGACTAATTCTAATGATCTGATCCTCACTGTCTGGTTCCTAATCTCTGCTGCTTGCTTTCTGATCCTCACTGTTTCATCTGCTCTATCTGCTCCTCACTCTCTGACCCTCACTCTCTGCTCCTCACTCTCTGTTCCTCACTCTCTGTTCCTCACTCTCTGTTCCTCACTCTCTGTTCCTCACTCTCTGTTCCTCACTCTCTGAACCTCACTCTCTGAACCTCACTCTCTGAACCTCACTCTCTGAACCTCTCTCTCTGATCCTCACTGACCAGTCCACGTTCTCTGATCCTCACTGTTTTACCCTTATTACCTGAACCTCACTGTTTGATCTTCACTTCCAGATCCTCACTCTCTGTTTCTCATTGACTCATCGTCACTCTCTGATCTTCACCGCCTGATCCTCACTCTCTGATCCTCACTCTCTGATCCTCACTCTCTGATCCTCGCTCTCTGATCCTCACTCTCTGATCCTCACTTTCTGATCCCTACTCTCTGCTTCTCATTGATGATGCTCACTTTCTGATCCTCAATCTCTGACCTTCATTGACTTATCCTCACTCTCCTCACTGACTGATCCTTAAATTCTTATATTCACTCTCTGATACTCAGTCTCTGATCCCTTTTCTCTGACTCTCACTCAGTGACTCTCACTCACTAATCCTCACCGGCTGATTCTTATTCTCTGCATCTCACTGACTGATCGTCACTCACAGATCCTCATGTTCTAATCCCCACTCTCTGATCCCCACTCTCTGGTCCCCATTCTCTGATCCCCACTGTCTGATCCCCACTCTCTGATCCCCACTCTATAATCCTCACGCTTTGATCCCCACTCTCTGACCCTCACTCTTTGACCCTCACTGTTTTGATCCTCACTTTCAGATCCCTACTCTCTGCTTCAGGTTGATTGATTCTCACTCTGATCCTCAATCTTTGACCCTCACTTTCTGACCCTCACTTTCTGACCCTCACTTTGTGACCCTCACTTTCTGACCCTCACTTTCTGACCCGCACTTTCTGACCCTCACTCTCTTGCCCTCACTCTCTTCCATTCACTCTCTGGCCCTCAATCTCTGGCCCTCAATCTCTGGCCCTCAATCTCTGGCCCTCAATCTCTGGCCCTCACTCTCTGGCCCTCAATCTCTGGCCCTCACTCTTTCATCCTCACTCTCTGATCCTCAGTTACTCATCCTCACTCTGATCCCCATGCTCTGATCCTCACTTTCTCACACTCACTCTCTGAAACTCACTGATTGATCCTCACTCTTTGATCCTCAGTGACTGATCCTCACTCTCTGATCATCTGACTAATTCTAATGATCTGATCCTCACTGTCTGATTCCTAATCTCTGCTCCTTGCTTTCTGATCCTCACTGTTTCATCTGCTCTATCTGCTCCTCACTCTCTGCTCCTCACTCTCTGTTCCTCACTCTCTGTTCCTCATTCTCTGTTCCTCACTCTCTGATCCTCACTCTCTGATCCTCACTCTCTGATCCTTACTCTCTGATCCTCACTGACTGGTCCTCATTCTCTGATTCTCACTGTTTTACCCTTATTACCTGAACCTCACTGTTTGATCCTCAATTCCAGATCCTCACTCTTTGTTTCTCATTGATTCATCATCACTCTCTGATCTTCAGCGACTGATCCTCACTCTCTGATCCTCACTCTCTGATCCTCACTCTCTGATCCTCACTTTCTGATCCCTACTCTCTGCATCTCCTTGATGATGCTCACTCTCTGATCCTCAATCTCTGATCCCTACCCTCTGCTTCTCATTGATGATGCTCACTTTTCGATCCTCACTGATCATCACAGATTGATCCACAGTTACTGATCCTCTCCCTCTGATTCTCACTCTGTTCCTCACTTTCTCATCCTCACTCTGAACCTCACTGAATTGTACTCACTCTCTGAGCTTCACTGACTGATGCTTGCCTCTGTTCATAACTCTCTGAATCTCACTGTCTGATCCTCACTCTATGATCCTCACTCTATGATCCTCAGTTACTCATCCTCAGTTACTCATCCGCAGTTACTCATCCTCAGTTACTCATTCTCAGTTACTCATCTCTCTGAAACACACTCTGTGATCATCACTTTCTAACACTCATTCTCTGAAACTCACTGATTGATCCTCACTCTGATCCTCATGCTCTGATCCTCACTTTCTCACCCTCACTCACTGAAACTCACTGATTGACCCTCACTCTGACCCTCACTCTCTGACCCTCACTCTCTGAACCTCACTCTCTGACCCTCACTCTCTGACCCTCACTCTCTGACCCTCACTCTCTGACCCTCACTCTCTGACCCTCACTCTCTGACCCTCTCTTTCTGACCCTCTCTTTCTGACCCTCTCTTTCTGACCCTCACTCTCTGACCCTCACTCTCTGACCTTCACTGATTGATCGTCACTGATTAATCCTCAGTTCCTCATCCTCTCTCTCTGAATCTCACTCTGATCCTCACTTTCTCACCCTCACTCTGACCCTCACTGACTGGTCCTCACTCTCTGATCTTCACTGACTGATGCTCGCTCTCTGATCCTCACTCTCTGATCCTCACTCTCTGATCCTCAGTTACTCATCCTCAGTTACTCATCCTCAGTTACTCATTCTCAGTTACTCATCCTCACTCTGATCCCCATGCTCTGATCCTCACTTTCTCACACTCACTCTCTGAAACTCACTGATTGATCCTCACTCCTTGATCCTCAGTGATTGATCCTCACTCTCTGATCATCTGACTAATTCTAATGATCTGATCCTCACTGTCTGATTCCTAATCTCTGCTCCTGGCTTTCTGATCCTCACTGTTTCATCTGCTCTATCTGCTCCTCACTCTCTGTTCCTCACTCTCTGTTCCTCACTCTCTGTTCCTCACTCTCTGTTCCTCACTCTCTGTTCCTCACTCTCTGTTCCTCACTCTCTGCTCCTCACTCTCTGTTCCTCACTCTCTGTTCCTCACTCTCTGTTCCTCACTCTCTGTTCCTCACTCTCTGATCCTCACTGACCGGTCCTCATTCTCTGATCCTCACTGTTTTCCCCTTATTACCTGAACGTCACTGTTTGATCCTCACTTCCAGATCCTCACTCTCTTTTTCTCATTGATTCATCATCACTCTCTGATCTTCACCGAGTGATCCTCACTCTCTGATCTTCACTTTCTGATCCTCGCTCTCTGCTTCTCATTGATGATGCTCACTTTCTGATCCTCAATCTCTGACCTTCATCGACTCATCCTCAGTCTCCTCACTGACTGATCCTCACTGTCTGATACTCACTCTCTGATACTCTCTGATCCCTTTTCTCTGACTCACACTCACTGACTCTCACTCACTAATCCTCACCGACTGATCCTTATTCTCTGCATCTCACTGACTGATCGTCACTCACAGATCCTCACTCACAGATACTCATTTTCTAATACCCACTCTCATGATCCCCACTCTCTGATCCCCACTCTCTGATCCCCACTCTCTGACCCTCACTCTCTGACGCTCACTGTTATGATCCTCACTTTCAGATCTCTACTCTCTGCTTCAGGTTGATTGATTCACACTCTGATCCTCAATCTTTGATCCTCATTCTCTGACCCTCCCTTTCTGACCCTCCCTTTCTGACCCTCCCTTTATGACCCTCACTCTCTGGCCCTCACTCTCTGGCCCTCACTCACTGGCCCTCACTCTCTGGCCCTCACTCTCTGGCCCTCACTCTCTGGCCCTCACTCTCTGATCCTCAGTTACTCATCCTCACTCTGATCCCCATGCTCTGATCCTCACTTTCTCACACTCACTCTCTGAAACTCACTGATTGATCCTCACTCTTTGATCCTCAGTGACTGATCCTCACTCTCTGATCATCTGACCATTTCTAATGATCAGATCCTCACTGTCTGATTCCTAATCTCTGCTCCTTGCTTTCTGATCCTCACTGTTTCATCTGCTCTATCTTCTCCTCACTCTCTGACCCTCACTCTCTGTTCCTCACTCTCTGTTCCTCACTCTCTGTTCCTCACTTTCTGTTCCTACTCTCTGTTCCTCACTCTCTGTTCCTCACTCTCTGTTCCTCACTCTCTGTTCCTCACTCTCTGAACCTCACTCTCTGAACCTCACTCTCTGAACCTCACTCTCTGAACCTCACTCTCTGAACCTCTCTCTCTGATCCTCACTGACCAGTCCACGTTCTCTGATCCTCACTGTTTTACCCTTATTACCTGTACCTCACTGTTTGATCCTCACTTCCAGATCCTCACTCTCTGTTTCTCATTGATTCATCATCACTCTCTGATCTTCACCGAGTGATCCTCACTCTCTGATCTTCACTTTCTGATCCTCACTCTCTGCTTCTCATTGATGATGCTCACTTTCTGATCCTCAATCTCTGACCTTCATCGACTCATCCTCAGTCTCCTCACTGACTGATCCTCACTGTCTCATACTCACTCTCTGATACTCTCTGATACTCTCTGATCCCTTTTCTCTGACTCACACTCACTGACTCTCACTCACTAATCCTCACCGACTGATCCTTATTCTCTGCATCTCACTGACTGATCGTCACTCACAGATCCTCACTCACAGATCCTCATTTTCTAATACCCACTCTCATGATCCCCACTCTCTGATCCCCACTCTCTGATCCCCACTCTCTGACCCTCACTCTCTGACGCTCACTGTTATGATCCTCATTTTCAGACCCCTACTCTCTGCTTCAGGTTGATTGATTCACACTCTGATCCTCACTCTCTGATCCTCACTTTCTGACCCTCCCTTTCTGACACTCGCTTTCTGACCCTCAGTTTCTGACCCTCAGTTTCTGACCCTCACTCTCTGGCCCTCACTCTCTGGCCCTCACTCTCTGGCCCTCTCTCTCTGGCCCTCACTCTCTGGCCCTCACTCTCTGATCCTCAGTTACTCATCCTCACTCTGATCCCCATGCTCTGATCCTCACTTTCTCACACTCACTCTCTGAAACTCACTGATTGATCCTCACTCTTTGATCCTCAGTGACTGATCTTCACTCTCTGATCATCTGACTAATTCTAATGATCTGATCCTCACTGTCTGATTCCTAATCTCTGCTCCTTGCTTTCTGATCCTCACTGTTTCATCTGCTCTATCTGTTCCTCACTCTCTGTTCCTCACTCTCTGTTCCTCACTCTCTGTTCCTCACTTTCTGTTCCTCACTCTCTGTTCCACACTCTCTGTTCCACACTCTCTGTTCCTCACTCTCTGTTCCTCACTCTCTGTTCCTCACTCTCTGTTCCTCACTCTCTGTTCCTCACTCTCTGAACCTCACTCACTGAACCTCACTCTCTGAACCTCTCTCTCTGATCCTCACTGACCAGTCCTCGTTCTCTGATCTTCACTGTTTTACCCTTATTACCTGAACCTCACTGTTTGATCCTCACTTCCAGATCCTCACTCTCTGTTTCTCATTGACTCCTCATCACTCTCTGATCTTCACCGCCTGATCCTCACTCTCTGATCTTCACTCTCTGATCCTCACTCTCTGATCCTCACTTTCTGATCCCTACTCTCTGCTTCTCGTTGTTGATGCTCACTTTCTGATCCTCAATCTCTGACCTTCATCGACTCATCCTCACTCTCCTCACTGACTGATCCTCAAATTCTTATCCTCACTCTCTGATACTCACTCTCTGATCCCTTTTCTCTGACTCTCACTCAGTGACTCTCACTCACTAATCCTCATCGGCTGATCCTTATTCTCTGCATCTCACTGACTGATCGTCACTCACAGATCCTCATTTTCTAATCCCCACTCTCTGATCCCCACTCTCTGGTCCCCACTCTCTGGTCCCCATTCTCTGATCCCCACTCTCTGATCCCCACTCTCTGATCCCCACTCTCAGATCCCCACTCTCTGATCCCCACTCTCTGATCCCCACTCTCTGATCCCCACTCTCTGATCCCCACTCTCTGATCCCCAATCTCTGATCCCCACTCTCTGATCCCCACTCTCTGACCCTCACTCTCTGACACTCACTGTTATGATCCTCACTTTCAGATCCCTACTCTCTGCATCACGTTGATTGATTCTTACTCTGATCCTCAATCTTTGATCCTCACTTTCTGATCCTCACTTTCTGACCCTCCCTTTCTGACCCTCCCTTTCTGACCCTCACTCTCTGGCCCTCACTCTCTGGCCCTCACTCTCTGGCCCTCACTCTCTGGCCCTCACTCTCTGGCCCTCACTCTCTGATCCTCAGTTACTCATCCTCACTCTGATCCCCATGCTCTGATCCTCACTTTCTCACACTCACTCTCTGAAACTCACTGATTGATCCTCACTCTTTGATCCTCAGTGACTGATCCTCACTCTCTGATCATCTGACCATTTCTAATGATCAGATCCTCACTGTCTGATTCCTAATCTCTGCTCCTTGCTTTCTGATCCTCACTGTTTCATCTGCTCTATCTTCTCCTCACTCTCTGACCCTCACTCTCTGTTCCTCACTCTCTGTTCCTCACTCTCTGTTCCTCACTTTCTGTTCCTACTCTCTTTTCCTCACTCTCTGTTCCTCACTCTCTGTTCCTCACTCTCTGTTCCTCACTCTCTGTTCCTCACTCTCTGAACCTCACTCTCTGAACCTCACTCTCTGAACCTCTCTCTCTGATCCTCACTGACCAGTCCACGTTCTCTGATCCTCACTGTTTTACCCTTATTACCTGTACCTCACTGTTTGATCCTCACTTCCAGATCCTCACTCTCTGTTTCTTGTTGATTCATCATCACTCTCTGATCTTCACCGAGTGATCCTCACTCTCTGATCTTCACTTTCTGATCCTCACTCTCTGCTTCTCATTGATGATGCTCACTTTCTGATCCTCCATCTCTGACCTTCATCGACTCATCCTCAGTATCCTCACTGTCTCATACTCACTCTCTGATACTCTCTGATACTCTCTGATCCCTTTTCTCTGACTCACACTCACTGACTCTCACTCACTAATCCTCACCGACTGATCCTTATTCTCTGCATCTCACTGACTGATCGTCACTCACAGATCCTCACTCACAGATCCTCATTTTCTAATACCCACTCTCATGATCCCCACTCTCTGATCCCCACTCTCTGATCCCCACTCTCTGACCCTCACTCTCTGATGCTCACTGTTATGATCCTCATTTTCAGACCCCTACTCTCTGCTTCAGGTTGATTGATTCACACTCTGATCCTCACTCTCTGATCCTCACTTTCTGACCCTCCCTTTCTGACACTCGCTTTCTGACCCTCAGTTTCTGACCCTCAGTTTCTGACCCTCACTCTCTGGCCCTCACTCTCTGGCCCTCACTCTCTGGCCCTCACTCTCTGGCCCTCAATCTCTGGCCCTCACTCTTTGATGCTCACTCTCTTATCCGCAGTTACTCATCCTCACTCTGATCCCCATGCTCTGATCCTCACTTTCTTACACTCACTCTCTGAAACTCACTGATTGATCCTCACTCTTTGATCCTCAGTGACTGATCTTCACTCTCTGATCATCTGACTAATTCTAATGATCTGATCCTCAAAGTCTGATTCCTAATCTCTGCTCCTTGCTTTCTGATCCTCACTGTTTCATCTGCTCTATCTTCTCCTCACTCTCTGACCCTCACTCTCTGTTCCTCACTCTCTGTTCCTCACTCGCTGTTCCTCACTCTCTGTTCCTCACTCGCTGTTCCTCACTCTCTGTTCCTACTCTCTGTTCCTCACTCTCTGTTCCTCACTCTCTGTTCCTCACTCTCTGTTCCTCACTCTCTGTTCCTCACTCTCTGAACCTCACTCTCTGAACCTCACTCTCTGAACCTCACTCTCTGAACCTCACTCTCTGAACCTCACTCTCTGAACCTCACTCTCTGAACCTCTCTCTCTGATCCTCACTGACCAGTCCACGTTCTCTGATCCTCACTGTTTTACCCTTATTACCTGAACCTCACTGTTTGATCCTTAACTTCCAGATCCTCACTCTCTGTTTCTCATTGACTCCTCGTCACTCTCTGATCTTCACCGCCTGATCCTCGCTCTCTGATCCTCACTCTCTGATCCTCACTTTCTTATCCCTACTCTCTGCTTCTCATTGTTGATGCTCGTTTTCTGATTCTCAATCTCTGACCTTCATCGACTCATCCTCACTCTCCTCACTGACTGATCCTCACTGTCTGATACTCACTCTCTGATACTCTCTGATCCCTTTTCTCTGACACACACTCACTGACTCTCACTCACTAATCCTCACCGACTGATCCTTATTCTCTGCATCTCACTGACTGATCGTCACTCACAGATCCTCACTCACAGATACTCATTTTCTAATACCCACTCTCATGATCCCCACTCTCTGACCCCCACTCTCATGATCCCCACTCTCTGATCCCCACTCTCTGATCCCCACTCTCTGATCCCCACTCTCTGATCCCCACTCTCTGATCCCCACTCTCTGATCCCCACTCTCTGATCCCCACTCTCTGATCCCCACTCTCTGACCCTCACTCTCTGACGTTCACTGTTATGATCCTCACTTTCAGATCTCTACTCTCTGCTTCAGGTTGATTGATTCACACTCTGATCCTCAATCTTTGATCCTCACTCTCTGACCCTCCCTTTCTGACCCTCCCTTTCTGACCCTCCCTTTCTGACCCTCCCTTTCTGACCCTCCCTTTCTGACCCTCACTCTCTGGCCCTCACTCTCTGGCCCTCACTCTCTGGCCCTCACTCTCTGGCCCTCACTCTCTGATCCTCAGTTACTCATCCTCACTCTGATCCCCATGCTCTGATCCTCACTTTCTCACACTCACTCTCTGAAACTCACTGATTGATCCTCACTCTTTGATCCTCAGTGACTGATCCTCACTCTCTGATCATCTGACCATTTCTAATGATCAGATCCTCACTGTCTGATTCCTAATCTCTGCTCCTTGCTTTCTGATCCTCACTGTTTCATCTGCTCTATCTTCTCCTCACTCTCTGACCCTCACTCTCTGTTCCTCACTCTCTGTTCCTCACTCTCTGTTCCTCACTTTCTGTTCCTACTCTCTTTTCCTCACTCTCTGTTCCTCACTCTCTGTTCCTCACTCTCTGTTCCTCACTCTCTGTTCCTCACTCTCTGAACCTCACTCTCTGAACCTCACTCTCTGAACCTCTCTCTCTGATCCTCACTGACCAGTCCACGTTCTCTGATCCTCACTGTTTTACCCTTATTACCTGTACCTCACTGTTTGATCCTCACTTCCAGATCCTCACTCTCTGTTTCTTGTTGATTCATCATCACTCTCTGATCTTCACCGAGTGTTCCTCACTCTCTGATCTTCACTTTCTGATCCTCACTCTCTGCTTCTCATTGATGATGCTCACTTTCTGATCCTCCATCTCTGACCTTCATCGACTCATCCTCAGTATCCTCACTGTCTCATACTCACTCTCTGATACTCTCTGATACTCTCTGATCCCTTTTCTCTGACTCACACTCACTGACTCTCACTCACTAATCCTCACCGACTGATCCTTATTCTCTGCATCTCACTGACTGATCGTCACTCACAGATCCTCACTCACAGATCCTCATTTTCTAATACCCACTCTCATGATCCCCACTCTCTGATCCCCACTCTCTGATCCCCACTCTCTGACCCTCACTCTCTGATGCTCACTGTTATGATCCTCATTTTCAGACCTCTACTCTCTGCTTCAGGTTGATTGATTCACACTCTGATCCTCACTCTCTGATCCTCACTTTCTGACCCTCCCTTTCTGACACTCGCTTTCTGACCCTCAGTTTCTGACCCTCAGTTTCTGACCCTCACTCTCTGGCCCTCACTCTCTGGCCCTCACTCTCTGGCCCTCAATCTCTGGCCCTCACTCTTTGATGCTCACTCTCTTATCCGCAGTTACTCATCCTCACTCTGATCCCCATGCTCTGATCCTCACTTTCTTACACTCACTCTCTGAAACTCACTGATTGATCCTCACTCTTTGATCCTCAGTGACTGATCTTCACTCTCTGATCATCTGACTAATTCTAATGATCTGATCCTCAAAGTCTGATTCCTAATCTCTGCTCCTTGCTTTCTGATCCTCACTGTTTCATCTGCTCTATCTTCTCCTCACTCTCTGACCCTCACTCTCTGTTCCTCACTCTCTGTTCCTCACTCGCTGTTCCTCAACCTCTGTTCCTCACTCGCTGTTCCTCACTCTCTGTTCCTACTCTCTGTTCCTCACTCTCTGTTCCTCACTCTCTGTTCCTCACTCTCTGTTCCTCACTCTCTGTTCCTCACTCTCTGAACCTCACTCTCTGAACCTCACTCTCTGAACCTCACTCTCTGAACCTCACTCTCTGAACCTCACTCTCTGAACCTCTCTCTCTGATCCTCACTGACCAGTCCACGTTCTCTGATCCTCACTGTTTTACCCTTATTACCTGAACCTCACTGTTTGATCCTTAACTTCCAGATCCTCACTCTCTGTTTCTCATTGACTCCTCGTCACTCTCTGATCTTCACCGCCTGATCCTCGCTCTCTGATCCTCACTCTCTGATCCTCACTTTCTTATCCCTACTCTCTGCTTCTCATTGTTGATGCTCGTTTTCTGATTCTCAATCTCTGACCTTCATCGACTCATCCTCACTCTCCTCACTGACTGATCCTCACTGTCTGATACTCACTCTCTGATACTCTCTGATCCCTTTTCTCTGACACACACTCACTGACTCTCACTCACTAATCGTCACCGACTGATCCTTATTCTCTGCATCTCACTGACTGATCGTCACTCACAGATCCTCACTCACAGATACTCATTTTCTAATACCCACTCTCATGATCCCCACTCTCTGACCCCCACTCTCATGATCCCCACTCTCTGATCCCCACTCTCTGATCCCCACTCTCTGATCCCCACTCTCTGATCCCCACTCTCTGATCCCCACTCTCTGATCCCCACTCTCTGATCCCCACTCTCTGATCCCCACTCTCTGACCCTCACTCTCTGACGTTCACTGTTATGATCCTCACTTTCAGATCTCTACTCTCTGCTTCAGGTTGATTGATTCACACTCTGATCCTCAATCTTTGATCCTCACTCTCTGACCCTCCCTTTCTGACCCTCCCTTTCTGACCCTCCCTTTCTGACCCTCCCTTTCTGACCCTCCCTTTCTGACCCTCACTCTCTGGCCCTCACTCTCTGGCCCTCACTCTCTGGCCCTCACTCTCTGGCCCTCACTCTCTGATCCTCAGTTACTCATCCTCACTCTGATCCCCATGCTCTGATCCTCACTTTCTCACACTCACTCTCTGAAACTCACTGATTGATCCTCACTCTTTGATCCTCAGTGACTGATCCTCACTCTCTGATCATCTGACTAATTCTAATGATCTGATCCTCACTGTCTGATTCCTAATCTCTGCTCCTTGCTTTCTGATCCTCACTGTTTCATCTGCTCTATCTTCTCCTCAATCTCTGACCCTCACTCTCTGTTCCTCACTCTCTGTTCCTCACTTTCTGTTCCTACTCTCTGTTCCTCACTCTCTGTTCCTCACTCTCTGTTCCTCACTCTCTGTTCCTCACTCTCTGTTCCTCACTCTCTGTTCCTCACTCTCTGAACCTCACTCTCTGAACCTCACTCTCTGAACCTCACTCTCTGATCCTCACTGACCAGTCCACGTTCTCTGATCCTCACTGTTTTACCCTTATTACCTGAACCTCACTGTTTGATCTTCACTTCCAGATCCTCACTCTCTGTTTCTCATTGATTCATCATCACTCTCTGATCTTCACCGAGTGATCCTCACTCTCTGATCTTCACTTTCTGATCCTCACTCTCTGCTTCTCATTGATGATGCTCACTTTCTGATCCTCAATCTCTGACCTTCATCGACTCATCCTCAGTCTCCTCACTGACTGATCCTCACTGTCTGATACTCACTCTCTGATACTCTCTGATCCCTTTTCTCTGACTCACACTCACTGACTCTCACTCACTAATCCTCACCGACTGATCCTTATTCTCTGCATCTCACTGACTGATCGTCACTCACAGATCCTCACTCACAGATCCTCATTTTCTAATACCCACTCTCATGATCCCCACTCTCTGATCCCCACTCTCTGATCCCCACTCTCTGACCCTCACTCTCTGACGCTCACTGTTATGATCCTCATTTTCAGACCCCTACTCTCTGCTTCAGGTTGATTGATTCACACTCTGATCCTCACTCTCTGATCCTCACTCTCTGATCCTCTCTTTCTGACCCTCCCTTTCTGACACTCGCTTTCTGACCCTCAGTTTCTGACCCTCAGTTTCTGACCCTCACTCTCTGGCCCTCACTCTCTGGCCCTCACTCTCTGGCCCTCACTCTCTGGCCCTCACTCTCTGGCCCTCACTCTCTGTCCCTCTCTCTCTGGCCCTCACTCTCTGATCCTCACATCTCTGATCCTCTTTTACTCATCCTCACTCTGATCCCCATGCTCTGATCCTCACTTTCTCACACTCACTCTCTGAAACTCACTGATTGATCCTCACTCTTTGATCCTCAGTGACTGATCTTCACTCTCTGCTCATCTGACTAATTCTAATGATCTGATCCTCACTGTCTGATTCCTAATCTCTGCTCCTTGCTTTCTGATCCTCACTGTTTCATCTGCTCTATCTGCTCCTCACTCTCTGTTCCTCACTCTCTGTTCCTCACTCTCTGTTCCTCACTCTCTGTTCCTCACTCTCTGTTCCTCACTCTCTGTTCCTCACTCTCTGAACCTCACTCTCTGAACCTCACTCTCTGAACCTCACTCTCTGAACCTCACTCTCTGAACCTCACTCTCTGAACCTCTCTCTCTGATCCTCACTGAGCAGTCCACGTTCTCTGATCCTCACTGTTTTATCCTTATTACCTGAACCTCACTGTTTGATCTTCACTTCCAGATCCTCACTCTCTGTTTCTCATTGATTCATCATCACTCTCTGATCTTCACCGAGTGATCCTCACTCTCTGATCTTCACTTTCTGATCCTCACTCTCTGCTTCTCATTGATGATGCTCACTTTCTGATCCTCAATCTCTGACCTTCATCGACTCATCCTCAGTCTCCTCACTGACTGATCCTCACTGTCTGATACTCACTCTCTGATACTCTCTGATCCCTTTTCTCTGACTCACACTCACTGACTCTCACTCACTAATCCTCACCGACTGATCCTTATTCTCTGCATCTCACTGACTGATCGTCACTCACAGATCCTCACTCACAGATACTCATTTTCTAATACCCACTCTCATGATCCCCACTCTCTGATCCCCACTCTCTGATCCCCACTCTCTGACCCTCACTCTCTGACGCTCACTGTTATGATCCTCACTTTCAGACCCCTACTCTCTGCTTCAGGTTGATTGATTCACACTCTGATCCTCACTCTCTGATCCTCACTTTCTGACCCTCCCTTTCTGACACTCGCTTTCTGACCCTCAGTTTCTGACCCTCACTCTCTGGCCCTCATTCTCTGGCCCTCACTCTCTGGCCCTCACTCTCTGATCCTCACTCTCTGATCCTCAGTTACTCATCCTCACTCTGATCCCCATTCTCTGATCCTCACTTTCTCAAACTCACTCCCTGAAACTCACTGATTGATCCTCACTCTTTGATCCTCAGTGACTGATCTTCACTCTCTGATCATCTGACTAATTCTAATGATCTGATCCTCACTGTCTGATTCCTAATCTCTGCTCCTTGCTTTCTGATCCTCACTGTTTCATCTGCTCTATCTGTTCCTCACTCTCTGTTCCTCACTCTCTGTTCCTCACTTTCTGTTCCGAACTCTCTGTTCCTCACTCTGTTCCTCACTCTCTGTTCCTCACTCTCTGTTCCTCACTCTCTGTTCCTCACTCTCTGTTCCTCACTCTCTGTTCCTCACTCTCTGTTCCTCACTCTCTGTTCCTCTCTTTCTGAACCTCACTCTGTTCCTCACTCTCTGATCCTTACTCTCTGATCCTCACTGACCGGTCCTCATTCTCTGATCCTCACTGTTTTACCCTTATTACCTGAACCTCACTGTGTGATCCTCACTTCCAGACCCTCACTCTCTGTTTCTCATTGATTCATCATCACTCTCTGATCTTCACCGAGTGATCCTCACTCTCTGATCTTCACTTTGTGATCCTCACTTTTTGCTTCTTGTTGATGATGCTCATTTTCTGATCCTCAATCTCTGACCTTCATCGACTCATCCTCACTCTCCTCACTGACTGATCCTCACTCTCTGATACTCACTCTGATACTCTCTGATCCCTTTTCTCTGACTCTCACTCAGTGTTTCTCACTCACTAATCCTCAACGGCTGATCCTTATTCTCTGCATCTCACTGACTGATCGTCACTCACAGATCCTCATTTTCTAATCCCCACTCTCTGGTCCCCACTCTCTGGACCCCACTCTCTGGTCCCCATTCTCTGATCCCCACTCTCTGATCCCCACTCTCTGATCCCCACTCTCTGATCCCCACTCTCTGATCCCCACTCTCTGACCCTCACTCTCTGACGCTCGCTGTTATGATCCTCACTTTCAGATCCCTACTCTCTGCGTCACATTGATTGATTCTCACTCTGATCCTCAATCTTTGATCCTCACTTTCTGATCCTCACTTTCTGACCGTCACTTTTTCACCCTCACTTTCTGACCCTCACTTTCTGACCCTCACTCTCTTGCCCTCACTCTCTTGCCCTTACTCTCTTGCCCTCATTTTCTGGCCCTCACTCTCTGGCCCTCACTGTCTGATCCTCACTCTCTGATCCTCTGTTACTCATCCTCACTCTGATCCCCTTGCTCTGATCCTCACTTTCTCACACTCACTCTCTGAAACGCACTGATTGATCCTCACTCTTTGATCCTCAGTGACTGATCCTCACTCTCTGATCATCTGACTAATTCTAATGATCTGATCCTCACTGTCTGATTCCTAATCTCTGCTCCTTGCTTTCTGATCCTCACTGTTTCATCTGCTCTATCAGCTCCTCACTCTCTGATCCCCACTCTCTGATCCCCACTCTCTGACCCTCACTCTCTGACATTCACTGTTATGATCCTCACTTTCAGATCTCTACTCTCTGCTTCAGGTTGATTGATTAACACTCTGATCCTCAATCTTTGATCCTCACTCTCTGACCCTCCCTTTCTGACCCTCCCTTTCTGACCCTCCCTTTCTGACCCTCCATTTCTGACCCTCCCTTTCTGACCCTCACTCTCTGGCCCTCACTCTCTGGCCCTCACTCTCTGGCCCTCACTATCTGGCCCTCACTCTCTGGCCCTCACTCTCTGGCCCTCACTCTCTGGCCCTCACTCTCTGGCCATCACTCTCTGGCCCTCACTCTCTGGCCCTCAGTCTCTGTTCCTCCCTCTCTGTTCCTCACTCTCTGTTCCTCACTCTCTGTTCCTCACTCTCTGTTCCTCACTCTCTGTTCCTCACTCTCTGTTCCTCACTCTCTGTTCCTCACTCTCTGTTCCTCACTCTCTGAACCTCACACTCTGAACCTCACTCTCTGAACATCTCTCTGATCCTCACTGACCAGTCCTCGTTCTCTGATCCTCACTGTTTTACCCTTATTACGTGAACCTCACTGTTTGATCCTCACTTCCAGATCCTCACTCTCTGTTTCTCATTGACTCATCATCACTCTCTGATCTTCACCGCCTGATCCTCACTCTCTGATCCTCACTCTCTGATCCTCACTTTCTGATCCCTACTCTCTGCTTCTCATTGATGATGCTCACTTTCTGATCCTCAATCTATGACCCTCACTTTCTGACCCTCACTTTCTGACCCTCACTTTCTGACCCTCACTTTCTGACCCTCTCTTTCTGACCCTCACTTTCTGACCCTCACTTTCTGACCCTCACTCTCTGGCCCTCACTCTCTGATCCTCAGTTACTCATCCTCACTCTGATCCCCATGCTCTGATCCTCATTTTCTCACACTCACTCTCTGAAACTCACTGATTGATCCTCACTCTTTGATCCTCAGTAACTGATCCTCACTCTCTGATCATCTGACTAATTCTAATGATCTGATCCTCACTGTCTGATTCCTAATCTCTGCTCCTTGTTTTCTGAACCTCACTGTTTCATCTGCTCTATCTGCTCCTCACTCTCTGACCCTCACTCTCTGTTCCTCACTCTCTGTTCCTCACTCTCTGTTCCTCACTTTCTGTTCCTACTCTCTGTTCCTCACTCTCTGTTCCTCACTCTCTGTTCCTCACTCTCTGAACCTCTCTCTCTGATCCTCACTGACCAGTCCTCGTTCTCTGATCCTCACTGTTTTACCCTTATTACCTGAACCTCACTGTTTGATCCTCACTTCCAGATCCTCACTCTCTGTTTCTCTTTGATTCATCATCAGTCTCTGATCTTTACCGAGTGATCCTCACTCTCTGATCTTCACTTTCTGATCCTCACTCTCTGCTTCTCATTGATGATGCTCACTTTCTGATCCTCAATCTCTGACCTTCATCGACTCATCCTCAGTCTCCTCACTGACTGATCCTCACTGTCTGATACTCACTCTCTGATACTCTCTGATACCTTTTCTCTGACTCACACTCACTGACTCTCACTCACTAATCCTCACCGACTGATCCTTGTTCTCTGCATCTCACTGACTGATCGTCACTCACAGATCCTCACTCACAGCTCCTCATTTTCTAATACCCACTCTCTGATCCCCACTCTCTGATTTCCATTCTCTGATCCCCAGTCTCTGATCCCCACTCTCTGATCCCCACTCTCTGATCCCCACTCTCTGATCCCCACTCTCTGATCCCCACTCTCTGATCCCCACTCTCTGATCCCCACTCTCTGATCCCCACTCTCTGATCCCCACTCTCTGGCCCTCACTCTCTGACGCTCACTGTTATGATCCTCACTTTCAGATCCCTACTCTCTGCTTCAGGTTGATTGATTCACACTCTGATCCTCAATCTTTGATCATCACTCTCTGATCCTCACTTTCTGACGTTCACTTTCTGACCCTCACTTTCTGACCCTCCCTTTCTGACCCTCACTCTCTGGCCCTCACTCTCAGGCCCTCACTCTCTGATCCTCACTCTCTGATCCTCAGTTACTCATCCTCACTCTGATCCCCATGCTCTGATCCTCACTTTCTCACACTCACTCCCTGAAACTCACTGATTGATCCTCTCTCTTTGATCCTCAGTGACTGATCTTCACTCTCTGATCATCTGACTAATTCTAATGATCTGATCCTCACTGTCTGATTCCTAATCTCTGCTCCTTGCTTTCTGATCCTCACTGTTTCATCTGCTCTATCTGTTCCTCACTCTCTGTTCCTCACTCTCTGTTCCTCACTTTCTGTTCCTAACTCTCTGTTCCTCACTCTCTGTTCCTCACTCTCTGTTCCTCACTCTCTGTTCCTCACTCTCTGTTCCTCACTCTCTGTTCCTCACTCTCTGTTCCTCACTCTCTGTTCCTCACTCTCTGTTCCTCACTCTCTGTTCCTCTCTTTCTGAACCTCACTCTGTTCCTCACTCTCTGATCCTTACTCTCTGATCCTCACTGACCGGTCCTCATTCTCTGATCCTCACTGTTTTACCCTTATTACCTGAACCTCACTGTGTGATCCTCACTTCCAGACCCTCACTCTCTGTTTCTCATTGATTCATCATCACTCTCTGATCTTCACCGAGTGATCCTCACTCTCTGATCTTCACTTTGTGATCCTCACTTTTTGCTTCTTGTTGATGATGCTCATTTTCTGATCCTCAATCTCTGACCTTCATCGACTCATCCTCACTCTCCTCACTGACTGATCCTCACTCTCTGATACTCACTCTGATACTCTCTGATCCCTTTTCTCTGACTCTCACTCAGTGTTTCTCACTCACTAATCCTCACCGGCTGATCCTTATTCTCTGCATCTCACCGACTGATCGTCACTCACAGATCCTCATTTTCTAATTCCCACTCTCTGGTCCCCATTCTCTGATCCCCACTCTCTGATCCCCACTCTCTGATCCCCACTCTCTGATCCCCACTCTCTGATCCCCACTCTCTGACCCTCACTCTCTGATGCTCACTGTTATGATCCTCATTTTCAGACCCCTACTCTCTGCTTCAGGTTGATTGATTCACACTCTGATCCTCACTCTCTGATCCTCACTTTCTGACCCTCCCTTTCTGACACTCGCTTTCTGACCCTCAGTTTCTGACCCTCAGTTTCTGACCCTCAGTTTCTGACCCTCACTCTCTGGCCCTCACTCTCTGGCCCTCACTCTCTGGCCCTCAATCTCTGGCCCTCACTCTTTGATGCTCACTCTCTTATCCGCAGTTACTCATCCTCACTCTGATCCCCATGCTCTGATCCTCACTTTCTTACACTCACTCTCTGAAACTCACTGATTGATCCTCACTCTTTGATCCTCAGTGACTGATCTTCACTCTCTGATCATCTGACTAATTCTAATGATCTGATCCTCAAAGTCTGATTCCTAATCTCTGCTCCTTGCTTTCTGATCCTCACTGTTTCATCTGCTCTATCTTCTCCTCACTCTCTGACCCTCACGCTCTGTTCCTCACTCTCTGTTCCTCACTCGCTGTTCCTCACTCTCTGTTCCTCACTCGCTGTTCCTCACTCTCTGTTCCTACTCTCTGTTCCTCACTCTCTGTTCCTCACTCTCTGTTCCTCACTCTCTGTTCCTCACTCTCTGTTCCTCACTCTCTGTTCTTCACTCTCTGAACCTCACTCTCTGAACCTCACTCTCTGAACCTCACTCTCTGAACCTCACTCTCTGAACCTCACTCTCTGAACCTCTCTCTCTGATCCTCACTGACCAGTCCACGTTCTCTGATCCTCACTGTTTTACCCTTATTACCTGAACCTCACTGTTTGATCCTTAACTTCCAGATCCTCACTCTCTGTTTCTCATTGACTCCTCGTCACTCTCTGATCTTCACCGCCTGATCCTCGCTCTCTGATCCTCACTCTCTGATCCTCACTTTCTGATCCCTACTCTCTGCTTCTCATTGTTGATGCTCGTTTTCTGATTCTCAATCTCTGACCTTCATCGACTCATCCTCACTCTCCTCACTGACTGATCCTCACTGTCTGATACTCACTCTCTGATACTCTCTGATCCCTTTTCTCTGACACACACTCACTGACTCTCACTCACTAATCCTCACCGACTGATCCTTATTCTCTGCATCTCACTGACTGATCGTCACTCACAGATCCTCACTCACAGATACTCATTTTCTAATACCCACTCTCATGATCCCCACTCTCTGACCCCCACTCTCATGATCCCCACTCTCTGATCCCCACTCTCTGATCCCCACTCTCTGATCCCCACTCTCTGATCCCCACTCTCTGATCCCCACTCTCTGATCCCCACTCTCTGATCCCCACTCTCTGATCCCCACTCTCTGACCCTCACTCTCTGACGTTCACTGTTATGATCCTCACTTTCAGATCTCTACTCTCTGCTTCAGGTTGATTGATTCACACTCTGATCCTCAATCTTTGATCCTCACTCTCTGACCCTCCCTTTCTGACCCTCCCTTTCTGACCCTCCCTTTCTGATCCTCCCTTTCTGACCCTCCCTTTCTGACCCTCCCTTTCTGACCCTCACTCTCTGGCCCTCACTCTCTGGCCCTCACTCTCTGGCCCTCACTCTCTGGCCCTCACTCTCTGGCCCTCACTCTCTGATCCTCAGTTACTCATCCTCACTCTGATCCCCATGCTCTGATCCTCACTTTCTCACACTCACTCTCTGAAACTCACTGATTGATCCTCACTCTTTGATCCTCAGTGACTGATCCTCACTCTCTGATCATCTGACTAATTCTAATGATCTGATCCTCACTGTCTGATTCCTAATCTCTGCTCCTTGCTTTCTGATCCTCACTGTTTCATCTGCTCTATCTTCTCCTCAATCTCTGACCCTCACTCTCTGTTCCTCACTCTCTGTTCCTCACTTTCTGTTCCTCACTTTCTGTTCCTACTCTCTGTTCCTCACTCTCTGTTCCTCACTCTCTGTTCCTCACTCTCTGTTCCTCACTCTCTGTTCCTCACTCTCTGAACCTCACTCTCTGAACCTCACTCTCTGAACCTCACTCTCTGAACCTCACTCTCTGATCCTCACTGACCAGTCCACGTTCTCTGATCCTCACTGTTTTACCCTTATTACCTGAACCTCACTGTTTGATCTTCACTTCCATATCCTCACTCTCTGTTTCTCATTGATTCATCATCACTCTCTGATCTTCACCTAGTGATCCTCACTCTCTGATCTTCACTTTCTGATCCTCACTCTCTGCTTCTCATTGATGATGCTCACTTTCTGATCCTCAATCTCTGACCTTCATCGACTCATCCTCAGTCTCCTCACTGACTGATCCTCACTGTCTGATACTCACTCTCTGATACTCTCTGATCCCTTTTCTCTGACTCACACTCACTGACTCTCACTCACTAATCCTCACCGACTGATCCTTATTCTCTGCATCTCACTGACTGATCGTCACTCACAGATCCTCACTCACAGATCCTCATTTTCTAATACCCACTCTCATGATCCCCACTCTCTGATCCCCACTCTCTGATCCCCACTCTCTGACCCTCACTCTCTGACGCTCACTGTTATGATCCTCATTTTCAGACCCCTACTCTCTGCTTCAGGTTGATTGATTCACACTCTGATCCTCACTCTCTGATCCTCACTCTCTGATCCTCTCTTTCTGACCCTCCCTTTCTGACACTCGCTTTCTGACCCTCAGTTTCTGACCCTCAGTTTCTGACCCTCACTCTCTGGCCCTCACTCTCTGGCCCTCACTCTCTGGCCCTCACTCTCTGGCCCTCACTCTCTGTCCCTCTCTCTCTGGCCCTCACTCTCTGATCCTCACATCTCTGATCCTCTTTTACTCATCCTCACTCTGATCCCCATGCTCTGATCCTCACTTTCTCACACTCACTCTCTGAAACTCACTGATTGATCCTCACTCTTTGATCCTCAGTGACTGATCTTCACTCTCTGCTCATCTGACTAATTCTAATGATCTGATCCTCACTGTCTGATTCCTAATGTCTGCTCCTTGCTTTCTGATCCTCACTGTTTCATCTGCTCTATCTGCTCCTCACTCTCTGTTCCTCACTCTCTGTTCCTCACTCTCTGTTCCTCACTCTCTGTTCCTCACTCTCTGTTCCTCACTCTCTGTTCCTCACTCTCTGTTCCTCACTCTCTGAACCTCACTCTCTGAACCTCACTCTCTGAACCTCACTCTCTGAACCTCACTCTCTGAACCTCTCTCTCTGATCCTCACTGAGCAGTCCACGTTCTCTGATCCTCACTGTTTTATCCTTATTACCTGAACCTCACTGTTTGATCTTCACTTCCAGATCCTCACTCTCTGTTTCTCTTTGATTCATCATCACTCTCTGATCTTCACCGAGTGATCCTCACTCTCTGATCTTCACTTTCTGATCCTCACTCTCTGCTTCTCATTGATGATGCTCACTTTCTGATCCTCAATCTCTGACCTTCATCGACTCATCCTCAGTCTCCTCACTGACTGATCCTCACTGTCTGATACTCACTCTCTGATACTCTCTGATCCCTTTTCTCTGACTCACACTCACTGACTCTCACTCACTAATCCTCACCGACTGATCCTTATTCTCTGCATCTCACTGACTGATCGTCACTCACAGATCCTCACTCACAGATACTCATTTTCTAATACCCACTCTCATGATCCCCACTCTCTGATCCCCACTCTCTGATCCCCACTCTCTGACCCTCACTCTCTGACGCTCACTGTTATGATCCTCACTTTCAGACCCCTACTCTCTGCTTCAGGTTGATTGATTCACACTCTGATCCTCACTCTCTGATCCTCACTTTCTGACCCTCCCTTTCTGACACTCGCTTTCTGACCCTCAGTTTCTGACCCTCACTCTCTGGCCCTCATTCTCTGGCCCTCACTCTCTGGCCCTCACTCTCTGATCCTCACTCTCTGATCCTCAGTTACTCATCCTCACTCTGATCCCCATTCTCTGATCCTCACTTTCTCAAACTCACTCCCTGAAACTCACTGATTGATCCTCACTCTTTGATCCTCAGTGACTGATCTTCACTCTCTGATCATCTGACTAATTCTAATGATCTGATCCTCACTGTCTGATTCCTAATCTCTGCTCCTTGCTTTCTGATCCTCACTGTTTCATCTGCTCTATCTGTTCCTCACTCTCTGTTCCTCACTCTCTGTTCCTCACTTTCTGTTCCGAACTCTCTGTTCCTCACTCTGTTCCTCACTCTCTGTTCCTCACTCTCTGTTCCTCACTCTCTGTTCCTCACTCTCTGTTCCTCACTCTCTGTTCCTCACTCTCTGTTCCTCACTCTCTGTTCCTCTCTTTCTGAACCTCACTCTGTTCCTCACTCTCTGATCCTTACTCTCTGATCCTCACTGACCGGTCCTCATTCTCTGATCCTCACTGTTTTACCCTTATTACCTGAACCTCACTGTGTGATCCTCACTTCCAGACCCTCACTCTCTGTTTCTCATTGATTCATCATCACTCTCTGATCTTCACCGAGTGATCCTCACTCTCTGATCTTCACTTTGTGATCCTCACTTTTTGCTTCTTGTTGATGATGCTCATTTTCTGATCCTCAATCTCTGACCTTCATCGACTCATCCTCACTCTCCTCACTGACTGATCCTCACTCTCTGATACTCACTCTGATACTCTCTGATCCCTTTTCTCTGACTCTCACTCAGTGTTTCTCACTCACTAATCCTCAACGGCTGATCCTTATTCTCTGCATCTCACTGACTGATCGTCACTCACAGATCCTCATTTTCTAATCCCCACTCTCTGGTCCCCACTCTCTGGACCCCACTCTCTGGTCCCCATTCTCTGATCCCCACTCTCTGATCCCCACTCTCTGATCCCCACTCTCTGATCCCCACTCTCTGATCCCCACTCTCTGACCCTCACTCTCTGACGCTCGCTGTTATGATCCTCACTTTCAGATCCCTACTCTCTGCGTCACATTGATTGATTCTCACTCTGATCCTCAATCTTTGATCCTCACTTTCTGATCCTCACTTTCTGACCGTCACTTTTTCACCCTCACTTTCTGACCCTCACTTTCTGACCCTCACTCTCTTGCCCTCACTCTCTTGCCCTTACTCTCTTGCCCTCATTTTCTGGCCCTCACTCTCTGGCCCTCACTGTCTGATCCTCACTCTCTGATCCTCTGTTACTCATCCTCACTCTGATCCCCTTGCTCTGATCCTCACTTTCTCACACTCACTCTCTGAAACGCACTGATTGATCCTCACTCTTTGATCCTCAGTGACTGATCCTCACTCTCTGATCATCTGACTAATTCTAATGATCTGATCCTCACTGTCTGATTCCTAATCTCTGCTCCTTGCTTTCTGATCCTCACTGTTTCATCTGCTCTATCAGCTCCTCACTCTCTGATCCCCACTCTCTGATCCCCACTCTCTGACCCTCACTCTCTGACATTCACTGTTATGATCCTCACTTTCAGATCTCTACTCTCTGCTTCAGGTTGATTGATTAACACTCTGATCCTCAATCTTTGATCCTCACTCTCTGACCCTCCCTTTCTGACCCTCCCTTTCTGACCCTCCCTTTCTGACCCTCCATTTCTGACCCTCACTCTCTGGCCCTCACTCTCTGGCCCTCACTCTCTGGCCCTCACTATCTGGCCCTCACTCTCTGGCCCTCACTCTCTGGCCCTCACTCTCTGGCCCTCACTCTCTGGCCCTCACTCTCTGGCCCTCAGTCTCTGTTCCTCCCTCTCTGTTCCTCATTCTCTGTTCCTCACTCTCTGTTCCTCACTCTCTGTTCCTCACTCTCTGTTCCTCACTCTCTGTTCCTCACTCTCTGTTCCTCACTCACTGAACCTCACACTCTGAACCTCACTCTCTGAACATCTCTCTGATCCTCACTGACCAGTCCTCGTTCTCTGATCCTCACTGTTTTACCCTTATTACGTGAACCTCACTGTTTGATCCTCACTTCCAGATCCTCACTCTCTGTTTCTCATTGACTCATCATCACTCTCTGATCTTCACCGCCTGATCCTCACTCTCTGATCCTCACTCTCTGATCCTCACTTTCTGATCCCTACTCTCTGCTTCTCATTGATGATGCTCACTTTCTGATCCTCAATCTATGACCCTCACTTTCTGACCCTCACTTTCTGACCCTCACTTTCTGACCTTCACTTTCTGACCCTCTCTTTCTGACCCTCACTTTCTGACCCTCACTTTCTGACCCTCACTCTCTGGCCCTCACTCTCTGATCCTCAGTTACTCATCCTCACTCTGATCCCCATGCTCTGATCCTCATTTTCTCACACTCACTCTCTGAAACTCACTGATTGATCCTCACTCTTTGATCCTCAGTAACTGATCCTCACTCTCTGATCATCTGACTAATTCTAATGATCTGATCCTCACTGTCTGATTCCTAATCTCTGCTCCTTGTTTTCTGAACCTCACTGTTTCATCTGCTCTATCTGCTCCTCACTCTCTGACCCTCACTCTCTGTTCCTCACTCTCTGTTCCTCACTCTCTGTTCCTCACTTTCTGTTCCTACTCTCTGTTCCTCACTCTCTGTTCCTCACTCTCTGTTCCTCACTCTCTGTTCCTCACTCTCTGAACCTCTCTCTCTGATCCTCACTGACCAGTCCTCGTTCTCTGATCCGCACTGTTTTACCCTTATTACCTGAACCTCACTGTTTGATCCTCACTTCCAGATCCTCACTATCTGTTTCTCTTTGATTCATCATCAGTCTCTGATCTTTACCGAGTGATCCTCACTCTCTGATCTTCACTTTCTGATCTTCACTCTCTGCTTCTCCTTGATGATGCTCACTTTCTGATCCTCAATCTCTGACCTTCATCGACTCATCCTCAGTCTCCTCACTGACTGATCCTCACTGTCTGATACTCACTCTCTGATACTCTCTGATACCTTTTCTCTGACTCACACTCACTGACTCTCACTCACTAATCCTCACCGACTGATCCTTGTTCTCTGCATCTCACTGACTGATCGTCACTCACAGATCCTCACTCACAGCTCCTCATTTTCTAATACCCACTCTCTGATCCCCACTCTCTGATTTCCATTCTCTGATCCCCAGTCTCTGATCCCCACTCTCTGATCCCCACTCTCTGATCCCCACTCTCTGATCCCCACTCTCTGATCCCCACTCTCTGATCCCCACTCTCTGATCCCCACTCTCTGGCCCTCACTCTCTGACGCTCACTGTTATGATCCTCACTTTCAGATCCCTACTCTCTGCTTCAGGTTGATTGATTCACACTCTGATCCTCAATCTTTGATCATCACTCTCTGATCCTCACTTTCTGACGTTCACTTTCTGACCCTCACTTTCTGACCCTCCCTTTCTGACCCTCACTCTCTGGCCCTCACTCTCAGGCCCTCACTCTCTGATCCTCACTCTCTGATCCTCAGTTACTCATCCTCACTCTGATCCCCATGCTCTGATCCTCACTTTCTCACACTCACTCCCTGAAACTCACTGATTGATCCTCTCTCTTTGATCCTCAGTGACTGATCTTCACTCTCTGATCATCTGACTAATTCTAATGATCTGATCCTCACTGTCTGATTCCTAATCTCTGCTCCTTGCTTTCTGATCCTCACTGTTTCATCTGCTCTATCTGTTCCTCACTCTCTGTTCCTCACTCTCTGTTCCTCACTTTCTGTTCCTAACTCTTTGTTCCTCACTCTGTTCCTCACTCTCTGTTCCTCACTCTCTGTTCCTCACTCTCTGTTCCTCACTCTCTGTTCCTCACTCTCTGTTCCTCACTCTCTGTTCCTCTCTTTCTGAACCTCACTCTGTTCCTCACTCTCTGATCCTTACTCTCTGATCCTCACTGACCGGTCCTCATTCTCTGATCCTCACTGTTTTACCCTTATTACCTGAACCTCACTGTGTGATCCTCACTTCCAGACCCTCACTCTCTGTTTCTCATTGATTCATCATCACTCTCTGATCTTCACCGAGTGATCCTCACTCTCTGATCTTCACTTTGTGATCCTCACTTTTTGCTTCTTGTTGATGATGCTCATTTTCTGATCCTCAATCTCTGACCTTCATCGACTCATCCTCACTCTCCTCACTGACTGATCCTCACTCTCTGATACTCACTCTGATACTCTCTGATCCCTTTTCTCTGACTCTCACTCAGTGTTTCTCACTCACTAATCCTCACCGGCTGATCCTTATTCTCTGCATCTCACCGACTGATCGTCACTCACAGATCCTCATTTTCTAATTCCCACTCTCTGGTCCCCATTCTCTGATCCCCACTCTCTGATCCCCACTCTCTGATCCCCACTCTCTGATCCCCACTCTCTGATCCCCACTCTCTGATCCCCACTCTCTGACCCTCACTCTCTGACGCTCACTGTTATGATCCTCACTTTCAGATCCCTACTCTCTGCGTCACATTGATTGATTCTCACTCTGATCCTCAATCTTTGATCCTCACTTTCTGATCCTCACTTTCTGACCGTCACTTTTTCACCCTCACTTTCTGACCCTCACTCTCTTGCCCTCACTCTCTTGCCCTTACTCTCTTGCCCTCATTTTCTGGCCCTCACTCTCTGGCCCTCACTGTCTGATCCTCACTCTCTGATCCTCTGTTACTCATCCTCACTCTGATCCCCTTGCTCTGATCCTCACTTTCTCACACTCACTCTCTGAAACGCACTGTTTGATCCTCACTCTTTGATCCTCAGTGACTGATCCTCACTCTCTGATCATCTGACTAATTCTAATGATCTGATCCTCACTGTCTGATTCCTAATCTCTGCTCCTTGCTTTCTGATCCTCACTGTTTCATCTGCTCTATCAGCTCCTCACTCTCTGATCCCCACTCTCTGATCCCCACTCTCTGACCCTCACTCTCTGACATTCACTGTTATGATCCTCACTTTCAGATCTCTACTCTCTGCTTCAGGTTGATTGATTAACACTCTGATCCTCAATCTTTGATCCTCACTCTCTGACCCTCCCTTTCTGACCCTCCCTTTCTGACCCTCCCTTTCTGGCCCTCACTCTCTGGCCCTCACTCTCTGGCCCTCACTCTCTGGCCCTCACTCTCTGGCCCTCACTCTCTGGCCCTCACTCTCTGGCCATCACTCTCTGGCCCTCACTCTCTGGCCCTCAGTCTCTGTTCCTCCCTCTCTGTTCCTCATTCTCTGTTCCTCACTCTCTGTTCCTCACTCTCTGTTCCTCACTCTCTGAACCTCACTGTCTGAACCTCACTCTCTGAACATCTCTCTGATCCTCACTGACCAGTCCTCGTTCTCTGATCCTCACTGTTTTACCCTTATTACCTGAACCTCACTGTTTGATCCTCACTTCCAGATCCTCACTCTCTGTTTCTCATTGACTCATCATCACTCTCTGATCTTCACCGCCTGATCCTCACTCTCTGATCTTCACTCTCTGATCCTCACTCTCTGATCCTCACTTTCTGATCCCTACTCTCTGCTTCTCATTGATGATGCTCACTTTCTGATCCTCAATCTCTGACCTTCATCGACTCATCCTCACTCTCCTCACTGACTGATCCTCAAATCCTTATATTCACTCTCTGATACTAACTCTCTGATCCCTTTTCTCTGACTCTCACTCAGTGCCTCTCACTCACTAATCCTCACCGGCTGATTCTTATTCTCTGCATCTCACTGACTGATCGTCACTCACAGATCCTCATTTTCTAATCCCCACTCTCTGATCCCCACTCTCTGGTCCCCATTCTCTGATCCCCACTCTCTGATCCCCACTCTCTAATCCCCACGCTCTGATCCCCACTCTCTGACCCTCGCTCTCTGACCCTCACTGTTATGATCCTCACTTTCAGATCCCTACTCTCTGCTTCAGGTTGATTGATTCTCACTCTGATCCTCAATCTTTGACCCTCACTTTCTGACCCTCATTTTCTGACCCTCACTTTCTGACCCTCACTTTCTGACCCTCACTTTCTGACCCTCACTTTCTGACCCTCACTCTCTGGCCCTCACTCTCTGATCCTCAGTTACTCATCCTCACTCTGATCCCCATGCTCTGATCCTCATTTTCTCACACTCACTCTCTGAAACTCACTGATTGATCCTCACTCTTTGATCCTCAGTAACTGATCCTCACTCTCTGATCATCTGACTAATTCTAATGATCTGATCCTCACTGTCTGATTCCTAATCTCTGCTCCTTGTTTTCTGAACCTCACTGTTTCATCTGCTCTATCTGCTCCTCACTCTCTGACCCTCACTCTCTGTTCCTCACTCTCTGTTCCTCACTCTCTGTTCCTCACTCTCTGTTCCTCACTTTCTGTTCCTACTCTCTGTTCCTCACTCTCTGTTCCTCAGTCTCTGTTCCTCACTCTCTGAACCTCTCTCTCTGATCCTCACTGACCAGTCCTCGTTCTCTGATCCTCACTGTTTTACCCTTAATACCTGAACCTCACTGTTTGATCCTCACTTCCAGATCCTCACTCTCTGTTTCTCTTTGATTCATCATCAGTCTCTGATCTTTACCGAGTGATCCTCACTCTCTGATCTTCACTTTCTGATCCTCACTCTCTGCTTCTCATTGATGATGCTCACTTTCTGATCCTCAATCTCTGACCTTCATCGACTCATCCTCAGTCTCCTCACTGACTGATCCTCACTGTCTGATACTCACTCTCTGATACTCTCTGATACCTTTTCTCTGACTCACACTCACTGACTCTCACTCACTAATCCTCACCGACTGATCCTTGTTCTCTGCATCTCACTGACTGATCGTCACTCACAGATCCTCACTCACAGCTCCTCATTTTCTAATACCCACTCTCTGATCCCCACTCTCTGATTTCCATTCTCTGATCCCCACTCTCTGATCCCCACTCTCTGATCCCCACTCTCTGATCCCCACTCTCTGATCCCCACTCTCTGATCCCCACTCTCTGATCCCCACTCTCTGATCCCCACTCTCTGATCCCCACTCTCTGATCCCCACTCTCTGATCCCCACTCTCTGATCCCCACTCTCTGATCCCCACTCTCTGATCCCCACTCTCTGATCCCCACTCTCTGATCCCCACTCTCTGACCCTCACTCTCTGATGCTCACTGTTATGATCCTCACTTTCAGATCCCTACTCTCTGCTTCAGGTTGATTGATTCACACTCTGATCCTCAATCTTTGATCATCACTCTCTGATCCTCACTTTCTGACCCTCCCTTTCTGACCCTCCCTTTCTGACCCTCCCTTTCTGACCCTCACTCTCTGGCCCTCACTCTCTGGCCCTCACTCTCTGGCCCTCACTCTCTGGCCCTCACTCTCTGGCCCTCACACTCTGATCCTCACTCTCTGATCCTCAGTTACTCATCCTCACTCTGATCCCCATGCTCTGATCCTCACTTTCTCACACTCACTCTCTGAAACTCACTGATTGATCCTCACTCTTTGATCCTCAGTGACTGATCCTCACTCTCTGATCATCTGCCTAATTCTAATGATCTGATCCTCACTGTCTGATTCCTAATCTCTGCTCCTTGCTTTCTGATCCTCACTGTTTCATCTGCTCTATCTGCTCCTCACTCTCTGTTCCTCACCCTCTGTTGCTCACTCTCTGTTCCTCACTCTCTGTTCCTCACTCTCTGTTCCTCACTCTCTGTTCCTCACTCTCTGTTCCTCACTCTCTGTTCCTCACTCTCTGTTCCTCACTCTCTGTTCCTCACTCTCTGAACCTCACTCTCTGAACCTCTCTCTGATCCTCACTGACCAGTCCTCGTTCTCTGATCCTCACTGTTTTACCCTTATTACCTGAACCTCACTGTTTGATCCTCACTTCCAGATCCTCACTGTCTGTTTCTCATTGACGCATCGTCACTCTCTGATCTTCACCGCCTGATCCTCACTCTCTGATCCTCACTCTCTGATCCTCACTCTCTGATCCTCGCTCTCTGATCCTCACTCTCTGATCCTCACTTTCTGATCCCTACTCTCTGCTTCTCATTGATGATGCTCACTTTCTGATCCTCAATCTCTGACCTTCATTGACTTATCCTCACTCTCCTCACTGACTGATCCTTAAATTCTTATATTCACTCTCTGATACTCAGTCTCTGATCCCTTTTCTCTGACTCTCACTCAGTGACTCTCACTCACTAATCCTCACCGGCTGATTCTTATTCTCTGCATCTCACTGACTGATCATCACTCACAGATCCTCATGTTCTATTCCCCACTCTCTGATCCCCACTCTCTGGTCCCCATTCTCTGATCCCCACTCTCTGATCCCCACTCTCTGATCCCCACTCTATAATCCCCACGCTCTGATCCCCACTCTCTGACCCTCACTCTCTGACCCTCACTGTTTTGATCCTCACTTTCAGATCCCTACTCTCTGCTTCAGGTTGATTGATTCTCACTCTGATCCTCAATCTTTGACCCTCACTTTCTGACCCTCACTTTCTGATCCTCACTTTCTGACCCTCACTTTCTGACCCTCACTCTCTTGCCCTCACTCTCTTGCCCTCACTCTCTTGCCCTCACTCTCTGGCCCTCAATCTCTGGCCCTCAATCTCTGGCCCTCAATCTCTGGCCCTCAATCTCTGGCCCTCACTCTCTGGCCCTCAATCTCTGGCCCTCACTCTTTCATCCTCACTCTCTTATCCTCAGTTACTCATCCTCACTCTGATCCCCATGCTCTGATCCTCACTTTCTCACACTCATTCTCTGAAACTCACTGATTGATCCTCACTCTTTGATCCTCAGTGACTGATCCTCACTCTCTGATCATCTGACTAATTCTAATGATCTGATCCTCACTGTCTGATTCCTAATCTCTGCTCCTTGCTTTCTGATCCTCACTGTTTCATCTGCTCTATCTGCTCCTCACTCTCTGCTCCTCTCTCTCTGTTCCTCACTCTCTGATCCCCACTCTCTGATCCCCACTCTATAATCCCCATGCTCTGATCCCCACTCTCTGACCCTCACTCTCTGACCCTCACTGTTTTGATCCTCACTTTCAGATCCCTACTCTCTGCTTCAGGTTGATTGATTCTCACTCTGATCCTCAATCTTTGACCCTCACTTTCTGACCCTCACTTTCTGACCCTCACTTTCTGA
Organism: Isurus oxyrinchus; assembly: GCA_026770705.1. NCBI lineage: Eukaryota > Metazoa > Chordata > Chondrichthyes > Lamniformes > Lamnidae > Isurus > Isurus oxyrinchus. The sequence continues at coordinate 99,279,958 of JANJGN010000010.1, forward strand.
TCCTCACTTTCTGACCCTCACTTTCTGACCCTCACTCTCTTGCCCTCACTCTCTTGCCCTCACTCTCTTGCCCTCACTCTCTGGCCCTCAATCTCTGGCCCTCAATCTCTGGCCCTCAATCTCTGGCCCTCAATCTCTGGCCCTCAATCTCTGGCCCTCACTCTCTGGCCCTCAATCTCTGGCCCTCACTCTTTCATCCTCACTCTCTTATCCTCAGTTACTCATCCTCACTCTGATCCCCATGCTCTGATCCTCACTTTCTCACACTCATTCTCTGAAACTCACTGATTGATCCTCACTCTTTGATCCTCAGTGACTGATCCTCACTCTCTGATCATCTGACTAATTCTAATGATCTGATCCTCACTGTCTGATTCCTAATCTCTGCTCCTTGCTTTCTGATCCTCACTGTTTCATCTGCTCTATCTGCTCCTCACTCTCTGCTCCTCACTCTCTGTTCCTCACTCTCTGTTCCTCATTCTCTGATCCTCACTCTCTGATCCTTACTCTCTGATCCTCACTGACCGGTCCTCATTCTCTGATTCTCACTGTTTTACCCTTATTACCTGAACCTCACTGTTTGATCCTAACTTCCAGATCCTCACTCTTTGTTTCTCATTGATTCATCATCACTCTCTGATCTTCAGCGACTGATCCTCACTCTCTGATCCTCACTCTCTGATCCTCACTCTCTGATCCTCACTCTCTGATCCTCACTTTCTGATCCCTACTCTCTGCATCTCCTTGATGATGCTCACTCTCTGATCCTCAATCTCTGATCCCTACCCTCTGCTTCTCATTGATGATGCTCACTTTTCGATCCTCACTGATCATCACAGATTGATCCACAGTTACTGATCCTCTCCCTCTGATTCTCAGTCTGTTCCTCACTTTCTCATTCTCACTCTGAACCTCACTGAATTGTACTCACTCTCTGAGATTCACTGACTGATGCTTGCCTCTGTTCATAACTCTCTGATCCTCACTGTCTGATCCTCAGTCTATGATCCTCACTCTATGATCCTCAGTTACTCATCCGCAGTTACTCATCCGCAGTTACTCATCCTCAGTTACTCATCCTCAGTTACTCATTCTCAGTTACTCATCTCTCTGAAACACACTCTGTGATCCTCACTTTCTCACACTCACTCTCTGAAACTCACTGATTGATCCTCACTCTGATCCTCATGCTCTGATCCTCACTTTCTCACCCTCACTCACTGAAACTCACTGATTGACCCTCACTCTCTGAACCTCACTCTCTGAACCTCTTTCTCTGATCCCCTCACTCTCTGACGCTCACTGTTATGATCCTCGCTTTCAGATCTCTACTCTCTGCTTCAGGTTGATTGATTCACACTCTGATCCTCACTCTCTGTTCCTCACTCTCTGTTCCTCACTCTCTGTTCCTCACTCTCTGTTCCTCACTCTCTGTTCCTCACTCTCTGAACCTCTCTCTCTGATCCTCACTGACCAGTCCTCGTTCTCTGATCCTCACTGTTTTACCCTTATTACCTGAACCTCACTGTTTGATCCTCACTTCCAGATCCTGACTCTCTGTTTCTCATTGACTCCTCGTCACTCTCTGATCTTCACCGCCTGATCCTCACTCTCTGATCCTCACTCATGATCCTCACTTTCTGATCCCTACTCTCTGCTTCTCATTGTTGATGCTCACTTTCTGATCCTCAATCTCTGACCTTCATCGACTCATCCTCACTCTCCTCCCTGACTGATCCTCAAATTCTTATCCTCACTCTCTGATACTCACTCTCTGATCCCTTTTCTCTGACTCTCACTCAGTGACTCTCACTCACTAATCCTCACCGGCTGATCCTTATTCTCTGCATCTCACTGACTGATCGTCACTCACAGATCCTCATTTTCTAATCCCCACTCTCTGATCCCCACTCTCTGGTCCCCACTCTCTGATCCCCACTCTCTGATCCGCACTCTCTGATCCCCACCCTCTAATCCCCACTCTCTGATCCTCACTCTCTGATTCTCACTCTCTGATCCTCACTCTCTGATCCTCACTTTCTGATCCTCACTTTCAGATCCCTACTCTCTGCTTCAGGTTGATTGATTCTCACTCTTGATCCTCAATCTTTGATCCTCACTTTCTGACCCTCACTTTCTGACCCTCACTTTCTGACCCTCACTCTCTTGCCCTCACTCTCTTGCCCTCACTCTCTTCCACTCACTCTCTGGCCCTCAATCTCTGGCCCTCAATCTCTGGCCCTCAATCTCTGGCCCTCACTCTCTAGCCCTCACTCTCTGGCCCTCACTCTCTGGCCCTCACTCTCTGGCCCTCACTCTCTGGCCCTCACTCTCTAGCCCTCACTCTCTGGCCCTCAATCTCTGGCCCTCACTCTTTGATCCTCACTCTCTTATCCTCAGTTACTCATCCTCACTCTGATCCCCATGCTCTGATCCTCACTTTCTCACACTCACTCTCTGAAACTCACTGATTGATCCTCACTCTTTGATCCTCAGTGGCTGATCCTCACTCTCTGATCATCTGACTAATTCTAATGATCTGATCCTCACTGTCTGATTCCTAATCTCTGCTCCTTGCTTTCTGATCCTCACTGATTCATCTGCTCTATCTGCTCCTCACTCTCTGTTCCTCACTCTCTGTTCCTCACTCTCTGTTCCTCACTCTCTGTTCCTCACTCTCTGTTCCTCACTCTCTGTTCCTCACTCTCTGTTCCTCACTGACTGATCCTCATTCTCTGATTCTCACTGTTTTAACCTTATTACCTGAACCTTACTGTTTGATCCTCACTTCCAGATCCTCACTCTTTGTTTCTCATTGATTCATCATCACTCTCTGATCTTCACCGACTGATCCTCACTCTCTGATCCTCACTCTCTGATCCTCACTTTCTGATCCCTACTCTCTGCATCTCCTTGATGATGCTCACTCTCTGATCCTCAATCTCTGATCCCTACCCTCTGCTTCTCATTGATGATGCTCACTTTTCGATCCTCACTGATCATCACAGATTGATCCACAGTTTCTGATCCTCTCCCTCTGATTCTCACTCTGTTCCTCACTTTCTCATTCTCACTCTGAACCTCACTGAATTGTACTCACTCTCTGAGATTCACTGACTGATGCTTGCCTCTGTTCATAACTCTCTGATCCTCACTGTCTGATCCTCAGTCTATGATCCTCACTCTATGATCCTCAGTTACTCATCCTCAGTTACTCATCCGCAGTTACTCATCCTCAGTTACTCATCCTCAGTTACTCATTCTCAGTTACTCATCTCTCTGAAACACACTCTGTGATCCTCACTTTCTCACACTCACTCTCTGAAACTCACTGATTGATCCTCACTCTGATCCTCATGCTCTGATCCTCACTTTCTCACCCTCACTCACTGAAACTCACTGATTGACCCTCACTCTCTGAACCTCACTCTCTGAACTTCTTTCTCTGATCCCCTCACTCTCTGACGCTCACTGTTATGATCCTCGCTTTCAGATCTCTACTCTCTGCTTCAGGTTGATTGATTCACACTCTGATCCTCACTCTCTGTTCCTCACTCTCTGTTCCTCACTCTCTGTTCCTCACTCTCTGTTCCTCACTCTCTGTTCCTCACTCTCTGAACCTCTCTCTCTGATCCTCACTGACCAGTCCTCGTTCTCTGATCCTCACTGTTTTACCCTTATTACCTGAACCTCACTGTTTGATCCTCACTTCCAGATCCTGACTCTCTGTTTCTCATTGACTCCTCGTCACTCTCTGATCTTCACCGCCTGATCCTCACTCTCTGATCCTCACTCATGATCCTCACTTTCTGATCCCTACTCTCTGCTTCTCATTGTTGATGCTCACTTTCTGATCCTCAATCTCTGACCTTCATCGACTCATCCTCACTCTCCTCCCTGACTGATCCTCAAATTCTTATCCTCACTCTCTGATACTCACTCTCTGATCCCTTTTCTCTGACTCTCACTCAGTGACTCTCACTCACTAATCCTCACCGGCTGATCCTTATTCTCTGCATCTCACTGACTGATCGTCACTCACAGATCCTCATTTTCTAATCCCCACTCTCTGATCCCCACTCTCTGGTCCCCACTCTCTGATCCCCACTCTCTGATCCGCACTCTCTGATCCCCACCCTCTAATCCCCACTCTCTGATCCTCACTCTCTGATTCTCACTCTCTGATCCTCACTCTCTGATCCTCACTTTCTGATCCTCACTTTCAGATCCCTACTCTCTGCTTCAGGTTGATTGATTCTCACTCTTGATCCTCAATCTTTGATCCTCACTTTCTGACCCTCACTTTCTGACCCTCACTTTCTGACCCTCACTCTCTTGCCCTCACTCTCTTGCCCTCACTCTCTTCCACTCACTCTCTGGCCCTCAATCTCTGGCCCTCAATCTCTGGCCCTCAATCTCTGGCCCTCACTCTCTAGCCCTCACTCTCTGGCCCTCACTCTCTGGCCCTCACTCTCTGGCCCTCACTCTCTGGCCCTCACTCTCTGGCCCTCACTCTCTAGCCCTCACTCTCTGGCCCTCAATCTCTGGCCCTCACTCTTTGATCCTCACTCTCTTATCCTCAGTTACTCATCCTCACTCTGATCCCCATGCTCTGATCCTCACTTTCTCACACTCACTCTCTGAAACTCACTGATTGATCCTCACTCTTTGATCCTCAGTGGCTGATCCTCACTCTCTGATCATCTGACTAATTCTAATGATCTGATCCTCACTGTCTGATTCCTAATCTCTGCTCCTTGCTTTCTGATCCTCACTGATTCATCTGCTCTATCTGCTCCTCACTCTCTGTTCCTCACTCTCTGTTCCTCACTCTCTGTTCCTCACTCTCTGTTCCTCACTCTCTGTTCCTCACTCTCTGTTCCTCACTGACTGATCCTCATTCTCTGATTCTCACTGTTTTAACCTTATTACCTGAACCTTACTGTTTGATCCTCACTTCCAGATCCTCACTCTTTGTTTCTCATTGATTCATCATCACTCTCTGATCTTCACCGACTGATCCTCACTCTCTGATCCTCACTCTCTGATCCTCACTTTCTGATCCCTACTCTCTGCATCTCCTTGATGATGCTCACTCTCTGATCCTCAATCTCTGATCCCTACCCTCTGCTTCTCATTGATGATGCTCACTTTTCGATCCTCACTGATCATCACAGATTGATCCACAGTTTCTGATCCTCTCCCTCTGATTCTCACTCTGTTCCTCACTTTCTCATTCTCACTCTGAACCTCACTGAATTGTACTCACTCTCTGAGATTCACTGACTGATGCTTGCCTCTGTTCATAACTCTCTGATCCTCACTGTCTGATCCTCAGTCTATGATCCTCACTCTATGATCCTCAGTTACTCATCCTCAGTTACTCATCCGCAGTTACTCATCCTCAGTTACTCATCCTCAGTTACTCATTCTCAGTTACTCATCTCTCTGAAACACACTCTGTGATCCTCACTTTCTCACACTCACTCTCTGAAACTCACTGATTGATCCTCACTCTGATCCTCATGCTCTGATCCTCACTTTCTCACCCTCACTCACTGAAACTCACTGATTGACCCTCACTCTCTGACCCTCACTCTCTGACCCTCACTCTCTGACCCTGACTCTCTGACCCTCACTCTCTGACCCTCTCTTTCTGACCCTCTCTTTCTGACCCTCACTTTCTGACCCTCACTCTCTGACCCTCACTCTCTGACCTTCACTGATTGATCGTCACTGATTAATCCTCAGTTCCTCATCCTCTCTCTCTGAATCTCACTCTGATCCTCACTTTCTCACCCTCACTCTGACCCTCACTGACTGGTCCTCACTCTCTGATCTTCACTGACTGATGCTCGCTCTCTGATCCTCACTCTCTGATCCTCACTCTCTGATCCTCAGTTACTCATCCTCAGTTACTCATTCTCAGTTACTCATCCTCACTCTGATCCCCATGCTCTGATCCTCACTTTCTCACACTCACTCTCTGAAACTCACTGATTGATCCTCACTCTTTGATCCTCAGTGATTGATCCTCACTCTCTGATCATCTGACTAATTCTAATGATCTGATCCTCACTCTCTGATTCCTAATCTCTGCTCCTTGCTTTCTGATCCTCACTGTTTCATCTGCTCTATCTGCTCCTCACTCTCTGTTCCTCACTCTCTGTTCCTCACTCTCTGTTCCTCACTCTCTGTTCCTCACTCTCTGTTCCTCACTCTCTGTTCCTCACTCTCTGATCCTCACTGACCGGTCCTCATTCTCTGATCCTCACTGTTTTCCCCTTATTACCTGAACCTCACTGTTTGATCCTCACTTCCAGATCGTCACTCTCTTTTTCTCATTGATTCATCATCACCCTCTGATCTTCACCGAGTGATCCTCACTCTCTGATCTTCACTTTCTGATCCTCACTCTCTGCTTCTCATTGATGATGCTCATTTTCTGATCCTCAATCTCTGACCTTCATCGACTCATCCTCACTCTCCTCACTGACTGAACCTCACTCTCTGATACTCACTCTGATACTCTCTGATCCCTTTTCTCTGACTCTCACTCAGTGACTCTCACTCACTAATCCTCACCGGCTGATTCTTATTCTCTGCATCTCACTGACTGATCATCACTCACAGATCCTCATGTTCTATTCCCCACTCTCTGATCCCCACTCTCTGGTCCCCATTCTCTGATCCCCACTCTCTGATCCCCACTCTCTGATCCCCACTCTATAATCCCCATGCTCTGATCCCCACTCTCTGACCCTCACTCTCTGACCCTCACTGTTTTGATCCTCACTTTCAGATCCCTACTCTCTGCTTCAGGTTGATTGATTCTCACTCTGATCCTCAATCTTTGACCCTCACTTTCTGACCCTCACTTTCTGACCCTCACTTTCTGATCCTCACTTTCTGACCCTCACTTTCTGACCCTCACTCTCTTGCCCTCACTCTCTTGCCCTCACTCTCTTGCCCTCACTCTCTGGCCCTCAATCTCTGGCCCTCAATCTCTGGCCCTCAATCTCTGGCCCTCAATCTCTGGCCCTCAATCTCTGGCCCTCACTCTCTGGCCCTCAATCTCTGGCCCTCACTCTTTCATCCTCACTCTCTTATCCTCAGTTACTCATCCTCACTCTGATCCCCATGCTCTGATCCTCACTTTCTCACACTCATTCTCTGAAACTCACTGATTGATCCTCACTCTTTGATCCTCAGTGACTGATCCTCACTCTCTGATCATCTGACTAATTCTAATGATCTGATCCTCACTGTCTGATTCCTAATCTCTGCTCCTTGCTTTCTGATCCTCACTGTTTCATCTGCTCTATCTGCTCCTCACTCTCTGCTCCTCACTCTCTGTTCCTCACTCTCTGTTCCTCATTCTCTGATCCTCACTCTCTGATCCTTACTCTCTGATCCTCACTGACCGGTCCTCATTCTCTGATTCTCACTGTTTTACCCTTATTACCTGAACCTCACTGTTTGATCCTAACTTCCAGATCCTCACTCTTTGTTTCTCATTGATTCATCATCACTCTCTGATCTTCAGCGACTGATCCTCACTCTCTGATCCTCACTCTCTGATCCTCACTCTCTGATCCTCACTCTCTGATCCTCACTTTCTGATCCCTACTCTCTGCATCTCCTTGATGATGCTCACTCTCTGATCCTCAATCTCTGATCCCTACCCTCTGCTTCTCATTGATGATGCTCACTTTTCGATCCTCACTGATCATCACAGATTGATCCACAGTTACTGATCCTCTCCCTCTGATTCTCAGTCTGTTCCTCACTTTCTCATTCTCACTCTGAACCTCACTGAATTGTACTCACTCTCTGAGATTCACTGACTGATGCTTGCCTCTGTTCATAACTCTCTGATCCTCACTGTCTGATCCTCAGTCTATGATCCTCACTCTATGATCCTCAGTTACTCATCCGCAGTTACTCATCCGCAGTTACTCATCCTCAGTTACTCATCCTCAGTTACTCATTCTCAGTTACTCATCTCTCTGAAACACACTCTGTGATCCTCACTTTCTCACACTCACTCTCTGAAACTCACTGATTGATCCTCACTCTGATCCTCATGCTCTGATCCTCACTTTCTCACCCTCACTCACTGAAACTCACTGATTGACCCTCACTCTCTGAACCTCACTCTCTGAACCTCTTTCTCTGATCCCCTCACTCTCTGACGCTCACTGTTATGATCCTCGCTTTCAGATCTCTACTCTCTGCTTCAGGTTGATTGATTCACACTCTGATCCTCACTCTCTGTTCCTCACTCTCTGTTCCTCACTCTCTGTTCCTCACTCTCTGTTCCTCACTCTCTGTTCCTCACTCTCTGAACCTCTCTCTCTGATCCTCACTGACCAGTCCTCGTTCTCTGATCCTCACTGTTTTACCCTTATTACCTGAACCTCACTGTTTGATCCTCACTTCCAGATCCTGACTCTCTGTTTCTCATTGACTCCTCGTCACTCTCTGATCTTCACCGCCTGATCCTCACTCTCTGATCCTCACTCATGATCCTCACTTTCTGATCCCTACTCTCTGCTTCTCATTGTTGATGCTCACTTTCTGATCCTCAATCTCTGACCTTCATCGACTCATCCTCACTCTCCTCCCTGACTGATCCTCAAATTCTTATCCTCACTCTCTGATACTCACTCTCTGATCCCTTTTCTCTGACTCTCACTCAGTGACTCTCACTCACTAATCCTCACCGGCTGATCCTTATTCTCTGCATCTCACTGACTGATCGTCACTCACAGATCCTCATTTTCTAATCCCCACTCTCTGATCCCCACTCTCTGGTCCCCACTCTCTGATCCCCACTCTCTGATCCGCACTCTCTGATCCCCACCCTCTAATCCCCACTCTCTGATCCTCACTCTCTGATTCTCACTCTCTGATTCTCACTCTCTGATCCTCACTCTCTGATCCTCACTTTCTGATCCTCACTTTCAGATCCCTACTCTCTGCTTCAGGTTGATTGATTCTCACTCTTGATCCTCAATCTTTGATCCTCACTTTCTGACCCTCACTTTCTGACCCTCACTTTCTGACCCTCACTCTCTTGCCCTCACTCTCTTGCCCTCACTCTCTTCCACTCACTCTCTGGCCCTCAATCTCTGGCCCTCAATCTCTGGCCCTCAATCTCTGGCCCTCACTCTCTAGCCCTCACTCTCTGGCCCTCACTCTCTGGCCCTCACTCTCTGGCCCTCACTCTCTGGCCCTCACTCTCTAGCCCTCACTCTCTGGCCCTCAATCTCTGGCCCTCACTCTTTGATCCTCATTCTCTTATCCTCAGTTACTCATCCTCACTCTGATCCCCATGCTCTGATCCTCACTTTCTCACACTCACTCTCTGAAACTCACTGATTGATCCTCACTCTTTGATCCTCAGTGGCTGATCCTCACTCTCTGATCATCTGACTAATTCTAATGATCTGATCCTCACTGTCTGATTCCTAATCTCTGCTCCTTGCTTTCTGATCCTCACTGATTCATCTGCTCTATCTGCTCCTCACTCTCTGTTCCTCACTCTCTGTTCCTCACTCTCTGTTCCTCACTCTCTGTTCCTCACTCTCTGTTCCTCACTCTCTGTTCCTCACTGACTGATCCTCATTCTCTGATTCTCACTGTTTTAACCTTATTACCTGAACCTAACTGTTTGATCCTCACTTCCAGATCCTCACTCTTTGTTTCTCATTGATTCATCATCACTCTCTGATCTTCACCGACTGATCCTCACTCTCTGATCCTCACTCTCTGATCCTCACTTTCTGATCCCTACTCTCTGCATCTCCTTGATGATGCTCACTCTCTGATCCTCAATCTCTGATCCCTACCCTCTGCTTCTCATTGATGATGCTCACTTTTCGATCCTCACTGATCATCACAGATTGATCCACAGTTTCTGATCCTCTCCCTCTGATTCTCACTCTGTTCCTCACTTTCTCATTCTCACTCTGAACCTCACTGAATTGTACTCACTCTCTGAGATTCACTGACTGATGCTTGCCTCTGTTCATAACTCTCTGATCCTCACTGTCTGATCCTCAGTCTATGATCCTCACTCTATGATCCTCAGTTACTCATCCTCAGTTACTCATCCGCAGTTACTCATCCTCAGTTACTCATCCTCAGTTACTCATTCTCAGTTACTCATCTCTCTGAAACACACTCTGTGATCCTCACTTTCTCACACTCACTCTCTGAAACTCACTGATTGATCCTCACTCTGATCCTCATGCTCTGATCGTCACTTTCTCACCCTCACTCACTGAAACTCACTGATTGACCCTCACTCTCTGACCCTCACTCTCTGACCCTCACTCTCTGACCCTCACTCTCTGACCCTGACTCTCTGACCCTCACTCTCTGACCCTCTCTTTCTGACCCTCTCTTTCTGACCCTCTCTTTCTGACCCTCACTCTCTGACCCTCACTCTCTGACCTTCACTGATTGATCGTCACTGATTAATCCTCAGTTCCTCATCCTCTCTCTCTGAATCTCACTCTGATCCTCACTTTCTCACCCTCACTCTGACCCTCACTGACTGGTCCTCACTCTCTGATCTTCACTGACTGATGCTCGCTCTCTGATCCTCACTCTCTGATCCTCACTCTCTGATCCTCAGTTACTCATCCTCAGTTACTCATCCTCAGTTACTCATTCTCAGTTACTCATCCTCACTCTGATCCCCATGCTCTGATCCTCACTTTCTCACACTCACTCTCTGAAACTCACTGATTGATCCTCACTCCTTGATCCTCAGTGATTGATCCTCACTCTCTGATCATCTGACTAATTCTAATGATCTGATCCTCACTGTCTGATTCCTAATCTCTGCTCCTTGCTTTCTGATCCTCACTGTTTCATCTGCTCTATCTGCTCCTCACTCTCTGTTCCTCACTCTCTGTTCCTCACTCTCTGTTCCTCACTCTCTGTTCCTCACTCTCTGAACCTCACTCTCTGTTCCTCACTCTCTGATCCTCACTGACCGGTCCTCATTCTCTGATCCTCACTGTTTTCCCCTTATTACCTGAACCTCACTGTTTGATCCTCACTTCCAGATCGTCACTCTCTTTTTCTCATTGATTCATCATCACCCTCTGATCTTCACCGAGTGATCCTCACTCTCTGATCTTCACTTTCTGATCCTCACTCTCTGCTTCTCATTGATGATGCTCATTTTCTGATCCTCAATCTCTGACCTTCATCGACTCATCCTCACTCTCCTCACTGACTGAACCTCACTCTCTGATACTCACTCTGATACTCTCTGATCCCTTTTCTCTGACTCACACTCACTGACTCTCACTCACTAATCCTCACCGACTGATCCTTATTCTCTGCATCTCACTGACTGATCGTCACTCACAGATGCTCACTCACAGATCCTCATTTTCTAATACCCACTCTCATGATCCCCACTCTCTGATCCTCACTCTCTGACGCTCACTGTTATGATCCTCACTTTCAGATCCCTACTCTCTGCTTCAGGTTGATTGATTCACACTCTGATCCTCAATCTTTGATCCTCACTCTCTGATCTTCCCTTTCTGACCCTCCCTTTCTGACCCTCAGTTTCTGACCCTCCCTTTCTGACCCTCACTTTCTGACCCTCACTCTCTGGCCCTCACTCTCTGGCCCTCACTCTCTGGCCCTCACGCTTTGGCCCTCACTTTCTGGCCCTCACTCTCTGGCCCTCACTCTCTGGCCCTCACTCTCTGGCCCTCACTCTCTGATCCTCACTCTCTGATCCTCAGTAACTCATCCTCACTCTGATCCCCATGCTCTGATCCTCACTTTCTCACACCCACTCTCTGAAACTCACTGATTGATCCTCACTCTTTGATCCTCAGTGACTGATCCTCACTCTCTGATCATCTGACTAATTTTATTGATCTGATCCTCACTGTCTGATTCCTAATCTCTGCTCCTTGCTTTCTGATCCTCACTGTTTCATCTGCTCTATCTGCTCCTCACTCTCTGCTCCTCACTATCTGTTCCTCACTCTCTGTTCCTCACTCTCTGTTCCTCACTCTCTGAACCTCACTCTCTGAACCTCACTCTCTGAACCTCTTTCTCTGATCCCCTCACTCTCTGACGCTCACTGTTATGATCCTCACTTTCAGATCTCTACTCTCTGCTTCAGGTTGATTGATTCACACTCTGATCCTCACTCTCTGTTCCTCACTCTCTGTTCCTCACTCTCTGTTCCTCACTCTCTGTTCCTCACTCTCTGTTCCTCACTCTCTGTTCCTCACTCTCTGAACCTCTCTCTCTGATCCTCACTGACCAGTCCTCGTTCTCTGATCCTCACTGTTTTACCCTTATTACCTGAACCTCACTGTTTGATCCTCACTTCCAGATCCTGACTCTCTGTTTCTCATTGACTCCTCGTCACTCTCTGATCTTCACCGCCTGATCCTCACTCTCTGATCCTCACTCATGATCCTCACTTTCTGATCCCTACTCTCTGCTTCTCATTGTTGATGCTCACTTTCTGATCCTCAATCTCTGACCTTCATCGACTCATCCTCACTCTCCTCCCTGACTGATCCTCAAATTCTTATCCTCACTCTCTGATACTCACTCTCTGATCCCTTTTCTCTGACTCTCACTCAGTGACTCTCACTCACTAATCCTCACCGGCTGATCCTTATTCTCTGCATCTCACTGACTGATCGTCACTCACAGATCCTCATTTTCTAATCCCCACTCTCTGATCCCCACTCTCTGATCCCCACTCTCTGATCCCCACTCTCTGATCCGCACTCTCTGATCCCCACCCTCTAATCCCCACTCTCTGATCCTCACTCTCTGATTCTCACTCTCTGATCCTCACTCTCTGATCCTCACTTTCTGATCCTCACTTTCAGATCCCTACTCTCTGCTTCAGGTTGATTGATTCTCACTCTTGATCCTCAATCTTTGATCCTCACTTTCTGACCCTCACTTTCTGACCCTCACTTTCTGACCCTCACTCTCTTGCCCTCACTCTCTTGCCCTCACTCTCTTCCACTCACTCTCTGGCCCTCAATCTCTGGCCCTCAATCTCTGGCCCTCAATCTCTGGCCCTCACTCTCTGGCCCTCACTCTCTAGCCCTCACTCTCTGGCCCTCACTCTCTGGCCCTCACTCTCTGGCCCTCACTCTCTGGCCCTCACTCTCTAGCCCTCACTCTCTGGCCCTCACTCTCTGGCCCTCACTCTTTGATCCTCACTCTCTTATCCTCAGTTACTCATCCTCACTCTGATCCCCATGCTCTGATCCTCACTTTCTCACACTCACTCTCTGAAACTCACTGATTGATCCTCACTCTTTGATCCTCAGTGGCTGATCCTCACTCTCTGATCATCTGACTAATTCTAATGATCTGATCCTCACTGTCTGATTCCTAATCTCTGCTCCTTGCTTTCTGATCCTCACTGATTCATCTGCTCTATCTGCTCCTCACTCTCTGTTCCTCACTCTCTGTTCCTCACTCTCTGTTCCTCACTCTCTGTTCCTCACTCTCTGTTCCTCACTGACTGATCCTCATTCTCTGATTCTCACTGTTTTAACCTTATTACCTGAACCTTACTGTTTGATCCTCACTTCCAGATCCTCACTCTTTGTTTCTCATTGATTCATCATCACTCTCTGATCTTCACCGACTGATCCTCACTCTCTGATCCTCACTTTCTGATCCCTACTCTCTGCATCTCCTTGATGATGCTCACTCTCTGATCCTCAATCTCTGATCCCTACCCTCTGCTTCTCATTGATGATGCTCACTTTTCGATCCTCACTGATCATCACAGATTGATCCACAGTTACTGATCCTCTCCCTCTGATTCTCACTCTGTTCCTCACTTTCTCATTCTCACTCTGAACCTCACTGAATTGTACTCACTCTCTGAGATTCACTGACTGATGCTTGCCTCTGTTCATAACTCTCTGATCCTCACTGTCTGATCCTCACTCTATGATCCTCACTCTATGATCCTCAGTTACTCATCCTCAGTTACTCATCCGCAGTTACTCATCCTCAGTTACTCATTCTCAGTTACTCATCTCTCTGAAACACACTCTGTGATCCTCACTTTCTCACACTCACTCTCTGAAACTCACTGATTGATCCTCACTCTGATCCTCATGCTCTGATCCTCACTTTCTCACCCTCACTCACTGAAACTCACTGATTGACCCTCACTCTCTGACCCTCACTCTCTGACCCTCACTCTCTGACCCTCACTCTCTGACCCTCACTCTCTGACCCTCTCTTTCTGACCCTCTCTTTCTGACCCTCACTCTCTGACCCTCACTCTCTGACCTTCACTGATTGATCGTCACTGATTAATCCTCAGTTCCTCATCCTCTCTCTCTGAATCTCACTCTGATCCTCACTTTCTCACCCTCACTCTGACCCTCACTGACTGGTCCTCACTCTCTGATCTTCACTGACTGATGCTCGCTCTCTGATCCTCACTCTCTGATCCTCACTCTCTGATCCTCAGTTACTCATCCTCAGTTACTCATTCTCAGTTACTCATCCTCACTCTGATCCCCATGCTCTGATCCTCACTTTCTCACACTCACTCTCTGAAACTCACTGATTGATCCTCACTCTTTGATCCTCAGTGATTGATCCTCACTCTCTGATCATCTGACTAATTCTAATGATCTGATCCTCACTCTCTGATTCCTAATCTCTGCTCCTTGCTTTCTGATCCTCACTGTTTCATCTGCTCTATCTGCTCCTCACTCTCTGTTCCTCACTCTCTGTTCCTCACTCTCTGTTCCTCACTCTCTGTTCCTCACTCTCTGTTCCTCACTCTCTGATCCTCACTGACCGGTCCTCATTCTCTGATCCTCACTGTTTTCCCCTTATTACCTGAACCTCACTGTTTGATCCTCACTTCCAGATCGTCACTCTCTTTTTCTCATTGATTCATCATCACCCTCTGATCTTCACCGAGTGATCCTCACTCTCTGATCTTCACTTTCTGATCCTCACTCTCTGCTTCTCATTGATGATGCTCATTTTCTGATCCTCAATCTCTGACCTTCATCGACTCATCCTCACTCTCCTCACTGACTGAACCTCACTCTCTGATACTCACTCTGATACTCTCTGATCCCTTTTCTCTGACTCACACTCACTGACTCTCACTCACTAATCCTCACCGACTGATCCTTATTCTCTGCATCTCACTGACTGATCGTCACTCACAGATCCTCACTCACAGATCCTCATTTTCTAATACCCACTCTCATGATCCCCACTCTCTGATCCCCACTCTCTGACCCTCACTCTCTGACGCTCACTGTTATGATCCTCACTTTCAGATCCCTACTCTCTGCTTCAGGTTGATTGATTCACACTCTGATCCTCAATCTTTGATCCTCACTCTCTGATCTTCCCTTTCTGACCCTCCCTTTCTGACCCTCAGTTTCTGACCCTCCCTTTCTGACCCTCACTTTCTGACCCTCACTCTCTGGCCCTCACTCTCTGGCCCTCACTCTCTGGCCCTCACTCTTTGGCCCTCACTTTCTGGCCCTCACTCTCTGGCCCTCACTCTCTGGCCCTCACTCTCTGGCCCTCACTCTCTGATCCTCACTCTCTGATCCTCAGTAACTCATCCTCACTCTGATCCCCATGCTCTGATCCTCACTTTCTCACACTCACTCTCTGAAACTCACTGATTGATCCTCACTCTTTGATCCTCAGTGACTGATCCTCACTCTCTGATCATCTGACTAATTTTATTGATCTGATCCTCACTGTCTGATTCCTAATCTCTGCTCCTTGCTTTCTGATCCTCACTGTTTCATCTGCTCTATCTGCTCCTCACTCTCTGCTCCTCACTATCTGTTCCTCACTCTCTGTTCCTCACTCTCTGTTCCTCACTCTCTGAACCTCACTCTCTGAACCTCACTCTCTGAACCTCTTTCTCTGATCCCCTCACTCTCTGACGCTCACTGTTATGATCCTCGCTTTCAGATCTCTACTCTCTGCTTCAGGTTGATTGATTCACACTCTGATCCTCACTCTCTGTTCCTCACTCTCTGTTCCTCACTCTCTGTTCCTCACTCTCTGTTCCTCACTCTCTGAACCTCTCTCTCTGAACCTCTCTCTCTGATCCTCACTGACCAGTCCTCGTTCTCTGATCCTCACTGTTTTACCCTTATTACCTGAACCTCACTGTTTGATCCTCACTTCCAGATCCTGACTCTCTGTTTCTCATTGACTCCTCGTCACTCTCTGATCTTCACCGCCTGATCCTCACTCTCTGATCCTCACTCATGATCCTCACTTTCTGATCCCTACTCTCTGCTTCTCATTGTTGATGCTCACTTTCTGATCCTCAATCTCTGACCTTCATCGACTCATCCTCACTCTCCTCCCTGACTGATCCTCAAATTCTTATCCTCACTCTCTGATACTCACTCTCTGATCCCTTTTCTCTGACTCTCACTCAGTGACTCTCACTCACTAATCCTCACCGGCTGATCCTTATTCTCTGCATCTCACTGACTGATCGTCACTCACAGATCCTCATTTTCTAATCCCCACTCTCTGATCCCCACTCTCTGGTCCCCATTCTCTGATCCCCACTCTCTGATCCGCACTCTCTGATCCCCACCCTCTAATCCCCACTCTCTGATCCTCACTCTCTGATTCTCACTCTCTGATCCTCACTCTCTGATCCTCACTTTCTGATCCTCACTTTCAGATCCCTACTCTCTGCTTCAGGTTGATTGATTCTCACTCTTGATCCTCAATCTTTGATCCTCACTTTCTGACCCTCACTTTCTGACCCTCACTTTCTGACCCTCACTCTCTTGCCCTCACTCTCTTGCCCTCACTCTCTTCCACTCACTCTCTGGCCCTCAATCTCTGGCCCTCAATCTCTGGCCCTCAGTCTCTGGCCCTCACTCTCTAGCCCTCACTCTCTGGCCCTCACTCTCTGGCCCTCACTCTCTGGCCCTCACTCTCTAGCCCTCACTCTCTGGCCCTCAATCTCTGGCCCTCACTCTTTGATCCTCACTCTCTTATCCTCAGTTACTCATCCTCACTCTGATCCCCATGCTCTGATCCTCACTTTCTCACACTCACTCTCTGAAACTCACTGATTGATCCTCACTCTTTGATCCTCAGTGGCTGATCCTCACTCTCTGATCATCTGACTAATTCTAATGATCTGATCCTCACTGTCTGATTCCTAATCTCTGCTCCTTGCTTTCTGATCCTCACTGATTCATCTGCTCTATCTGCTCCTCACTCTCTGTTCCTCACTCTCTGTTCCTCACTCTCTGTTCCTCACTCTCTGTTCCTCACTCTCTGTTCCTCACTGACTGATCCTCATTCTCTGATTCTCACTGTTTTAACCTTATTACCTGAACCTTACTGTTTGATCCTCACTTCCAGATCCTCACTCTTTGTTTCTCATTGATTCATCATCACTCTCTGATCTTCACCGACTGATCCTCACTCTCTGATCCTCACTCTCTGATCCTCACTTTCTGATCCCTACTCTCTGCATCTCCTTGATGATGCTCACTCTCTGATCCTCAATCTCTGATCCCTACCCTCTGCTTCTCATTGATGATGCTCACTTTTTGATCCTCACTGATCATCACAGATTGATCCATGTTACTGATCCTTTCCCTCTGATTCTCACTCTGTTCCTCACTTTCTCATCCTCACTCTGAACCTCACTGAATTGTACTCACTCTCTGATCTTCACTGGCTGATGCTTGCTCTCTGTTCATAACTCTCTCATCCTCACTGTCTGATCCTCACTCTATGATCCTCAGTTACTCATCCGCAGTTACTCATCCGCAGTTACTCATCGTCAGTTACTCATTCTCAGTTACTCATCTCTCTGGTACACACTCTGTGATCCTCACTTTCTCACACTCACTCTCTGAAACTCACTGATTGATCCTCACTCTCTGACCCTCACTCTCTGACCCTCACTCTCTGACCCTCACTCTCTGACCCTCACTCTCTGACGCTCTTTTTTGACCCTCTCTTTCTGACCCTCACTCTCTGACCCTCACTCTCTGACCTTCACTGATTGATCGTCACTGATTAATCCTCAGTTCCTCATCCTCTCTCTCTGAATCTCACTCTGATCCTCACTTTCTCACCCTCACTCTGACCCTCACTGACTGGTCCTCACTCTCTGATCTTCACTGACTGATGCTCACTCTCTGATCCTCACTCTCTGATCCTCACTCTCTGATCCTCACTCTCTGATCCTTAGTTACTCATCCTCAGTTACTCATTCTCAGTTACTCATCCTCACTCTGATCCCCGTGCTCTGATCCTCACTTTCTCACACTCACTCTCTGAAACTCACTGATTGATCCTCACTCTTTGATCCTCAGTGATTGATCCTCACTCTCTGATCATCTGACTCCGATCTGATCCTCACTGTCTGACGCTCACTGTTATGATCCTCACTTTCAGATCCCTACTCTCTGCTTCAGGTTGATTGAGTCTCTCTCTGATCCTCAATCTTTGATCCTCACTTTCTGACCCTCACTTTCTGACCCTCACTTTCTGACCCTCACTTTCTGACACTCAATCTCTTGCCCTCACTCTCTTGCCCTCACTCTCTTGCCCTCACTCTCTTCCACTCACTCTCTGGCCCTCAATCTCTGGCCCTCAATCTCTGGCCCTCACTCTCTGGCCCTCACTCTCTGGCCCTCACTCTCTGGCCCTCACTCTCTGGCCCTCACACTCTGGCCCTCACTCTCTGGCCCTCACTCTCTGGCCCTCACTCTCTGGCCCTCACTCTCTGGCCCTCAATCTCTGGCCCTCACTCTTTGATCCTCACTCTCTTATCCTCAGTTACTCATCCTCACTCTGATCCCCATGCTCTGATCCTCACTTTCTCACACTCACTCTCTGAAACTCACTGATTCATCCTCACTCTTTGATCCTCAGTGACTGATCCTCACTCTCTGATCATCTGACTAATTCTAATGATCTGATCCTCACTGTCTGATTCCTAATCTCTGCTCCTTGCTTTCTGATCCTCACTGTTTCATCTGCTCTCTCTGTTCCTCATTCTCTGTTCCTCATTCTCTGTTCCTCACTCTCTGTTCCTCACTCTCTGAACCTCACTCTCTGATCCTTACTCTCTGTTCCTCACTGACTGGTCCTCATTCTCTGATTCTCACTATTTTACCCTTATGACCTGAACCTCACTGTTTGATCCTCACTTCCAGATCCTCACTCTTTGTTTCTCATTGATTCATCATCACTCTCTGATCTTCAGCGACTGATCCTCACTCTCTGATCCTCACTCTCTGATCCTCACTCTCTGATCCTCACTTTCTGATCCTCACTCTCTGACCCTCACTCTCTGACCCTCACTCTCTGACCCTCACTCTCTGACCCTCACTCTCTATCTGACCCTCTCTTTCTGACCCTCACTCTCTGACCCTCACTCTCTGACCTTCACTGATTGATCATCACTGATTAATCCTCAGTTCCTCATCCTCTCTCTCTGACTCTCACTCTGATTCTCACTTTCTCACCCTCACTCTGACCCCCACTGACTGGTCCTCACTCTCTGATCTTCACTGACTGATGCTCGCTCTCTGATCCTCACTCTCTGATCCTCACTCTCTGATCCTCACTCTCTGATCCTCAGTTACTCATCCTCAGTTACTCATTCTCAGTTACTCATCCTCACTCTGATCCCCATGCTCTGATCCTCACTTTCTCACACTCACTCTCTGAAACTCACTGATTGATCCTCACACTTTGATCCTCAGTGATTGATCCTCACTATCTGATCATCTCACTCCTGGTCTGATCCTCACTGTCTGATTCCTAATCTCTGCTCCTTGCTTTCTGATCCTCACTGTTTCATCTGCTCCTTGCTTTCTGATCCTCACTCTCTGTTCCTCACTCTCTGTTCCTCACTCTCTGTTCCTCACTCTATGTTCCTCACTCTCTGTTCCTCACTCTCTGTTCCTCACTCTCTGTTCCTCACTCTCTGTTCCTCACTCTCTGTTCCTCACTCTCTGAACCTCACTCTCTGATCCTCACTGACCGGTCCTCATTCTCTGATCCTCACTGTTTTACCCTTATTACCTGAACCTCACTGTTTGATCCTCACTTCCAGATCCTCACTCTCTTTTTCTCATTGATTCATCATCACTCTCTGATCTTCACCGAGTGATCCTCACTCTCTGATCTTCACTTTCTGATCCTCACTCTCTGCTTCTCATTGATGATGCTCATTTTCTGATCCTCAATCTCTGACCTTCATCGACTCATCCTCACTCTCCTCACTGACTGATCCTCACTCTCTGATACTCACTCTGATACTCTCTGATCCCTTTTCTCTGACTCACACTCACTGACTCTCACTCACTAATCCTCACCGACTGATCCTTATTCTCTGCATCTCACTGACTGATAGTCACTCACAGATCCTCATTTTCTAATACCCACTCTCATGATCCGCACTCTCTGATCCCCACTCTCTGATCCCCACTCTCTGATCCCCACTCTCTGATCCCCACTATGATCCCCACTCTCTGATCCCCACTCTCTGATCCCCACTCTCTGATCCCCACTCTCTGACGCTCACTCTCTGCCGCTCACTGTTATGATCCTCACTTTCAGATCCCTACTCTCTGCTTCAGGTTGATTGATTCACACTCTGATCCTCAATCTTTGATCCTCACTCTGTGATCCTCACTTTCTGACCCTCCCTTTCTGACCATCCCTTTATGACCCTCACTTTCTGACCCTCACTCTCTGGCCCTCACTCTCTGGCCCTCACTCTCTGGCCCTCACTGTCTGATCCTCACTCTCTGATCCTCAGTTACTCATCCTCACTCTGATTCCCATGCTCTGATCCTCAATTTCTCACACTCACTCTCTGAAACTCACTGATTGATCCTCACTCTTTGATCCTCAGAGACTGATCCTCACTCTCTGATCATCTGACTAATTCTAATGATCTGATCCTCACTGTCTGATTCCTAATCTCTGCTCCTTGCTTTCTGATCCTCACTGTTTCATCTGCTCTGTCTGCTCCTCAATCTCTGCTCCTCACTCTCTGTTCCTCACTCTCTGTTCCTCACTCTCTGTTCCTCACTCTCTGTTCCTCACTCTCTGTTCCTCTCTCTCTGTTCCTCACTCTCTGTTCCTCACTCTCTGTTCCTCACTCTCTGAACCTCACTCTCTGAACCTCACTCTCTGAACCTCTCTCTCTGATCCTCACTGACCAGTCCACGTTCTCTGATCCTCACTGTTTTACCCTTATTACCTGAACCTCACTGTTTGATCCTCACTTCCAGATCCTCACTCTCTGTTTCTCATTGATTCATCATCACTCTCTGATTTTCACCAAGCGATCCTCACTCTCTGATCTTCACTTTCTGATCCTCACTCTCTGCTTCTCATTGATGATGCTCACTTTCTGATCCTCAATCTCTGTCCTTCATCGACTCATCCTCACTCTCCTCACTGACTGATCCTCACTGCCTGATACTCACTTTCTGATACTCTGTGATCCCTTTTCTCTGACTCACACTCACAGACACTCACTCACTAATCCTCACCGACTGATCCTTATTCTCTGCATCTCACTGACTGATCGTCACTCACAGATCCTCACTCACAGATCCTCATTTTCTAATACCCACTCTCATGATCCCCACTCTCTGATCCCCATTCTCTGACCCTCACTCTCTGATGTTCACTGTTATGATCCTCACTTTCAGATCCCTACTCTCTGTTTCAGGTTGATTGATTCACACTCTGATCCTCAATCTTTGATCCTCACTCTCTGATCCTAACTTTCTGACCCACCCTTTCTGACCCTCCCTTTCTGACACTCACTTTCTGACACTCAGTTTCTTACCCTCACTCTATGGCCCTCACTCTCTGGCCCTCACTCTCTGGCCCTCACTCTCTGAACCTCACTCTTTGAACCTCACTCTCTGAACCTTACTCTCTGAACCTCTCTCTCTGATCCTCACTGACCAGTCCTCGTTCTCTGATCTTCACTGTTTACGCTTATTACCTGAACCTCACTGTTTGATCCTAACTTCCAGATCCTCACTCTCTGTTTCTCGTTGACTCCTCGTCACTCTCTGATCTTCACCGCCTGATCCTCACTCTCTGATCCTCACTCTCTGATCCTCACTTTCTGATCCCTACTCTCTGCTTCTCGTTGTTGATGCTCACTTTCTGATCCTCAA
Organism: Isurus oxyrinchus; assembly: GCA_026770705.1. Taxonomy (NCBI): domain Eukaryota; kingdom Metazoa; phylum Chordata; class Chondrichthyes; order Lamniformes; family Lamnidae; genus Isurus; species Isurus oxyrinchus. Next base: position 99,302,193 of record JANJGN010000010.1, read on the forward strand.
TCTCTGACCTTCATCGACTCATCCTCACTCTCCTCACTGACTGATCCTCAAATTCTTATCCTCACACTCTGATACTCACTCTCTGATCCCTTTTCTCTGACTCTCACTCAGTGACTCTCACTCACTAATCCTCACCGGCTGATCCTTATTCTCTGCATCTCACTGACTGATCATCACTCACAGATCCTCATTTTCTAATCCCCACTCTCTGATCCCCACTCTCTGGTCCCCATTCTCTGATCCCCACTCTCTGATCCCCACTCTCTGATCCCCACTCTCTGATCCCCACTCTCTGACCCTCACTCTCTGACGCTAACTGTTATGATCCTCACTTTCACATCCCGACTCTCTGCTTCAGGTTGATTGATTCTCACTCTGATCCTGACTTTCTGACCCTCACTTTCTGACCCTTACTTTCTGACCCTCACTCTCTTGCCCTCACTCTCTTGCCCTCACTCTCTTGCCCTCACTCTCTTGCCCTCACACTCTGGCCCTCACTCTCTGGCCCTCACTCTCTGGCCCTCACTCTCTGGCCCTCACTCTCTGGCCCTCACTCTCTGGCCCTCAATCTCTGGCCCTCACTCTTTGATCCTCACTCTCTGATCCTCAGTTACTCATCCTCACTCTGATCCCCATGCTCTGATCCTCACTTTCTCACACTCACTCTCTGAAACTCACTGATTGATCCTCACTCTTTGATCCTCAGTGACTGATCTTCACTCTCTGATCATCTGACTAATTCTAATGATCTGATCCTCACTGTCTGATTCCTAATCTCTGCTCCTTGCTTTCTGATCCTCACTGTTTCATCTGCTCTATCTTCTCCTCACTCTCTGTTCCTCACTCTCTGTTCCTCACTCTCTGTTCCTCACTCGCTGTTCCTCACTCTCTGTTCCTACTCTCTGTTCCTCACTCTCTGTTCCTCACTCTCTGTTCCTCACTCTCTGTTCCTCACTCTCTGAACCTCACTCACTGAACCTCACTCTCTGAACCTCTCTCTCTGATCCTCACTGACCAGTCCACGTTCTCTGATCCTCACTGTTTTACCCTTATTACCTGAACCTCACTGTTTGATCCTCACTTCCAGATCCTCACTCTCTGTTTCTCATTGACTCCTCATCACTCTCTGATCTTCACCGCCTGATCCTCACTCTCTGATCCTCACTCTCTGATCCTCACTCTCTGATCCTCACTCTCTTATCCTCACTTTCTGATCCCTACTCTCTGCTTCTCATTGTTGATGCTCGTTTTCTGATTCTCAATCTCTGACCTTCATCGACTCATCCTCACTCTCCTCACTGACTGATCCTCACTGTCTGATACTCACTCTCTGATACTCTCTGATCCCTTTTCTCTGACACACACTCACTGACTCTCACTCACTAATCCTCACCGACTGATCCTTATTCTCTGCATCTCACTGACTGATCGTCACTCACAGATCCTCACTCACAGATACTCATTTTCTAATACCCACTCTCATGATCCCCACTCTCTGACCCCCACTCTCATGATCCCCACTCTCATGATCCCCACTCTCTGATCCCCACTCTCTGATCCCCACTCTCTGATCCCCACTCTCTGATCCCCACTCTCTGACCCTCACTCTCTGACGTTCACTGTTATGATCCTCACTTTCAGATCTCTACTCTCTGCTTCAGGTTGATTGATTCACACTCTGATCCTCAATCTTTGATCCTCACTCTCTGACCCTCCCTTTCTGACCCTCCCTTTCTGATCCTCCCTTTCTGACCCTCCCTTTCTGACCCTCCCTTTCTGACCCTCCCTTTCTGACCCTCACTCTCTGGCCCTCACTCTCTGGCCCTCACTCTCTGGCCCTCACTCTCTGATCCTCAGTTACTCATCCTCACTCTGATCCCCATGCTCTGATCCTCACTTTCTCACACTCACTCTCTGAAACTCACTCATTGATCCTCACTCTTTGATCCTCAGTGACTGATCCTCACTCTCTGATCATCTGACTAATTCTAATGATCTGATCCTCACTGTCTGATTCCTAATCTCTGCTCCTTGCTTTCTGATCCTCATTGTTTCTTCTGCTCTATCTTCTCCTCACTCTCTGACCCTCACTCTCTGTTCCTCACTCTCTGTTCCTCACTCTCTGTTCCTCACTCTCTGTTCCTCACTCTCTGTTCCTCACTCTCTGAACCTCACTCTCTGAACCTCACTCTCTGAACCTCACTCTCTGAACCTCTCTCTCTGATCCTCACTGACCAATCCACGTTCTCTGATCCTCACTGTTTTACCCTTATTACCTGTACCTCACTGTTTGATCCTCACTTCCAGATCCTCACTCTCTGTTTCTCATTGATTCATCATCACTCTCTGATCTTCACCGAGTGATCCTCACTCTCTGATCTTCACTTTCTGATCCTCACTCTCTGCTTCTCATTGATGATGCTCACTTTCTGATCCTCAATCTCTGACCTTCATCGACTCATCCTCAGTCTCCTCACTGACTGATCCTCACTGTCTGATACTCACTCTCTGATACTCTCTGATCCCTTTTCTCTGACTCACACTCACTGACTCTCACTCACTAATCCTCACCGACTGATCCTTATTCTCTGCATCTCACTGACTGATCGTCACTCACAGATCCTCACTCACAGATCCTCATTTTCTAATACCCACTCTCATGATCCCCACTCTCTGACACCCACTCTCATGATCCCCACTCTCTGATCCCCACTCTCTGATGCCCACTCTCTGATCCCCACTCTCTGATCCCCACTCTCTGATCCCCACTCTCTGACCCTCACTCTCTGACGTTCACTGTTATGATCCTCACTTTCAGATCTCTACTCTCTGCTTCAGGTTGATTGATTCACACTCTGATCCTCAATCTTTGATTCTCACTCTCTGACCCTCCCTTTCTGACCCTCCCTTTCTGATCCTCCCTTTCTGACCCTCCCTTTCTGACCCTCCCTTTCTGACCCTCCCTTTCTGACCCTCCCTTTCTGACCCTCACTCTCTGGCCCTCACTCTCTGGCCCTCACTCTCTGGCCCTCACTCTCTGGCCCTCACTCTCTGGCCCTCACTCTCTGATCCTCAGTTACTCATCCTCACTCTGATCCCCATGCTCTGATCCTCACTTTCTCACACTCACTCTCTGAAACTCACTGATTGATCCTCACTCTTTGATCCTCAGTGACTGATCCTCACTCTCTGATCATCTGACTAATTCTAATGATCTGTTCCTCACTGTCTGATTCCTAATCTCTGCTCCTTGCTTTCTGATCCTCACTGTTTCATCTGCTCTATCTTCTCCTCACTCTCTGACCCTCACTCTCTGTTCCTCACTCTCTGTTCCTCACTCTCTGTTCCTCACTTTCTGTTCCTACTCTCTGTTCCTCACTCTCTGTTCCTCACTCTCTGTTCCTCACTCTCTGTTCCTCACTCTCTGAACCTCACTCTCTGAACCTCACTCTCTGAACCTCACTCTCTGAACCTCACTCTCTGAACCTCTCTCTCTGATCCTCACTGACCAATCCACGTTCTCTGATCCTCACTGTTTTACCCTTATTACCTGTACCTCACTGTTTGATCCTCACTTCCAGATCCTCACTCTCTGTTTCTCATTGATTCATCATCACTCTCTGATCTTCACCGAGTGATCCTCACTCTCTGATCTTCACTTTCTGATCCTCACTCTCTGCTTCTCATTGATGATGCTCACTTTCTGATCCTCAATCTCTGACCTTCATCGACTCATCCTCAGTCTCCTCACTGACTGATCCTCACTGTCTGATACTCACTCTCTGATACTCTCTGATCCCTTTTCTCTGACTCACACTCACTGACTCTCAGTCACTAATCCTCACCGACTGATCCTTATTCTCTGCATCTCACTGACTGATCGTCACTCACAGATCCTCACTCACAGATCCTCATTTTCTAATACCCACTCTCATGATCCCCACTCTCTCATCCCCACTCTCTGATCCCCACTCTCTGACCCTCACTCTCTGACGCTCATTGTTATGATCCTCTTTTTCATACCCCTACTCTCTGCTTCAGGTTGATTGATTCACACTCTGATCCTCACTCTCTGATCCTCACTTTCTGACCCTCCCTTTCTGACACTCGCTTTCAGACCCTCAGTTTCTGACCCTCAGTTTCTGGCCCTCACTCTCTGGCCCTCACTCTCTGGCCCTCTCTCTCTGGCCCTCACTCTCTGTTCCTCACTCTATGTTCCTCACTTTCTGTTCCTCACTCTCTGTTCCACACTCTATGTTCCTCACTCATTGTTCCTCACTCTCTGTTCCTCACTCTCTGTTCCTCACTCTCTGAACCTCACTCTCTGAACCTCACTCTCTGAACCTCTCTCTCTGATCCTCACTGACCAGTCCTCGTTCTCTGATCTTCACTGTTTTACCCTTATTACCTGAACCTCACTGTTTGATCCTCACTTCCAGATCCTCACTCTCTGTTTCTCATTGACTCCTCATCACTCTCTGATCTTCACCGCCTGCTCCTCACTCTCTGATCTTCACTCTCTGATCCTCACTCTCTGATCCTCACTTTCTGATCCCTACTCTCTGCTTTTCGTTGTTGATGCTCACTTTCTGATCCTCAATGTCTGACCTTCATCGACTCATCCTCACTCTCCTCACTGACTGATCCTCAAATTCTTATCCTCACTCTCTGATACTCACTCTCTGATCCCTTTTCTCTGACTCTCACTCAGTGACTCTCACTCACTAATCCTCACGGGCTGATCCTTATTCTCTGCATCTCACTGACTGATCGTCACTCACAGATCCTCATTTTCTAATCCCCACTCTCTGATCCCCACTCTCTGGTCCCCACTCTCTGGTCCCCACTCTCTGGTCCCCACTCTCTGATCCCCACTCTCTGATCCCCAATCTCTGATCCCCACTCTCTGATCCCCAATCTCTGATCCCCACTCTCTGATCCCCACTCTCTGATCCCCACTCTCTGACCCTCACTCTCTGACACTCACTGTTATGATCCTCACTTTCAGATCCCTACTCTCTGCATCACGTTGATTGATTCTCACTCTGATCCTCAATCTTTGATCCTCACTTTCTGATCCTCACTTTCTGACCCTCACTTTTTGACCCTCACTTTCTGACCCTCATTTTCTTGCCCTCACTCTCTTGCCCTCACTCTCTTGCCCTCACTTTCTGGCCCTCACTCTCTGGCCCTCACTGTCTGATCCTCACATCTCTGATCCTCTGTTACTCATCCTCACTCTGATCCCCATGCTCTGATCCTCACTTTCTCACACTCACTCTCTGAAACTCACTGATTGATCCTCACTCTTTGATCCTCAGTGACTGATCTTCACTCTCTGCTCATCTGACTAATTCTAATGATCTGATCCTCACTGTCTGGTTCCTAATCTCTGCTCCTAGCTTTCTGATCCTCACTGTTTCATCTGCTCTATCTGCTCCTCACTCTCTGTTCCTCACTCTCTGTTCCTCACTCTCTGTTCCTCACTCTCTGTTCCTCACTCTCTGTTCCTCACTCTCTGTTCCTCACTCTCTGAACCTCACTCTCTGAACCTCACTCTCTGAACCTCACTCTCTGAACCTCACTCTCTGAACCTCACTCTCTGATCCTCACTGACCAGTCCACGTTCTCTGATCCTCACTGTTTTACCCTTATTACCTGAACCTCACTGTTTGATCTTCACTTCCAGATCCTCACTCTCTGTTTCTCATTGATGATGCTCACTTTCTGATCCTCAATCTCTGACCTTCATCGACTCATCCTCAGTCTCCTCACTGTCTGATACTCACTCTCTGATACTCTCTGATCCCTTTTCTCTGACTCACACTCACTGACTCTCACTCACTAATCCTCACCGACTGATCCTTATTCTCTGCATCTCACTGACTGATCGTCACTCACAGATCCTCACTCACAGATCCTCATTTTCTAATACCCACTCTCATGATCCCCACTCTCTGATCCCCACTCTCTGATCCCCACTCTCTGACCCTCACTCTCTGACGCTCACTGTTATGATTCTCACTTTCAGACCCCTACTCTCTGCTTCAGGTTGATTGATTCACACTCTGATCCTCACTCTCTGATCCTCACTTTCTGACCCTCCCTTTCTGACACTCGCTTTCTGACCCTCAGTTTCTGACCATCACTCTCTGGCCCTCACTCTCTGGCCCTCACTCTCTGGCCCTCACTCTCTGATCCTCACTCTCTGATCCTCAGTTACTCATCCTCACTCTGATCCCTATGCTCTGATCCTCACTTTCTCACACTCACTCCCTGAAACTCACTGATTGATCCTCACTCTTTGATCCTCAGTGACTGATCTTCACTCTCTGATCATCTGACTAATTCTAATGATCTGATCCTCACTGTCTGATTCCTAATCTCTGCTCCTTGCTTTCTGATCCTCACTGTTTCATCTGCTCTATCTGTTCCTCACTCTCTGTTCCTCACTCTCTGTTCCTCACTCTCTGTTCCTGACTCTCTGTTCCTCACTCTCTGTTCCTCACTCTCTGTTCCTCACTCTCTGTTCCTCACTCTCTGAACCTCACTCTCTGAACCTCACTCTCTGAACCTCACTCTCTGAACCTCACTCTCTGAACCTCACTCTCTGAACCTCTCTCTCTGATCCTCACTGACCAGTCCTCGTTCTCTGATCTTCACTGTTTTACCCTTATTACCTGAACCTCACTGTTTGATCCTCACTTCCAGATCCTCACTCTCTGTTTCTCATTGACTCCTCATCACTCTCTGATCTTCACCGCCTGATCCTCGCTCTCTGATCTTCACTCTCTGATCCTCACTCTCTGATCCTCACTTTCTGATCCCTACTCTCTGCTTCTCATTGTTGATGCTCACTTTCTGATCCTCAATCTCTGACCTTCATCGACTCATCCTCACTCTCCTCACTGACTGATCCTCAAATTCTTATCCTCACTCTCTAATACTCACTCTCTGATCCCTTTTCTCTGACTCTCACTCAGTGACTCTCACTCACTAATCCTCACCGGCTGATTCTTATTCTCTGCATCTCACTGACTGATCATCACTCACAGATCCTCATTTTCTAATCCCCATTCTCTGATCCCAACTCTCTGATCCCCACTCTCTGATCCCCACTCTCTGATCCCCACTCTCTAATCCCCACACTCTGATCCTCACTCTCTGACCCTCACTCTCTGACGCTCACTGTTATGATCCTCACTTTCAGATCCCTACTCTCTGCTTCAGGTTGATTGATTCTCACTCTGATCCTGAATCTTTGATCCTCACTTTCTGACCCTCACTTTCTGACCCTCACTTTCTGACACTCACTTTCTGACTCTCACTCTCTTGCCCTCACTCTCTTGCCCTCACTCTCTTGCCCTCACTCTCTGGCCCTTAATCTCTGGCCCTTAATCTCTGGCCCTCAATCTCTGGCCCTCACTCTCTGGCCTTCACTCTCTGGCCCTCACTCTCTGGCCCTCACTCTCTGGCCCTCACTCTCTGGCCCTCACTCTCTGGCCCTCACTCTCTGGCCGTCACTCTCTGGCCCTCACTCTCTGGCCCTCAATCTCTGGCCCTCACTCTTTGATCCTCACTCTCTTATCCTCAGTTACTCATCCTCACTCTGATCCCCATGCTCTGATCCTCACTTTCTCACACTCACTCTCTGAAACTCACTGATTGAGCCTCACTCTTTGATCCTCAGTGACTGATCCTCACTCTCTGATCATCTGACTAATTCTAATGATCTGATCCTCACTGTCTGATTCCTAATCTCTGCTCCTTGCTTTCTGATCCTCACTGTTTCATCTGCTCTATCTGCTCCTCACTCTCTGCTCCTCACTCTCTGCTCCTCACTCTCTGCTCCTCACTCTCTGCTCCTCACTCTCTGTTCCTCACTCTCTGTTCCTCACTCTCTGTTCCTCACTCTCTGTTCCTCACTCTCTGAACCTCACTCTCTGATCCTTACTCTCTGATCCTCACTGACTGGTCCTCATTCTCTGATTCTCACTGTTTTACCCTTATTACCTGAACCTCACTGTTTTATCCTCACTTCCAGATCCTCACTCTTTGTTTCTCATTGATTCCTCATCACTCTCTGATCTTCACCGACTGATCCTCACTCTCTGATCCTCACTCTCTGATCCTCACTTTCTGATCCCTACTCTCTGCATCTCCTTGATGATGCTCACTCTCTGATCCTCAATCTCTGATCCCTACCCTCTGCTTCTCATTGATGATGCTCACTTTTTGATCCTCACTGATCATCACAGATTGATCCACAGTTACTGATCCTCTCCCTCTGATTCTCACTCTGTTCCTCACTTTCTCATCATCACTCTGATCCTCACTGAATTGTACTCACCCTCTGATCTTCACTGACTGATGCTTGCTCTCTGTTCATAATTCTCTGATCCTCACTGTCTGATCCTCACTCTATGATCCTCAGTTACTCATCCGCAGTTACTCATCCGCAGTTACTCATCCTCAGTTACTCATCCTCAGTTACTCATTCTCAGTTACTCATCTCTCTGATACACACTCTGTGATCCTCACTTTCTCACCCTCACTCTCTGACCCTCACTCTCTGACCCTCACTCTCTGACCCTCACTCTCTGACCCTCACTCTCTGACCCTCACTCTCTGACCCTCACTCTCTGTCCCTCACTCTCTGACCCTCACTCTCTGACGCTCTCTTTTTGACCCTCACTCTCTGACCCTCACTCTCTGACCCTCACTCTCTGACTCTGACTCTCTGACCGTTTCACACTATTCCTCACTCTCTGATCTTCACTGTTTGATCCTCACTTTCAGATCCCTACTCTCTGCTTCACATGATTGATTCTCACTCTCTGATCCTCCATCTTTGATCTTCATCGACTCATCCTCCCTCCCCTCCTCACTGAATGATCCTCAAATTCTGATCCTCATTCTCATACTCACTCTCTGATCTTTACTCTCTGTCTCACACTCACTGACTCTCACTCACTAATACTCACTGACTGATCCTTACTCTCTGCTATTCACTGACTAAACTTGACTCTCTGATCCTCACTTTGCGATTCTCACCCTCTGTACTTCACTCTCTGACCCTCACTGTGTGATCCTTACTATCTGATCTCCACTGTTTGACCCACACATTCAAATCCCTAGTTTGCTTCTCATTGACTAATCCTCCCTCTCTGACTCACACTCACTGACACACACTCACTAATCCTCACTGCCTTATCCTTACTCTCTGCTCCTCGCTCACTGATCCTCACTTTCTGATCCTCACTCTCTGACCCTCACTCTCTGACCCTCACTCTCTGACCCTCACTCTCTGACCCTCACTCTCTGACCCTCACTGTTTGATCCTCACTCTCTGATACTCTCTGTCTGATTCTCACTCACTGACCCTTGCTCTCTGACCCTTGCTCTCTGATCCTCTATGACTGATCCTCACTCTCGGCTCCTAAAATTCTGCCCCTCACTTTCTGATCCTCACGGATCCCCAGTTACTTATTCTCCCTCTCTGATCCTCACTCTCTGATCCCCACTGTTTGACCCTTATTACCTGATCCTCACTTTCAGATCCTTAGTCTCTGCTTCTCATTGACTCATCCTTACTCTCTGATCCACACTCTGATCTTCACCGACCCATCCTCATTGTCCCTCACTGACTGATCCTCATATTCTAATCCTCACTCTCTGATACTCTCTGACACTCATTGACTGAACCTCACTTCCTGATCCTCACATTCTGATCATCACTTTCGGACCCTTGCTTTCGGACCCGCACTTTCTGATCGTCACTTTCTGAACTTCACTTTCTGAACCTCACGCTTGGATCCTCTCTCTCTGATCCTCAATCTCTACTCCCCATGCTCTGATCCTCATTTTCCGAAGCTCATTCTCTGATCCTCACTGACTGTTCATCAGTTACTGATTCTCACGTTCTGCTTCTCATGCTCCGATTCTCACGCTCCGACCTTCGCTCTCCGACCTTCGCTCTCCGACCCTCGCTCTCCGACCCTTGCTCTCCGACCCTCGCTCTCCGACCCTCGCTCTCCGACCCTCGCTCTCCGACCCTCGCTCTCCGACCCTCGCTCTCTGACCCTCAATTTAATTTTTGCTCCTCACTTTCTGATCCTCACTTTCTGATCCTCACAATCTGACCCTCACTTTCTGACCCTCATTCTCTGACCCTCATTCTCTGACCCTCATTCTCTGACCCTCATTCTTTGATCCTCATTGACTGTCCCTCAGTTACTGATTCTCACTTTCTTATTCTCACTCTGATCCTCACTCTTTGACCCTCATTCTCTGAACCTCACTGACTGATCCTCACTCTCTGATCCTCACTCTCTGATCCTCACTCTCTGATCCTCACTCTCTGATCCTCACTCTCTGATCCTCACTCTCTAATCCTCACTCTCTGATACACTCTGACACTCACTGACTGAAACTCACTTTCTGATCCTCACTTTCTGACCCTCACACTCTGATCCTCACTCTCTGACCTTCTCCCACTATTCCTCACTCTCTGTTCCTCACTGTTTGATGCTCACTTTCAGATCCCTACTCTCTGCTTCACGTTAATTGATGCTCACTCTCTGATCCTCAAACTTTGATTTTCATCGACTCATCCTCATTCTCCTCCTCACTGACTTATCCTCAAATTCTGATTCTCACTCCCTGATCCTTGCTTTCTGATCCTTGCTTTCTGATCCTCGCTTTCTGATCCTCGCTTTCTGATCCTCGCTTTCTGATCCTCGCTTTCTGATCCTCGCTTTCTGATCCTCGCTTTCTGATCCTCGCTCTCAGATCCTCGCTCTCTGATCCTCGCTCTCTGATCCTCGCTCTCTGATCCTCACTCTCTGATCCTCACTCTCTGATCCTCACTCTCTAATCCTCACTCTCTGATACACTCTGACACTCACTGACTGAAACTCACTTTCTGATCCTCACTTTCTGACCCTCACACTCTGATCCTCACTCTCTGACCTTCTCCCACTATTCCTCACTCTCTGTTCCTCACTGTTTGATGCTCACTTTCAGATCCCTACTCTCTGCTTCACGTTAATTGATGCTCACTCTCTGATCCTCAAACTTTGATTTTCATCGACTCATCCTCATTCTCCTCCTCACTGACTTATCCTCAAATTCTGATTCTCACTCCCTGATCCTTGCTTTCTGATCCTCGCTTTCTGATCCACGCTTTCTGATCCTCGCTTTCTGATCCTCGCTTTCTGATCCTCGCTTTCTGATCCTCGCTTTCTGATCCTCGCTTTCTGATCCTCGCTCTCTGATCCTCGCTCTCTGATCCTCAGTTACTCATTGTCAGTCACTCATCCTCACTCTCTGATTCATACTCTCTGATCTTCACTTTCTCACGCTCACTCTCTGAACCTCATTGTTTGATCCTCACTCTCTGATAATCATTGACTGATTCTAACGTTCTGAACATTCTGATCATTGTCTGATCCTAATCTCTGCTGTGTGCTGTCTGATCCTCACTCTCTGATCCTCACTGACTTATCATCACTCTCTGACACTCACTCTCTGACCCTCACTCTCTGACCCTCACTCTCTGACCCGCACTCTCTGACCCGCACTCTCTGACCCGCACTCTCTGACCCGCACTCTCTGACCCGCACTCTCTGACCCGCACTCTCTGACCCGCACTCTCTGACCCGCACTCTCTGACCCGCACTCTCTGACCCGCACTCTCTGACCCGCACTCTCTGACCCGCACTCTCTGACCCGCACTCTCTGAACCTCACTCTCTGCTCCTCACTGACTTATCATCACTCTCTGACCCTCACTCTTTGACCCCCACTCTTTGACCCCCACTCTCTGACCCTCAATGTCTGACCCTCAATCTCTGACCCTCAATCTCTGACCCTCACTCTCTGACCCTCACTCTCTGAACCTCACTGACCAGTCCTCACTCTCTGATCCCCACTGTTTGACCCTTATGACTTGATCCTCACTTTCAGATCCTTAGTCTCTGCTTCTCATTGATGCATCCTTGCTCTCGGATCCTCACTCTGATCTTCACCGACCCATTCTCATTGTCCTGCTCACTGACTGATCCTCAAATTCTAATCCTCACTCTCTGATACACTCTGACACTCACTGACTTAAACTCACTTTCTGACCCTCACTTTCTGACCCTCACTCTCTGACCCTCACTCTCTGACCCTCATTCTCTGACCCTCATTCTCTGACCCTCATTCCCTGTACCTCATTCCCTGAACCTCATTCCCTGATCTCCATTTTCTGACCCTCACTCTCTGACCCTGACTCTCTGACCCTCACTCTCTGACCCTCACTCTCTGACCCTCATTCTCTGACCCTCATTCTCTGACCCTCATTCCCTGTACCTCATTCCCTGAACCTCATTCCCTGAAACTCATTCCCTGAACCTCATTCTCTGAACATCACTGACTGATCCTAATTTACTGATTCTGTCTCTGATCCTCACTCTCTGATCTTCTCCTACTATTTCTCAATCTGTTCCTCACTTTCAGATACCTACTCTCTGTTTCATGTTGATCCCCAATCTCTGCTGTGTGCTGTCTGACCCTCACTCTCTGACCCTCACTCTCTGACCCTCACTCTCTGACCCTCACTCTCTGACCCTCACTCTCTGACCCTCACTCTCTGACGCTCACTCTCTGACGCTCACTCTCTGACCCTCATTCTCTGACCCTCATTCTCTGACCCTCATTCAGTGACCCTCATTCACTGATACCCATTTTCTGACCCTCACTCTCTGACCCTCGCTCTCTGACCCGCGCTCTCTGACCCGCGCTCTCTGACCCGCGCTCTCTGACCCGCGCTCTCTGACCCGCCCTCTCTGACCCGCCCTCTCTGACCCGCCCTCTCTGACCCGCCCTCTCTGACCCGCCCTCTCTGACCCGCCCTCTCTGACCCGCCCTCTCTGACCCGCCCTCTCTGACCCGCCCTCTCTGACCCGCCCTCTCTGACCCGCCCTCTCTGACCCGCGCTCTCTGACCCGCGCTCTCTGAACATCACTCTCTGAACCTCAATGATCGATTCTCTCTCTCTGATCCTTATTGACCAGTCCTCACTCTCTGATCCCCACTGTTTGACCCTTATTACCTGATCCTCACTTTCAGAGCCTTAGTCTCTGCTTCTCATTGATGCGTCCTTGCTGTCAGATCCTCACTCTGATCTTCACCGACTCATTCTCATTGTCCTGCTCACTGACTGATGTTCAAATTCTAATCCTCACTCTCTGATACTCTCTGACACTCACTGATTGAAACTCACTTTCTGAAACTCACTTTCTGATCCTCACCTTCTGACCCTCACTCTCTGTTCCTCACTCTCTGTTCCTCACTCTCTGTTCCTCACTCTCTGTTCCTCACTCTCTGTTCCACACTTTTTGATCCTCACTTTCAGATTCCTACTCTCTGCTTCACTTTGATTGATGCTCACTCTGTGATCCTCAATCTTTGATCTTCATCGACTCATTCTTATTCACCTCCTCACTGACTTATCCTCCATTTCTGACCCTCACTCTCTGACCCTCACTCTCTGACCCTCACTCTCTGACCCTCACTCTCTGACCCTCACTCTCTGACCCTCACTCTCTGACCCTCATTCTCTGACCCTCATTTTAGGAGCTTCATTCACTGATCCTCCTTCTCTGACCCTCAGTCCCTGACCCTCATTCCCTGACCCTCATTCCCTGAACCTCATTCCCTGACCCTCATTCCCTGACCCTCATTCCCTCACCTTCATTCCCTGAACCACATTCCCTGAACCTCATTCTCTGAACATCACTGCCTGATCCTAAGTTACTGATTCTCTCTCTGATCCTCACTCTCTGATCTTCTCCCACTATTTCTCACTCTGTTCCTCACTTTCAGATCCCTACTCTCTGCTTCACGTTGATTAATGCTCATTCTCTGATCCTCAATCTTTGATCTTCATATTCTCCTCCTCACTGACTTATACTCAAATTCTGACCTTCATTCTCTGACCCTCATTCTCTGAACCTCACTGACTGATCCTAAGTTACTGATTCTCATTCAGATCCTAACTCTCGGAAACTAACTCTCGGATCCTAACTCTCGGATCCTAACTCTCGGATCCTAACTCTCGGATGCTAACCCTCGGATGCTAACCCTCGGATGCTAACCCTCGGATGCTAACCCTCGGATGCTAACCCTCGGATGCTAACCCTCGGATGCTAACCCTCGGATGCTAACCCACGGATGCTAACCCACGGATGCTAACCCTCGGATGCTAACCCTCGGATGCTAACCCTCGGATGCTAACCCTCGGATGCTAACCCTCGGATGCTCACTCTCTGACCTTCACTCTCTGACCCTCACTCTCTGACCCTCACTGACTGATCCTCACTCTCTGACCCTCACTCTCTGACCCTCACTGACTGATCCTCACTGACTGATCCTCAGTTACTGTTTCTCACTCTAATCCTCACTCTCTGACCCTCGCTCTCTGACCCTCGCTCTCTGACCCTCGCTCTCTGACCCTCGCTCTCTGACCCTCGCTCTCTGACCCTCGTTCTCTTACCCTCGCTCTCTGACCCTCGCTCTCTGACCCTCATGACTGATCCTCAGTTACTGTTTCTCACACTAATCCTCACTCTCTGATCTTCACTCTCTGACCTTCGTCCACTATTCCTCACTCTCTGTACCTTTCTGTTGGATTTTCACTTTCAGATCCTTACTCTCTGCTTCACGTTGATTGATGCTCACTCTCTGATCCTCAATCTTTGATCTTCATCGACTCATGCTTATTCTCCTCCTCACTGACTATCCTCAAATTCTGATGCTCGCTCTCTGATGCTCGCTCTCTGATGCTCGCTCTCTGATGCTCGCTCTCTGATGCTCGCTCTCTGATGCTCGCTCTCTGATGCTCGCTCTCTGATGCTCGCTCTCTGATGCTCGCTCTCTGATCTTCGCTGTCTGATGCTCGCTCTCTGATGCTCGCTCTCTGATCTTCGCTCTCTGATCCTCGATCTCTGATCCTCGCTTTCTGATCCTCAGTTACTCATTGTCAGTCACTCATCATCACTCCCTGATTTGTAGTCTCTGATCCTCACTTTCCGATCCTCACTCTCTGTTCCACACTTTTTGATCCGCACTTTCAGATTCCTACTCTCTGCTACACGTTGATAGATGCTCACTCTGTGATCCTCAATCTTTGATCTTCATTGACTCATCCCCACTCTCCTCCTCGCTGACTTATCCTCCAATTCTGATCCTCACTCTTGGACCCTCATTCTCTGACCCTCATTCTTGGACCCTCATTCTCGGACCCTCATTCCCTGAACCTCATTCTTTGAACCTTATTCTCTGAACCTCACTGACTGATGCTAAGTTACTGATTCTGTCACTGATCCTCACTCTCTGATCTTTTCCCACTATTTCTCACTCTGTTCCTCACTTTCAGATACCTACTCTCTGCTTCATGTTGATCCCTAATCTCTGCTGTGTGCTGTCTGACCCTCACTCTCTGACCCTCACTCTCTGACCCTCACTCTCTGACCCTCACTCTCTGACCCTCACTCTCTGATCCTCACTCTTTGATCCTCACTCTCTGACCTTCACTCTCTGACCTGCACTCTCTGAACCTCACTCTCTGAAGCTCACTCTCTGAAGCTCACACTCTGAACCTCACTGGCTTATCATCATTCTCTGACCCTCACTCTCTGACCCTCACTCTCTGACCCTCACTCTCTGACCCTCACTCTCTGACCCGCACTTTCTGACCCGCATTCTCTGACCCGCGCTCTCTGACTCGCGCTCTCTGAACCTCACTCTCTGAACCTCACCGCTTGATTCTCACTCTCTGATCCTTACTGACCAGTCCTCACTCTCTGAACCCCACTGTTTGACCCTTGTTACCTGATCCTCACTTTCAGATCCTTAGTCTCTGCTTCTCATTGATGCGTCCTTGGTGTCGGATCCTCACTCTGATCTTCACCGACCCATTCTCATTGTCCTGCTCACTGACTGATGTTCAAATTCTAATCCTCACTCTCTGATACTCTCTGACACTCACTGATTGAAACTCACTTTCTGAAACTCACTTTCTGATCCTCACCTTCTGACCCTCACTCTCTGTTCCTCACTCTCTGTTCCTCACTCTCTGTTCCACACTCTCTGTTCCTCACTCTCTGTTCCTCACTCTCTGTTCCTCACTCTCTGTTCCTCACTCTCTGTTCCTCACTCTCTGTTCCTCACTCTCTGTTCCTCACTCTCTGTTCCTCACTCTCTATTCCACACTTTTTGATCCTCACTTTCAGATTCCTGCTCTCTGCTTCACTTTGATTGATGCTCACTCTGTGATCCTCAATCTTTGATCTTCATCGACTCATTCTTATTCTCCTCCTCACTGAGTTATCCTCCAATTCTGACCCTCGCTCTCTGACCCTCACTCTCTGACCCTCATTCTCTGATCCTCATTCTCTGACCCTCATTTTAGGACCCTCATTCACTTATCCTCCTTCTCTGACCCTCATTACCTGACCCTCAATCCCTGACCCTCAATCCCTGACCCTCAATCCCTGACCCTCAATCCCTGACCCTCAATCCCTGACCCTCATTCCCTGACCCTCATTCCCGGACCCTCATTCCCTGACCCTCATTCCCTGACCCTCATTCCCTGACCCTCATTCCCTGACCCTCATTCCCTGACCCTCATTCCCTGAACCTCATTCTCTGAACGTCACTGACTGATCCTAAGTTACTGATTCTCTCTCTGATCCTCACTCTCTGATCTTCTCCCACTATTTCTCACTCTGTTCCTCACTTTCAGATCCCTACTCTCTGCTTCACGTTGATTAATGCTCATTCTCTGATCCTCAATCTTTGATCTTCATATTCTCCTCCTCACTGACTTATCCTCAAATTCTGACCCTCATTCTCTGACCCTCATTCTCTGAACCTCACTGACTGATCCTAAGTTACTGATTCTCACTCAGATCCTAACTCTCGGATCCTAACTCTCGGATCCTAACCCTCGGATGCTAACCCTCGGATGCTCACCCTCGGATGCTCACCCTCGGATGCTCACCCTCGGATGCTCACCCTCGGATGCTAACCCTCGGATGCTAACCCTCGGATGCTAACCCTCGGATGCTAACCCTCGGATGCTCACTCTCTGACCTTCACTCTCTGACCCTCACTCTCTGACCCTCACTCTCTGACCCTCACTCTCTGACCCTCACTCTCTGACCCTCACTCTCTGACCCTCGCTGACTGACCCTCGCTGACTGACCCTCGCTGACTGACCCTCGCTGACTGATCCTCGCTGACTGATCCTCGCTGACTGATCCTCACTGACTGATCCTCACTGACTGATCCTCAGTTACTGTTTCTCACTGTAATCCTCACTCTCTGACCCTCGCTCTCTGACCCTCGCTCTCTGACCCTCGCTCTCTGACCCTCGCTCTCTGACCCTCGCTCTCTGACCCTCGCTCTCTGACCCTCGCTCTCTGACCCTCGCTCTCTGACCCTCGCTCTCTGACCCTCACTGACTGATCCTCAGTTACTGTTTGTCACTCTAATCCTCACTCTCTGATCTTCACTCTCTGACCTTCGTCCACTATTCCTCACTCTCTGTAACTTTCTGTTGGATTTTCACTTTCAGATCCTTACTCTCTGCTTCACGTTGATTGATGCTCACTCTCTGATCCTCAATCTTTGATCTTCATCGACTCATGCTTATTCTCCTCCTCACTGACTCTCCTCAAATTCTGATGCTCGCTCTCTGATGCTCGCTCTCTGATCCTCGCTCTCTGATCCTCAGTTACTCATTGTCAGTCACTCATCCTCACTCTCTGATTCATACTCTCTGATCTTCACTTTCTCACGCTCACTCTCTGAACCTCATTGTTTGATCCTCACTCTCTGATAATCATTGACTGATTCTAACGTTCTGAACATTCTGATCATTGTCTGATCCTAATCTCTGCTGTGCGCTGTCTGATCCTCACTCTCTGATCCTCACTGACTTATCATCACTCTCTGACACTCTCTCTCTGACCCTCACTCTCTGACCCTCACTCTCTGACCCGCACTCTCTGACCCGCACTCTCTGACCCGCACTCTCTGACCCGCACTCTCTGACCCGCACTCTCTGACCCGCACTCTCTGACCCGCACTCTCTGACCCGCACTCTCTGACCCGCACTCTCTGACCCGCACTCTCTGACCCGCACTCTCTGACCCGCACTCTCTGACCCGCACTCTCTGATCCTCACTCTCTGAACCTCACTCTCTGCTCCTCACTGACTTATCATCACTCTCTGACCCTCAGTCTTTGACCCCCACTCTTTGACCCCCACTCTCTGACCCTCAATATCTGACCCTCAATCTCTGACCCTCACTCTCTGACCCTCACTCTCTGAACCTCACTGACCAGTCCTCACTCTCTGATCCCCACTGTTTGACCCTTATGACTTGATCCTCACTTTCAGATCCTTAGTCTCTGCTTCTCATTGATGCATCTTTGCTCTCGGATCCTCACTCTGATCTTCACCGACCCATTCTCATTGTCCTGCTCACTGACTGATCTTCAAATTCTAATCCTCACTCTCTGATACACTCTGACACTCACTGACTTAAACTCACTTTCTGACCCTCACTCTCTGACCCTCCCTCTCTGACCCTCACTCTCTGACCCTCACTCTCTGACCCTCACTCTCTGACCCTCACTTCTGACCCTCAGTCACTGATCCTCATTCACTGATCCTCATTCACTGATCCTCATTCACTGATCTCCATTTTCTCACCCTCACTCTCTGACCCTCACTCTCTGACCCTCACTCTCTGACCCTCACTCTCTGACCCTCATTCCCTGTACCTCATTCCCTGAACCTCATTCCCTGAAACTCATTCCCTGAACCTCATTCTCTGAACATCACTGACTGATCCTAAGTTACTGATTCTGTCTCTGATCCTCACTCTCTGATCTTCTCCTACTATTTCTCAATCTGTTCCTCACCTTCAGATACCTACTCTCTGTTTCATGTTGATCCCTAATCTCTGCTGTGTGCTGTCTGACCCTCACTCTCTGACCCTCACTCTCTGACCCTCACTCTCTGACCCTCACTCTCTGACCCTCACTCTCTGACCCTCACTCTCTGACCCTCACTCTCTGATCCTCACTCTCTGACCCTCACTTTCTGACCCTCACTCTCTGAAGCTCACTCTCTGACCCTCACTCTCTGACCCTCACTCTCTGACCCTCATTCTCTGACCCTCATTCTCTGACCCTCATTCTCTGACCCTCATTCAGTGATCCTCATTCACTGATACCCATTTTCTGACCCTCACTCTCTGACCCTCACTCTCTGACCCTCACTCTGTGACCCGTGCTCTCTGACCCGCGCTCTCTGACCCGCGCTCTCTGACCCGCGCTCTCTGACCCGCGCTCTCTGACCCGCGCTCTCTGACCCGCGCTCTCTGACCCGCGCTCTCTGACCCGCGCTCTCTGACCCGCCCTCTCTGACCCGCCCTCTCTGACCCGCCCTCTCTGACCCGCCCTCTCTGACCCGCGCTCTCTGACCCGCGCTCTCTGAACATCACTCTCTGAACCTCAATGATCGATTCTCTCTCTCTGATCCTTACTGACCAGTCCTCACACTCTGATCCCCACTGTTTGACCCTTATTACCTGATCCTCACTTTCAGAGCCTTAGTCTCTGCTTCTCATTGATGCGTCCTTGCTGTCGGATCCTCACTCTGATCTTCACCGACTCATTCTCATTGTCCTGCTCACTGACTGATGTTCAAATTCTAATCCTCACTCTCTGATACTCTCTGACACTCACTGATTGAAACTCACTTTCTGATCCTCACCTTCTGATCCTCACCTTCTGACCCTCACTCTCTGTTCCTCACTCTCTGTTCCTCACTCTCTGTTCCTCACTCTCTGTTCCTCACTCTCTGTTCCACACTTTTTGATCCTCACTTTCAGATTCCTACTCTCTGCTTCACTTTGATTGATGCTCACTCTGTGATCCTCAATCTTTGATCTTCATCGACTCATTCTTATTCACCTCCTCACTGACTTATCCTCCATTTCTGACCCTCACTCTCTGACCCTCACTCTCTGACCCTCACTCTCTGACCCTCACTCTCTGACCCTCACTCTCTGACCCTCATTCTCTGACCCTCATTCTCTGACCCTCATTCTCTGACCCTCATTTTAGGAGCCTCATTCACTGATCCTCCTTCTCTGACCCTCATTCCCTGACCCTCATTTCCTGACCCTCATTCCCTGAACCTCATTCCCTCACCCTCATTCCATGACCCTCATTCCCTGACCCTCATTCCCTGACCCTCATTCCCTGACCCTCATTCCCTGAACCACATTCCCTGAACCTCATTCTCTGAACATCACTGCCTGATCCTAAGTTACTGATTCTCTCTCTGATCCTCACTCTCTGATCTTCTCCCACTATTTCTCACTCTATTCCTCACTTTCAGATCCCTACTCTCTGCTTCACGTTGATTAATGCTCATTCTCTGATCCTCAATCTTTGATCTTCATATTCTCCTCCTCACTGACTTATACTCAAATTCTGACCTTCATTCTCTGACCCTCATTCTCTGAACCTCACTGACTGATCCTAAGTTACTGATTCTAATTCAGATCCTAACTCTCGGAAACTAACTCTCGGATCCTAACTCTCGGATCCTAACTCTCGGATCCTAACTCTCGGATGCTAACCCTCGGATGCTAACCCTCGGATGCTAACCCTCGGATGCAAACCCTCGGATGCTAACCCTCGGATGCTAACCCTCGGATGCAAACCCTCGGATGCTAACCCTCGGATGCTAACCCTCGGATGCTAACCCTCGGATGCTAACCCTCGGATGCTAACCCTTGGATGCTAACCCTCGGATGCTAACCCTCGGATGCTCACTCTCTGACCTTCACTCTCTGACCCTCACTCTCTGACCCTCACTCTCTGACCCTCACTCTCTGACCCTCACTCTCTGACCCTCACTCTCTGACCCTCACTCTCTGACCCTCACTCTCTGACCCTCACTCTCTGACCCTCACTGACTGATCCTCACTCTCTGACCCTCACTCTCTGACCCTCACTGACTGATCCTCACTTACTGATCCTCAGTTACTGTTTCTCACTCTAATCCTCACTCTCTGACCCTCACTCTCTAACCCTCGCTCTCTGACCCTCGCTCTCTGACCCTCGTTCTCTTACCCTCGCACTCTCTGACCCTCGCACTCTCTGACCCTCGCTCTCTGAACCTCGCTCTCTGACCCTCGCTCTCTGACCCTCGCTCTCTGACCCTCACTGACTGATCCTCAGTTACTGTTTCTCACACTAATCCTCACTCTCTGATGCTCACTCTCTGACCTTCGTCCACTATTCCTCACTCTCTGTACCTTTCTGTTGGACTTTCACTTTCAGATCCTTACTCTCTGCTTCACGTTGATTGATGCTCACTCTCTGATCCTCAATCTTTGATCTTGATCGACTCATGCTTATTCTCATCCTCACTGACTATCCTCAAATTCTGATGCTCGCTCTCTGATGCTCGCTCTCTGATGCTCGCTCTCTGATGCTCGCTCTCTGATGCTCGCTCTCTGATGCTCGCTCTCTGATGCTCGCTCTCTGATGCTCGCTCTCTGATGCTCGCTCTCTGATGCACGCTCTCTGATGCTCGCTCTCTGATGCTCGCTCTCTGATCTTCGTTCTCTGATCCTCGATCTCTGATCCTCGCTTTCTGATCCTCAGTTACTCATTGTCAGTCACTCATCATCACTCCCTGATTTGTACTCTCTGATCCTCACTTTCCGATCCTCACTCTCTGTTCCACACTTTTTGATCCGCACTTTCAGATTCCTACTCTCTGCTACACGTTGATAGATGCTCACTCTGTGATCCTCAATCTTTGATCTTCATTGACTCATCCCCACTCTCCTCCTCGCTGACTTATCCTCCAAATCTGATCCTCACTCTTGGACCCTCATTCTCTGACCCTCATTCTTGGACCTTCATTCTCGGACCCTCATTCCCTGAACCTCATTCCCTGAACCTCATTCTTTGAACCTTATTCTCTGAACCTCACTGACTGATCCTAAGTTACTGATTCTGTCACTGATCCTCACTCTCTGATCTTTTCCCACTATTTCTCACTCTGTTCCTCACTTTCAGATACCTACTCTCTGCTTCATGTTGATCCCTAATCTCTGCTGTGTGCTGTCTGACCCTCACTCTCTGACCCTCACTCTCTGACCCTCACTCTCTGACCCTCACTCTCTGACCCTCACTCTCTGACCCTCACTCTCTGATCCTCACTCTCTGATCCTCACTCTTTGATCCTCACTCTCTGACCTTCACTCTCTGACCTGCACTCTCTGAACATCACTCTCTGAAGCTCACTCTCTGAAGCTCACACTCTGAACCTCACTGGCTTATCATCATTCTCTGACCCTCACTCTCTGACCCTCACTCTCTGACCCTCACTCTCTGACCCTCACTCTCTGACCCTCACTCTCTGACCCTCACTCTCTGTCCCGCACTCTCTGACTCGCATTCTCTGACCCGCGCTCTCTGAACCTCACTCTCTGAACCTCACCGCTTGATTCTCACTCTCTGATCCTTACTGACCAGTCCTCACTCTCTGATCCCCACTGTTTGACCCTTGTTACCTGATCCTCACTTTCAGATCCTTAGTCTCTGCTTCTCATTGATGCGTCCTTGGTGTCGGATCCTCACTCTGATCTTCACCGACCCATTCTCATTGTCCTGCTCACTGACTGATGTTCAAATTCTAATCCTCACTCTCTGATACTCTCTGACACTCACTGATTGAAACTCACTTTCTGAAACTCACTTTCTGATCCTCACCTTCTGACCCTCACTCTCTGTTCCTCACTCTCTGTTCCTCACTCTCTGTTCCTCACTCTCTGTTCCTCACTCTCTGTTCCTCACTCTCTGTTCCTCACTCTCTGTTCCTCACTCTCTGTTCCTCACTCTGTTCCTCACTCTCTGTTCCACACTTTTTGATCCTCACTTTCAGATTCCTGCTCTCTGCTTCACTTTGATTGATGCTCACTCTGTGATCCTCAATCTTTGATCTTCATCGACTCATTCTTATTCTCCTCCTCACTGAGTTATCCTCCAATTCTGACCCTCACTCTCTGACCCTCACTCTCTGACCCTCATTCTCTGATCCTCATTCTCTGACCCTCATTTTAGGACCCTCATTCACTTATCCTCCTTCTCTGACCCTCAATCCCTGACCCTCAATCCCTGACCCTCAATCCCTGACCCTCATTCCCTGACCCTCATTCCCTGACCCTCATTCCCTGACCCTCATTCCCTGACCCTCATTCCCTGAACCTCATTCGCTGAACGTCACTGACTGATCCTAAGTTACTGATTCTCTCTCTGATCCTCACTCTCTGATCTTCTCCCACTATTTCTCACTCTGTTCCTCACTTTCAGATCCCTACTCTCTGCTTCACGTTGATTAATGCTCATTCTCTGATCCTCAATCTTTGATCTTCATATTCTCCTCCTCACTGACTTATCCTCAAATTCTGACCCTCATTCTCTGACCCTCATTCTCTGAACCTCACTGACTGATCCTAAGTTACTGATTCTCACTCAGATCCTAACTCTCGGATCCTAACTCTCGGATCCTAACTCTCGGATCCTAACCCTCGGATGCTAACCCTCGGATGCTCACCCTCGGATGCTCACCCTCGGATGCTCACCCTCGGATGCTAACCCTCGGATGCTAACCCTCGGATGCTAACCCTCGGATGCTAACCCTCGGATGCTAACCCTCGGATGCTAACCCTCGGATGCTCACTCTCTGACCCTCACTCTCTGACCCTCACTCTCTGACCCTCAGTCTCTGACCCTCACTCTCTGACCCTCACTCTCTGACCCTCACTCTCTGACCCTCACTGACTGATCCTCACTGACTGATCCTCACTGACTGATCCTCACTGACTGATCCTCACTGACTGATCCTCAGTTACTGTTTCTCACTCTAATCCTCACTCTCTGACCCTTGCTCTCTGACCCTCGCTCTCTGACCCTCGCTCTCTGACCCTCGCTCTCTGACCCTCGCTCTCTGACCCTCGCTCTCTGACCCTCGCTCTCTGACCCTCGCTCTCTGACCCTCGCTCTCTGACCCTCGCTCTCTGGCCCTCGCTCTCTGACCCTCACTGACTGATCCTCAGTTACTGTTTGTCACTCTAATCCTCACTCTCTGATCTTCACTCTCTGACCTTCGTCCACTATTCCTCACTCTCTGTACCTTTCTGTTGGATTTTCACTTTCAGATCCTTACTCTCTGCTTCACGTTGATTGATGCTCACTCTCTGATCCTCAATCTTTGATCTTCATCGACTCATGCTTATTCTCCTCCTCACTGACTCTCCTCAAATTCTGATGCTCGCTCTCTGATGCTCGCTCTCTGATGCTCGCTCTCTGATCCTCGCTCTCTGATCCTCGCTCTCGGATGCTCGCTCTCTGATGCTCGCTCTCTGATGCTCGCTCTCTGATGCTCGCTCTCTGACGCTCGCTCTCTGACGCTCGCTCTCTGACGCTCGCTCTCTGACGCTCGCTCTCTGACGCTCGCTCTCTGACGCTCGCTCTCTGACGCTCGCTCTCTGACGCTCGCTCTCTGATGCTCGCTCTCTGCTGATCGCTCTCTGCTGCTCGCTCTCTGATCTTCGCTCTCTGATCCTCGATCTCTGATCCTCGCTTTCTGATCCTCAGTTACTCATTGTCAGTCACTCATCATCACTCCCTGATTTGTACTCTCTGATCCTCACTTTCCGATCCTCACTCTCTGTTCCACACTTTTTGATCCGCACTTTCAGATTCCTAATCTCTGCTTCACGTTGATAGATGCTCACTCTGTGATCCTCAATCTTTGATCTTCATCGACTCATCCCCACTCTCCTCCTCGCTGACTTATCCTCCAAATCTGATCCTCACTCTCGGACCCTCATTCTCTGACCCTCATTCTCGGACCCTCATTCTCGGACCCTCATTCCCTGAACCTCATTCCCTGAATCTCATTCCCTGAACCTCATTCCCTGATCCTCATTCTTTGAACCTTATTCTCTGAACCTCACTGACTGATCCTAAGTTACTGATTCTGTCGCTGATCCTCACTCTCTGAACTTTTCCCACTATTTCTCACTCTGTTCCTCACTTTCAGATAGCTACTCTCTGCTTCATGTTGATCCCTAATCACTGCTGTGTGCTGTCTGGTCCTCACTCTCTAACCCTCACTCTCTGACCCTCACTCTCTGACCCTCACTCTCTGACCCTCACTCTCTGACCCTCATTCTCTGAAGCTCACTCTGAACCTCACTCTCTGAAGCTCACGCTCTGACCCTCACTCTCTGACCCTCACTCTCCGACCCTCACTCTCCGACCCTCACTCTCTGACCCTCACTCTCTGACCCACACTCTCTGATCCTCGCTCTCTGACCCTCACTGACTGACCCTCACTGACTGACCCTCACTGACTGACCCTCACTGACTGGTCCTCACTGACTGATCCTCACTGACTGATCCTCACTGACTGATCCTCACTGACTGACACTCGCTCTCTGATCCTCGCTCTCTGACCCTTGCTCTCTGACCCTTGCTCTCTGACCCTTGCTCTCTGACCCTGGCTCTCTGACCCTTGCTCTCTGACCCTTGCTCTCTGACCCTTACTCTCTGATCCTCGCTCTCTGACCCTCGCTCTCTGACCCTCGCTCTCTGACACTCGCTCTCTGACCCTCGCTCTCTGACCCTCGCTCTCATACCCTTGCTCTCTGACCCTCACTGACTGATCCTCAGTTACTGTTTCTCACTCTAATCCTCACTCTCTGATCTTCACTCTCTGACCTTCGTCCACTATTCCTCACTCTCTGTACCTTTCTGTTGGATTTTCCCTTTCAGATCCTTACTCTCTTCTTCACGTTGATTGATGCTCACTCTCTGATCCTCAATCTTTGATCTTCATCGACTCACGCTTATTCTCCTCCTCACTGACTATCCTCAAATTCTGATGCTCGCTCTCTGATGCTCGCTCTCTGATGCTCGTTCTCTGATGCTCGTTCTCTGATGCTCGCTCTCTGATGCTCGCTCTCTGATGCTCGCTCTCTGATGCTCGCTCTCTGATGCACGCTCTCTGATGCTCGCTCTCTGCTGCTCGCTCTCTGCTGCTCGCTCTCTGATCTTCGCTCTCTGATCCTCGATCTCTGATCCTCGCTTTCTGATCCTCAGTTACTCATTGTCAGTCACTCATCATCACTCCCTGATTTGTACTCTCTGATCCTCACTTTCCGATCCTCACTCTCTGTTCCACACTTTTTGATCCGCACTTTCAGATTGCTAATCTCTGCTTCACGTTGATAGATGCTCACTCTGTGATCCTCAATCTTTGATCTTCATCGACTCATCCCCACTCTCCTCCTCGCTGACTTATCCTCCAAATGTGATCCTCACTCTCGGACCCTCATTCTCTGACCCTCATTCTCGGACCCTCATTCCCTGAACCTCATTCCCTGAATCTCATTCCCTGAACCTCATTCCCTGATCCTCATTCTTTGAACCTTATTCTCTGAACCTCACTGACTGATCCTAAGTTACTGATTCTGTCGCTGATCCTCACTCTCTGAACTTTTCCCACTATTTCTCACTCTGTTCCTCACTTTCAGATAGCTACTCTCTGCTTCATGTTGATCCCTAATCACTGCTGTGTGCTGTCTGGTCCTCACTCTCTGACCCTCACTCTCTGACCCTCGCTCTCTGACCCTCGCTCTCTGACCCTCACTCTCTGATGCTCACTCTGAACCTCACTCTCTGAAGCTCACTCTCTGACCCTCACTCTCTGACCCTCACTCTCTGACCCTCACTCTCTGACCCTCACTCTCTGACTCTCACTCTCCGACCCTCGCTCTCTGACCCTCGCTCTCTGACCCTCGCTCTCTGACCCTTGCTCTCTGACCCTTGCTCTCTGACCCGCGCTCTCTGACCCGCGCTCTCTGACCCGCGCTCTCTGAGCCTCACTCTCTGAACCTCGCTGATTGATTCTCACTCTCTGATTCTTACTGACCAGTCCTCACTCTCTGATCCCCACTGTTTGACCCTTATTACCTGATCCTCACTTTCACATCCTTAGTCTCTGCTTCTCATTGATGCGTCGTCGCTCTGGGATCCTCACTCTGATCTTCACCGACCCATTCTCATTGTCCTGCTCACTGACTGAAGTTCAAATTCTAATCCTCACTCTCTGATACTCTCTGACACTCACTTTCTGAAACTCACTTTCTGATCCTCAGCTTCTGACCCTCACCTTCTGACCCTCACCTTCTGACCCTCACCTTCTGACCCTCACCTTCTGACCCTCACCTTCTGACCCTCACCTTCTGAACCTCACCTACTGAACCTCACCTTCTGACCCTCACCTTCTGACCTTCACCTTCTGACCCTCACTCTCTGACCCTCACTCTCTGACGCTCACTCTCTGACGCTCACTCTCTGACCCTCACTCTCTGACCCTCACTCTCTGACCCTCACTCTCTGTTCCTCACTCTCTGTTCCTCACTCTCTGTTCCACACTTTTTGATCCTCACTTTCCGATTCCTACTCTCTGCTTCACTTTGATTGATGCTCACTCTGTGATCCTCAATCTATGATCTTCATCGACTCATCCTCATTCTCCTCCTCACTGACTTATCCTCCAATTCTGCCCCTCATTCTCTGCCCCTCATTCTCTGCCCCTCATTCTCTGCCCCTCATTCTCTGCCCCTCATTCACTGAACCTCATTCCCTGAACCTCATTCCCTGAACCTCATTCCCTGAACCTCATTCCCTGAACCTCATTCCCTGAACCTCATCCTCTGAACCTTATTCTCTGAACCTCACTGACTGATCCTAAGTTACTGATGCTGTCTCTGATCCTCACTCTCTGATCATTTCCCACTAATTCTCTCTCTGTTCCTCACTTTCAGATCCCTACTCTCTGCTTTATGTTGATCCCTAATCTCTGCTGTGTGCTGTCTGATCCTCACTCTCTGATCCTCATTCTCTGACCCTCACTCTCTGACTCTCACACTCTGACACTCACTATCTGAACCTCACTCTCTGAAGCTCACACTCTGAACCTCACTCTCTGATCCTCACTGACTTATCATCACTCTCTGACCCTCACTCTCTGACCCTCACTCTCTTACCCTCACTCTCTGACCCTCGCTCTCTTACCTGCGCTCTCTGACCCGCGCTCTCTGACCCGCGCTCTCTGAGCCTCACTCTCTGAACCTCGCTGATTGATTCTCACTCTCTGATTCTTACTGACCAGTCCTCACTCTCTGATCCCCACTGTTTGACCCTTATTACCTGATCCTCACTTTCAGATCCTTAGTCTCTGCTTCTCATTGATGCATCGTCGCTCTGGGATCCTCACTCTGATCTTCACCGACCCATTCTCATTGTCCTGCTCACTGACTGAAGTTCAAATTCTAATCCTCACTCTCTGATACTCTCCGACACTCACTTTCTGAAACTCACTTTCTGATCCTCAGCTTCTGACCCTCACCTTCTGACCCTCACCTTCTGACCCTCACCTTCTGACCCTCACCTTCTGACCTTCACCTTCTGACCCTCACTCTCTGACGCTCACTCTCTGACGCTCACTCTCTGACCCTCACTCTCTGTTCCTCACTCTCTGTTCCTCACTCTCTGTTCCACACTTTTTGATCCTCACTTTCAGATTCCTACTCTCTGCTTCACTTTGATTGATGCTCACTCTGTGATCTTCATCGACTCATCCTCATTCTCCTCCTCACTGACTTATCCGCCAATTCTGATCCTCATTCTCTGACTGTCATTCTCTGACCCTCATTCTCTGACCCTCATTCTCTGACCCTCATTATCTGACCCTCATTCTCTGACCCTCATTTTAGGACCCTCATTCACTTATCCTCCTTCTCTGATCCTCATTCCCTGACACTCATTCCCTGAACCTCATTCCCTGAACCTCACTCCCTGACCCTCATTCCCTGAACCTCATTCTCTGAACGTCACTGACTGATCCTAAGTTCCTGATTCTCTCTCTGATCCTCACTCTCTGATCTTCTCCCACTATTTCTTACTCTGTTCCTCACTTTCAGATCCCTACTCTCTGCTTCACGTTGATTAATGCTCATTCTCTGAACCTCAATCTTTGATCTTCATCGACTCATGCTTATTCTCCTCCTCACTGACTATCCTCAAATTCTGATGCTCACACTATGATCCTCACTCTCTGACGCTCGCTCTCTGATGCTCGCTCTCTGATCCTTGCTCTCTGATCCTCACTCTCTGACCTTCGTCCACTATTCCTCACTCTCTGTACCTGACTGTTTGATTTTAAATTTCAGATCCTTACTCTCTGCTTCACGTTGATTGATGCTCAGTCTCTGAACCTCAATCTTTGATCTTCATAGACTCATGCCTATTCTCCTCCTCACTGACTATCCTCAAATTCTGATGCTCGCTCTCTGATCCTCGCTCTCTGATGCTCGCTCTCTGATCCTCGCTCTCTGATCCTCGCTCTCTGATCCTTGCTCTCTGATCCTCGCTCTCTTATGCTTGCTCTCTGATGCTCGCTCTCTGATGCTCGCTCTCTGATGCTCGCTCTCTGATGCTCGCTCTCAGATGCTCGCTCTCTGATCCTCGCTCTCTGATGCTCGCTCTCTGATGCTCGCTCTCTGATCGTCGCTCTCTGACCTTCGTCCACTATTCCTCACTCTCTGTACCTTACTGTTTGATTTTCACTTTCAGATCCTTACTCTGTGCTTCACGTTGATTGATGCTCACTCTCTGATCCTCAATCTTTGATCTTCATCAACTCATGCTTATTCTCCTCCTCACTGACTCTCCTCAAATTCTGATGTTCGCTCTCGGATGCTCGCTCTCGGATCCTCGCTCTCTGATGCTTGCTCTCTGGTCCTCGCTCTCTGATGCTCGCTCTCTGATCCTCGCTCTCTGATCCTCGCTCTCTGATCCTCGCTCTCTGATCCTCGCTCTCTGATCCTCGCTCTCTGATCCTCGCTCTCTGATCCTTGCTCTCTGATGCTCGGTCTATCAACCTCGCTCTCTGAGCCTCGCTCTCTGATCCTCGCTCTCTGATCCTCTCTTTCTGGACCTCGCTCTCTGATCCTTGCTCTCTGATCCTCGCTGTCTGATCCTCGCTCTCTGATCCTTGCTCTCTGATCCTCGCTTTCTGATCCACAGTTACTCATTGTCAGTCCCTTATCCTCACTCTCTGATTTGTAGTCTCTGATCCTCAGTTTCCGATCCTCACTGACTGATTCTAACATTCTGAACCTCACTGTCTGATTCCGAATCTCTGCTGCATGCTGTCTGATTCTCACTCTCTGATCCTCACTGACTTATCATCGCTCTCTGACCCTCACTCTCTGACCCTCGCTCTCTGACCCGCACTCTCTGACCCGCACTCTCTGACCCGCACTCTCTGACCCGCACTTTCTGACCCGCACTCTCTGACCCGCACTTTCTGACCCGCACTCTCTGACCCTCACTCTCTGACGCGCACTCTCTGACCCTCACTCTCTGACCCTCACTCTCTGACCCTCACTCTCTGACCCACACTCTCTGACCCGCACTCTCTGACCCTCACTCTGTGATCCTACTGACCAGTCCTAACTCTCCGATCCCCACTGTTTGACCCTTATTACCTGATCCTCACTTTCAGATCCTTAGTCTCTGCTTCTCTTTGACGCATCCTCGCTCTCGGATCCTCACTCTGATCTTCACCGACCCGTTCTCATTGTCCTGCTCACTGTCTGATCCTCAAATTCAGCCTTCACTCTCTGATACTCTCTGACACTCACTGACTGAAACTCACTTTCTGAAACTCATTCTCTGACCCTCACCTTCTGACCCTCACCTTCTGACCCTCACCTTCTGACCCTCACCTTCTGACCCTCACATACTGACCCTCACCTTCTGACCCTCACCTTCTGACCCTCACCTTCTGACCCTCACTCTCTGACCCTCACTCTCTGTTCCTCACTCTCTGTTCCTCACTCCCTGTTCCTCACTCCCTGTTCCTCACTCTCTGTTCCTCACTCTCTGTTCTTCACTCTCTGTTCTTCACTCTCTGTTCCTCACTCTCTGTTCCTCACTCTCTGTTCCTCACTCTCTGTTCCTCACTCTCTGTTCCTCACTCTCTGTTCCTCACTCTCTGTTCTTCACTCTCTGTTCTTCACTCTCTGTTCTTCACTCTCTGTTCTTCACTCTCTGTTCTTCACTCTCTGTTCCTCACTCTCTGTTCCTCACTCTCTGTTCCTCACTCTCTTTTCCTCACTCTCTGTTCCACACTTTTGGTCCTCACTTTCAGATTCCTACTGTCTGCTTCACTTTGATTGATGCTTACTCTGTGATCCTCAATCTATGATCTTCGTCAACTCATCCTCATTCTCCTCCTGACTGACTTATTCTCCAATTGTGACCCTCATTCTCTGACCCTCATTCTCTGACCCTCACTCTCTGACCCTCACTCTCTGACCCTCACTCTCTGACCCTCACTCTCTGACCCTCACTCTCTGACCCTCACTCTCTGTCCCGCACTCTCTGACTCGCATTCTCTGACCCGCGCTCTCTGAACCTCACTCTCTGAACCTCACCGCTTGATTCTCACTCTCTGATCCTTACTGACCAGTCCTCACTCTCTGATCCCCACTGTTTGACCCTTGTTACCTGATCCTCACTTTCAGATCCTTAGTCTCTGCTTCTCATTGATGCGTCCTTGGTGTCGGATCCTCACTCTGATCTTCACCGACCCATTCTCATTGTCCTGCTCACTGACTGATGTTCAAATTCTAATCCTCACTCTCTGATACTCTCTGACACTCACTGATTGAAACTCACTTTCTGAAACTCACTTTCTGATCCTCACCTTCTGACCCTCACTCTCTGTTC
Organism: Isurus oxyrinchus; assembly: GCA_026770705.1. Taxonomy (NCBI): domain Eukaryota; kingdom Metazoa; phylum Chordata; class Chondrichthyes; order Lamniformes; family Lamnidae; genus Isurus; species Isurus oxyrinchus. The sequence continues at coordinate 99,334,148 of JANJGN010000010.1, forward strand.
CTCACTCTCTGTTCCTCACTCTCTGTTCCTCACTCTCTGTTCCTCACTCTCTGTTCCTCACTCTCTGTTCCTCACTCTCTGTTCCTCACTCTCTGTTCCTCACTCTGTTCCTCACTCTCTGTTCCACACTTTTTGATCCTCACTTTCAGATTCCTGCTCTCTGCTTCACTTTGATTGATGCTCACTCTGTGATCCTCAATCTTTGATCTTCATCGACTCATTCTTATTCTCCTCCTCACTGAGTTATCCTCCAATTCTGACCCTCACTCTCTGACCCTCACTCTCTGACCCTCATTCTCTGATCCTCATTCTCTGACCCTCATTTTAGGACCCTCATTCACTTATCCTCCTTCTCTGACCCTCAATCCCTGACCCTCAATCCCTGACCCTCAATCCCTGACCCTCATTCCCTGACCCTCATTCCCTGACCCTCATTCCCTGACCCTCATTCCCTGACCCTCATTCCCTGAACCTCATTCGCTGAACGTCACTGACTGATCCTAAGTTACTGATTCTCTCTCTGATCCTCACTCTCTGATCTTCTCCCACTATTTCTCACTCTGTTCCTCACTTTCAGATCCCTACTCTCTGCTTCACGTTGATTAATGCTCATTCTCTGATCCTCAATCTTTGATCTTCATATTCTCCTCCTCACTGACTTATCCTCAAATTCTGACCCTCATTCTCTGACCCTCATTCTCTGAACCTCACTGACTGATCCTAAGTTACTGATTCTCACTCAGATCCTAACTCTCGGATCCTAACTCTCGGATCCTAACTCTCGGATCCTAACCCTCGGATGCTAACCCTCGGATGCTCACCCTTGGATGCTCACCCTCGGATGCTAACCCTCGGATGCTAACCCTCGGATGCTAACCCTCGGATGCTAACCCTTGGATGCTAACCCTCGATGCTAACACTCGGATGCTAACCCTCGGATGCTAACCCTCGGATGCTAACCCTCGGATGCTAACCCTCGGATGCTAACCCTCGGATGCTAACCCTCGGATGCTCACTCTCTGACCTTCACTCTCTGACCCTCACTCTCTGACCCTCACTCTCTGACCCTCAGTCTCTGACCCTCACTCTCTGACCCTCACTGACTGATCCTCACTGACTGATCCTCACTGACTGATCCTCACTGACTGATCCTCACTGACTGATCCTCACTGACTGATCCTCAGTTACTGTTTCTCACTCTAATCCTCACTCTCTGACCCTTGCTCTCTGACCCTTGCTCTCTGACCCTCGCTCTCTGACCCTCGCTCTCTGACCCTCGCTCTCTGACCCTCGCTCTCTGACCCTCGCTCTCTGACCCTCGCTCTCTGACCCTCGCTCTCTGACCCTCGCTCTCTGACCCTCGCTCTCTGACCCTCACTGACTGATCCTCAGTTACTGTTTGTCACTCTAATCCTCACTCTCTGATCTTCACTCTCTGACCTTCGTCCACTATTCCTCACTCTCTGTACCTTTCTGTTGGATTTTCCCTTTCAGATCCTTACTCTCTGCTTCACGTTGAATGATGCTCACTCTCTGATCCTCAATCTTTGATCTTCATCGACTCATGCTTATTCTCCTCCTCACTGACTCTCCTCAAATTCTGATGCTCGCTCTCTGATGCTCGCTCTCTGATGCTCGCTCTCTGATGCTCGCTCTCTGATCCTCGCTCTCGGATGCTCGCTCTCTGATGCTCGCTCTCTGATGCTCGCTCTCTGATGCTCGCTCTCTGATGCTCGCTCTCTGACGCTCGCTCTCTGACGCTCGCTCTCTGACGCTCGCTCTCTGACGCTCGCTCTCTGACGCTCGCTCTCTGATGCTCGCTCTCTGCTGATCGCTCTCTGCTGCTCGCTCTCTGATCTTCGCTCTCTGATCCTCGATCTCTGATCCTCGCTTTCTGATCCTCAGTTACTCATTGTCAGTCACTCATCATCACTCCCTGATTTGTACTCTCTGATCCTCACTTTCCGATCCTCACTCTCTGTTCCACACTTTTTGATCCGCACTTTCAGATTGCTAATCTCTGCTTCACGTTGATAGATGCTCACTCTGTGATCCTCAATCTTTGATCTTCATCGACTCATCCCCACTCTCCTCCTCGCTGACTTATCCTCCAAATCTGATCCTCACTCTCGGACCCTCATTCTCTGACCCTCATTCTCGGACCCTCATTCTCGGACCCTCATTCCCTGAACCTCATTCCCTGAATCTCATTCCCTGAACCTCATTCCCTGATCCTCATTCTTTGAACCTTATTCTCTGAACCTCACTGACTGATCCTAAGTTACTGATTCTGTCGCTGATCCTCACTCTCTGAACTTTTCCCACTATTTCTCACTCTGTTCCTCACTTTCAGATAGCTACTCTCTGCTTCATGTTGATCCCTAATCACTGCTGTGTGCTGTCTGGTCCTCACTCTCTAACCCTCACTCTCTGACCCTCACTCTCTGACCCTCACTCTCTGACCCTCATTCTCTGACGCTCACTCTGAACCTCGCTCTCTGAAGCTCACGCTCTGACCCTCACTCTCTGACCCTCACTCTCCGACCCTCACTCTCCGACCCTCACTCTCTGACCCTCACTCTCTGACCCACACTCTCTGACCCACACTCTCTGACCCTCACTGACTGACCCTCACTGACTGACCCTCACTGACTGACCCTCACTGACTGACCCTCACTGACTGGTCCTCACTGACTGATCCTCACTGACTGATCCTCACTGACTGATCATCACTGACTGACACTCGCTCTCTGATCCTCGCTCTCTGACCCTTGCTCTCTGACCCTTGCTCTCTGACCCTTGCTCTCTGACCCTGGCTCTCTGACCCTTGCTCTCTGACCCTTGCTCTCTGACCCTTACTCTCTGATCCTCGCTCTCTGACCCTCGCTCTCTGACCCTCGCTCTCTGACACTCGCTCTCTGACCCTCGCTCTCTGACCCTCGCTCTCATACCCTTGCTCTCTGACCCTCACTGACTGATCCTCAGTTACTGTTTCTCACTCTAATCCTCACTCTCTGATCTTCACTCTCTGACCTTCGTCCACTATTCCTCACTCTCTGTACCTTTCTGTTGGATTTTCCCTTTCAGATCCTTACTCTCTTCTTCACGTTGATTGATGCTCACTCTCTGATCCTCAATCTTTGATCTTCATCGACTCACGCTTATTCTCCTCCTCACTGACTATCCTCAAATTCTGATGCTCGCTCTCTGATGCTCGCTCTCTGATGCTCGCTCTCTGATGCTCGTTCTCTGATGCTCGTTCTCTGATGCTCGTTCTCTGATGCTCGCTCTCTGATGCTCGCTCTCTGATGCTCGCTCTCTGATGCTCGCTCTCTGATGCTCGCTCTCTGCTGCTCGCTCTCTGCTGCTCGCTCTCTGATCTTCGCTCTCTGATCCTCGATCTCTGATCCTCGCTTTCTGATCCTCAGTTACTCATTGTCAGTCACTCATCATCACTCCCTGATTTGTACTCTCTGATCCTCACTTTCCGATCCTCACTCTCTGTTCCACACTTTTTGATCCGCACTTTCAGATTGCTAATCTCTGCTTCACGTTGATAGATGCTCACTCTGTGATCCTCAATCTTTGATCTTCATCGACTCATCCCCACTCTCCTCCTCGCTGACTTATCCTCCAAATGTGATCCTCACTCTCGGACCCTCATTCTCTGACCCTCATTCTCGGACCCTCATTCCCTGAACCTCATTCCCTGAATCTCATTCCCTGAACCTCATTCCCTGATCCTCATTCTTTGAACCTTATTCTCTGAACCTCACTGACTGATCCTAAGTTACTGATTCTGTCGCTGATCCTCACTCTCTGAACTTTTCCCACTATTTCTCACTCTGTTCCTCACTTTCAGATAGCTACTCTCTGCTTCATGTTGATCCCTAATCACTGCTGTGTGCTGTCTGGTCCTCACTCTCTGACCCTCACTCTCTGACCCTCGCTCTCTGACCCTCACTCTCTGATGCTCACTCTGAACCTCACCCTCTGAAGCTCACTCTCTGACCCTCACTCTCTGACCCTCACTCTCTGACCCTCACTCTCTGACCCTCACTCTCTGACTCTCACTCTCCGACCCTCGCTCTCTGACCCTCGCTCTCTGACCCTCGCTCTCTGACCCTCGCTCTCTGACCCTCGCTCTCTGACCCTCGCTCTCTGACCCGCGCTCTCTGACCCGCGCTCTCTGACCCGCGCTCTCTGACCCGCGCTCTCTGAGCCTCACTCTCTGAACCTCGCTGATTGATTCTCACTCTCTGATTCTTACTGACCAGTCCTCACTCTCTGATCCCCACTGTTTGACCCTTATTACCTGATCCTCACTTTCACATCCTTAGTCTCTGCTTCTCATTGATGCGTCGTCGCTCTGGGATCCTCACTCTGATCTTCACCGACCCATTCTCATTGTCCTGCTCACTGACTGAAGTTCAAATTCTAATCCTCACTCTCTGATACTCTCTGACACTCACTTTCTGAAACTCACTTTCTGATCCTCAGCTTCTGACCCTCACCTTCTGACCCTCACCTTCTGACCCTCACCTTCTGACCCTCACCTTCTGACCCTCACCTTCTGACCCTCACCTTCTGACCCTCACCTACTGAACCTCACCTTCTGACCCTCACCTTCTGGCCCTCACCTTCTGACCCTCACCTTCTGACCTTCACCTTCTGACCCTCACTCTCTGACCCTCACTCTCTGACGCTCACTCTCTGACCCTCACTCTCTGACCCTCACTCTCTGACCCTCACTCTCTGACCCTCACTCTCTGTTCCTCACTCTCTGTTCCTCACTCTCTGTTCCACACTTTTTGATCCTCACTTTCCGATTCCTACTCTCTGCTTCACTTTGATTGATGCTCACTCTGTGATCCTCAATCTATGATCTTCATCGACTCATCCTCATTCTCCTCCTCACTGACTTATCCTCCAATTCTGCCCCTCATTCTCTGCCCCTCATTCTCTGCCCCTCATTCTCTGCCCCTCATTCTCTGCCCCTCATTCTCTGCCCCTCATTCTCTGCCCCTCATTCTCTGCCCCTCATTCACTGAACCTCATTCCCTGAACCTCATTCCCTGAACCTCATTCCCTGAACCTCATTCCCTGAACCTCATTCCCTGAACCTCATCCTCTGAACCTTATTCTCTGAACCTCACTGACTGATCCTAAGTTACTGATGCTGTCTCTGATCCTCACTCTCTGATCATTTCCCACTAATTCTCTCTCTGTTCCTCACTTTCAGATCCCTACTCTCTGCTTTATGTTGATCCCTAATCTCTGCTGTGTGCTGTCTGATCCTCACTCTCTGATCCTCATTCTCTGACCCTCACTCTCTGACTCTCACACTCTGACACTCACTATCTGAACCTCACTCTCTGAAGCTCACACTCTGAACCTCACTCTCTGATCCTCACTGACTTATCATCACTCTCTGACCCTCACTCTCTGACCCTCACTCTCTTACCCTCACTCTCTGACCCTCGCTCTCTTACCTGCGCTCTCTGACCCGCGCTCTCTGACCCGCGCTCTCTGAGCCTCACTCTCTGAACCTCGCTGATTGATTCTCACTCTCTGATTCTTACTGACCAGTCCTCACTCTCTGATCCCCACTGTTTGACCCTTATTACCTGATCCTCACTTTCAGATCCTTAGTCTCTGCTTCTCATTGATGCATCGTCGCTCTGGGATCCTCACTCTGATCTTCACCGACCCATTCTCATTGTCCTGCTCACTGACTGAAGTTCAAATTCTAATCCTCACTCTCTGATACTCTCCGACACTCACTTTCTGAAACTCACTTTCTGATCCTCAGCTTCTGACCCTCACCTTCTGACCCTCACCTTCTGACCCTCACCTTCTGACCCTCACCTTCTGACCCTCACTCTCTGACCCTCACTCTCTGACCCTCACTCTCTGACGCTCACTCTCTGACCCTCACTCTCTGTTCCTCACTCTCTGTTCCACACTTTTTGATCCTCACTTTCAGATTCCTACTCTCTGCTTCACTTTGATTGATGCTCACTCTGTGATCTTCATCGACTCATCCTCATTCTCCTCCTCACTGACTTATCCGCCAATTCTGATCCTCATTCTCTGACTGTCATTCTCTGACCCTCATTCTCTGACCCTCATTCTCTGACCCTCATTATCTGACCCTCATTCTCTGACCCTCATTTTAGGACCCTCATTCACTTATCCTCCTTCTCTGATCCTCATTCCCTGACACTCATTCCCTGAACCTCATTCCCTGAACCTCACTCCCTGACCCTCATTCCCTGAACCTCATTCTCTGAACGTCACTGACTGATCCTAAGTTCCTGATTCTCTCTCTGATCCTCACTCTCTGATCTTCTCCCACTATTTCTTACTCTGTTCCTCACTTTCAGATCCCTACTCTCTGCTTCACGTTGATTAATGCTCATTCTCTGAACCTCAATCTTTGATCTTCATCGACTCATGCTTATTCTCCTCCTCACTGACTATCCTCAAATTCTGATGCTCACACTATGATCCTCACTCTCTGATGCTCGCTCTCTGATGCTCGCTCTCTGATCCTTGCTCTCTGATCCTCACTCTCTGACCTTCGTCCACTATTCCTCACTCTCTGTACCTGACTGTTTGATTTTAAATTTCAGATCCTTACTCTCTGCTTCACGTTGATTGATGCTCAGTCTCTGAACCTCAATCTTTGATCTTCATAGACTCATGCCTATTCTCCTCCTCACTGACTATCCTCAAATTCTGATGCTCGCTCTCTGATCCTCGCTCTCTGATGCTCGCTCTCTGATCCTCGCTCTCTGATCCTCGCTCTCTGATCCTTGCTCTCTGATCCTCGCTCTCTTATGCTTGCTCTCTGATGCTCGCTCTCTGATGCTCGCTCTCTGATGCTCGCTCTCTGATGCTCGCTCTCAGATGCTCGCTCTCTGATCCTCGCTCTCTGATGCTCGCTCTCTGATGCTCGCTCTCTGATCGTCGCTCTCTGACCTTCGTCCATTATTCCTCACTCTCTGTACCTTACTGTTTGATTTTCACTTTCAGATCCTTACTCTGTGCTTCACGTTGATTGATGCTCACTCTCTGATCCTCAATCTTTGATCTTCATCAACTCATGCTTATTCTCCTCCTCACTGACTCTCCTCAAATTCTGATGTTCGCTCTCGGATGCTCGCTCTCGGATCCTCGCTCTCTGATGCTCGCTCTCTGGTCCTCGCTCTCTGATCCTCGCTCTCTGATCCTCGCTCTCTGATCCTCGCTCTCTGATCCTCGCTCTCTGATCCTTGCTCTCTGATGCTCGGTCTATCAACCTCGCTCTCTGAGCCTCGCTCTCTGATCCTCGCTCTCTGATCCTCTCTTTCTGGACCTCGCTCTCTGATCCTTGCTCTCTGATCCTTGCTCTCTGATCCTCGCTCTCTGATCCTCGCTCTCTGATCCTTGCTCTCTGATCCTCGCTTTCCGATCCACAGTTACTCATTGTCAGTCCCTTATCCTCACTCTCTGATTTGTAGTCTCTGATCCTCAGTTTCCGATCCTCACTGACTGATTCTAACATTCTGAACCTCACTGTCTGATTCCGAATCTCTGCTGCATGCTGTCTGATTCTCACTCTCTGATCCTCACTGACTTATCATCGCTCTCTGACCCTCACTCTCTGACCCTCGCTCTCTGACCCGCACTCTCTGACCCGCACTCTCTGACCCGCACTCTCTGACCCGCACTCTCTGACCCGCACTCTCTGACCCGCACTCTCTGACCCGCACTTTCTGACCCGCACTCTCTGACCCTCACTCTCTGACGCGCACTCTCTGACCCTCACTCTCTGACCCTCACTCTCTGACCCTCACTCTCTGACCCACACTCTCTGACCCGCACTCTCTGACCCTCACTCTGTGATCCTACTGACCAGTCCTAACTCTCCGATCCCCACTGTTTGACCCTTATTACCTGATCCTCACTTTCAGATCCTTAGTCTCTGCTTCTCTTTGACGCATCCTCGCTCTCGGATCCTCACTCTGATCTTCACCGACCCGTTCTCATTGTCCTGCTCACTGTCTGATCCTCAAATTCAGCCTTCACTCTCTGATACGCTCTGACACTCACTGACTGAAACTCACTTTCTGAAACTCATTCTCTGACCCTCACCTTCTGACCCTCACCTTCTGACCCTCACCTTCTGACCCTCACCTTCTGACCCTCACATACTGACCCTCACCTTCTGACCCTCACCTTCTGACCCTCACCTTCTGACTCTCACTCTCTGACCCTCACTCTCTGTTCCTCACTCTCTGTTCCTCACTCCCTGTTCCTCACACCCTGTTCCTCACTCTCTGTTCCTCACTCTCTGTTCTTCACTCTCTGTTCTTCACTCTCTGTTCCTCACTCTCTGTTCCTCACTCTCTGTTCCTCACTCTCTGTTCCTCACTCTCTGTTCTTCACTCTCTGTTCTTCACTCTCTGTTCTTCACTCTCTGTTCCTCACTCTCTGTTCCTCACTCTCTGTTCCTCACTCTCTTTTCCTCACTCTCTGTTCCACACTTTTGGTCCTCACTTTCAGATTCCTACTGTCTGCTTCACTTTGATTGATGCTTACTCTGTGATCCTCAATCTATGATCTTCGTCAACTCATCCTCATTCTCCTCCTGACTGACTTATTCTCCAATTCTGACCCTCATTCTCTGACCCTCATTCTCTGACCCTCAGTCTCTGACCCTCATTCTCTGACCCTCATTCTCTGACCCTCATTCTCTGACCCTCATTCTCTGACCCTCATTTTAGGACCCTCATTCACTTATCCTCCTTCTCTGACCCTCATTCCCTGACCCTCATTCCCTGACCCTCATTCCCTGACCTTCATTCCCTGACCCTCATTCCCTGAACCTAATTCCCTGAACCTCATTCTCTGAACGTCACTGACTGATCCTAAGTTACTGATTCTCTCTCTGATCCTCACTCTCTGATCTTCTCCCACTATTTTTCACTCTGTTCCTCACTTTCAGATCCCTACTCTATGCTTCACATTGATTAATGTTCATTCTCTGAACCTCAATCTTTGATCTTCATCGACTTATGCTTATTCTCCTCCTCACTGACTATCCTCAAATTCTGATGCTCTTGTCTGATCCTCGGTCTCTGATGCTCGCTCTCTGATGCTCGCTCTCTGATGCTCGCTCTCAGATGCTCGCTCTCTGATCCTCGGTCTCTGACCTTCGTCCACTATTCCTCACTCTGTGTACCTGACAGTTTGATTTTAACTTTCAGATCCTTACTCTCTGCTTCACGTTGATTGATGCTCACTCTCTGATCCTCAATCTTTGAACTTCATCGAATCATACTTATTCTCCTCCTCACTGACTATCCTCAAATTCTGATGCTCGCTCTCTGATGCTCGCTCTCTGATGCTCGCTCTCTGATGCTCGCTCTCTGATGCTCGCTCTCTGATGCTCGCTCTCTGATGCTCGCTCTCTGATGCTCGCTCTCTGATGCTCGCTCTCTGATGCTCGCTCTCTGATGCTCGCTCTCTGATCCTCGCTCTCTGATCCTTGCTCTCTGATCCTCGCTCTCTGATGCTCGCTCTAACAACCTCGCTCTCTGAGCCTCGCTCTCTGAGCCTCGCTCTCTGATCCTCGCTCTCTGATCCTCGCTCTCTGATCTTCGCTCTCTGATCCTCTCTTTATGAACCTTGCTCTCTGATCCTCGCTCTCTGATCCTTGCTCTCTGATCCTCGCTTTCTGATCCACAGTTACTCATTGTCAGTCCCTTATCCTCACTCCTGATTTGTAGTCTCTGATCCTCACTTTCCGATCCTCACTGACTGTTTCCAACATTCTGACCCTCACTGTCTGATTCCTAATCTCTGCTGCATGCTGTCTGATTCTCACTCTCTGATCCTCACTGACTTATCATCACTCTCTGACCCTCACTCTCTGACCCTCACTCTCTAACCCTCACTCTCTAACCCTCACTCTCTGACCCTCACTCTCTGACCCGCACTCTCTGACCCGCACTCTCTGACCCGCCCTCTCTGACCTGCAATCTCTGACCCTCACTCTCTGACCCGCACTCTGTGATCCTTACTGACCAGTCCTCACTCTCCGATCCCCACTGTTTGACCCTTATTACCTGTTCCTCACTTTCAGATCCTTAGTCTCTGCTTCTCATTGACACATCCTCGCTCTCGGATCCTCACTCTGATATCACCGACCCATTCTCATTCTCCTGCTCACTGTCTGATCCTCAAATTCAGTCTTCACTCTCTGATACTCTCTGACACTGACTGACTGAAACTCACTTTCTGAAACTCATTCTCTGACCCTCACCTTCTGACCCTCACCTTCTGCCCCTCAAATTCTGACCCTCACCTTCTGACCCTCACCTTCTGACCCTCACCTTCTGACCCTCACCTTCTGACCCTCACCTTCTGAACCTCACCTTCTGACCCTCACTGTCTGTTCCTCGCTCTCTGTTCCTCACTCTCTGTTCCTCACTCTCTGTTCCTCACTCTCTGTTCGTCACTCTCTGTTCCACACTTTTTGATCCTCACTTTCAGATTCCTACTCTCTGCTTCACTTTGATTGATGCTCACTCTGTGATCCTCAATCTATGATCTTCATCGACTCATCCTCATTCTCCTCCTCACTGACTTATCCTCCAATTCTGATCCTCATTCTCTGACCGTCATTCTCTGACCCTCATTCTCTGACCCTCATTCTCTGACCCTCATTCTCTGACCCTCGCTCTCTGACCCTTGCTCTCTGACCCTTGCTCTCTGACCCTCGCTCTCTGACCCTCGCTCTCTGACCCTCGCTCTCTGACCCTCACTGACTGATCCTCAGTTACTGTTTCTCACACTAATCCTCACTCTCTGACCTTCACTCTCTGACCTTTGTCCACTATTCCTCACTCTCTGTAGCTTACTGTTTGATTTTCACTTTCAGATCCTTACTCTCTGCTTCACGTTGATTGATGCTCACTCTCTGATCCTCAATCTTTGATCTTCATTGACTCATGCTTATTCTCATCCTCACTGACTATTCTCAAATTCTGATGCTCACTCTCTGATCCTCCCTCTCTGATGCTCGCTCTCTGATGCTCGCTCTCTGATGCTCGCTCTCTGATGCTCGCTCTCTGATGCTCGCTCTCTGATGCTCGCTCTCTGATGCTCGCTCTCTGATGCTCGCTCTCTGATCCTCGCTCTCTGATCCTCGCTCTCTGATCCTCGCTCTCTGATCCTCGCTCTCTGATCCTCGCTCTCTGATCCTCGCTTTCTGATCCTCTCTTTCTGAACCTCGGTCTCTGATCCTCGCTTTCTGATCCAGTTACTCATTGTCAGTCCCTTATCCTCACTCTCTGATTGTAGTCTCTGATCCTCACTTTCCGATCCTCACTGACTGATTCTAACATTCTGAACCTCACTGTCTGATTCCTAATCTCTGCTGCATGCTGTCTGATTCTCACTCTCTGATCCTCATGACATCATCACTCTCTGACCCTCACTTTCTGACCCTCACTTTCTGACGCTCACTCTCTGAACCTCAATCTCTGACCCTCACTCTCTGACGCTCACTCTCTGACCCTCACTCTCTGACCCTCACTCTCTGACCCTCACTCTCTGACCCGCACTCTCTGACCCGCACTCTCTGACCCGCACTCTCTGACCCGCACTCTCTGACCCGCACTCTCTGACCCGCAATCTCTGACCCTCACTCTCTGACCCTCACTCTCTGACCCTCACTCTCTGACCCTCACTCTCTGACCCTCACTCTCTGACCCTCACTCTCTGACACTCAATCTCTGACACTCACTCTCTGACCCGCACTCTCTGACCCTCACTCTCTGAACCTCACTCTGTGTTCCTTACTGACCAGTCCTCACTCTCCGATCCCCACTGTTTGACCCTTATTACCTGATCCTCACTTTCAGATCCTTAGTCTCTGCTTCTCATTGACGCATCCTCGCTCTCGGATCCTCACTCTGATCTTCACCGACCCATTCTCATTCTCCTGCTCACTGTCTGATCCTCAAATTCAGTCTTCACTCTCTGATACTCTCTGACACTCACTTACTGAAACTCACTTTCTGAAACTCATTCTCTGACCCTCACCTTCTGACCCTCACCTTCTGACCCTCACCTTCTGACCCTCACCTTCTGACCCTCACCTTCTGACCCTCACCTTCTGACCCTCACTCTCTGACCCTCACTCTCTGTTCCTCACTCCCTGTTCCTCACTCTCTGTTCCTCACTCTCTGTTCTTCACTCTCTGTTCTTCACTCTCTGTTCCTCACTCTCTGTTCCTCACTCTCTGTTCCTCACTCTCTGTTCTTCACTCTCTGTTCTTCACTCTCTGTTCCTCACTCTCTGTTCCTCACTCTCTGTTCCTCACTCTCTGTTCCTCACTCTCTGTTCCTCACTCTCTTTTCCTCACTCTCTGTTCCACACTTTTGGTCATCACTTTCAGATTCCTACTGTCTGCTTCACTTTGATTGATGCTTACTCTGTTATCCTCAATCTATGATCTTCGTCAACTCATCCTCATTCTCCTGACTGACTTATTCTCCAATTCTGACCCTCATTCTCTGACCCTCATTCTCTGACCCTCATTCTCTGACCCTCATTCTCTGACCCTCATTCTCTGACCCTCATTTTAGGACCCTCATTCACTTATCCTCCTTCTCTGACCCTCATTCCCTGAACCTCATTCCCTGACCCTCATTACCTGACCCTCATTCCCTGACCCTCATTCCCTGACCCTCATTCCCTGCCCCTCATTCCCTGACCCTCATTCCCTGACCCTCATTCCCTGACCCTCATTCCCTGAACCTCATTCCCTGAACCTCATTCTCTGAACGTCACTAACTGATCCTAAGTTACTGATTCTCTCTCTGATCCTCACTCTCTGATCTTCTCCCACTATTTTTCACTCTGTTCCTCACTTTCAGATCCCTACTCTCTGCTTCACATTGATTAATGTTCATTCTCTGAACCTCAATCTTTGATCTTCATCGACTCATGCTTATTCTCCTCCTCACTGACTATCCTCAAATTCTGATGCTCTTGTCTGATCCTCCGTCTCTGATGCTCGCTCTCTGATGCTCGCTCTCTGATGCTCGCTCTCAGATGCTCGCTCTCTGATCCTCGGTCTCTGACCTTCGTCCACTATTCCTCACTCTGTTTACCTGACAGTTTGATTTTAACTTTCAGATCCTTACTCTTTGCTTCACGTTGATTAATGGTCACTCTCTGATCCTCAATCTTTGAACTTCATCGAATCATACTTATTCTCCTCCTCACTGACTATCCTCAAATTCTGATGCTCGCTCTCAGATGCTCGCTCTCTGATGCTCGCTCTCAGATGCTCGCTCTCTGATGCTCGCTCTCTGATGCTCGCTCTCTGATGCTCGCTCTCTGATGCTCGCTCTCTGATGCTCGCTCTCTGATGCTCGCTCTCTGATGCTCGCTCTCTGACCCTCGCTCTCTGATCCTTGCTCTCTGATCCTCGCTCTCTGATCCTCGCTCTCTGACCCTCGCTCTAACAACCTCGCTCTCTGAGCCTCGCTCTCTGATCCTCGCTCTCTGATCCTCGCTCTCTGATCTTCGCTCTCTGATCCTCTCTTTATGAACCTTGCTCTCTGATCCTCGCTCTCTGATCCTTGCTCTCTGATCCTCGCTTTCTGATCCACAGTTACTCATTGTCAGTCCCTTATCCTCACTCACTGATTTGTAGTCTCTGATCCTCACTTTCCGATCCTCACTGACTGTTTCCAACATTCTGACCCTCACTGTCTGATTCCTAATCTCTGCTGCATGCTGTCTGATTCTCACTCTCTGATCCTCACTGACTTATCATCACTCTCTGACCCTCACTCTCTGACCCTCACTCTCTAACCCTCACTCTCTAACCCTCACTCTCTGACCCTCACTCTCTGACCCGCACTCTCTGACCCGCATTCTCTGACCCGCCCTCTCTGACCCGCCCTCTCTGACCCGCCCTCTCTGACCTGCAATCTCTGACCCTCACTCTCTGACCCTCACTCTCTGACCCGCACTCTCTGAACCTCACTCTGTGATCCTTACTGACCAGTCCTCACTCTCCGATCCCCACTGTTTGACCCTTATTACCTGTTCCTCACTTTCAGATCCTTAGTCTCTGCTTCTCATTGACACATCCTCGCTCTCGGATCCTCACTCTGATATCACCGACCCATTCTCATTCTCCTGCTCACTGTCTGATCCTCAAATTCAGTCTTCACTCTCTGATACTCTCTGACACTCACTGACTGAAATTCACTTTCTGAAACTCATTCTCTGACCCTCACCTTCTGACCCTCACCTTCTGACCCTCACCTTCTGCCCCTCAAATTCTGACCCTCACCTTCTGACCCTCACCTTCTGACCCTCACCTTCTGACCCTCACCTTCTGAACCTCACCTTCTGACCCTCACTGTCTGTTCCTCGCTCTCTGTTCCTCACTCTCTGTTCCTCACTCTCTGTTCCTCACTCTCTGTTGCTCACTCTCTGTTCCACACTTTTTGATCCTCACTTTCAGATTCCTACTCTCTGCTTCACTTTGATTGATGCTCACTCTGTGATCCTCAATCTATGATCTTCATCGACTCATCCTCATTCTCCTCCTCACTGACTTATCCTCCAATTCTGATCCTCATTCTCTGACCCTCATTCTCTGAACCCTCATTCTCTGACCCTCATTCTCTGACCCTCATTCTCTGACCCTCGCTCTCTGACCCTCGCTCTCTGACCCTCGCTCTCTGACCCTCGCTCTCTGACCCTCGCTCTCTGACCCTCGCTCTCTGACCCTCACTGACTGATCCTCAGTTACTGTTTCTCACACTAATCCTCACTCTCTGACCTTCACTCTCTGACCTTTGTCCACTATTCCTCACTCTCTGTAGCTTACTGTTTGATTTTCACTTTCAGATCCTTACTCTCTGCTTCACGTTGATTGATGCTCACTCTCTGATCCTCAATCTTTGATCTTCATTGACTCATGCTTATTCTCCTCCTCACTGACTATTCTCAAATTCTGATGCTCACTCTCTGATCCTCCCTCTCTGATCCTCCCTCTCTGATGCTCGCTCTCTGATGCTCGCTCTCTGATGCTCGCTCTCTGATGCTCGCTCTCTGATGCTCGCTCTCTGATGCTTGCTCTCTGATGCTCGCTCTCTGATGCTCGCTCTCTGATGCTCGCTCTCTGATCCTCGCTCTCTGATCCTCGCTCTCTGATCCTTGCTCTCTGATCCTCGCTCTCTGATCCTCGCTCTCTGACCCTCGCTCTAACAACCTCGCTCTCTGAGCCTCGCTCTCTGATCCTCGCTCTCTGATCCTCGCTCTCTGATCTTCGCTCTCTGATCCTCTCTTTATGAACCTTGCTCTCTGATCCTCGCTCTCTGATCCTTGCTCTCTGATCCTCGCTTTCTGATCCACAGTTACTCATTGTCAGTCCCTTATCCTCACTCACTGATTTGTAGTCTCTGATCCTCACTTTCCGATCCTCACTGACTGTTTCCAACATTCTGACCCTCACTGTCTGATTCCTAATCTCTGCTGCATGCTGTCTGATTCTCACTCTCTGATCCTCACTGACTTATCATCACTCTCTGACCCTCACTCTCTGACCCTCACTCTCTAACCCTCACTCTCTGACCCTCACTCTCTGACCCTCACTCTCTGACCCGCACTCTCTGACCCGCACTCTCTGACCCGCCCTCTCTGACCTGCAATCTCTGACCCTCACTCTCTGACCCGCACTCTGTGATCCTTACTGACCAGTCCTCACTCTCCGATCCCCACTGTTTGACCCTTATTACCTGTTCCTCACTTTCAGATCCTTAGTCTCTGCTTCTCATTGACACATCCTCGCTCTCGGATCCTCACTCTGATATCACCGACCCATTCTCATTCTCCTGCTCACTGTCTGATCCTCAAATTCAGTCTTCACTCTCTGATACTCTCTGACACTCACTGACTGAAACTCACTTTCTGAAACTCATTCTCTGACCCTCACCTTCTGACCCTTACCTTCTGACCCTCACCTTCTGCCCCTCAAATTCTGACCCTCACCTTCTGACCCTCACCTTCTGACCCTCACCTTCTGACCCTCACCTTCTGACCCACACCTTCTGAACCTCACGTTCTGACCCTCACTGTCTGTTCCTCGCTCTCTGTTCCTCACTCTCTGTTCCTCACTCTCTGTTCCTCACTCTCTGTTCCTCACTCTCTGTTGCTCACTCTCTGTTCCACACTTTTTGATCCTCACTTTCAGATTCCTACTCTCTGCTTCACTTTGATTGATGCTCACTCTGTGATCCTCAATCTATGATCTTCATCGACTCATCCTCATTCTCCTCCTCACTGACTTATCCTCCAATTCTGATCCTCATTCTCTGACCCTCATTCTCTGACCCTCATTCTCTGACCCTCATTCTCTGACCCTCATTCTCTGACCCTCGCTCTCTGACCCTCGCTCTCTGACCCTCGCTCTCTGACCCTCGCTCTCTGACCCTCACTGACTGATCCTCAGTTACTGTTTCTCACACTAATCCTCACTCTCTGACCTTCACTCTCTGACCTTTGTCCACTATTCCTCACTCTCTGTACCTTACTGTTTGATTTTCACTTTCAGATCCTTACTCTCTGCTTCACGTTGATTGATGCTCACTCTCTGATCCTCAATCTTTGATCTTCATTGACTCATGCTTATTCTCCTCCTCACTGACTATTCTCAAATTCTGATGCTCACTCTCTGATCCTCCCTCTCTGATCCTCCCTCTCTGATGCTCGCTCTCTGATGCTCGCTCTCTGATGCTCGCTCTCTGATGCTCGCTCTCTGATGCTCGCTCTCTGATGCTCGCTCTCTGATGCTCGCTCTCTGATGCTCGCTCTCTGATCCTCGCTCTCTGATCCTTGCTTTCTGATCCTCTCTTTCTGAACCTCGGTCTCTGATCCTTGGTCTCTGATCCTCGCTTTCTGATCCACAGTTACTCATTGTCAGTCCCTTATCCTCACTCTCTGATTGTAGTCTCTGATCCTCACTTTCCGATCCTCACTGACTGATTCTAACATTCTGAACCTCACTGTCTGATTCCTAATCTCTGCTGCATGCTGTCTGATCTCACTCTCTGATCCTCATGACTTATCATCACTCTCTGACCCTCACTTTCTGACCCTCACTTTCTGACGCTCACTCTCTGACCCTCACTCTCTGACCCTCACACTCTGACGCTCACTCTCTGACCCTCACTCTCTGACCCACACTCTCTGACCCGCACTCTCTGACCCGCACTCTCTGACCCGCACTCTCTGACCCGCACTCTCTGACCCTCACTCTCTGACCCTCACTCTCTGATCCTCACTCTCTGACCCTCACTCTCTGAACCTCACTCTCTGACCCTCACTCTCTGACCCTCACTCTCTGACCCTCACTCTCTGACACTCACTCTCTGACACTCACTCTCTGACACTCACTCTCTGACACTCACTCTCTGACCCGCACTCTCTGACCCGCACTCTCTGAACCTCACTCTGTGTTCCTTACTGACCAGTCCTCACTCTCCGATCCCCACTGTTAACCCCTTATTACCTGATCCTCACTTTCAGATCCTTAGTCTCTGCTTCTCATTGACGCATCCTCGCTCTCGAATCCTCACTCTGATCTTCACCGACCCATTCTCATTCTCCTGCTCACTGTCTGATCCTCAAATTCAGTCTTCACTCTCTGATACTCTCTGACACTCACTGACTGAAACTCACTTTCTGAAACTCATTCTCTGACCCTCACCTTCTGACCCTCACCTTCTGACCCTCACCTTCTGGCCCTCACCTTCTGACCCTCACCTTCTGACCCTCACCTTCTGACCCTCACCTTCTGTCCCTCACCTTCTGACCCTCACTCTCTGACCCTCACTCTCTGACCCTCACTCTCTGTTCCTCACTCCCTGTTCCTCACTCCCTGTTCCTCACTCCCTGTTCCTCACTCTCTGTTCCTCACTCTCTGTTCCACACTTTTTGATCCTCACTTTCAGATTCCTACTCTCTGCTTCAATTTGATTGATGCTCACTCTGTGATCCTCAATCTATGATCTTCGTCAACTCATCCTCATTCTCCTCCTTACTGACTTATCCTCCAATTCTGACCCTCATTCTCTGACCCTCATTCTCTGACCCTCATTCTCTGACCCTCATTCTCTGACCCTCATTCTCTGACCCTCGCTCTCTGAACCTCACTGACTGACCCTCACTGACTGATCCTCAATTACTGTTTCTCACACTAATCCTCACTCTCTGATCTTAACTCTCTGATCTTTGTCCACAATTCCTCACTCTCTGTACCTTACTGTTTGATTTTCACTTTCAGATCCTTACTCTCTGCTTCACGTTGATTGATGCTCACTCTCTGATCCTCAATCTTTGATCTTCATCGACTCATGCTTATTCTCCTCCTCACTGATTATGCTCAAATTCTGATGCTCGCTCTCTGATCCTCCCTCTCTGATGCTCGCTCTCTGATGCTCGCTCTCTGATGCTCGCTCTCTGATGCTCGCTCTCTGATGCTCGCTCTCTGATGCTCGCTCTCTGATCTTCGCTTTCTGATCCTCTCTTTCTGAACCTCGCTCTCTGATCCTCGCTCTCTGATCCTTGCTCTCTGATCCTCGCTTTCTGGTTCACAGTTACTCATTGTCAGTCCCTTATCCTCACTCTCTGATTTGTAGTCTCTGATCCTCACTTTCCGATCCTCGCTGACTGATTCTACATTCTGAACCTCACTGTCTGATTCTTAATCTCTGCTGCATGCTGTCTGATTCTCACTCTCTGATCCTCACTGACTTATCATCACTCTCTGACCCTCACTTTCTGACCCTCACTCTCTGACCCTCACTCTCTGACCCTCACTCTCTGACCCTCACTCTCTGACCCTCACTCTCTGACCCGCACTCTCTGACCCGCACTCTCTGACCCGCACTCTCTGACCCGCACTCTCTGACCCGCACTCTCTGACCCGCACTCTCTGACCCGCACTCTCTGACCCGCACTCTCTGACCCGCACTCTCTGACCCTCACTCTCTGACCCTCACTCTCTGAACCTCACTCTCTGACCCTCACTCTCTGACCCTCACTCTCTGACCCTCACTCTCTGACCCGCACTCTCTGACCCGCACTCTCTGAACCTCACTCTGTGATCCTTACTGACCAGTCCTCACTCTCCGATCCCCACTGTTTGACCCTTATTACCTGATACTCACTTTCAGATTCTTAGTCTCTGCTTCTCATTGACGCATCCTCGCTCTCGGATACTCACTCTGATCTTCACGACCCATTCTCATTGTCGTGCTCACTGTCTGTTCATCAAATTCAGTCTTCACTCTCTGATACTCTCTGACACTCACTTTCTGAAACTCATTCACTGACCCTCATTCTCTGACCCTCACCTTCTGACCCTCACCTTCTAACCCTCACCTTCTGACCCTCACCTTCTGACCCTCACCTTCTGACCCTCACCTTCTTTCCCTCACTCTCTGACCCTCACTCTCTGACCCTCACTCTCTGACCCTCATTCTCTGTTCCTCACTCCCTGTTCCTCACTCTCTGTTCCTCACTCTCTGTTCCTCACTCTCTGTTCCTCACTCTCTGTTCCTCACTCTCTGTTCCTCACTCTCTGTTCCACACTTTTTGATCCTCACTTTCAGATTCCTACTCTCTGCTTCACTATGATTGATCCTCACTCTGTGATCCTCAATCTATGATCTTCGTCAACTCATCCTCATTCTCCTCCTCACTGACTTATCCTCCAATTCTGATCCTCATTCTCTGACCCTAATTCTCTGACCCTAATTCTCTGACCCTAATTCTCTGACCCTCATTCTCTGACCCTCATTCTCTGACACTCATTCTCTGACCCTCGCTCTCTGACTCTTGCTCTCAGACCCTCGCTCTCTGACCCTCGCTCTCTGACCCTCACTGACTGATCCTCAGTTACTGTTTCTCACACTAATCCTCACTCTCTGATCTTCACTCTCTGACCTTTGTCCACTATTCCTCACTCTCTGTACCTTACTGTTTGATTTTCACTTTCAGATCCTTACTCTCTGCTTCACGTTGATTGATGCTCACTCTCTGATCCTCAATCTTTGATCTTCATTGACTCATGCTTATTCTCCTCCTCACTGACTATCCTCAAATTCTGATGCTCACTCTCTGATCCTCCCTCTCTGATGCTCGCTCTCTGATGCTCGCTCTCTGATGCTCGCTCTCTGATGCTCGCTCTCTGAAGCTCGCTCTCTGATGCTCGCTCTCTGATGCTCGCTCTCTGATGCTCGCTCTCTGATGCTCGCTCTCTGATGCTCGCTCTCTGATGCTCGCTCTCTGATCCTCGCTCTCTGATCCTCGCTCTCTGATCCTCGCTCTCTGATCCTCGCTTTCTGATCCTCTCTTTCTGAACCTCGCTCTCTGATCCTCGCTCTCTGATCCTCATGACTTATCATCACTCTCTGACCCTCACTTTCTGACCCTCAGTTTCTGACCCTCACTCTCTGATCCTCACTCTCTGACCCTCACTCTCTGACCCTCACTCTCTGACCCTCACTCTCTGACCGTCACTCTCTGACCTGCACTCTCTGACCCGCACTCTCTGACCCGCACTCTCTGACCCGCACTCTCTGACCCGCACTCTCTGACCCGCACTCTCTGACCCGCACTCTCTGACCCGCACTCTCTGACCCTCACTCTCTGACCCTCACTCTCTGACCCTCACTCTCTGACCCTCACTCTGTGTCCCTCACTCTCTGACACTCACTCTCTGACACTCACTCTCTGAACCTCACTCTGTGTTCCTTACTGACCAGTCCTCACTCTTCGATCCCCACTGTTTGACCCTTATTACCTGATCCTCACTTTCAGATCCTTAGTCTCTGCTTCTCATTGACGCATCCTCGCTCTCGGATCCTCACTCTGATCTTCACCGACCCATTCTCATTCTCCTGCTCACTGTCTGATCCTCAAATTCAGTCTTCACTCTCTGATACTCTCTGACACTCTCTGACTGAAACTCACTTTCTGAAACTCATTCTCTGACCCTCACCTTCTGACGCTCACCTTCTGACCCTCACCTTCTGGCCCTCACCTTCTGACCCTCACCTTCTGACCCTCACCTTCTGACCCTCACCTTCTGTCCCTCACCTTCTGACCCTCACTCTCTGACCCTCACTCTCTGACCCTCAGTCTCTGACCCTCACTCTCTGTTCCTCACTCTCTGTTCCTCACTCCCTGTTCCTCACTCTCTGTTCCTCACTCTCTGTTCCACACTTTTTGATCCTCACTTTCAGATTCCTACTCTCTGCTTCACTTTGTTTGATGCTCACTCTGTGATCCTCAATCTATGATCTTCGTCAACTCATCCTCATTCTCCTCCTTACTGACTTATCCTCCAATTCTGACCCTCATTCTCTGACCCTCATTCTCTGACCCTCATTCTCTGACCCTCATTCTCTGATCCTCATTCTCTGACCCTCGCTCTCTGACCCTCACTGACTGACCCTCACTGACTGATCCTCAATTACTCTTTCTCACACTAATCCTCACTCTCTGATCTTAACTCTCTGATCTTTGTCCACAATTCCTCACTTTCTGTACCTTACTGTTTGATTTTCACTTTCAGATCCTTACTCTCTGCTTCACGTTGATTGATGCTCACTCTCTGATCCTCAATCTTTGATCTTCATTGACTCATGCTTATTCTCCTCCTCACTGACTATCCTCAAATTCTGATGCTCGCTCTCTGATGCTCGCTCTCTGATGCTCGTTCTCTGATCCTCGCTCTCTGATCCTCGCTCTCTGATCCTTGCTCTCTGATCCTCGCTCTCTTATGCTTGCTCTCTGATGCTCGCTCTCTGATGCTCGCTCTCTGATGCTCGCTCTCTGATGCTCGCTCTCTGATGCTCGCTCTCTGATGCTCGCTCTCTGATGCTCGCTCTCTGATGCTCGCTCTCTGATCCTCGCTCTCTGATCCTCGCTCTCTGATCCTCGCTCTCTGATCCTCGCTTTCTGATCCTCTCTTTCTGAACCTCGCTCTCTGATCCTCGCTCTCTGATCCTCATGACTTATTATCACTCTCTGACCCTCACTTTCTGACCCTCAGTTTCTGACCCTCACTCTCTGATCCTCACTCTCTGACCCTCACTCTCTGACCCTCACTCTCTGACCCTCACTCTCTGACCCTCACTCTCTGACCGTCACTCTCTGACCTGCACTCTCTGACCCGCACTCTCTGACCCGCACTCTCTGACCCGCACTCTCTGACCCGCACTCTCTGACCCGCACTCTCTGACCCGCACTCTCTGACCCGCACTCTCTGACCCGCACTCTCTGACCCTCACTCTCTGACCCTCACTCTCTGACACTCACTCTCTGACCCTCACTCTGTGACCCTCACTCTCTGACACTCACTCTCTGACACTCACTCTCTGAACCTCACTCTGTGTTCCTTACTGACCAGTCCTCACTCTTCGATCCCCACTGTTTGACCCTTATTACCTGATCCTCACTTTCAGATCCTTAGTCTCTGCTTCTCATTGACGCATCCTCGCTCTCGGATCCTCACTCTGATCTTCACCGACCCATTCTCATTCTCCTGCTCACTGTCTGATCCTCAAATTCAGTCTTCACTCTCTGATACTCTCTGACACTCTCTGACTGAAACTCACTTTCTGAAACTCATTCTCTGACCCTCACCTTCTGACGCTCACCTTCTGACCCTCACCTTCTGGCCCTCACCTTCTGACCCTCACCTTCTGTCCCTCACCTTCTGACCCTCACCTTCTGTCCCTCACCTTCTGACCCTCACTCTCTGACCCTCACTCTCTGACCCTCAGTCTCTGACCCTCACTCTCTGTTCCTCACTCTCTGTTCCTCACTCCCTGTTCCTCACTCTCTGTTCCTCACTCTCTGTTCCACACTTTTTGATCCTCACTTTCAGATTCCTACTCTCTGCTTCACTTTGTTTGATGCTCACTCTGTGATCCTCAATCTATGATCTTCGTCAACTCATCCTCATTCTCCTCCTTACTGACTTATCCTCCAATTCTGACCCTCATTCTCTGACCCTCATTCTCTGACCCTCATTCTCTGACCCTCATTCTCTGATCCTCATTCTCTGACCCTCGCTCTCTGACCCTCACTGACTGACCCTCACTGACTGATCCTCAATTACTCTTTCTCACACTAATCCTCACTCTCTGATCTTAACTCTCTGATCTTTGTCCACAATTCCTCACTTTCTGTACCTTACTGTTTGATTTTCACTTTCAGATCCTTACTCTCTGCTTCACGTTGATTGATGCTCACTCTCTGATCCTCAATCTTTGATCTTCATTGACTCATGCTTATTCTCCTCCTCACTGACTATCCTCAAATTCTGATGCTCGCTCTCTGATCCTCCCTCTCTGATGCTCGCTCTCTGATGCTCGCTCTCTGATGCTCGCTCTCTGATGCTCGCTCTCTGATGCTCGCTCTCTGATGCTCGCTCTCTGATGCTCGCTCTCTGATCTTCGTTTCTGATCCTCTCTTTCTGAACCTCGCTCTCTGATCCTCGCTCTCTGATCCTTGCTCTCTGATCCTCGCTTTCTGGTCCACAGTTACTCATTGTCAGTCCCTTATCCTCACTCTCTGATTTGTAGTCTCTGATCCTCACTTTCCGATCCTCGCTGACTGATTCTACCATTCAGAACCTCACTGTCTGATTCCTAATCTCTGCTGCATGCTGTCTGATTCTCACTCTCTGATCCTCACTGACTTATCATCACTCTCTGACCCTCACTCTCTGACCCTCACTCTCTGACCCTCACTCTCTGACCCGCACTCTCTGACCCGCACTCTCTGACCCGCACTCTCTGACCCGCACTCTCTGACCCGCACTCTCTGACCCGCACTCTCTGACCCGCACTCTCTGACCCGCACTCTCTGACCCGCACTCTCTGACCCGCACTCTCTGACCCTCAATCTCTGACCCTCACTCTCTGACCCGCACTCTCTGACCCGCACTCTCTGACCCTCACTCTCTGAACCTCACTCTCTGACACTCACTCTCTGACCCGCAATCTCTGACCCGCACTCTCTGAACCTCACTCTGTGATCCTTACTGACCAGTCCTCACTCTCCGATCCCCACTGTTTGACCCTTATTACCTGATACTCACTTTCAGATCCTTAGTCTCTGCTTCTCATTGACGCATCCTCGCTCTCGGATGCTCACTCTGATCTTCACAACCCATTCTCATTGTCGTGCTCACTGTCTGTTCCTCAAATTCAGTCTTCACTCTCTGATACTCTCTGACACTCACTTTCTGAAACTCATTCACTGACCCTCATTCTCTGACCCTCACCTTCTGACCCTCACCTTCTGACCCTCACCTTCTGACCCTCACCTTCTGACCCTCACCTTCTTTCCCTCACTCTCTGACCCTCACTCTCTGACCCTCACTCTCTGACCCTCATTCTCTGTTCCTCACTCCCTGTTCCTCACTCCCTGTTCCTCACTCCCTGTTCCTCACTCCCTGTTCCTCACTCCCTGTTCCTCACTCTCTGTTCCTCACTCTCTGTTCCTCACTCTCTGTTCCTCACTCTCTGTTCCACACTTTTTGATCCTCACTTTCAGATTCCTACTCTCTGCTTCACTTTGATTGATCCTCACTCTGTGATCCTCAATCTATGATCTTCGTCAACTCATCCTCATTCTCCTCCTCACTGACTTATCCTCCAATTCTGATCCTCATTCTCTGACCCTAATTCTCTGACCCTAATTCTCTGACCCTAATTCTCTGACCCTCATTCTCTGACCCTCATTTTAGGTCCCTCATTCACTTATCCTCCTTCTCTGACCCTCATTCCCCTACCCTCATTCCCTGAACCTCATTCCCTGACCCTCATTCCCTGACCCTCATTCCCTGACCCTCATTCCCTGAACCTCATTCCCTGACCCTCATTCCCTGAACCTCATTCTCTGAACGTCACTGACTGATCCTAAGTTACTGATTCTCTCTCTGATCCTCACTCTCTGATCTTCTCCCACTATTTCTCACTCTGTTCCTCACTTTCAGATCCCTACTCTCTGCTTCACATTGATTAATGCTCATTCTCTGAACCTCAATCTTTGATCATCATCAACTCATGCTTATTCTCCTCCTCACTGACTATCCTCAAATTCTGATCCTCGCTCTCTGATGCTCGCTCTGTGATCCTCGCTCTCTGATGCTCGCTCGCTGATCCTCGCTCTCTGATGCTCGCTCTCTGACCTTCTTCCACTATTCCTCACTCTGTGTACCTGACTGTTTGATTTTAACTTTCAGATCCTTACTCTCTGCTTCACGTAGATTGATGGTCACTCTCTGATCCTCAATCATTGATCTTCATCGACTCATGCTTATTCTCCTCCTCACTGACTCTCCTCAAATTCTGATACTCGCTCTCTGATGCTCGCTCTCTGACCCTCATTCTCTGACCCTCATTCTCTGACCCTCATTCTCTGACCCTCATTTTAGGACCCTCATTCACTTATCCTCCTTCTCTGACCCTCATTCCCGAACCTCATTCCCTGAACCTCATTCCCTGAACCTCATTCCCTGAACCTCATTCCCTGACCCTCATTCCCTGACCCTCATTCCCTGACCCTCATTCCTTGACCCTCATTCCCTGAACCTCATTCTCTGAACGTCACTGACTGATCCTAAGTTACTGATTATCTCTCTGATCCTCACTCTCTGATCTTCTCCCACTATTTCTCACTCTGTTCCTCACTTTCAGATCCCTACTCTCTGCTTCACATTGATTAATGCTCATTCTTTGATCCTCAATCTTTGATCTTCATCGACTCATACTTATTCTCCTCCTCACTGACTATCCTCAAATTCTGATCCTCGCTCTCTGATCCTCGCTCTCTGATGCTCGCTCTCTGATCCTCGCTCTCTGATCCTCGCTCTCTGATGCTCGTTCTCTGACCTTCTTCCACTATTCCTCACTCTGTGTACCTGACTGTTTGATTTTAACTTTCAGATCCTTACTCTCTGCTTCACGTAGATGGATGGTCACTCTCTGGTCCGCAATCTTTGATCTTCATCGACTCATGCTTATTCTCCTCCTCACTGACTATCCTCAAATTCTGATACTCGCTCTCTGATGCTCGCTCTCTGACCCTCAAACTCTGACCCGCACTCTCTGACCCTCACTCTCTGATCCTCACTCTCTGACCCTCGCTGTCTGACCCTCGCTGTCTGACCCTCGCTGTCTGACCCTCGCTGTCTGACCCTCGCTGTCTGACCCTCGCTGTCTGACCCTCGCTCTCTGACCCTCGCTCTCTGACCCTCGCTCTCTGACCCTCGCTCTCTGACCCTCGCTCTCTGACTTTCGCTCTCTGACCCTTGCTCTCTGATCCTCGCTCTCTGATCTTCTCCCATTATTTCTTACTCTGTTCCTCACTTTCAGATCCCTACTCTCTGCTTCACGTTGATTAATGCACATTCTCTGATCCTCAATCTTTGATCTTCATCGACACATGCTTATTCTCCTCCTCACTGACTATCCTCAAATTCTGATGCTCGTTCTCTGATCCTCGCTCTCTGATGCTCGCTCTCTGATCCTCGCTCTCTGACCTTCGTCCACTATTCCTCACTCTCTGTTCCTTACTGTTTGATTTTCACTTTCAGATCCTTACTCTCTGCTTCACGTTGATTGATACTCTCTCTCTGATCCTGAATCTTTGATCTTAATCGACTCATGCTGATTCTCCTCCTCACTGACTATCCTCAAATTCTGATGCTCGCTCTCTGATGCTCGCTCTCAGATGCTCGCAATATGATGCTCGCTCTCTGATGCTCGCTCTCTGATGCTCGCTCTCTGATCCTCGCTCTCTGATCCTCGCTCTCTGATCCTCGCTCTCTGATCCTCGCTCTCTGATCCTTGCTCTCTGATCTTCGCCTTCTGATGTTCACTCTCTGATCTTCACTCTCTTAGCTTCGTCCACTATTCCTCACTCTCTGTACCTTACTGTTTGATTTTCACTTTCAGATCCTTACTCTCTGCTTCACGTTGATTGATGCTCACTCTCTGATCCTCAATCTTTGATCTTCATCGACTCATGCTTATTCTCCTCCTCACTGAGTATGCTCAAATTCTGATGCTCGCTCTCTGATGCTCGCTCTCTGATGCTCGCTCTCTGATGCTCGCTCTCTGATGCTCGCTCTCTGATGCTCGCTCTCTGATGCTCGCTCTCTGATGCTCGCTCTCTGATCTTCGCTTTCTGATCCTCTCTTTCTGAACCTCGCTCTCTGATCCTCGCTCTCTGATCCTTGCTCTCTGATCCTCGCTTTCTGGTTCACAGTTACTCATTGTCAGTCCCTTATCCTCACTCTCTGATTTGTAGTCTCTGATCCTCACTTTCCGATCCTCGCTGACTGATTCTAACATTCTGAACCTCACTGTCTGATTCCTAATCACTGCTGCATGCTGTCTGATTCTCACTCTCTGATCCTCACTGACTTATCATCACTCTCTGACCCTCACTTTCTGACCTTCACTCTCTGACCCTCGCTCTCTGACCCGCACTCTCTGACCCGCACTCTCTGACCCGCACTCTCTGACCCGCACTCTCTGACCCGCACTCTCTGACCCGCACTCTCTGACCCGCACTCTCTGACCCGCACTCTCTGACCCGCACTCTCTGACCCGCACTCTCTGACCCGCACTCTCTGACCCGCACTCTCTGACCCTCACTCTCTGACCCTCACTCTCTGACCCTCACTCTCTGACCCGCACTCTCTGACCCGCACTCTCTGAACCTCACTCTGTGATCCTTACTGACCAGTCCTCACTCTCCGATCCCCACTGTTTGACCCTTATTACCTGATACTCACTTTCAGATTCTTAGTCTCTGCTTCTCATTGACGCATCCTCGCTCTCGGATACTCACTCTGATCTTCACGACCCATTCTCATTGTCGTGCTCACTGTCTGTTCCTCAAATTCAGTCTTCACTCTCTGATACTCTCTGACACTCACTTTCTGAAACTCATTCACTGACCCTCATTCTCTGACCCTCACCTTCTGACCCTCACCTTCTAACCCTCACCTTCTGACCCTCACCTTCTGACCCTCACCTTCTTTCCCTCACTCTCTGACCCTCACTCTCTGACCCTCACTCTCTGACCCTCATTCTCTGTTCCTCACTCCCTGTTCCTCACTCCCTGTTCCTCACTCCCTGTTCCTCACTCTCTGTTCCTCACTCTCTGTTCCTCACTCTCTGTTCCTCACTCTCTGTTCCTCACTCTCTGTTCCACACTTTTTGATCCTCACTTTCAGATTCCTACTCTCTGCTTCACTATGATTGATCCTCACTCTGTGATCCTCAATCTATGATCTTCGTCAACTCATCCTCATTCTCCTCCTCACTGACTTATCCTCCAATTCTGATCCTCATTCTCTGACCCTAATTCTCTGACCCTAATTCTCTGACCCTAATTCTCTGACCCTAATTCTCTGACCCTCATTCTCTGACCCTCATTCTCTGACACTCATTCTCTGACCCTCGCTCTCTGACTCTTGCTCTCAGACCCTCGCTCTCTGACCCTCGCTCTCTGACCCTCACTGTCTGATCCTCAGTTACTGTTTCTCACACTAATCCTCACTCTCTGATCTTTACTCTCTGACCTTTGTCCACTATTCCTCACTCTCTGTACCTTACTGTTTGATTTTCACTTTCAGATCCTTACTCTCTGCTTCACGTTGATTGATGCTCCCTCTCTGATCCTCAATCTTTGATCTTCATTGACTCATGCTTATTCTCCTCCTCACTGACTATCCTCAAATTCTGATGCTCACTCTCTGATCCTCCCTCTCTGATGCTCGCTCTCTGATGCTCGCTCTCTGATGCTCGCTCTCTGAAGCTCGCTCTCTGATGCTCGCTCTCTGATGCTCGCTCTCTGATGCTCGCTCTCTGATGCTCGCTCTCTGATGCTCGCTCTCTGATGCTCGCTCTCTGATGCTCGCTCTCTGATGCTCGCTCTCTGATCCTCGCTCTCTGATCCTCGCTCTCTGATCCTCGCTCTCTGATCCTCGCTTTCTGATCCTCTCTTTCTGAACCTCGCTCTCTGATCCTCGCTCTCTGATCCTCATGACTTATCATCACTCTCTGACCCTCACTTTCTGACCCTCAGTTTCTGACCCTCACTCTCTGATCCTCACTCTCTGACCCTCACTCTCTGACCCTCACTCTCTGACCCTCACTCTCTGACCATCACTCTCTGACCGTCACTCTCTGACCTGCACTCTCTGACCCGCACTCTCTGACCCGCACTCTCTGACCCGCACTCTCTGACCCGCACTCTCTGACCCGCACTCTCTGACCCGCACTCTCTGACCCTCACTCTCTGACCCTCACTCTCTGACCCTCACTCTCTGACCCGCACTCTCTGACCCTCACTCTGTGACCCTCACTCTCTGACACTCACTCTCTGACACTCACTCTCTGAACCTCACTCTGTGTTCCTTACTGACCAGTCCTCACTCTTCGATCCCCACTGTTTGACCCTTATTACCTGATCCTCACTTTCAGATCCTTAGTCTCTGCTTCTCATTGACGCATCCTCGCTCTCGGATCCTCACTCTGATCTTCACCGACCCATTCTCATTCTCCTGCTCACTGTCTGATCCTCAAATTCAGTCTTCACTCTCTGATACTCTCTGACACTCACTGACTGAAACTCACTTTCTGAAACTCATTCTCTGACCCTCACCTTCTGACGCTCACCTTCTGACCCTCACCTTCTGGCCCTCACCTTCTGACCCTCACCTTCTGACCCTCACCTTCTGACCCTCACCTTCTGTCCCTCACCTTCTGACCCTCACTCTCTGACCCTCACTCTCTGACCCTCAGTCTCTGACCCTCACTCTCTGTTCCTCACTCCCTATTCCTCACTCCCTTTTCCTCACTCCCTGTTCCTCACTCTCTGTTCCTCACTCTCTGTTCCACACTTTTTGATCCTCACTTTCAGATTCCTACTCTCTGCTTCACTTTGATTGATGCTCACTCTGTGATCCTCAATCTATGATCTTCGTCAACTCATCCTCATTCTCCTCCTTACTGACTTATCCTCCAATTCTGACCCTCATTCTCTGACCCTCATTCTCTGACCCTCATTCTCTGACCCTCATTCTCTGACCCTCGCTCTCTGACCCTCACTGACTGACCCTCACTGACTGATCCTCAATTACTCTTTCTCACACTAATCCTCACTCTCTGATCTTAACTCTCTGATCTTTGTCCACAATTCCTCACTTTCTGTACCTTACTGTTTGATTTTCACTTTCAGATCCTTACTCTCTGCTTCACGTTGATTGATGCTCACTCTCTGATCCTCAATCTTTGATCTTCATTGACTCATGCTTATTCTCCTCCTCACTGACTATCCTCAAATTCTGATGCTCGCTCTCTGATCCTCCCTCTCTGATGCTCGCTCTCTGATGCTCGCTCTCTGATGCTCGCTCTCTGATCCTCGCTCTCTGATGCTCGCTCTCTGATGCTCGCTCTCTGATGCTCGCTCTCTGATGCTCGCTCTCTGATCTTCGCTTTCTGATCCTCTCTTTCTGAACCTCGCTCTCTGATCCTCGCTCTCTGATCCTTGCTCTCTGATCCTCGCTTTCTGGTCCACAGTTACTCATTGTCAGTCCCTTATCCTCACTCTCTGATTTGTAGTCTCTGATCCTCACTTTCCGATCCTCGCTGACTGATTCTACCATTCTGAACCTCACTGTCTGATTCCTAATCTCTGCTGCATGCTGTCTGATTCTCACTCTCTGATCCTCACTGACTTATCATCACTCTCTGACCCTCACTCTCTGACCCGCACTCTCTGACCCGCACTCTCTGACCCGCACTCTCTGACCCGCACTCTCTGACCCGCACTCTCTGACCCGCACTCTCTGACCCGCACTCTCTGACCCGCACTCTCTGACCCTCACTCTCTCACCCGCACTCTCTGACCCTCACTCTCTGACCCTCACTCTCTGACCCGCACTCTCTGACCCTCACTCTCTGACCCTCACTCTCTGACACTCACTCTCTGACCCGCAATCTCTGACCCGCACTCTCTGAACCTCACTCTGTGATCCTTACTGACCAGTCCTCACTCTCCGATCCCCACTGTTTGACCCTTATTACCTGATACTCACTTTCAGATCCTTAGTCTCTGCTTCTCATTGACGCATCCTCGCTCTCGGATGCTCACTCTGATCTTCACAACCCATTCTCATTGTCGTGCTCACTGTCTGATCCTCAAATTCAGTCTTCACTCTCTGATACTCTCTGACACTCACTTTCTGAAACTCATTCACTGACCCTCATTCTCTGACCCTCACCTTCTGACCCTCACCTTCTGACCCTCACCTTCTGACCCTCACCTTCTGACCCTCACCTTCTTTCCCTCACTCTCTGACCCTCACTCTCTGACCCTCACTCTCTGACCCTCATTCTCTGTTCCTCACTCCCTGTTCCTCACTCCCTGTTCCTCATTCCCTGTTCCTCACTCCCTGTTCCTCACTCTCTGTTCCTCACTCTCTGTTCCTCACTCTCTGTTCCACACTTTTTGATCCTCACTTTCAGATTCCTACTCTCTGCTTCACTTTGATTGATCCTCACTCTGTGATCCTCAATCTATGATCTTCGTCAACTCATCCTCATTCTCCTCCTCACTGACTTATCCTCCAATTCTGATCCTCATTCTCTGACCCTAATTCTCTGACCCTAATTCTCTGACCCTCATTCTCTGACCCTCATTTTAGGTCCCTCATTCACTTATCCTCCTTCTCTGACCCTCATTCCCCTACCCTCATTCACTGAACCTCATTCCCTGACCCTCATTCCCTGAACCTCATTCTCTGAACGTCACTGACTGATCCTAAGTTACTGATTCTCTCTCTGATCCTCACTCTCTGATCTTCTCCCACTATTTCTCACTCTGTTCCTCACTTTCAGATCCCTACTCTCTGCTTCACATTGATTAATGCTCATTCTCTGAACCTCAATCTTTGATCATCATCGACTCATGCTTATTCTCCTCCTCACTGACTATCCTCAAATTCTGATCCTCGCTCTCTGATGCTCGCTCTCTGATGCTCGCTCTCTGATCCTCGCTCTCTGATGCTCGCTCGCTGATGCTCGCTCTCTGATGCTCGCTCTCTGACCTTCTTCCACTATTCCTCACTCTGTGTACCTGACTGTTTGATTTTAACTTTCAGATCCTTACTCTCTGCTTCACGTAGATTGATGGTCACTCTCTGATCCTCAATCATTGATCTTCATCGACTCATGCTTATTCTCCTCCTCACTGACTCTCCTCAAATTCTGATACTCGCTCTCTGATGCTCGCTCTCTGATGCTCGCTCTCTGACGCTCATTCTCTGACCCTCATTCTCTGACCCTCATTCTCTGACCCTCATTTTAGGACCCTCATTCACTTATCCTCCTTCTCTGACCCTCATTCCCGAACCTCATTCCCTGAACCTCATTCCCTGAACCTCATTCCCTGACCCTCATTCCCTGACCCTCATTCCCTGACCCTCATTCCTTGACCCTCATTCCCTGAACCTCATTCTCTGAACGTCACTGACTGATCCTAAGTTACTGATTATCTCTCTGATCCTCACTCTCTGATCTTCTCCCACTACTTCTCACTCTGTTCCTCACTTTCAGATCCCTACTCTCTGCTTCACATTGATTAATGCTCATTCTCTGAACCTCAATCTTTGATCTTCATCGACTCATGCTTATTCTCCTCCTCACTGACTATCCTCAAATTCTGATCCTCGCTCTCTGATCCTCGCTCTCTGATGCTCGCTCTCTGATGCTCGCTCTCTGATCCTCGCTCTCTGATCCTCGCTCTCTGATGCTCGCTCTCTGACCTTCTTCCACTATTCCTCACTCTGTGTACCTGACTGTTTGATTTTAACTTTCAGATCCTTACTCTCTGCTTCACGTAGATGGATGGTCACTCTCTGATCCGCAATCTTTGATCTTCATCGACTCATGCTTATTCTCCTCCTCACTGACTATCCTCAAATTCTGATACTCGCTCTCTGATGCTCGCTCTCTGACCCTCAAACTCTGACCCGCACTCTCTGACCCTCACTCTCTGATCCTCACTCTCTGACCCTCGCTGTCTGACCCTCGCTGACTGACCCTCGCTGTCTGACCCTCGCTGTCTGACCCTCGCTGTCTGACCCTCGCTGTCTGACCCTCGCTCTCTGACTTTCGCTCTCTGACCCTTGCTCTCTGATCCTCGCTCTCTGATCTTCTCCCATTATTTCTTACTCTGTTCCTCACTTTCAGATCCCTACTCTCTGCTTCACGTTGATTAATGCATATTCTCTGATCCTCAATCTTTGATCTTCATCGACACATGCTTATTCTCCTCCTCACTGACTATCCTCAAATTCTGATGCTCGTTCTCTGATCCTCGCTCTCTGATGCTCGCTCTCTGATCCTCGCTCTCTGACCTTCGTCCACTATTCCTCACTCTCTGTACCTTACTGTTTGATTTTCACTTTCAGATCCTTACTCTCTGGTTCACGTTGATTGATACTCTCTCTCTGATCCTGAATCTTTGATCTTAATCGACTCATGCTGATTCTCCTCCTCACTGACTATCCTCAAATTCTGATGCTCGCTCTCTGATGCTCGCTCTCTGATGCTCGCAATATGATGCTCGCTCTCTGATGCTCGCTCTCTGATGCTCGATCTCTGATCCTCGCTCTCTGATCCTCGCTCTCTGATCCTTGCTCTCTGATCTTCGCCTTCTGATGCTCACTCTCTGATCTTCACTCTCTTAGCTTCGTCCACTATTCCTCACTCTCTGTACCTTACTGTTCGATTTTCACTTTCAGATCCAGACCCTCTGCTTCACGTTGATTGATGCTCACTCTCTGATCCTCAATCTTTGATATTCATCGACACATGCTTATTCTCCTCCTCACTGACTATCCTCAAATTCTGATGATCGCTCTCTGATCCTCGCTCTCTGATGCTCGCTCTCTGATGCTCGCTCTCTGATGCTCGCTCTCTGATGCTCGCTCTCTGATGCTCGCTCTCTGATGCTCGCTCTCTGATGCTCGCTCTCTGATGCTCGCTCTCTGATGCTCGCTCTCTGATCCTCGCTCTCTGATCCTCGCTCTCTGATGCTCGCTCTCTGATGCTCACTCTCTGATCTTCACTTTCTTAGCTTCGTCCACTATACCTCACTCTCTTTATCTTACTGTTTGATTTTCACTTTCAGATCCTGACCCTCTGCTTCACGTTGATTGATGCTCACTCTCTGATCCTCAATCTTTGATATTCATCGACACATGCTTATTCTCCTCCTCACTGACTATCCTCAAATTCTGATGATCGCTCTCTGATCCTCGCTCTCTGATGCTCGCTCTCTGATGCTCGCTCTCTGATGCACGCTCTCTGATCCTCGCTCTCTGATCCTCGCTCTCTGATCCTTGCTCTCTGATCCTTGCTCTCTGATCCTCGCTCTCTGATCCTCGCTCTCCGATTCTCGCTCTCTGATCCTCGCTCTCTGATCCTCGCTCTCTGATCCTCGCTCTCTTATCCTCGCTCTCTGATCTTCGCTCTCTGAGCCGCACTCTCTGACCCGCACTCTCTGACCTGCACTCTCTGACCCGCACTCTCTGACCCGCACTCTCTGACCCGCACTCTCTGACCCGCACTCTCTGACCCGCACTCTCTGACCCGCACTCTCTGACCCGCACTCTCTGACCCGCACTCTCTGACCCGCACTCTCTGACCCGCACTCTATGACCCGCACTCTCTGACCCGCACTCTCTGAACCTCACTCTCTGATCCTTACTGACCAGTCCTCACTCTCCGATCCCCACTGTTTGACTCTTATTTCCTGATCCTCACTTTCAGATCCTTAGTATCTGCTTCTCATTGACGCATCCTCGCACTCAGTTCCTCACTCTGATATCACCGACCCATTCTCATTGTCCTGCTCACTGACTGATCCTCAAATTCTGATCCTGACTCTCTGATACTCTCTGACACTCACTGACTGAAACTCACTTTCTGAAACTCTCTCTCTGACCCACACTTTCTGACTCTCGCTCTCTGACCCTCGCTCTCTGACCCTCGATCTCTGATCCTCGCTCTCTGATCCTCGTTCTCTGATCTTCTCCCACTATTTCTCACTCTGTTCCTCACTTTCAGATCCCTACTCTCTGCTTCACGTTGATTAATGCTCATTCTCTGATCCTCAATCTTTGATCTTCATCGACTCATGCTTATTCTCCTCCTCACTGACTATCCTCAAATTCTGATGCTCGCTCTCTGATCCTTGCTCTCTGATGCTCGCTCTCTGATGCTCACTCTCTGATCCTCGCTCTCTGACCTTCGTCCACTATTCCTCACTCTCTGTACCTTACTGTTTGATTTTCACTTTCAGATCCTTAGTCTCTGGTTCACGTTGATTGATGCTCACTCTCTGATCCTCAATCTTTGATCTTCATCGTCTCATGCTTATTCTCCTCCTCACTGACTATCCTCAATTTCTGATGCTCGCTCTCTGATGCTCGCTTGCTGATGCTCGCTCTCTGATGCTCGCTCTCTGATGCTCGCTCTCTGATTCTCGCTCTCTGATGCTCGCTCTCTGATGCTCGCTCTCTGATGCTCGCTCTCTGATGCTCGCTCTCTGATGCTCGCTCTCTGATGCTCGCTCTCTGATGCTCGCTCTCTGATCCTCGCTCTCTGATCATCACTCTCTTATGCTCGCTCTCTGACCCTTGCTCTCTGATCCTCGCTCTCTGATTTCTCCCACTATTTCTTACTCTGTTGCTCACTTTCAGATCCCTGCTCTCTGCTTCACGTTGATTAATGCTCATTCTCTGATCCTCAATCTTTGATCTTCATCGACTCATTCTGATTCTCCTCCTCACTGACTATCCTCAAATTCTGATGCTCGCTCTCTGATGCTCGTTCGCTGATGCTCGCAATATGATGCTCGCACTCTGATGCTCGCTCTCTGATCCTCCTTCTCTGATCCTCCTTCTCTGATCCTCGTTCTCTGATCCTCGCTCTCTGATCCTCGCTCTCTGACCCTCACTGAATGATCCTCAGTTACTGTTTCTCACTCTAATCCTCACTCTCTGATCTTCACTCTCTGACCTTCTTCCACTATTCCTCATGCTCTGTACCTTACTGTTTGATTTTCACTTTCAGATCCTTACTCTCTGATTCATGTTGATTGATGCTCACTCTCTGATCCTCAATCTTTGATCTTCATCAACTCATGCTTATTCTCCTCCTCACTGACTATCCTCAAATTCTGATGCTCGCTCTCTGATGCTCGCTCTCTGATGCTCGCTCTCTGATGCTCGCTCTCTGATGCTCGCTCTCTGATGCTCGCTCTCTGATGCTCGCTCTCTGATGCTCGCTCTCTGATGCTCGCTCTCTGATGCTCGCTCTCTGATCCTCGCTCTCTGATGCTCGCTCTCTGATCCTCGCTCTCTGATCCTCGCTCTCTGATCCTCGCTCTCTGATCCTCGCTTTGTGATCCACAGTTACTCATTGTCAGTCACTGATCCTCACTCTCTGATTTGTAGTCTCTGATCCTCACTTTCCGATCCTCACTGACTGATTCTAACATTCTGAACCTCATTGTCTGATTCCTAATCTCTGCTGCATGCTGTCTGATCCTCACTGAATTATCATCACTCTCTGACCCGCACTCTCTGACCCGCACTCTCTGACCCGCACTCTCTGACCCTCGCTCTCTGACCCTCGCTCTCTGACCCTGGCTCTCTGACCCTCGCTCTCTGACCCTCACTCTCTGACCCTCGGTCTCTGACCCTCACTCTCTGACCCTCGCTCTCTGACCCTCACTGACTGATCCTCAGTTACTGTTTCTCACTCTAATCCTCACTCTCTGATCTTCACTCTCTGAGCTTCTTCCACTATTCCTCACACTCTGTACCTTACCGTTTGATTTTCCCTTTCAGATCCTTACTCTCTGCTTCACATTGATTGATGCTCACTCTCTGATCCTCAATCTTTGATCTTCATCAACTCATGCTTATTCTCCTCCTCACTGATTCTTCTCAAATTCTGATGCTCGCTCTCTGATGCTCGCTCTCTGATGCTCGCTCTCTGATGCTCGCTCTCTGATGCTCGCTCTCTGATGCTCGATCTCTGATGCTCGCTCTCTGATCCTCGCTCTCTGATCCTCGCTCTCTGATCTTCGCTCTCTGATGCTCGCTCTCTGATGCTCGCTCTCTGAACCTCGCTCTCTGATCCTCGCTCTCTGATCCTCGCTCTCTGATCCTCGCTCTCTGATCCTCGCTTTGTGATCCACAGTTACTCATTGTCAGTCACTGATCCTCACTCTCTGATTTGTAGTCTCTGATCCTCACTTTCCGATCCTCAGTGACTGATTCTAACATTGTGAACTTCACTGTCTGATTCCTAATCTCTGCTGCATGCTGTCTGATTCTCAATCTCTGATCCTCACTGACTTATCATCACTCTCTGACCCTCACTCTCTCACCCTCACTCTCTGACTCTCTCTCTCTAACCCTCTCTCCCTGACCCGCACTCTCTGACCCGCACTCTCTGACCCGCACTCTCTGACCCGCACACTCTGATCCACACTCTCTGACCCGCACTCTCTGACCCGCACTCTCTGACCCGCACTCTCTGAACCTCAATCTCTGATCCTCGCTCTCTGATCCTCGCTCTCTGATCCTCGCTCTCTGATCCTCACTCTCTGATCCTCGCTCTCTGATCCTCGCTCTCTGATCCTCGATCTCTGATCCTCGCCCTCTGATCCTCGCTTTCTGATCCACAGTTACTGATTGTCAGTCACTCATCCTCACTCTCTGATTTGTAGTCTCTGATACTCACTTTCCGATCCTCTCTGACTGATTCTAACATTCTGAACCTCACTGTCTGATTAGTAATCTCTGTTGCATGCTGTCTGATTCTCACTCTCTGATCCTCACTGACTTATCATCACTCTCTGAGCCTCACTCTCTGACCCTCACTCTCTGACTCTCACTCTCTGACCCTCATATCTGACCCTCAATCACTGACCCTGGCTCTCTGACCCTGGCTCTCTGACGCTCGCTCTCTGATCCTCGCTCTCTGACCTTCTCCCACTATTTCTCACTCTCTTCCTCACTTTCAGATCCCTACTCTCTGCTTCACGTTGATTATTGCTCATTCTCTGATCCTCAATCTTTGATCTTCATCGACTCATGCTTATTCTCCTCCTCACTGACTATCCTCAAATTCTGATGCTCGCTCTCTGATCCTCGCTCTCTGATCCTCGCTCTCTGATCCTCGCTCTCTGATCCTCGCTCTCTGATGCTCGCTCTCTGATCCTCGCTCTCTGACCTTCGTCCACTATTCCTCACTATCTGTACCTTACTGTTTGATTTTCACTTTCAGATCCTTACTCTCTGCTTCACGTTGATTGATGCTCACTCTCTGATCCTCAATCTTTGATCTTCATCGACTCATGCTTATTCTCCTCCTCACTGACTATCCTCAAATTCTGATGCTCGCTCTCTGATCCTCGCTCTCTGATGCTCTTTCTCTGATGCTCGCTCTCTGATCCTCGCTCTCTGATCCTCGCTCTCTGATCCTCGCTCTCTGATCTTCGCTCTCTGATGCTCGCTCTCTGATCCTCGCTCTCTGATCCTCGCTCTCTGATCCTCGCTCTCTGATCATCGCTCTCTTATGCTCGCTCTCTGACCCTTGCTCTCTGATCCTCGCTCTCTGATTTCTCCCACTATTTCTTACTCTGTTGCTCACTTTCAGATCCCTGCTCTCTGCTTCACGTTGATTAATGCTCATTCTCTGATCCTCAATCTTTGATCTTCATCGACTCATTCTGATTCTCCTCCTCACTGACTATCCTCAAATTCTGATGCTCGCTCTCTGATGCTCGCTCTCTGATGCTCGCAATATGATGCTCGCACTCTGATGCTCGCTCTCTGATCCTCCTTCTCTGATCCTCCTTCTCTGATCCTCGTTCTCTGATCCTCGCTCTCTGACCCTCACTGAATGATCCTCAGTTACTGTTTCTCACTCTAATCCTCACTCTCTGATCTTCACTCTCTGACCTTCTTCCACTATTCCTCATGCTCTGTACCTTACTGTTTGATTTTCACTTTCAGATCCTTACTCTCTGATTCATGTTGATTGATGCTCACTCTCTGATCCTCAATCTTTGATCTTCATCAACTCATGCTTATTCTCCTCCTCACTGACTATCCTCAAATTCTGATGCTCGCTCTCTGATGCTCGCTCTCTGATGCTTGCTCTCTGATGCTCGCTCTCTGATGCTTGCTCTCTGATGCTCGCTCTCTGATGCTCGCTCTCTGATGCTCGCTCTCTGATGCTCGCTCTCTGATGCTCGCTCTCTGATCCTCGCTCTCTGATCCTCGCTCTCTGATCCTCGCTCTCTGATCCTCGCTCTCTGATCCTCGCTCTCTGATCCTCGCTCTCTGATCCTCGCTTTGTGATCCACAGTTACTCATTGTCAGTCACTGATCCTCACTCTCTGATTTGTAGTCTCTGATCCTCACTTTCCGATCCTCACTGACTGATTCTAACATTCTGAACCTCATTGTCTGATTCCTAATCTCTGCTGCATGCTGTCTGATCCTCACTGAATTATCATCACTCTCTGACCCGCACTCTCTGACCCGCACTCTCTGACCCGCACTCTCTGACCCTCGCTCTCTGACCCTTGCTCTCTGACCCTGGCTCTCTGACCCTCGCTCTCTGACCCTCACTCTCTGACCCTTGCTCTCTGACCCTCACTCTCTGACCCTCGCTCTCTGACCCTCACTGACTGATCCTCAGTTACTGTTTCTCACTCTAATCCTCACTCTCTGATCTTCACTCTCTGAGCTTCTTCCACTATTCCTCACGCTCTGTACCTTACCGTTTGATTTTCCCTTTCAGATCCTTACTCTCTGCTTCACATTGATTGATGCTCACTCTCTGATCCTCAATCTTTGATCTTCATCAACTCATGCTTATTCTCCTCCTCACTGATTCTTCTCAAATTCTGATGCTCGCTCTCTGATGCTCGCTCTCTGATGCTCGCTCTCTGATGCTCGCTCTCTGATGCTCGCTCTCTGATGCTCGATCTCTGATGCTCGCTCTCTGATCCTCGCTCTCTGATCCTCGCTCTCTGATCTTCGCTCTCTGATGCTCGCTCTCTGATCCTCGCTCTCTGATCCTCGCTCTCTGATCCTCGCTTTGTGATCCACAGTTACTCATTGTCAGTCACTGATCCTCACTCTCTGATTTGTAGTCTCTGATCCTCACTTTCCGATCCTCACTGACTGATTCTAACATTGTGAACTTCACTGTCTGATTCCTAATCTCTGCTGCATGCTGTCTGATTCTCAATCTCTGATCCTCACTGACTTATCATCACTCTCTGACCCTCACTCTCTCACCCTCACTCTCTGACTCTCTCTCTCTAACCCTCTCTCCCTGACCCGCACTCTCTGACCCGCACTCTCTGACCCGCACTCTCTGACCCGCACACTCTGATCCACACTCTCTGACCCGCACTCTCTGACCCGCACTCTCTGACCCGCACTCTCTGAACCTCAATCTCTGATCCTCGCTCTCTGATCCTCGCTCTCTGATCCTCGCTATCTGATCCTCACTCTCTGATCCTCGCTCTCTGATCCTCGCTCTCTGATCCTCGATCTCTGATCCTCGCCCTCTGATCCTCGCTTTCTGATCCACAGTTACTGATTGTCAGTCACTCATCCTCACTCTCTGATTTGTAGTCTCTGATACTCACTTTCCGATCCTCTCTGACTGATTCTAACATTCTGAACCTCACTGTCTGATTAGTAATCTCTGTTGCATGCTGTCTGATTCTCACTCTCTGATCCTCACTGACTTATCATCACTCTCTGACCCTCACTCTCTGACCCTCACTCTCTGACTCTCACTCTCTGACCCTCATATCTGACCCTCAATCACTGACCCTGGCTCTCTGACCCTGGCTCTCTGACGCTCGCTCTCTGATCCTCGCTCTCTGACCTTCTCCCACTATTTCTCACTCTCTTCCTCACTTTCAGATCCCTACTCTCTGCTTCACGTTGATTATTGCTCATTCTCTGATCCTCAATCTTTGATCTTCATCGACTCATGCTTATTCTCCTCCTCACTGACTATCCTCAAATTCTGATGCTCGCTCTCTGATCCTCGCTCTCTGATCCTCGCTCTCTGATCCTCGCTCTCTGATCCTCGCTCTCTGATGCTCGCTCTCTGATCCTCGCTCTCTGACCTTCGTCCACTATTCCTCACTATCTGTACCTTACTGTTTGATTTTCACTTTCAGATCCTTACTCTCTGCTTCACGTTGATTGATGCTCACTCTCTGATCCTCAATCTTTGATCTTCATCGACTCATGCTTATTCTCCTCCTCACTGACTATCCTCAAATTCTGATGCTCGCTCTCTGATCCTCGCTCTCTGATGCTCGCTCTCTGATGCTCGCTCTCTGATGCTCGATCTCTGATGCTCGATCTCTGATCCTCGCTCTCTGATCCTCGCTCTCTGATCTTCGCTCTCTGATGCTCGCTCTCTGATCCTCGCTCTCTGATCCTCGCTCTCTGATCCTCGCTCTCTGATCCTCGCTCTCTGATCCTCGCTTTGTGATCCACAGTTACTCATTGTCAGTCACTGATCCTCACTCTCTGATTTGTAGTCTCTGATCCTCACTTTCCGATCCTCACTGACTGATTCTAACATTGTGAACTTCACTGTCTGATTCCTAATCTCTGCTGCATGCTGTCTGATTCTCAATCTCTGATCCTCACTGACTTATCATCACTCTCTGACCCTCACTCTCTCACCCTCACTCTCTGACTCTCTCTCTCTAACCCTCTCTCCCTGACCCGCACTCTCTGACCCGCACTCTCTGACCCGCACACTCTGATCCACACTCTCTGACCCGCACTCTCTGACCCGCACTCTCTGACCCGCACTCTCTGAACCTCAATCTCTGATCCTCGCTCTCTGATCCTCGCTCTCTGATCCTCGCTCTCTGATCCTCGCTCTCTGATCCTCGCTCTCTGATCCTCGATCTCTGATCCTCGCCCTCTGATCCTCGCTTTCTGATCCACAGTTACTGATTGTCAGTC
This sequence comes from Isurus oxyrinchus, assembly GCA_026770705.1. Taxonomy (NCBI): domain Eukaryota; kingdom Metazoa; phylum Chordata; class Chondrichthyes; order Lamniformes; family Lamnidae; genus Isurus; species Isurus oxyrinchus. Next base: position 99,376,368 of record JANJGN010000010.1, read on the forward strand.
ACTCATCCTCACTCTCTGATTTGTAGTCTCTGATACTCACTTTCCGATCCTCTCTGACTGATTCTAACATTCTGAACCTCACTGTCTGATTAGTAATCTCTGTTGCATGCTGTCTGATTCTCACTCTCTGATCCTCACTGACTTATCATCACTCTCTGAGCCTCACTCTCTGACCCTCACTCTCTGACTCTCACTCTCTGACCCTCATATCTGACCCTCAATCACTGACCCTGGCTCTCTGACCCTGGCTCTCTGACGCTCGATCTCTGATCCTCGCTCTCTGACCTTCTCCCACTATTTCTCACTCTCTTCCTCACTTTCAGATCCCTACTCTCTGCTTCACGTTGATTATTGCTCATTCTCTGATCCTCAATCTTTGATCTTCATCGACTCATGCTTATTCTCCTCCTCACTGACTATCCTCAAATTCTGATGCTCGCTCTCTGATCCTCGCTCTCTGATCCTCGCTCTCTGATGCTCGCTCTCTGACCTTCGTCCACTATTCCTCACTATCTGTACCTTACTGTTTGATTTTCACTTTCAGATCATTACTCTCTGCTTCACGTTGATTGATGCTCACTCTCTGATCCTCAATCTTTGATCTTCATCGATTCATGCTTATTCTCCTCCTCACTGACTATCCTCAAATTCTGATGCTCGCTCTCTGAAGCTCGCTCTCCGAAGCTCTTTCTCTGATGCTCGCTCTCTGATGCTCGCTCTCTGATGCTCGCTCTCTGATGCTCGCTCTCTGATGCTCGCTCTCTGATGCTCGCTCTCTGATGCTCGCTCTCTGATGCTCGCTCTCTGATGCTCGCTCTCTGATGATCGCTCTCTGATTCTCGCTCTCTGATTCTCGCTCTCTGATGCTCGCTCTCTGATGCTCGCTCTCTGAAGCTCGCTCTCTGATCCTCGCTCTCTGATGCTCGCTCTCTGATGCTCGCTCTCTGATGCTCGCTCTCTGATGCTCGCTCTCTGATGCTCGCTCTCTGATGCTCGCTCTCTTATCCTCGCTCTCTGATCCTCGCTCTCTGATCCTCGCTCTCTGATCCTCGCTCTCTGATCCTCGCTCTCTGATCCTTGCTCTCTGATGCTCACACTCTGATCTTCTCTCTCTGACATTCGTCCACTATTCCTCACTCTCTGTACCTTATTGTTTGAATTTCACTTGCAGATCCTTACTCTCTGCTTCACGTTGATTGATGCTCACTCTCTGATCCTCAATCTTTGATCTTCATCGACTCTTGCTTACTCTCCTCCTCACTGACTATCCTCAATTTCTGATCCTCGCTCTCTGATCCTCGCTCTCTGATGCTCGCTCTCTGATCCTTGCTCGCTGACCCTCGCTCTCTGACCCTCGCTCTCTGACCCTCGCTCTCTGTCCCTCGCTCTCTGATCCTCGCTCTCTGATCCTAGCTCTCTGATCCTAGCTCTCTGATCCTCGCTCTCTGATCCTCGCTCTCTGATCCTCGCTCTCTGATCCTGGCTCTGTGATCCTCGCTCTCTGATCCTCGCTCTCTGATGCTCACACTCTGATCTTCACTCTCTGACCTTCGTCCACTATTCCTCACTCTCTGTACCTTACTGTTTGAATTTTACTTTCAGATCCTTACTCTCTGCTTCACGTTGATTGATGCTCACTCTCTGATCCTCATTCTTTGATCTTCATCGACTCATGCTTATTCTCCTCCTCACTGACTATCCTCAAATTCTGATCCTCGCTCTCTGATCCTCGATCTCTGATCCTCGCCCTCTGATCCTCGCTTTCTGATCCACAGTTACACATTGTCAGTCACTCATCCTCACTCTCTGATTTGTAGTCTCTGATACTCACTTTCCGATTCTCTCTGACTGATTCTAACATTCTGAACCTCACTGTCTGATTAGTAATCTCTGTTGCATGCTGTCTGATTCTCACTCTCTGATCCTCACTGACTTATCATCACTCTCTGACCCTCACTCTCTGACTCTCACTCTCTGACTCTCACTCTCTGACCCTCATATCTGACCCTCAATCTCTGACCCTGGCTCTCTGACCCTGGCTCTCTGACGCTCGCTCTCTGATCCTCGCTCTCTGACCTTCTCCCACTATTTCTCACTCTCTTCCTCACTTTCAGATCCCTACTCTCTGCTTCACGCTGATTATTGCTCATTCTCTGATCCTCAATCTTTGATCTTCATCGACTCATGCTTATTCTCCTCCTCACTGACTATCCTCAAAGTCTGATGCTCGCTCTCTGATCCTCGCTCTCTGATCCTTGCTCTCTGATGCTCGCTCTCTGATGCTCGCTCTCTGATCCTCGCTCTCTGACCTTCGTCCACTATTCCTCACTATCTGTACCTTACTGTTTGATTTTCACTTTCAGATCCTTACTCTCTGCTTCACGTTGATTGATGCTCACTCTCTGATCCTCAATCTTTGATCTTCATCGAATCATGCTTATTCTCCTCCTCACTGACTATCCTCAAATTCTGATCCTCGCTCTCTGATCCTCGCTCTCTGATGCTCGCTCTCTGATGCTCGCTCTCTGATGCTCGCTCTCTGATCCTCGCTCTCTGATCCTCGCTCTCTGATCCTCGCTCTCTGATCCTCGCTCTCTGATCCTCGCTCTCTGATGCTCGCTCTCTGATCCTCGCTCTCTGATCCTCGCTTTCTGATCCACAGTTACTCATTGTCAGTCTATCATCCTCACTCTCTGATTTGTAATATCTGATTCTCACTTTCCGATCCTCACTGACTGATTCTAACATTCTGAACCTCACTGTCTGATTCCTAATCTCTGCTGCATGCTGTCTGATTCTCACTCTCTGATCCTCACTGACTTAGCATCACTCTCTGACCCTCACTTTCTGACCCTCACTCTCTGACCCTCACTGGTTGACCCTCACTCTCTGACCCTCACTCTCGGACCCGCACTCTCTGACCCGCGCTCTCTGACCCTCGCTCTCTCACCCTCGCTCTCTGACCCTCGCTCTCTGACCCGCGCTCTCTGACCCGCACTCTCTGACCCGCACTCTCTGACCCGCACTCTCTGACCCGCACTCTCTGACCCGCACTCTCTGACCCGCACACTCTGACCCGCACTCTCTGACCCGCACTCTCTGACCCGCACTCTCTGACCCGCACTCTCTGACCCGCACTCTCTGACCCGCACTCTCTGACCCGCACTCTCTGACCCGCACTCTCTGACCCGCACTCTCTGACCCGCACTCTCTGAACCTCACTCTCTGATCCTTAGTAACCAGTCCTCACTCTCCGATCCCCACTGTTTGACCCTTATTATCTGATCCTCACTTTCAGATCCTTAGTATCTGCTTCTCATTGACGCATCCTCACTCTCGGTTCCTCACTCTTATAACACCGACCCATTCTCATTGTCCTGCTCACTGACTGATCCTCAAATTCTAATCCTCACTCTCTGATACTCTCTGACACTCACTGACTGAAACTCACTTCCTGAAAGTCTCTCTCTGACCCTCACTCTCTGACCCTCGCTATCTGATCCTCGCTCTCTGATCCTCGCTCTCTGACCCTCGCTCTCTGACCCTCGCTGCCTGACCCTCGCTGTCTGACCCTCGCTGTCTGACCCTCGCTGTCAGACCCACGCTGTCTGACCCTCGCTCTCTGACCCTCGCTCTCTGACTTTTGCTCTCTGACCCTTGCTCTCTGATCCTCGCTCTCTGATCTTCTCCCACTATTTCTTACTCTGTTCCTCACTTTCAGATCCCTACTCTCTGCTTCACGTTGATTAATGCTCATTCTCTGATCCTCAATCTTTGATCTTCATCGACTCATGCTTATTCTCCTCCTCACTGACTATCCTCAAATTCTGATGCTCGTTCTCTGATCCTCGCTCTCTGATGCTCGCTCTCTGATCCTCGCTCTCTGACCTTCGTCCACTATTCCTCACTCTCTGTACCTAACTGTTTGATTTTCACTTTCAGATCCTTACTCTCTTCTTCACGTTGATTGATACTCTCTCTCTGATCCTGAATCTTTGATCTTAATCGACTCATGCTGATTCTCCTCCTCACTGACTATCCTCAAATTCTGATGCTCGCTCTCTGATGCTCGCTCTCTGATGCTCGCACTCTGATGCTCGCTCTCTGATGCTCGCTCTCTGATGCTCGCTCTCTGATGCTCGCTCTCTGATGCTCGCTCTCTGATGCTCGCTCTCTGATCCTCGCTCTCTGATCCTTGCTCTCTGATCTTCGCCTTCTGATGCTCACTCTCTGATCTTCACTCTCTTAGCTTCGTCCACTATTCCTCACTCTCTGTACCTTACTGTTTGATTTTCACTTTCAGATCCTGACCCTCTGCTTCACGTTGATTGATGCTCACTCTCTGATCCTCAATCTTTGATATTCATCGACACATGCTTATTCTCCTCCTCAATGACTATCCTCAAATTCTGATGATCGCTCTCTGATCCTCGATCTCTGATGCTCGCTCTCTGATGCTCGTTCTCTGATCCTCGCTCTCTGATCCTCGCTCTCTGATCCTCGCTCTCTGATCCTCACTCTCTGATCCTCGCTCTCCGATTCTCGCTTCCGATCCTCGCTCTCTGATCCTCGCTCTCTGATCCTCGCTCTCTTATCATCGCTCTCTGATCTTCGCTCTCTGACCCGCACTCTCTGACCCTCACTCTATGACCCGCACTCTCTAACCCGCACTCTCTGACCGGAACTCTCTGACCCGCAATCTCTGACCCGCTCTTTCTGACCCGCACTGTGTGACCCGCTCTGTCTGACCCGCAATCTCTGACCCGCACTCTCTGACCCGCGCTCTCTGACCCGCGCTCTCTGACCCGCGCTCTCTGACCCGCGCTCTCTGACCCGCGCTCTCTGACCCGCGCTCTCTGACCCGCACTCTCTGACCAGCACTCTCTGACCCGCACTCTCTGACCCGCACTCTCTGACCCGCACTCTCTGACCCGCACTCTCTGACCCGCACTCTCTGACCCGCACTCTCTGACCCGCACTCTCTGAACCTCACTCTCTGATCCTTACTGACCAGTCCTCACTCTCCGATCCCCACTGTTTGACTCTTATTTCCTGATCCTCACTTTCAGATCCTTAGTATCTGCTTCTCATTGACGCATCCTAGCACTCAGTTCCTCACTCTGATATCACCGACCCATTCTCATTGTCCCGCTCACTGACTGATCCTCAAATTCTGATCCTGACTCTCTGATACTCTCTGACACTCACTGACTGAAACTCACTTTCTGAAACTCTCTCTCTGACCCACACTTTCTGACTCTCGCTCTCTGACCCTCGCTCTCTGACCCTCGCTCTCTGACCCTCGCTCTCTGCCCCTCGCTCTCTGCCCCTCGCTCTCTGCCCCTCGCTCTCTGACCCTCGATCTCTGATCCTCAATCTCTGATCCTCGTTCTCTGATCTTCTCCCACTATTTCTCACTCTGTTCCTCACTTTCAGATCCCTACTCTATGGTTCACGTTGATTAATGCTCATTCTCTGATCCTCAATCTTTGATCTTCATCGACTCATGCTTATTCTCCTCCTCACTGACTATCCTCAAATTCTGATGCTCGCTCTCTGATGCTCGCTCTCTGATGCTCGCACTCTGATGCTCGCTCTCTGATGCTCGCTCTCTGATGCTCGCTCTCTGATGCTCGCTCTCTGATGCTCGCTCTCTGATGCTCGCTCTCTGATCCTCGCTCTCTGATCCTTGCTCTCTGATCTTCGCCTTCTGATGCTCACTCTCTGATCTTCACTCTCTTAGCTTCGTCCACTATTCCTCACTCTCTGTACCTTACTGTTTGATTTTCACTTTCAGATCCTGACCCTCTGCTTCACGTTGATTGATGCTCACTCTCTGATCCTCAATCTTTGATATTCATCGACACATGCTTATTCTCCTCCTCAATGACTATCCTCAAATTCTGATGATCGCTCTCTGATCCTCGATCTCTGATGCTCGCTCTCTGATGCTCGTTCTCTGATCCTCGCTCTCTGATCCTCGCTCTCTGATCCTCGCTCTCTGATCCTCACTCTCTGATCCTCGCTCTCCGATTCTCGCTTCCGATCTTCGCTCTCTGATCCTCGCTCTCTGATCTTCGCTCTCTGACCCGCACTCTCTGACCCTCACTCTATGACCCGCACTCTCTAACCCGCACTCTCTGACCGGAACTCTCTGACCCGCAATCTCTGACCCGCTCTTTCTGACCCGCACTGTGTGACCCGCTCTGTCTGACCCGCAATCTCTGACCCGCACTCTCTGACCCGCGCTCTCTGACCCGCGCTCTCTGACCCGCGCTCTCTGACCCGCGCTCTCTGACCCGCGCTCTCTGACCCGCGCTCTCTGACCCGCACTCTCTGACCAGCACTCTCTGACCCGCACTCTCTGACCCGCACTCTCTGACCCGCACTCTCTGACCCGCACTCTCTGACCCGCACTCTCTGACCCGCACTCTCTGACCCGCACTCTCTGAACCTCACTCTCTGATCCTTACTGACCAGTCCTCACTCTCCGATCCCCACTGTTTGACTCTTATTTCCTGATCCTCACTTTCAGATCCTTAGTATCTGCTTCTCATTGACGCATCCTAGCACTCAGTTCCTCACTCTGATATCACCGACCCATTCTCATTGTCCCGCTCACTGACTGATCCTCAAATTCTGATCCTGACTCTCTGATACTCTCTGACACTCACTGACTGAAACTCACTTTCTGAAACTCTCTCTCTGACCCACACTTTCTGACTCTCGCTCTCTGACCCTCGCTCTCTGACCCTCGCTCTCTGACCCTCGCTCTCTGCCCCTCGCTCTCTGCCCCTCGCTCTCTGCCCCTCGCTCTCTGACCCTCGATCTCTGATCCTCAATCTCTGATCCTCGTTCTCTGATCTTCTCCCACTATTTCTCACTCTGTTCCTCACTTTCAGATCCCTACTCTATGGTTCACGTTGATTAATGCTCATTCTCTGATCCTCAATCTTTGATCTTCATCGACTCATGCTTATTCTCCTCCTCACTGACTATCCTCAAATTCTGATGCTCGCTCTCTGATGCTCGCTCTCTGATGCTCGCACTCTGATGCTCGCTCTCTGATGCTCGCTCTCTGATGCTCGCTCTCTGATGCTCGCTCTCTGATGCTCGCTCTCTGATGCTCGCTCTCTGATGCTCGCTCTCTGATGCTCGCTCTCTGATCCTCGCTCTCTGATCCTTGCTCTCTGATCTTCGCCTTCTGATGCTCACTCTCTGATCTTCACTCTCTTAGCTTCGTCCACTATTCCTCACTCTCTGTACCTTACTGTTTGATTTTCACTTTCAGATCCCTACTCTATGGTTCACGTTGATTAATGCTCATTCTCTGATCCTCAATCTTTGATCTTCATCGACTCATGCTTATTCTCCTCCTCACTGACTATCCTCAAATTCTGATGCTCGCTCTCTGATGCTCGCTCTCTGATGCTCGCACTCTGATGCTCGCTCTCTGATGCTCGCTCTCCGATCCTCGCTCTCTGACCTTCGTCCACTATTCCTCACTCTCTGTACCTTTCTGTTTGATTTTCACTTTCAGATCCTTACTCTCTGGTTCACGTTGATTGATGCTCACTCTCTGATCCTCAATCTTTGATCTTCATCGACTCATGCTTATTCTCCTCCTCATTGACTATCCTCAATTTCTGATGCTCACTCTCTGATGCTCGCTCTCTGATGCTCGCTCTCTGATGCTCGCTCTCTGATGCTCGCTCTCTGATGCTCGCTCTCTGATGCTCGCTCTCTGATGCTCGCTCTCTGATGCTCGCTCTCTGATGCTCGCTCTCTGATCCTCGATCTCTGATCCTCGCCCTCTGATCCTCGCTTTCTGATCCACAGTTACACATTGTCAGTCACTCATCCTCACTCTCTGATTTGTAGTCTCTGATACTCACTTTCCGATCCTCTCTGACTGATTCTAACATTCTGAACCTCACTGTCTGATTAGTAATCTCTGTTGCATGCTGTCTGATTCTCACTCTCTGATCCTCACTGACTTATCATCACTCTCTGACCCTCACTCTCTGACCCTCACTCTCTGACTCTCACTCTCTGACCCTCATATCTGACCCTCAATCTCTGACCCTGGCTCTCTGACCCTGGCTCTCTGACGCTCGCTCTCTGATCCTCGCTCTCTGACCTTCTCCCACTATTTCTCACTCTCTTCCTCACTTTCAGATCCCTACTCTCTGCTTCACGTTGATTATTGCTCATTCTCTGATCCTCAATCTTTGATCTTCATCGACTCATGCTTATTCTCCTCCTCACTGACTATCCTCAAATTCTGATGCTCGCTCTCTGGTCCTCGCTCTCTGATCCTTGCTCTCTGATGCTCGCTCTCTGATGCTCGCTCTCTGATCCTCGCTCTCTGACCTTCGTCCACTATTCCTCACTATCTGTACCTTACTGTTTGATTTTCACTTTCAGATCCTTACTCTCTGCTTCACGTTGATTGATGCTCACTCTCTGATCCTCAATCTTTGATCTTCATCGAATCATGCTTATTCTCCTCCTCACTGACTATCCTCAAATTCTGATCCTCGCTCTCTGATCCTCGCTCTCTGATGCTCGCTCTCTGATGCTCGCTCTCTGACCCTCGCTCTCTGATCCTCGCTCTCTGATCCTCGCTCTCTGATCCTCGCTCTCTGATGCTCGCTCTCTGATCCTCGCTCTCTGATCCTCGCTTTCTGATCCACAGTTACTCATTGTCAGTCTATCATTCTCACTCTCTGATTTGTAATATCTGATTCTCACTTTCCGATCCTCACTGACTGATTCTAACATTCTGAACCTCACTGTCTGATTCCTAATCTCTGCTGCATGCTGTCTGATTCTCACTCTCTGATCCTCACTGACTTAGCATCACTCTCTGACCCTCACTTTCTGACCCTCACTCTCTGACCCTCACTGGTTGACCCTCACTCTCTGACCCGCGCTCTCTGACCCGCGCTCTCTGACCCGCACTCTCTGAGCCGCACTCTCTGAGCCGCACTCTCTGACCCGCACTCTCTGACCCGCACTCTCTGACCCGCACTCTCTGACCCGCACTCTCTGACCCTCACTCTCTGATCCTTAGTAACCAGTCCTCACTCTCCGATCCCCACTGTTTGACCCTTATTATCTGATCCTCACTTTCAGATCCTTAGTATCTGCTTCTCATTGACGCATCCTCACTCTCGTTCCTCACTCTGATAACACCGACCCATTCTCATTGTCCTGCTCACTGACTGATCCTCAAATTCTAATCCTCACTCTCTGATACTCTCTGACACTCACTGACTGAGACTCACTTCCTGAAAGTCTCTCTCTGACCCTCACTCTCTGACCCTCGCTATCTGATCCTCGCTCTCTGATCCTCACTCTCTGACCCTCGCTCTCTGACCCTCGCTGTCTGACCCTCGCTGTCTGACCCATGCTGTCTGACCCTCGCTGTCAGACCCACGCTGTCTGACCCTCGCTCTCTGACCCTCGCTCTCTGACTTTCGCTCTCTGACCCTTGCTCTCTGATCCTCGCTCTCTGATCTTCTCCCACTATTTCTTACTCTGTTCCTCACTTTCAGATCCCTACTCTCTGCTTCACGTTGATTAATGCTCATTCTCTGATCCTCAATCTTTGATCTTCATCGACTCATGCTTATTCTCCTCCTCACTGACTATCCTCAAATTCTGATGCTCGTACTCTGATCCTCGCTCTCTGATGCTCGCTCTCTGATCCTCGCTCTCTGACCTTCGTCCACTATTCCTCACTCTCTGTACCTTACTGTTTGATTTTCACTTTCAGATCCTTATTCTCTTCTTCACGTTGATTGATACTCTCTCTCTGATCCTGAATCTTTGATCTTAATCGACTCATGCTGATTCTCCTCCTCACTGACTATCCTCAAATTCTGATGCTCGCTCTCTGATGCTCGCTCTCTGATGCTCGCACTCTGATGCTCGCTCTCTGATGCTCGCTCTCTGATGCTCGCTCTCTGATGCTCGCTCTCTGATGCTCGCTCTCTGATGCTCGCTCTCTGATCCTCGCTCTCTGATCCTCGCTCTCTGATCCTCTCTTTCTGAACCTCGCTCTCTGATGCTCGCTCTCTGGTCCTCGCTCTCTGATCCTCGCTCTCTGATCCTTGCTCTCTGATCTTCGCCTTCTGATGCTCACTCTCTGATCTTCACTCTCTTAGCTTCGTCCACTATTCCTCACTCTCTGTACCTTACTGTTTGATTTTCACTTTCAGATCCTGACCCTCTGCTTCACGATGATTGATGCTCACTCTCTGATCATCAATCTTTGATATTCATCGACACATGCTTATTCTCCTCCTCAATGACTATCCTCAAATTCTGATGATCGCTCTCTGATCCTCGATCTCTGATGCTCGCTCTCTGATGCTCGTTCTCTGATCCTCGCTCTCTGATCCTCGCTCTCTGATCCTCACTCTCTGATCCTCGCTCTCTGATCCTCGCTCTCCGATTCTCGCTTCCGATCCTCGCTCTCTGATCCTCGCTCTCTTATCCTCGCTCTCTGATCTTCGCTCTCTGACCCGCACTCTCTGACCCTCACTCTACGACCTGCACTCTCTAACCCGCACTCTCTGACCGGCACTCTCTGACCTGCACTCTCTGACCCGCAATCTCTGACCCGCTCTGTCTGACCGCACTTTCTGACCCGCACTGTGTGACCCGCTCTGTCTGACCCGCAATCTCTGACCCGCACTCTCTGACCCGCGCTCTCTGACCCGCGCTCTCTGACCCGCGCTCTCTGACCCGCGCTCTCTGACCCGCGCTCTCTGACCCGCGCTCTCTGACCCGCACTCTCTGACCCGCGCTCTCTGACCCGCGCTCTCTGACCCGCGCTCTCTGACCCGCACTCTCTGACCAGCACTCTCTGACCCGCACTCTCTGACCCGCACTCTCTGACCCGCACTCTCTGACCCGCACTCTCTGACCCGCACTCTCTGACCCGCACTCTCTGACCCGCACTCTCTGACCCGCACTCTCTGACCCGCACTCTCTGAACCTCACTCTCTGATCCTTACTGACCAGTCCTCACTCTCCGATCCCCACTGTTTGACTCTTATTTCCTGATCCTCACTTTCAGATCCTTAGTATCTGCTTCTCATTGACGCATCCTAGCACTCAGTTCCTCACTCTGATATCACCGACCCATTCTCATTGTCCCGCTCACTGACTGATCCTCAAATTCTGATCCTGACTCTCTGATACTCTCTGACACTCACTGACTGAAACTCACTTTCTGAAACTCTCTCTCTGACCCACTCTTTCTGACTCTCGCTCTCTGACCCTCGCTCTCTGCCCCTCGCTCTCTGACCCTCGATCTCTGATCCTCGCTCTCTGATCCTCGTTCTCTGATCTTCTCCCACTATTTCTCACTCTGTTCCTCACTTTCAGATCCCTACTCTCTGCTTCACGTTGATTAATGCTCATTCTCTGATCCTCAATCTTTGATCTTCATCGACTCATGCTTATTCTCCTCCTCACTGACTATCCTCAAATTCTGATGCTCGCTCTCTGATGCTCGCTCTCTGATGCTCGCTCTCTGATGCTCGCTCTCTGATGCTCGCTCTCTGATGCTCGCTCTCTGATGCTCACTCTCTGATCCTCGCTCTCTGACCTTCGTCCACTATTCCTCACTCTCTGTACCTTACTGTTTGATTTTCACTTTCAGATCCTTACTCTCTGGTTCACGTTGATTGATGCTCACTCTCTGATCCTCAATCTTTGATCTTCATCGACTCATGCTTATTCTCCTCCTCATTGACTATCCTCAATTTCTGATGCTCGCTCTCTGATGCTCGCTCTCTGATGCTCGCTCTCTGATGCTCGCTCTCTGATGCTCGCTCTCTGATGCTCGCTCTCTGATGCTCGCTCTCTGATCCTCGCTCTCTGATCCTCGCTCTCTGATCCTCGCTCTCTGATCCTCGCTCTCTTATCCTCGCTCTCTGACCCTTGCTCTCTGATCCTCGCTCTCTGATTTCTCCCACTATTTCTTACTCTGTTCCTCACTTTCAGATCCCTGCTCTCTGCTTCACGTTGATTAATGCTCATTCTCTGATCCTCAATCTTTGATCTTCATCGACTCATGCTTATTCTCTTCCTCACTGACTATCCTCAAATTCTGATGCTCGCTCTCGGATCCTCGCTCTCTGATCCTCGCTCTCAGATCCTCGCTCTCTGAACTTCGTCCACTATTCCTCACTCTCTGTACCTTACTGTTTGATTTTCCCTTTCAGATCCTCACTCTCTATTCTTCACGTTGATTGATACTCACTCTCTGAACCTCAATCTTTGATCTTCATCGACTCATGCTGATTCTCCTCCTCATTGACTATCCTCAAATTCTGATGCTCGCTCTCTGATGCTCGCTTCTGTGATGCTCGCTCTGTGATGCTCGCTCTCTGATCCTCGCTCTCTGATCCTCGCTCTCTGATGCTCGCTCTCTGATCCTCGCTCTCTGATCCTCGCTCTCTGATCCTCGCTCTCTGACCCTCGCTCTCTGACCCTCGCTCTCTGACCCTCGCTCTCTGATCCTCACTCTCTGATCCTCGCTCTCTGATCCTCGCTCTCTGATCCTCGGTCTGTGATCCTCGGTCTGTGATCCTCGGTCTGTGATCCTCGCTCTCTGATCCTCGCTCTCTGATCCTCGCTCTCTGATCCTCGCTCTCTGATCCTCGCTCTCTGATCCTCGCTCTCTGATCCTCGCTCTCTGATCCTCGCTCTCTGATCCTCACTCTCTGATCCTTGCTCTCTGATCCTCGCTCTCTGATCCTCGCTCTCTGAACTTCGTCCAGTATTCCTCACTCTCTGTACCTTACTGTTTGATTTTCCCTTTCAGATCCTCACTCTCTATTCTTCACGTTGATTGATACTCACTCTCTGAACCTCAATCTTTGATCTTCATCGACTCATGCTGATTCTCCTCCTCATTGACTATCCTCAAATTCTGATGCTCGCTCTCTGATGCTCGCTTCTGTGATGCTCGCTCTGTGTTGCTCGCTCTCTGATCCTCGCTCTCTGATCCTCGTTCTCTGATGCTCGCTCTCTGATCCTCGCTCTCTGATCCTCGCTCTCTGATCCTCGCTCTCTGACCCTCGCTCTCTGACCCTCGCTCTCTGACCCTCGCTCTCTGATCCTCACTCTCTGATCCTCGCTCTCTGATCCTCGGTCTGTGATCCTCGGTCTGTGATCCTCGGTCTGTGATCCTCGCTCTCTGATCCTCGCTCTCTGATCCTCGCTCTCTGATCCTCGCTCTCTGATCCTCGCTCTCTGATCCTCGCTCTCTGATCCTCGCTCTCTGATCCTCGCTCTCTGATCCTCGCTCTCTGATGCTCACACTCTGATCTTCACTCTGACATTCGTCCACTATTCCTCACTCTCTGCACCTTACTGTTTGAATTTCACTTGCAGATCCTTACTCTCTGCTTCACGTTGATTGATGCTCACTCTCTGGTCCTCAATCTTTGATCTTCATCGACTCTTGCTTACTCTCCTCCTCACTGACTATCCTCAAATTCTGATCCTCGCTCTCTGAACCTCGTTTTCTGATTCTCGCTCTCTGATCCTCGCTCTCTGATCCTCGCTCTCTGATCCTCGCTCTCTGACCCTCGCTCTCTGACCCTTGCTCTCTGACCCTCGCTCTCTGTCCCTCGCTCTCTGACCCTCGCTCTCTGATCCTAGCTCTCTGATCCTAGCTCTCTGATCCTCGCTCTCTGATCCTCGCTCTCTGACCCTCGCTCTCTGACCCTCGCTCTCTGACCCTCGCTCTCTGATCCTCACTCTCTGATCCTCGCTCTCTGATCCTCGGTCTGTGATCCTCGGTCTGTGATCCTCGGTCTGTGATCCTCGCTCTCTGATCCTCGCTCTCTGATCCTCGCGCTCTGATCCTTGCTCTCTGATCCTCGCTCTCTGATCTTCTCCCACTATTTCTTACTCTGTTCCTCACTTTCAGATCCCTACTCTCTGCTTCACGTTGATTAATGCTCATTCTCTGATCCTCAATCTTTGATCTTCATCGACTCATGCTTATTCTCCTCCTCACTGACTATCCTCAAATTCTGATGCTCGTTCTCTGATCCTCGCTCTCTGTTGCTCGCTCTCTGATCCTCGCTCTCTGACCTTCGTCCACTATTCCTCACTCTCTGTACCTTACTGTTTGATTTTCACTTTCAGATCCTTACTCTCTTCTTCACGTTGATTGATACTCTCTCTCTGATCCTGAATCTTTGATCTTAATCGACTCATGCTGATTCTCCTCCTCACTGACTATCCTCAAATTCTGATGCTCGCTCTCTGATGCTCGCTCTCTGATGCTCGCACTCTGATGCTTGCACTCTGATGCTTGCACTCTGATGCTCGCTCTCTGATGCTCGCTCTCTGATGCTCGCTCTCTGATGCTCGCTCTCTGATGCTCGCTCTCTGATGCTCGCTCTCTGATGCTCGCTCTCTGATGCTCGCTCTCTGATCCTCGCTCTCTGATCCTCGCTCTCTGATCCTCGCTCTCTTATCCTCGCTCTCTGATCCTTGCTCTCTGACCTTCGCCTTCTGATGCTCACTCTCTGATCTTCACTCTCTTAGCTTCGTCCACTATTCCTCACTCTCTGTACCTTACTGTTTGATTTTCACTTTCAGATCCTGACCCTCTGCTTCATGTTGATTGATGCTCACTCTCTGATCCTCAATCTTTGATATTCATCGACACATGCTTATTCTCCTCCTCAATGACTATCCTCAAATTCTGATGATCGCTCTCTGATCCTCGATCTCTGATGCTCGCTCTCTGATGCTCGTTCTCTGATCCTCGCTCTCTGATCCTCGCTCTCTAATCCTCGCTCTCTGATCCTCGCTCTCTGATCCTCGCTCTCCGATTCTCGCTCTCCGATCCTCGCTCTCTGATCCTCGCTCTCTGATCCTCGCTCTCTTATCCTCGCTCTCTGATCTTCGCTCTCTGACCCGCACTCTCTGACCCTCACTCTATGACCCGCACTCTCTAACCCGCACTCTCTGACCGGCACTCTCTGACCTGCACTCTCTGACCCGCAATCTCTGACCCGCTCTGTCTGACCGCACTTTCTGACCCGCTCTGTCTGACCCGCGCTCTCTGACCCGCGCTCTCTGACCCGCGCTCTCTGACCCGCGCTCTCTGACCCGCGCTCTCTGACCCGCGCTCTCTGACCCGCGCTCTCTGACCCGCGCTCTCTGACCCGCGCTCTCTGACCCGCACTCTCTGACCCGCACTCTCTGACCCGCACTCTCTGACCCGCACTCTCTGACCCGCACTCTCTGACCCGCACTCTCTGACCCGCACTCTCTGACCCGCAATCTCTGAACCTCACTCTCTGATCCTTACTGACCAGTCCTCACTCTCCGATCCCCACTGTTTGACTCTTATTTCCTGATCCTCACTTTCAGATCCTTAGTATCTGCTTCTCATTGACGCATCCTAGCACTCAGTTCCTCACTCTGATATCACCGACCCATTCTCATTGTCCCGCTCACTGACTGATCCTCAAATTCTGATCCTGACTCTCTGATACTCTCTGACACTCACTGACTGAAACTCACTTTCTGAAACTCTCTCTCTGACCCACACTTTCTGACTCTCGCTCTCTGACCCTCGCTCTCTGCCCCTCACTCTCTGACCCTCGATCTCTGATCCTCGCTCTCTGATCCTCGTTCTCTGATATCCTCCCACTATTTTTCACTCTGTTCCTCACTTTCAGATCCCTACTCTCTGCTTCACGTTGATTAATGCTCATTCTCTGATCCTCAATCTTTGATCTTCATCGACTCATGCTTATTCTCCTCCTCACTGACTATCCTCAAATTCTGATGCTCGCTCTCTGATGCTCGCTCTCTGATGCTCGCTCTCTGATGCTCACTCTCTGATGCTCACTCTCTGATCCTCGCTCTCTGACCTTCGTCCACTATTCCTCACTCTCTGTACCTTACTGTTTGATTTTCACTTTCAGATCCTTACTCTCTGGTTCACGTTGATTGATGCTCACTCTCTGATCCTCAATCTTTGATCTTCATCGACTCATGCTTATTCTCCTCCTCACTGACTATCCTCAAATTCTGATGCTCGCTCTCTGATGCTCGCTCTCTGATGCTCGCTCTCTGATGCTCGCTCTCTGATGCTCACTCTCTGATGCTCACTCTCTGATCCTCGCTCTCTGACCTTCGTCCACTATTCCTCACTCTCTGTACCTTACTGTTTGATTTTCACTTTCAGATCCTTACTCTCTGGTTCACGTTGATTGATGCTCACTCTCTGATCCTCAATCTTTGATCTTCATCGACTCATGCTTATTCTCCTCCTCACTGACTATCCTCAATTTCTGATGCTCACTCTCTGATGCTCGCTCTCTGATGCTCGCTCTCTGATGCTCGCTCTCTGATGCTCGCTCTCTGATGCTCGCTCTCTGATGCTCGCTCTCTGATGCTCGCTCTCTGATGCTCGCTCTCTGATCCTCGCTCTCTGATCCTCGCTCTCTTATCCTCGCTCTCTGACCCTTGCTCTCTGATCCTCGCTCTCTGATTTCTCCCACTATTTCTTACTCTGTTCCTCACTTTCAGATCCCTGCTCTCTGCTTCACGTTGATTCATGCTCATTCTCTGATCCTCAATCTTTGATCTTCATCGACTCATGCTTATTCTCTTCCTCACTGACTATCCTCAAATTCTGATGCTCGCTCTCTGATGCTCGCTTCTGTGATGCTCGCTCTGTGATGCTCGCTTTGTGATGCTCGCTCTCTGATCCTCGCTCTCTGATCCTCACTCTCTGATCCTCGCTCTCTGATCCTCGCTCTCTGATGCTCACACTCTGATCTTCACTCTCTGACCTTCGTCCACTATTCCTCACTCTGTGTACCTTACTGTTTGAATTTCACTTTCAGATCCTTACTCTCTGCTTCACGTTGATTGATGCTCACTCTCTGATCCTCATTCTTTGATCTTCATCGACTCATGCTTATTCTCCTCCTCACTGACTATCCTCAAATTCTGATCCTCGCTCTCTGATCCTCGCTCTCTGACCCTCGCTCTCTGACCCTCGCTCTCTGACCCTCGCTCTCTGATCCTCACTCTCTGATCCTCGCTCTCTGATCCTCGCTCTCTGATCCTCGGTCTGTGATCCTCGGTCTGTGATCCTCGCTCTCTGATCCTCGCTCTCTGATCCTCGCTCTCTGATCCTCGCTCTCTGATCCTCGCTCTCTGATCCTCGCTCTCTGATCCTCGCTCTCTGATCCTCGCTCTCTGATCCTCGCTCTCTGATCCTCGCTCTCTGATGCTCACACTCTGATCTTCACTCTGACATTCGTCCACTATTCCTCACTCTCTGCACCTTACTGTTTGAATTTCACTTGCAGATCCTTACTCTCTGCTTCACGTTGATTGATGCTCACTCTCTGATCCTCAATCTTTGATCTTCATCGACTCTTGCTTACTCTCCTCCTCACTGACTATCCTCAAATTCTGATCCTCGCTCTCTGAACCTCGTTCTCTGATGCTCGCTCTCTGATCCTCGCTCTCTGATCCTCGCTCTCTGATCCTCGCTCTCTGACCCTCGCTCTCTGACCCTTGCTCTCTGACCCTCGCTCTCTGTCCCTGGCTCTCTGACCCTCGCTCTCTGATCCTAGCTCTCTGATCCTAGCTCTCTGATCCTCGCTCTCTGATGCTCGCTCTCAGACCCTCGCTCTCTGACCCTCGCTCTCTGACCCTCGCTCTCTGATCCTCACTCTCTGATCCTCGCTCTCTGATCCTCGGTCTGTGATCCTCGGTCTGTGATCCTCGCTCTCTGATCCTCGCTCTCTGATCCTCGCTCTCTGATCCTCGCGCTCTGATCCTTGCTCTCTGATCCTCGCTCTCTGAACTTCTCCCACTATTTCTTACTCTGTTCCTCACTTTCAGATCCCTACTCTCTGCTTCACGTTGATTAATGCACATTCTCTGATCCTCAATCTTTGATCTTCATCGACTCATGCTTATTCTCCTCCTCACTGACTATCCTCAAATTCTGATGCTCGTTCTCTGATCCTCGCTCTCTGTTGCTCGCTCTCTGATCCTCGCTCTCTGACCTTCGTCCACTATTCCTCACTCTCTGTACCTTATTGTTTGATTTTCACTTTCAGATCCTTACTCTCTGGTTCACGTTGATTGATGCTCACTCTCTGATCCTCAATCTTTGATCTTCATCGACTCTTGCTTACTCTCCTCCTCACTGACTATCCTCAAATTCTGATCCTCGCTCTCTGAACCTCGTTCTCTGATGCTCGCTCTCTGATCCTCGCTTTCTGATCCTCGCTCTCTGATCCTCGCTCTCTGACCCTCGCTCTCTGACCCTTGCTCTCTGACCCTCGCTCTCTGTCCCTCGCTCTCTGACCCTCGCTCTCTGATCCTAGATCTCTGATCCTAGCTCTCTGATCCTCGCTCTCTGATCCTCGCTCTCTGACCCTCGCTCTCTGACCCTCGCTCTCTGACCCTCGCTCTCTGATCCTCACTCTCTGATCCTCGCTCTCTGATCCTCGGTCTGTGATCCTCGGTCTGTGATCCTCGGTCTGTGATCCTCGCTCTCTGATCCTCGCTCTCTGATCCTCGCGCTCTGATTCTCGCTCTCTGATCCTCGCTCTCTGATCTTCTCCCACTATTTCTTACTCTGTTCCTCACTTTCAGATCCCTACTCTCTGCTTCACGTTGATTAATGCACATTCTCTGATCCTCAATCTTTGATCTTCATCGGCTCATGCTTATTCTCCTCCTCACTGACTATCCTCAAATTCTGATGCTCGTTCTCTGATCCTCGCTCTCTGTTGCTCGCTCTCTGATCCTCGCTCCCTGACCTTCGTCCACTATTCCTCACTCTCTGTACCTTACTGTTTGTTTTCACTTTCAGATCCTTACTCTCTTCTTCACGTTGATTGATACTCTCTCTCTGATCCTGAATCTTTGATCTTAATCGACTCATGCTGATTCTCCTCCTCACTGACTATCCTCAAATTCTGATGCTCGCTCTCTGATGCTCGCTCTCTGATGCTCGCACTCTGATGCTTGCACTCTGATGCTCGCTCTCTGATGCTCGCTCTCTGATGCTCGCTCTCTGATGCTCGCTCTCTGATGCTCGCTCTCTGATGCTCGCTCTCTGATCCTCGCTCTCTGATCCTCGCTCTCTGATCCTCGCTCTCTGATCCTTGCTCTCTGACCTTCGCCTTCTGATGCTCACTCTCTGATCTTCACTCTCTTAGCTTCGTCCACTATTCCTCACTCTCTGTACCTTACTGTTTGATTTTCACTTTCAGATCCTGACCCTCTGCTTCATGTTGATTGATGCTCACTCTCTGATCCTCAATCTTTGATATTCATCGACACATGCTTATTCTCCTCCTCAATGACTATCCTCAAATTCTGATGATCGCTCTCTGATCCTCGATCTCTGATGCTCGCTCTCTGATGCTCGTTCTCTGATCCTCGCTCTCTGATCCTCGCTCTCTGATCCTCGCTCTCTGATCCTCGCTCTCTGATCCTCGCTCTCCGATTCTCGCTCTCCGATCTTCGCTCTCTGATCCTCGCTCTCTGATCCTCGCTCTCTTATCCTCGCTCTCTGATCCTCGCTCTCTGACCCGCACTCTCTGACCCTCACTCTCTGACCCGCACTCTCTAACCCGCACTCTCTGACCCGCACTCTCTGACCCGCACTCTCTGACCCGCACTCTCTGACCAGCACTCTCTGACCCGCACTCTCTGACCCGCTCTGTCTGACCGCACTTTCTGACCCGCTCTGTCTGACCCGCACTCTCTGACCCGCGCTCTCTGACCCGCGCTCTCTGACCCGCGCTCTCTGACCCGCACTCTCTGACCCGCACTCTCTGACCAGCACTCTCTGACCCGCACTCTCTGACCCGCACTCTCTGACCCGCACTCTCTGACCCGCACTCTCTGAACCTCACTCTCTGATCCTTACTGACCAGTCCTCACTCTCCGATCCCCACTGTTTGACTCTTATTTCCTGATCCTCACTTTCAGATCCTTAGTATCTGCTTCTCATTGACGCATCCTAGCACTCAGTTCCTCACTCTGATATCACCGACCCATTCTCATTGTCCCGCTCACTGACTGATCCTCAAATTCTGATCCTGACTCTCTGATACTCTCTGACACTCACTGACTGAAACTCACTTTCTGAAACTCTCTCTCTGACCCACACTTTCTGACTCTCGCTCTCTGACCCTCGCTCTCTGCCCCTCGCTCTCTGACCCTCGATCTCTGATCCTCGTTCTCTGATCTTCTCCCACTATTTCTCACTCTGTTCCTCACTTTCAGATCCCTACTCTCTGCTTCACGTTGATTAATGCTCATTCTCTGATCCTCAATCTTTGATCTTCATCGACTCATGCTTATTCTCCTCCTCACTGACTATCCTCAAATTCTGATGCTCGTTCTCTGATCCTCGCTCTCTGTTGCTCGCTCTCTGATCCTCGCTCTCTGACCTTCGTCCACTATTCCTCACTCTCTGTACCTTATTGTTTGATTTTCACTTTCAGATCCTTACTCTCTGGTTCACGTTGATTGATGCTCACTCTCTGATCCTCAATCTTTGATCTTCATCGACTCTTGCTTACTCTCCTCCTCACTGACTATCCTCAAATTCTGATCCTCGCTCTCTGAACCTCGTTCTCTGATGCTCGCTCTCTGATCCTCGCTTTCTGATCCTCGCTCTCTGATCCTCGCTCTCTGACCCTCGCTCTCTGACCCTTGCTCTCTGACCCTCGCTCTCTGTCCCTCGCTCTCTGACCCTCGCTCTCTGATCCTAGATCTCTGATCCTAGCTCTCTGATCCTCGCTCTCTGATCCTCGCTCTCTGACCCTCGCTCTCTGATCCTCACTCTCTGATCCTCGCTCTCTGATCCTCGGTCTGTGATCCTCGGTCTGTGATCCTCGGTCTGTGATCCTCGCTCTCTGATCCTCGCTCTCTGATCCTCGCGCTCTGATCCTCGCTCTCTGATCCTCGCTCTCTGATCTTCTCCCACTATTTCTTACTCTGTTCCTCACTTTCAGATCCCTGCTCTCTGCTTCACGTTGATTCATGCTCATTCTCTGATCCTCAATCTTTGATCTTCATCGACTCATGCTTATTCTCTTCCTCACTGACTATCCTCAAATTCTGATGCTCGCTCTCTGATGCTCGCTTCTGTGATGCTCGCTCTGTGATGCTCGCTTTGTGATGCTCGCTCTCTGATCCTCGCTCTCTGATCCTCACTCTCTGATCCTCGCTCTCTGATCCTCGCTCTCTGATGCTCACACTCTGATCTTCACTCTCTGACCTTCGTCCACTATTCCTCACTCTGTGTACCTTACTGTTTGAATTTCACTTTCAGATCCTTACTCTCTGCTTCACGTTGATTGATGCTCACTCTCTGATCCTCATTCTTTGATCTTCATCGACTCATGCTTATTCTCCTCCTCACTGACTATCCTCAAATTCTGATCCTCGCTCTCTGATCCTCGCTCTCTGACCCTCGCTCTCTGACCCTCGCTCTCTGACCCTCGCTCTCTGATCCTCACTCTCTGATCCTCGCTCTCTGATCCTCGCTCTCTGATCCTCGGTCTGTGATCCTCGGTCTGTGATCCTCGCTCTCTGATCCTCGCTCTCTGATCCTCGCTCTCTGATCCTCGCTCTCTGATCCTCGCTCTCTGATCCTCGCTCTCTGATCCTCGCTCTCTGATCCTCGCTCTCTGATCCTCGCTCTCTGATGCTCACACTCTGATCTTCACTCTGACATTCGTCCACTATTCCTCACTCTCTGCACCTTACTGTTTGAATTTCACTTGCAGATCCTTACTCTCTGCTTCACGTTGATTGATGCTCACTCTCTGATCCTCAATCTTTGATCTTCATCGACTCTTGCTTACTCTCCTCCTCACTGACTATCCTCAAATTCTGATCCTCGCTCTCTGAACCTCGTTCTCTGATGCTCGCTCTCTGATCCTCGCTCTCTGATCCTCGCTCTCTGATCCTCGCTCTCTGACCCTCGCTCTCTGACCCTTGCTCTCTGACCCTCGCTCTCTGTCCCTGGCTCTCTGACCCTCGCTCTCTGATCCTAGCTCTCTGATCCTAGCTCTCTGATCCTCGCTCTCTGATGCTCGCTCTCAGACCCTCGCTCTCTGACCCTCGCTCTCTGACCCTCGCTCTCTGATCCTCACTCTCTGATCCTCGCTCTCTGATCCTCGGTCTGTGATCCTCGCTCTCTGATCCTCGCTCTCTGATCCTCGCTCTCTGATCCTCGCGCTCTGATCCTTGCTCTCTGATCCTCGCTCTCTGAACTTCTCCCACTATTTCTTACTCTGTTCCTCACTTTCAGATCCCTACTCTCTGCTTCACGTTGATTAATGCACATTCTCTGATCCTCAATCTTTGATCTTCATCGACTCATGCTTATTCTCCTCCTCACTGACTATCCTCAAATTCTGATGCTCGTTCTCTGATCCTCGCTCTCTGTTGCTCGCTCTCTGATCCTCGCTCTCTGACCTTCGTCCACTATTCCTCACTCTCTGTACCTTATTGTTTGATTTTCACTTTCAGATCCTTACTCTCTGGTTCACGTTGATTGATGCTCACTCTCTGATCCTCAATCTTTGATCTTCATCGACTCTTGCTTACTCTCCTCCTCACTGACTATCCTCAAATTCTGATCCTCGCTCTCTGAACCTCGTTCTCTGATGCTCGCTCTCTGATCCTCGCTTTCTGATCCTCGCTCTCTGATCCTCGCTCTCTGACCCTCGCTCTCTGACCCTTGCTCTCTGACCCTCGCTCTCTGTCCCTCGCTCTCTGACCCTCGCTCTCTGATCCTAGATCTCTGATCCTAGCTCTCTGATCCTCGCTCTCTGATCCTCGCTCTCTGACCCTCGCTCTCTGACCCTCGCTCTCTGACCCTCGCTCTCTGATCCTCACTCTCTGATCCTCGCTCTCTGATCCTCGGTCTGTGATCCTCGGTCTGTGATCCTCGGTCTGTGATCCTCGCTCTCTGATCCTCGCTCTCTGATCCTCGCGCTCTGATTCTCGCTCTCTGATCCTCGCTCTCTGATCTTCTCCCACTATTTCTTACTCTGTTCCTCACTTTCAGATCCCTACTCTCTGCTTCACGTTGATTAATGCACATTCTCTGATCCTCAATCTTTGATCTTCATCGGCTCATGCTTATTCTCCTCCTCACTGACTATCCTCAAATTCTGATGCTCGTTCTCTGATCCTCGCTCTCTGTTGCTCGCTCTCTGATCCTCGCTCCCTGACCTTCGTCCACTATTCCTCACTCTCTGTACCTTACTGTTTGTTTTCACTTTCAGATCCTTACTCTCTTCTTCACGTTGATTGATACTCTCTCTCTGATCCTGAATCTTTGATCTTAATCGACTCATGCTGATTCTCCTCCTCACTGACTATCCTCAAATTCTGATGCTCGCTCTCTGATGCTCGCTCTCTGATGCTCGCACTCTGATGCTTGCACTCTGATGCTCGCTCTCTGATGCTCGCTCTCTGATGCTCGCTCTCTGATGCTCGCTCTCTGATGCTCGCTCTCTGATGCTCGCTCTCTGATGCTCGCTCTCTGATGCTCGCTCTCTGATGCTCGCTCTCTGATCCTCGCTCTCTGATCCTTGCTCTCTGACCTTCGCCTTCTGATGCTCACTCTCTGATCTTCACTCTCTTAGCTTCGTCCACTATTCCTCACTCTCTGTACCTTACTGTTTGATTTTCACTTTCAGATCCTGACCCTCTGCTTCATGTTGATTGATGCTCACTCTCTGATCCTCAATCTTTGATATTCATCGACACATGCTTATTCTCCTCCTCAATGACTATCCTCAAATTCTGATGATCGCTCTCTGATCCTCGATCTCTGATGCTCGCTCTCTGATGCTCGTTCTCTGATCCTCGCTCTCTGATCCTCGCTCTCTGATCCTCGCTCTCTGATCCTCGCTCTCTGATCCTCGCTCTCCGATTCTCGCTCTCCGATCTTCGCTCTCTGATCCTCGCTCTCTGATCCTCGTTCTCTTATCCTCGCTCTCTGATCCTCGCTCTCTGACCCGCACTCTCTGACCCTCACTCTCTGACCCGCACTCTCTAACCCGCACTCTCTGACCCGCACTCTCTGACCCGCACTCTCTGACCCGCACTCTCTGACCAGCACTCTCTGACCCGCACTCTCTGACCCGCTCTGTCTGACCGCACTTTCTGACCCGCTCTGTCTGACCCGCACTCTCTGACCCGCGCTCTCTGACCCGCGCTCTCTGACCCGCGCTCTCTGACCCGCACTCTCTGACCCGCACTCTCTGACCAGCACTCTCTGACCCGCACTCTCTGACCCGCACTCTCTGACCCGCACTCTCTGACCCGCACTCTCTGAACCTCACTCTCTGATCCTTACTGACCAGTCCTCACTCTCCGATCCCCACTGTTTGACTCTTATTTCCTGATCCTCACTTTCAGATCCTTAGTATCTGCTTCTCATTGACGCATCCTAGCACTCAGTTCCTCACTCTGATATCACCGACCCATTCTCATTGTCCCGCTCACTGACTGATCCTCAAATTCTGATCCTGACTCTCTGATACTCTCTGACACTCACTGACTGAAACTCACTTTCTGAAACTCTCTCTCTGACCCACACTTTCTGACTCTCGCTCTCTGACCCTCGCTCTCTGCCCCTCGCTCTCTGACCCTCGATCTCTGATCCTCGTTCTCTGATCTTCTCCCACTATTTCTCACTCTGTTCCTCACTTTCAGATCCCTACTCTCTGCTTCACGTTGATTAATGCTCATTCTCTGATCCTCAATCTTTGATCTTCATCGACTCATGCTTATTCTCCTCCTCACTGACTATCCTCAAATTCTGATGCTCGTTCTCTGATCCTCGCTCTCTGTTGCTCGCTCTCTGATCCTCGCTCTCTGACCTTCGTCCACTATTCCTCACTCTCTGTACCTTATTGTTTGATTTTCACTTTCAGATCCTTACTCTCTGGTTCACGTTGATTGATGCTCACTCTCTGATCCTCAATCTTTGATCTTCATCGACTCTTGCTTACTCTCCTCCTCACTGACTATCCTCAAATTCTGATCCTCGCTCTCTGAACCTCGTTCTCTGATGCTCGCTCTCTGATCCTCGCTTTCTGATCCTCGCTCTCTGATCCTCGCTCTCTGACCCTCGCTCTCTGACCCTTGCTCTCTGACCCTCGCTCTCTGTCCCTCGCTCTCTGACCCTCGCTCTCTGATCCTAGATCTCTGATCCTAGCTCTCTGATCCTCGCTCTCTGATCCTCGCTCTCTGACCCTCGCTCTCTGATCCTCACTCTCTGATCCTCGCTCTCTGATCCTCGGTCTGTGATCCTCGGTCTGTGATCCTCGGTCTGTGATCCTCGCTCTCTGATCCTCGCTCTCTGATCCTCGCGCTCTGATCCTCGCTCTCTGATCCTCGCTCTCTGATCTTCTCCCACTATTTCTTACTCTGTTCCTCACTTTCAGATCCCTACTCTCTGCTTCACGTTGATTAATGCACATTCTCTGATCCTCAATCTTTGATCTTCATCGGCTCATGCTTATTCTCCTCCTCACTGACTATCCTCAAATTCTGATGCTCGTTCTCTGATCCTCGCTCTCTGTTGCTCGCTCTCTGATCCTCGCTCCCTGACCTTCGTCCACTATTCCTCACTCTCTGTACCTTACTGTTTGTTTTCACTTTCAGATCCTTACTCTCTTCTTCACGTTGATTGATACTCTCTCTCTGATCCTGAATCTTTGATCTTAATCGACTCATGCTGATTCTCCTCCTCACTGACTATCCTCAAATTCTGATGCTCGCTCTCTGATGCTCGCTCTCTGATGCTCGCACTCTGATGCTTGCACTCTGATGCTCGCTCTCTGATGCTCGCTCTCTGATGCTCGCTCTCTGATGCTCGCTCTCTGATGCTCGCTCTCTGATGCTCGCTCTCTGATGCTCGCTCTCTGATCCTCGCTCTCTGATCCTCGCTCTCTGATCCTCGCTCTCTGATCCTTGCTCTCTGACCTTCGCCTTCTGATGCTCACTCTCTGATCTTCACTCTCTTAGCTTCGTCCACTATTCCTCACTCTCTGTACCTTACTGTTTGATTTTCACTTTCAGATCCTGACCCTCTGCTTCATGTTGATTGATGCTCACTCTCTGATCCTCAATCTTTGATATTCATCGACACATGCTTATTCTCCTCCTCAATGACTATCCTCAAATTCTGATGATCGCTCTCTGATCCTCGATCTCTGATGCTCGCTCTCTGATGCTCGTTCTCTGATCCTCGCTCTCTGATCCTCGCTCTCTGATCCTCGCTCTCTGATCCTCGCTCTCTGATCCTCGCTCTCCGATTCTCGCTCTCCGATCTTCGCTCTCTGATCCTCGCTCTCTGATCCTCGCTCTCTTATCCTCGCTCTCTGATCCTCGCTCTCTGACCCGCACTCTCTGACCCTCACTCTATGACCCGCACTCTCTAACCCGCACTCTCTGACCGGCACTCTCTGACCTGCACTCTCTGACCCGCAATCTCTGACCCGCTCTGTCTGACCGCACTTTCTGACCCGCTCTGTCTGACCCGCAATCTCTGACCCGCACTCTCTGACCCGCGCTCTCTGACCCGCGCTCTCTGACCCGCGCTCTCTGACCCGCGCTCTCTGACCCGCGCTCTCTGACCCGCGCTCTCTGACCCGCACTCTCTGACCCGCACTCTCTGACCCGCACTCTCTGACCAGCACTCTCTGACCCGCACTCTCTGACCCGCACTCTCTGACCCGCTCTGTCTGACCGCACTTTCTGACCCGCTCTGTCTGACCCGCACTCTCTGACCCGCGCTCTCTGACCCGCGCTCTCTGACCCGCGCTCTCTGACCCGCACTCTCTGACCCGCACTCTCTGACCAGCACTCTCTGACCCGCACTCTCTGACCCGCACTCTCTGACCCGCACTCTCTGACCCGCACTCTCTGAACCTCACTCTCTGATCCTTACTGACCAGTCCTCACTCTCCGATCCCCACTGTTTGACTCTTATTTCCTGATCCTCACTTTCAGATCCTTAGTATCTGCTTCTCATTGACGCATCCTAGCACTCAGTTCCTCACTCTGATATCACCGACCCATTCTCATTGTCCCGCTCACTGACTGATCCTCAAATTCTGATCCTGACTCTCTGATACTCTCTGACACTCACTGACTGAAACTCACTTTCTGAAACTCTCTCTCTGACCCACACTTTCTGACTCTCGCTCTCTGACCCTCGCTCTCTGACCCTCGATCTCTGATCCTCGTTCTCTGATCTTCTCCCACTATTTCTCACTCTGTTCCTCACTTTCAGATCCCTACTCTCTGCTTCACGTTGATTAATGCTCATTCTCTGATCCTCAATCTTTGATCTTCATCGACTCATGCTTATTCTCCTCCTCACTGACTATCCTCAAATTCTGATCCTCGCTCTCTGATGCTCGCTCTCTGATGCTCGCTCTCTTATGCTCACTCTCTGATGCTCACTTTCTGATCCTCGCTCACTGACCTTCGTCCACTATTCCTCACTCTTTGTACCTTACTGTTTGATTTTCACTTTCAGATCCTTACTCTCTGGTTCACGTTGATTGATTCTCACTCTCTGATCCTCAATCTTTGATCTTCATTGACTCATGCTTATTCTCCTCCTCACTGACTATCCTCAATTTCTGATGCTCACTCTCTGATGCTCGCTCTCTGATGCTCGCTCTCTGATGCTCGCTCTCTGATGCTCGCTCTCTGATGCTCGCTCTCTGATGCTCGCTCTCTGATGCTCGCTCTCTGATGCTCGCTCTCTGATGCTCGCTCTCTGATGCTCGCTCTCTTATCCTCGCTCTCTGACCCTTGCTCTCTGATCCTCGCTCTCTGATTTCTCCCACTATTTCTTACTCTGTTCCTCACTTTCAGATCCCTGCTCTCTGCTTCACGTTGATTAATGCTCTTTCTCTGATCCTCAATCTTTGATCTTCATCGACTCATGCTTATTCTCTTCCTCACTGACTATCCTCAAATTCTGATGCTCGCTCTCGGATCCTCGCTCTCTGATCCTCGCTCTCAGATCCTCGCTCTCTGAACTTCGTCCACTATGCCTGACTCTCTGTACCTTACTGCTTGATTTTCGCTTTCAGATCCTCACTCTCTATTCTTCACGTTGATTGATACTCACTCTCTGAACCTCAATCTTTGATCTTCATCGACTCATGCTGATTCTCCTCCTCACTGACTATCCTCAAATTCTGATGCTCGCTCTCTGATGCTCACTTCTGTGATGCTCGCTCTGTGATGCTCGCTCTCTGATCCTCGCTCTCTGATCCTCACTCTCTGATCCTCGCTCTCTGATCCTCGCTCTCTGATCTTCACTCTCTGACCTTCGTCCACTATTCCTCACTCTGTGTACCTTACTGTTTGAATTTCACTTTCAGATCCTTACTCTCTGCTTCACGTTGATTGATGCTCACTCTCTGATCCTCATTCTTTGATCTTCATCGACTCATGCTTATTCTCCTCCTCACTGACTATCCTCAAATTCTGATCCTCGCTCTCTGATCCTCGCTCTCTGATGCTCGCTCTCTGATGCTCGCTCTCTGATCCTCGCTCTCTGATCCTCGCTCTCTGATCCTCGCTCTCTGATCCTCGCTCTCTGATCCTCGCTTTCTGATGCACAGTTACTCATTGTCAGTCTATCATCCTCACTCTCTGATTTGTAATATCTGATCCTCACTTTCCGATCCTCACTGACTGATTCTAACATTCTGAACCTCACTGTCTGATTCCTAATCTCTGCTGCATGCTGTCTGATTCTCACTCTCTGACCCTCACTTTCTGACCCTCACTCTCTGACCCTCACTGGTTGACCCTCACTCTCTGACCCTCACTCTCTGACCCGCACTCTCTGACCCGCACTCCCTGACCCGCACTCTCTGACGCTCGCTCTCTGACCCTCGCTCTCTGACCCGCACTCTCTGACCCGCACTCTCTGACCCGCACTCTCTGACCCGCACTCTCTGACCCGCACTCTCTGACCCGCACTCTCTGAGCCGCACTCTCTGAGCCGCACTCTCTGAGCCGCACTCTCTGAGCCGCACTCTCTGAGCCGCACTCTCTGAGCCGCACTCTCTGAGCCGCACTCTCTGAGCCGCACTCTCTGAGCCGCACTCTCTGAGCCGCACTCTCTGAGCCGCACTCTCTGAGCCGCACTCTCTGACCCGCACTCTCTGACCCACACTCTCTGACCCGCACTCTCTGACCCGCACTCTCTGAACCTCACTCTCTGATCCTTAGTAACCAGTCCTCACTCTCCGATCCCCACTCTTTGACCCTTATTATCTGATCCTCACTTTCAGATCCTTAGTATCTGCTTCTTATTGACGCATCCTCACTCTCGGTTCCTCACTCTGATAACACCGACCCATTCTCATTGTCCTGCTCACTGACTGATCCTCAAATTCTAATCCTCACTCTCTGATACTCTCTGACACTCACTGACTGAAACTCACTTCCTGAAAGTCTCTCTCTGACCCTCACTCTCTGACCCTCGCTATCTGATCCTCGCTCTCTGATCCTCGCTCTCTGACCCTCGCTCTCTGACCCTCGCTCTCTGACCCTCGCTGTCTGACCCTCGCTGTCAGACCCACACTGTCTGACCCTCGCTCTCTGACCCTCGCTCTCTGACCCTCGCTCTCTGACCCTCGCTGTCTGACCCTCGCTGTCAGACCCACGCTGTCTGACCCTCGCTCTCTGACCCTCGCTCTCTGACCCTCGCTCTCTGACTTTCGCTCTCTGACCCTTGCTCTCTGATCCTCGCTCTCTGATCTTCTCCCACTATTTCTTACTGTGTTCCTCACTTTCAGATCCCTACTCTCTGCTTCACGTTGATTAATGCTCATTCTCTGATCCTCAATCTTTGATCTTCATCGACTCATGCTTATTCTCCTCCTCACTGACTATCCTCAAATTCTGATGCTCGCTCTCGGATCCTCGCTCTCTGATCCTCGCTCTCAGATCCTCGCTCTCTGAACTTCGTCCACTATTCCTCACTCTCTGTACCTTACTGTTTGATTTTCCCTTTCAGATCCTCACTCTCTATTCTTCACGTTGATTGATACTCTCTCTCTGAACCTCAATCTTTGATCTTCATCGACTCATGCTGATTCTCCTCCTCACTGACTATCCTCAAATTCTGATGCTCGCTCTCTGATGCTCGCTCTGTGATGCTCGCTCTGTGATGCTCGCTCTCTGATCCTCGTTCTCTGATCCTCGCTCTCTGATCCTCACTCTCTGATCCTCGCTCTCTGATCCTCGCTCTCTGATCCTCGCTCTCTGATCCTCGCTCTCTGATGCTCACACTCTGATCTTCACTCTGACATTCGTCCACTATTCCTCACTCTCTGCACCTTACTGTTTGAATTTCTCTTGCAGATCCTTACTCTCTGCTTCACGTTGATTGATGCTCACTCTCTGATCCTCAATCTTTGATCTTCATCGACTCTTGCTTACTCTCCTCCTCACTGACTATCCTCAAATTCTGATCCTCGCTCTCTGAACCTCGTTCTCTGATGCTCGCTCTCTGATCCTCGCTCTCTGATCCTCGCTCTCTGATCCTTGCTCTCTGACCCTCGCTCTCTGACCCTCGCTCTCTGATCCTCGCTCTCTGATCCTCGCTCTCTGATCCTCGCTCTCTGATCCTCGGTCTGTGATCCTCGCGCTCTGATCCTCGCTCTCTGATCCTCGCTCTCTGATGCTCACTCTCTGATCTTCACTCTCTGACCTTCGTCCACTATTCCTCACTCTCTGTACCTTACTGTTTGAATTTCACTTTCAATCCTTACTCTCTGATTCACGTTGATTGATGCTCACTCTCTGATCCTCATTCTTTGATCTTCATCGACTCATGCTTATTCTCCTCCTCACTGACTATCCTCAAATTCTGATCCTCGCTCTCTGATCCTCGCTCTCTGATGCTCGCTCTCTGATGCTCGCTCTCTGATGCTCGCTCTCTGATGCTCGCTCTCTGATGCTCGCTCTCTGATCCTCGCTCTCTGATCCTCGCTCTCTGATCCTCGCTCTCTGATCCTCGCTCTCTGATCCTCGCTCTCTGATCCTTGCTCTCTGATCCTCGCTTTCTGATGCACAGTTACTCATTGTCAGTCTATCATCCTCACTCTCTGATTTGTAATATCTGATCCTCACTGACTGATTCTAACATACTGAACCTCACTGTCTGATTCCTAATCTCTGCTGCATGCTGTCTGATTCTCACTCTCTGACCCTCACTTTCTGACCCTCACTCTCTGACCCTCACTGGTTGACCCTCACTCTCTGAGCCGCACTCTCTGACCCGCACTCTCTGAGCCGCACTCTCTGAGCCGCACTCGCTGAGCCGCACTCTCTGAGCCGCACTCTCTGAGCCGCACTCTCTGAGCCGCACTCTCTGAGCCGCACTCTCTTAGCCGCACTCTCTGAGCCGCACTCTCTGAGCCGCACTCTCTGAGCCGCACTCTCTGAGCCGCACTCTCTGAGCCGCACTCTCTGAGCCGCACTCTCTGACCCGCACTCTCTGACCCGCACTCTCTGACCCGCACTCTCTGACCCGCACTCTCTGACCCGCACTCTCTGACCCGCACTCTCTGAACCTCACTCTCTGATCCTTAGTAACGAGTCCTCACTCTCCGATCCCCACTGTTTGACCCTTATTATCTGATCCTCACTTTCAGATCCTTAGTATCTGCTTCTCATTGACGCATCCTCACTCTCGGTTCCTCACTGTGATAACACCGACCCATTCTCATTGTCCTGCTCACTGACTGATCCTCAAATTCTAATCCTCACTCTCTGATACTCTCTGACACTCACTGACTGAAACTCACTTCCTGAAAGTCTCTCTCTGACCCTCACTCTCTGACCCTCGCTATCTGATCCTCGCTCTCTGATCCTCGCTCTCTGACCCTCGCTCTCTGACCCTCGCTCTCTGACCCTCGCTGTCTGACCCTCGCTGTCAGACCCACGCTGTCTGACCCTCGCTCTCTGACCCTCGCTCTCTGACTTTCGCTCTCTGACACTTGCTCTCTGATCCTCGCTCTCTGATCTTCTCCCACTATTTCTTACTGTGTTCCTCACTTTCAGATCCCTACTCTCTGCTTCACGTTGATTAATGCTCATTCTCTGATCCTCAATCTTTGATCTTCATCGACTCATGCTTATTCTCCTCCTCACTGACTATCCTCAAATTCTGATGCTCGTTCTCTGATCCTCGCTCTCTGATGCTCGCTCTCTGATCCTCGCTCTCTGACCTTCGTCCACTATTCCTCACTCTCTGTACCTTACTGTTTGATTTTCACTTTCAGATCCTTACACTCTGCTTCACGTTGATTGATACTCTCTCTCTGATCCTGAATCTTTGATCTTAATCAACTCATGCTGATTCTCCTCCTCACTGACTATCCTCAAATTCTGATGCTCGCTCTCTGATGCTCGCTCTCTGATGCTCGCTCTCTGATGCTCGCTCTCTGATGCTCGCTCTCTGATGCTCGCTCTCTGATGCTCGCTCTCTGATCCTCGCTCTCTGATCCTCGCTCTCTGATCCTCGCTCTCTGATCTTCGCCTTCTGATGCTCACTCTCTGATCTTCACTCTCTTAGCTTCGTCCTCTATTCCTCACTCTCTGTACCTTACTGTTCGATTTTCACTTTCAGATCCTTATCCTCTGCTTCACGTTGATTGATGCTCACTCTCTGATCCTCAATCTTTGATATTCATCGACACATGCTTATTCTCCTCCTCACTGACTATCCTCAAATTCTGATGATCGCTCTCTGATCCTCGATCTCTGATGCTCGCTCTCTGATGCTCGCTCTCTGATGCTCGCTCTCTGATCCTCGCTCTCTGATCCTCGCTCTCTGATCCTCGCTCTCTGATCCTCGCTCTCTTATCCTCGCTCTCTGATCTTCGCTCTCTGTCCCGCACTCTCTGACCCTCACTCTATGACCCGCACTCTCTAACCCGCACTCTCTGACCGGCACTCTCTGACCTGCACTCTCTGACCCGCAATCTCTGACCCGCACTGTCTGACCCCACTTTCTGACCCGCACTATGTGACCCGCTCTGTCTGACCCACAATCTCTGACCCGCGCTCTCTGACCCGCACTCTCTGACCCGCACTCTCTGACCCGCACTCTCTGACCCGCACTCTCTGACCCGCACTCTCTGACCCGCACTCTCTGACATGCACTCTCTGACCCGCACTCACTGACCCGCACTCTCTGAACCTCACTCTCTGATCCTTACTGACCAGTCCTCACTCTCCGATCCCCACTGTTTGACTCTTATTTCCTGATCCTCACTTTCAGATCCTTAGTATCTGCTTCTCATTGTCGCATCCTCGCACTCAGTTCCTCACTCTGATATCACCGACCCATTCTCATTGTCCCGCTCACTGACTGATCCTCAAATTCTGATCCTGACTCTCTGATACTCTCTGACACTCACTGACTGAAACTCACTTTCTGAAACTCTCTCTCTGACCCACACTTTCTGACTCTCGCTCTCTGACCCTCGCTCTCTGCCCCTCGCTCTCTGACCCTCGATCTCTGATCCTCGCTCCCTGATCCTCGTTCTCTGATCTTCTCCCACTATTTCTCACTCTGTTCCTCACTTTCAGATCCCTACTCTCTGCTTCACGTTGATTAATGCTCATTCTCTGATCCTCAATCTTTGATCTTCATCGACTCATGCTTATTCTCCTCCTCACTGACTATCCTCAAATTCTGATGCTCGCTCTCTGATCCTTGCTCTCTGATGCTCGCTCTCTGATGCTCGCTGTCTGATGCTCACTCTCTGATCCTCGCTCTCTGACCTTCGTCCACTATTCCTCACTCTCTGTACCTTACTGTTTGATTTTCACTTTCAGATCCTTACTCTCTGGTTCACGTTGATTGATGCTCACTCTCTGATCCTCAATCTTTGATCTTCATCGACTCATGCTTATTCTCCTCCTCACTGACTATCCTCAATTTCTGATGCTCGCTCTCTGATGCTCGCTCTCTGATGCTCGCTCGCTGATGCTCGCTCTCTGATGCTCGCTCTCTGATGCTCGCTTTCTGATGCTCGCTCTCTGATGCTCGCTCTCTGATGCTCGCTCTCTGATGCTCGCTCTCTGATGCTGGCTCTCTGATCCTCGCTCTCTGATCCTCGCTCTCTGATCCTCGCTCTCTTATCCTCGCTCTCTGACCCTTGCTCTCTGATCCTCGCTCTCTGATTTCTCCCACTATTTCTTACTCTGTTCCTCACTTTCAGATCCGTGCTCTCTGCTTCACGTTGATTAATGCTCATTCTCTGATCCTCAATCTTTGATCTTCATCGACTCATGCTTATTCTCTTCCTCACTGACTATCCTCAAATTCTGATGCTCGCTCACCGATCCTCGCTCTCTGATCCTCGCTCTCAGATCCTCGCTCTCTGAACTTCGTCCACTATTCCTCACTCTCCGTACCTTACTGTTTGATTTTCCCTATCAGATCCTCACTCTCTATTCTTCACGTTGATTGATACTCACTCTCTGAACCTCAATCTTTGATCTTCATCGACTCATGCTGATTCTCCTCTTCACTGACTATCCTCAAAGTCTGATGCTCGCTCTCTGATGCTCGCTCTGTGATGCTTGCTCTCTGATGCTCGCAATATGATGCTCACACTCTGATGCTCGCTCTCTGATCCTCCTTCTCTGATCCTACTTCTCTGATCCTCGCTCTCTGATCCTCGCTCTCTGATCCTCGCTCTCTGATCCTCGCTCTCTTTTCCTCGCTCTCTGATCCTCGCTCTCTTATCCTTGCTCTCTGATCCTCGCTTTCTGATGCTCACTCTGATCTTCACTCTCTGACCTACGTCCAATATTCCTCACTCTCTGTACCTTACTGTTTGATTTGCACTTTCAGATCCTTACTCTCTGCTTCACATTGATTGATGCTCACTCTCTGATCCTCAATCTTTGATCTTCATCGACTCATGCTTATTCTCCTCCTCACTTACTATCCTCAAATTCTGATGTTCACTCTCTGATCCTCCCCCTCTGATCCTCGCTCTCTGATCCTCGCTTTGTGATCCACAGTTAATCATTATCAGTCACTCATCCTCACCCTCTGATTTGCAGTCTCTGATCTTCAGTTTCCGAACCTCACTGACTGATTCTATCATTCTGAACCTCACTGTCTGATTCCTAATCTCTGCTGCATGCAGTC
The DNA here is from genome assembly GCA_026770705.1 of Isurus oxyrinchus. Lineage (NCBI taxonomy): Eukaryota > Metazoa > Chordata > Chondrichthyes > Lamniformes > Lamnidae > Isurus > Isurus oxyrinchus. Next base: position 99,411,652 of record JANJGN010000010.1, read on the forward strand.
TGATTCTCATTCTCTGATGCTCACTGACTTATCATCACTCTCTGACCCTCACTTTCTGACCCTCACTCTCTGACCTTCGCTCTCTGACCTTCGCTCTCTGACCCTCACTCTCTGACACTCGCTCTCTGACCCTCGCTCTCTGACCCTCGCTCTCTGACCCTCACTCTCTGACCCTCGCTCTCTGATCTTCTCCCAGTATTTCTTGCTCTGTTCCTCACTTTCAGATCCCTACTCTCTGCTTCACGTTGATTAATGTTCATTCTTTGATCCTCAATCTTTGATCTTCATCGACTCATGCTTATTCTCCTCCTCACTGACCATCCTCAAATTCTGATGCTCGCTCTCTGATGCTCGCTCACTGATCCTCGCTCTCTGGCCTTCGTCCACTATTCCTCACTCTCTGTACCTTACTGTTTGATCTTCACTTTCAGATCCTTATTCTCTGCTTCACATTGATTGATGCTCACTCTCTGATCCTCTCTCTTTGATCTTCATCGACTCATGCTTCTTCTCCTCCTCACTGACTATCCTCAAATTCTGATGCTCGCTCTCTGATGCTCGCTCTCTGATGCTCACTCTCTGATCCTCGCTCTCTGATCCTCGCTCTCTGATCCTCGCTCTCTGATGCTCACTCTCTGATGCTCATTCTCTGATCTTCACTCTCTGTCCTTTGTCCACTATTCCTCACTCTCTGTACCTTACTGTTTGATTTTCAATTTCAGATCCTTACTCTCTGCTTCACGTTGATTGATGCTCACTCTCTGATCCTCAATCTTTGATCTTCATCGAATCATGCTTATTCTCCTCTCACTGACTATCCTCAAATTCCGATGCTCGCTCTCTGATGCTCGCTCTTTGATGCTCGCTCTCTGATCCTCGCTCTCTGATCCTCGCTCTCTGATCCTCGCTCTCTGACCCTCGCTCTCTGACCCTCGCTCTCTAACCCTCGATCTCTGACCTTCGCTCTCTGACCCTCGCTCTCTGACGCTCGCTCTCTGATCCTCGCTCTCTGATCCTCGCTGTCTGATCTTCTCCCACTATTTCTCACTCTGCTCCTCACTTTCAGATCCCTACTCTCTGCTTCATGTTGATTAATGCTCATTCTTTGATCTGCATTGACTCTTGCTTATTCTCCTCCTCTGGGACTATCCTCAAATTCTGATGCTCGCTCTCTGATGCTCGCTCTCTGATGCTCGCTCTCTGATGCTCGCTCTCTGATGCTCGCTCTCTGATGCTCGCTCTCTGATGCTCACTCTCTGATGCTCGCTCTCTGATGCTCGCTCTCTGATCCTCGCTCTCTGATCCTCGCTCTCTGAACTTTGTCCACTATTTCTCACTCTCTGTACCTTACTGTTTGATTTTCACTTTCAGATCCTTACTCTCTGCTTCATGTTGATTGATGCTAACTCTCTGATCCTCAATCTTTGATCTTCATCGACTCATGCTTATTCTCCTCCTCACTGACTATCCTCAAATTCTGATGCTCGCTCTCTGATGCTCGCTCTCTGATGCTCGCTCTCTGATACTCGATCTCGGATGTTTGCTCTCTGATCCTCGCTCTCTGATCCTCGCTCTCTGATCCTCGCTCTCTGATCCTCGCTCTGTGATCCTCGCTCTGTGATCCACGCTCTGTGATCCTCGCTCTGTGATCCTCGCTCTGTGATCCTCGCTCTCTGATCCTCGCTCTCTGATCCTCGATCTCTGATCCTCGCTCTCTGATCCTCGCTCTCTGATCCTCGCTCTCTGATCCTTGCTCGCTGATCCTCGCTCTCTAAGGCTCAGTCTCTGATTTTCACTCTCTGAACTTCGTCCAGTATTCCTCACTTTCTGTACATTACTGTTTGATTTTCACTTTCAGATCCTTACTCTCTGCTTCACATTGATTGATGCTCACTCTCTGATCATCAATCTTTGAACTTCATCGACTCATGCTTATTCTCCTCCTCACTGACTATCCTCAAATTCTGATGCTCGCTCTCTGATCCTCGCTCTCTGATGCTCGCTCTCTGATGCTCGCTCTCTGATCCTCGCTCTCTGACCTTCGTCCACTATTCCTCACTCTCTGTACCTTACAGTATGATTTTCACTTTCAGATCCTCACTCTCTTCTTCACGTTGATTGATGCTCACTCTCTGATCCTCAATCTTTGATCTTCATCGACTCTTGCTTATTCTCCTCCTCACTGACTATCCTCAAATTCTGATGCTCGCTCTCTGATGCTCGCTCTCTGATGCTCGCTCTCTGATGCTCGCTCTCTGATGCTCGCTCTCTGATGCTCGCTCTCTGATGCTCCCTCTCTGATGCTTGCTCTCTGATGCTCGCTCTCTGATGCTCACTCTCTGATCCTCGCTCTCTGATCCTCGCTCTCTGATCTCTCTCTCTGATCCTTGCTCTCTGATCCTCGCTCTCTAATCCTCGCTCTCTGATCCTCGCTCTCTGATTCTCGCTCTCTGATCCTTGCTCTGTGATCCTCGCTCTCTGTTGCTCACTCTCTGATCCAAGCTCTCTGATCCTCGCTCTTTGATCCTCGCTCTCTGATCCTCGCTCTCTGATCCTCGCTCTCTGATCCTCGCTCTCTGATCCTCGCTCTCTGATCCTCGCTCTCTGATCCTTGCTCTTTGATCCTCGCTCTCCGATCCTCGCTCTCTGATCCTCGCTCTCTGATCTTCGCTCTCTGACCATCGCTCTCTGACCTTCGCTCTCTGACCCTCGCTCTCTGACCCTCGCTGTCTGACTCTCGCTCTCTGACCCTCGCTCACTGATCCTCGCTCTCTCGTCTTCTCCCACTATTTCTTACTCTGTTCCTCACTTCAGATCCCTACTCTCTGCTTCATGTTGATTAATGCTCATTCTTTGATCCTCAATCTTTGATCTTCATCGACTCATACTTATTCTCCTCCTCACTGACTATCCTCAAATTCTGATGCTCGCTCTCTGATGCTCGCTCTCTGATCCTCGCTCTCTGACCTTCGTCCACTATTCCTCACTCTCTGTACCTTACTGTTTGATTTTCACTTTCAGATCCTTATTCTCTGCTTCACGTTGGTTGATGCTCACTCTCTGATCCTCTATTTTTGATCTTCATCGACTCTTGCTTATTCTCCTCCTCACTGACTATCCTCAAATTCTGTTGCTCGCTCTGTGATGCTCGCTCTGTGATGCTCGCTCTCTGATGCTCGCGCTCTGATGCTCGCTGTCTGTTCCACGCTCTCTGATGCTCGCTCTCTGATTCTCGCTCTCTGATGCTCGCTCTCTGATGCTCGCTCTCTGATCCTCGCTCTCTGATCCTCGCTCTCTGATCCTCGCTCTCTGATCCTCGCTCTCTGATCCTCGCTCTCTGATCCTCGCTCTCTGATGCTCACTCTCTGATGCTCACTCTCTGATCTTCACTCTCTGTCCTTCGTCCACTATTCCTCACTCTCTGTACCTTACTGTTTGATTTTCACTTTCAGATCATTACTCTCTGCTTCACGTTGATTGATGCTCACTCTCTGATCCTCAATCTTTGATCTTCATCGAATCATGCTTATCCTCCTCCTCACTGACTATCCTCAAATTCTGATGCTCGCTCTCTGATGCTCGCTCTCTGATGCTCACTCTCTGATCCTCGCTCTCTGATCCTCGCTCTCTGATCCTCGCACTCTGATGCTCACTCTCTGATGCTCATTCTCTGATCTTCACTCTCTGTCCTTTGTCCACTATTCCTCACTCTCTGTACCTTACTGTTTGATTTTCAATTTCAGATCCTTACTCTCTGCTTCACGTTGATTGATGCTCACTCTCTGATCCTCAATCTTTGATCTTCATCGAATCATGCTTATTCTCCTCTCACTGACTATCCTCAAATTCCGATGCTCGCTCTCTGATGCTCGCTCTTTGATGCTCGCTCTCTGATCCTCGCTCTCTGATCCTCGCTCTCTGATCCTCGCTCTCTGACCCTCGCTCTCTGACCCTCGCTCTCTAACCCTCGATCTCTGACCTTCGCTCTCTGACCCTCGCTCTCTGACGCTCGCTCTCTGATCCTCGCTCTCTGATCCTCGCTGTCTGATCTTCTCCCACTATTTCTCACTCTGCTCCTCACTTTCAGATCCCTACTCTCTGCTTCATGTTGATTAATGCTCATTCTTTGATCTGCATTGACTCTTGCTTATTCTCCTCCTCTGGGACTATCCTCAAATTCTGATGCTCGCTCTCTGATGCTCGCTCTCTGATGCTCGCTCTCTGATGCTCGCTCTCTGATGCTCGCTCTCTGATGCTCGCTCTCTGATGCTCGCTCTCTGATGCTCGCTCTCTGATCCTCGCTCTCTGATCCTCGCTCTCTGAACTTTGTCCACTATTTCTCACTCTCTGTACCTTACTGTTTGATTTTCACTTTCAGATCCTTACTCTCTGCTTCATGTTGATTGATGCTAACTCTCTGATCCTCAATCTTTGATCTTCATCGACTCATGCTTATTCTCCTCCTCACTGACTATCCTCAAATTCTGATGCTCGCTCTCTGATGCTCGCTCTCTGATGCTCGCTCTCTGATACTCGATCTCGGATGTTTGCTCTCTGATCCTCGCTCTCTGATCCTCGCTCTCTGATCCTCGCTCTCTGATCCTCGCTCTGTGATCCTCGCTCTGTGATCCACGCTCTGTGATCCTCGCTCTGTGATCCTCGCTCTGTGATCCTCGCTCTCTGATCCTCGATCTCTGATCCTCGCTCTCTGATCCTCGCTCTCTGATCCTCGCTCTCTGATCCTCGCTCTCTGATCCTTGCTCGCTGATCCTCGCTCTCTAAGGCTCAGTCTCTGATTTTCACTCTCTGAACTTCGTCCAGTATTCCTCACTTTCTGTACATTACTGTTTGATTTTCACTTTCAGATCCTTACTCTCTGCTTCACATTGATTGATGCTCACTCTCTGATCATCAATCTTTGAACTTCATCGACTCATGCTTATTCTCCTCCTCACTGACTATCCTCAAATTCTGATGCTCGCTCTCTGATCCTCGCTCTCTGATGCTCGCTCTCTGATGCTCGCTCTCTGATCCTCGCTCTCTGACCTTCGTCCACTATTCCTCACTCTCTGTACCTTACAGTATGATTTTCACTTTCAGATCCTCACTCTCTTCTTCACGTTGATTGATGCTCACTCTCTGATCCTCAATCTTTGATCTTCATCGACTCTTGCTTATTCTCCTCCTCACTGACTATCCTCAAATTCTGATGCTCGCTCTCTGATGCTCGCTCTCTGATGCTCGCTCTCTGATGCTCGCTCTCTGATGCTCGCTCTCTGATGCTCGCTCTCTGATGCTCCCTCTCTGATGCTTGCTCTCTGATGCTCGCTCTCTGATGCTCACTCTCTGATCCTCGCTCTCTGATCCTCGCTCTCTGATCTCTCTCTCTGATCCTTGCTCTCTGATCCTCGCTCTCTAATCCTCGCTCTCTGATCCTCGCTCTCTGATTCTCGCTCTCTGATCCTTGCTCTCTGATCCTCGCTCTCTGTTGCTCACTCTCTGATCCAAGCTCTCTGATCCTCGCTCTTTGATCCTCGCTCTCTGATCCTCGCTCTCTGATCCTCGCTCTCTGATCCTCGCTCTCTGATCCTCGCTCTCTGATCCTCGCTCTCTGATCCTTGCTCTTTGATCCTCGCTCTCCGATCCTCGCTCTCTGATCCTCGCTCTCTGATCTTCGCTCTCTGACCATCGCTCTCTGACCTTCGCTCTCTGACCCTCGCTCTCTGACCCTCGCTGTCTGACTCTCGCTCTCTGACCCTCGCTCACTGATCCTCGCTCTCTCGTCTTCTCCCACTATTTCTTACTCTGTTCCTCACTTCAGATCCCTACTCTCTGCTTCATGTTGATTAATGCTCATTCTTTGATCCTCAATCTTTGATCTTCATCGACTCATACTTATTCTCCTCCTCACTGACTATCCTCAAATTCTGATGCTCGCTCTCTGATGCTCGCTCTCTGATCCTCGCTCTCTGACCTTCGTCCACTATTCCTCACTCTCTGTACCTTACTGTTTGATTTTCACTTTCAGATCCTTATTCTCTGCTTCACGTTGGTTGATGCTCACTCTCTGATCCTCTATTTTTGATCTTCATCGACTCTTGCTTATTCTCCTCCTCACTGACTATCCTCAAATTCTGTTGCTCGCTCTGTGATGCTCGCTCTGTGATGCTCGCTCTGTGATGCTCGCTCTGTGATGCTCACTCTCTGATGCTCGCGCTCTGATGCTCGCTGTCTGTTCCACGCTCTCTGATGCTCGCTCTCTGATTCTCGCTCTCTGATGCTCGCTCTCTGATGCTCGCTCTCTGACCCTCGCTGTCTGACCCTCGCTGTCAGACCCACGCTCTCTGACCCTCGCTCTCTGACCCTCGCTCTCTGACCCTCGCTCTCTGACTTTCGCTCTCTGACCCTTGCTCTCTGATCCTCGCTCTCTGATCTTCTCCCACTATTTCTTACTGTGTTCCTCACTTTCAGATCCCTACTCTCTGCTTCACGTTGATTAATGCTCATTCTCTGATCCTCAATCTTTGATCTTCATCGACTCATGCTTATTCTCCTCCTCACTGACTATCCTCAAATTCTGATGCTCGCTCTCGGATCCTCGCTCTCTGATCCTCGCTCTCAGATCCTCGCTCTCTGAACTTCGTCCACTATTCCTCACTCTCTGTACCTTACTGTTTGATTTTCCCTTTCAGATCCTCACTCTCTATTCTTCACGTTGATTGATACTCTCTCTCTGAACCTCAATCTTTGATCTTCATCGACTCATGCTGATTCTCCTCCTCACTGACTATCCTCAAATTCTGATGCTCGCTCTCTGATGCTCGCTCTGTGATGCTCGCTCTGTGATGCTCGCTCTCTGATCCTCGTTCTCTGATCCTCGCTCTCTGATCCTCACTCTCTGATCCTCGCTCTCTGATCCTCGCTCTCTGATCCTCGCTCTCTGATCCTCGCTCTCTGATGCTCACACTCTGATCTTCACTCTGACATTCGTCCACTATTCCTCACTCTCTGCACCTTACTGTTTGAATTTCTCTTGCAGATCCTTACTCTCTGCTTCACGTTGATTGATGCTCACTCTCTGATCCTCAATCTTTGATCTTCATCGACTCTTGCTTACTCTCCTCCTCACTGACTATCCTCAAATTCTGATCCTCGCTCTCTGAACCTCGTTCTCTGATGCTCGCTCTCTGATCCTCGCTCTCTGATCCTCGCTCTCTGATCCTTGCTCTCTGACCCTCGCTCTCTGACCCTCGCTCTCTGATCCTCGCTCTCTGATCCTCGCTCTCTGATCCTCGCTCTCTGATCCTCGGTCTGTGATCCTCGCGCTCTGATCCTCGCTCTCTGATCCTCGCTCTCTGATGCTCACTCTCTGATCTTCACTCTCTGACCTTCGTCCACTATTCCTCACTCTCTGTACCTTACTGTTTGAATTTCACTTTCAATCCTTACTCTCTGATTCACGTTGATTGATGCTCACTCTCTGATCCTCATTCTTTGATCTTCATCGACTCATGCTTATTCTCCTCCTCACTGACTATCCTCAAATTCTGATCCTCGCTCTCTGATCCTCGCTCTCTGATGCTCGCTCTCTGATGCTCGCTCTCTGATGCTCGCTCTCTGTTGCTCGCTCTCTGATCCTCGCTCTCTGATCCTCGCTCTCTGATCCTCGCTCTCTGATCCTTGCTCTCTGATCCTCGCTTTCTGATGCACAGTTACTCATTGTCAGTCTATCATCCTCACTCTCTGATTTGTAATATCTGATCCTCACTGACTGATTCTAACATTCTGAACCTCACTGTCTGATTCCTAATCTCTGCTGCATGCTGTCTGATTCTCACTCTCTGACCCTCACTTTCTGACCCTCACTCTCTGACCCTCACTGGTTGACCCTCACTCTCTGAGCCGCACTCTCTGACCCGCACTCTCTGAGCCGCACTCTCTGAGCCGCACTCTCTGAGCCGCACTCTCTGAGCCGCACTCTCTGAGCCGCACTCTCTGAGCCGCACTCTCTGAGCCGCACTCTCTGAGCCGCACTCTCTGAGCCGCACTCTCTGAGCCGCACTCTCTGAGCCGCACTCTCTGAGCCGCACTCTCTGAGCCGCACTCTCTGAGCCGCACTCTCTGACCCGCACTCTCTGACCCGCACTCTCTGACCCGCACTCTCTGACCCGCACTCTCTGAACCTCACTCTCTGATCCTTAGTAACGAGTCCTCACTCTCCGATCCCCACTGTTTGACCCTTATTATCTGATCCTCACTTTCAGATCCTTAGTATCTGCTTCTCATTGACGCATCCTCACTCTCGGTTCCTCACTCTGATAACACCGACCCATTCTCATTGTCCTGCTCACTGACTGATCCTCAAATTCTAATCCTCACTCTCTGATACTCTCTGACACTCACTGACTGAAACTCACTTCCTGAAAGTCTCTCTCTGACCCTCACTCTCTGACCCTCGCTATCTGATCCTCGCTCTCTGATCCTCGCTCTCTGACCCTCGCTCTCTGACCCTCGCTCTCTGACCCTCGCTGTCTGACCCTCGCTGTCAGACCCACGCTGTCTGACCCTCGCTCTCTGACCCTCGCTCTCTGACTTTCGCTCTCTGACACTTGCTCTCTGACCCTCGCTCTCTGATCTTCTCCCACTATTTCTTACTCTGTTCCTCACTTTCAGATCCCTACTCTCTGCTTCACGTTGATTAATGCTCATTCTCTGATCCTCAATCTTTGATCTTCATCGACTCATGCTTATTCTCCTCCTCACTGACTATCCTCAAATTCTGATGCTCGTTCTCTGATCCTCGCTCTCTGATGCTCGCTCTCTGATCCTCGCTCTCTGACCTTCGTCCACTATTCCTCACTCTCTGTACCTTACTGTTTGATTTTCACTTTCAGATCCTTACACTCTGCTTCACGTTGATTGATACTCTCTCTCTGATCCTGAATCTTTGATCTTAATCAACTCATGCTGATTCTCCTCCTCACTGACTATCCTCAAATTCTGATGCTCGCTCTCTGATGCTCGCTCTCTGATGCTCGCTCTCTGATGCTCGCTCTCTGATGCTCGCTCTCTGATGTTCGCTCTCTGATGCTCGCTCTCTGATGCTCGCTCTCTGATCCTCGCTCTCTGATGCTCGCTCTCTGATCCTCGCTCTCTGATCTTCGCCTTCTGATGCTCACTCTCTGATCTTCACTCTCTTAGCTTCGTCCTCTATTCCTCACTCTCTGTACCTTACTGTTCGATTTTCACTTTCAGATCCTTATCCTCTGCTTCACGTTGATTGATGCTCACTCTCTGATCCTCAATCTTTGATATTCATCGACACATGCTTATTCTCCTCCTCACTGACTATCCTCAAATTCTGATGATCGCTCTCTGATCCTCGATCTCTGATGCTCGCTCTCTGATGCTCGCTCTCTGATCTTCGCTCTCTGACCCGCACTCTCTGACCCTCACTCTATGACCCGCACTCTCTAACCCGCACTCTCTGACCGGCACTCTCTGACCTGCACTCTCTGACCAGCAATCTCTGACCCGCACTGTCTGACTCCACTTTCTGACCCGCACTATGTGACCCGCTCTGTCTGACCCACAATCTCTGACCCGCGCTCTCTGACCCGCACTCTCTGACCCGCACTCTCTGACCCGCACTCTCTGACCCGCACTCACTGACCCGCACTCTCTGAACCTCACTCTCTGATCCTTACTGACCAGTCCTCACTCTCCGATCCCCACTGTTTGACTCTTATTTCCTGATCCTCACTTTCAGATCCTTAGTATCTGCTTCTCATTGACGCATCCTCGCACTCAGTTCCTCACTCTGATATCACCGACCCATTCTCATTGTCCCGCTCACTGACTGATCCTCAAATTCTGATCCTGACTCTCTGATACTCTCTGACACTCACTGACTGAAACTCACTTTCTGAAACTCTCTCTCTGACCCACACTTTCTGACTCTCGCTCTCTGACCCTCGCTCTCTGCCCCTCGCTCTCTGACCCTCGATCTCTGATCCTCGCTCCCTGATCCTCGTTCTCTGATCTTCTCCCACTATTTCTCACTCTGTTCCTCACTTTCAGATCCCTACTCTCTGCTTCACGTTGATTAATGCTCATTCTCTGATCCTCAATCTTTGATCTTCATCGACTCATGCTTATTCTCCTCCTCACTGACTATCCTCAAATTCTGATGCTCGCTCTCTGATCCTTGCTCTCTGATGCTCGCTCTCTGATGCTCGCTGTCTGATGCTCACTCTCTGATCCTCGCTCTCTGACCTTCGTCCACTATTCCTCACTCTCTGTACCTTACTGTTTGATTTTCACTTTCAGATCCTTACTCTCTGCTTCACGTTGATTGATGCTCACTCTCTGATCCTCAATCTTTGATCTTCATCGACTCATGCTTATTCTCCTCCTCACTGACTATCCTCAATTTCTGATGCTCGCTCTCTGATGCTCGCTCTCTGATGCTCGCTCGCTGATGCTCGCTCTCTGATGCTCGCTCTCTGATGCTCGCTTTCTGATGCTCGCTCTCTGATGCTCGCTCTCTGATGCTCGCTCTCTGATGCTCGCTCTCTGATGCTGGCTCTCTGATCCTCGCTCTCTGATCCTCGCTCTCTGATCATCGCTCTCTTATCCTCGCTCTCTGACCCTTGCTCTCTGATCCTCGCTCTCTGATTTCTCCCACTATTTCTTACTCTGTTCCTCACTTTCAGATCCGTGCTCTCTGCTTCACGTTGATTAATGCTCATTCTCTGATCCTCAATCTTTGATCTTCATCGACTCATGCTTATTCTCTTCCTCACTGACTATCCTCAAATTCTGATGCTCGCTCTCTGATGCTCGCTCTCTGATCCTCGCTCTCTGACCTTCGTCCACTATTCCTCACTCTCTGTACCTTACTGTTTGATTTTCACTTTCAGATCCTTATTCTCTGCTTCACGTTGGTTGATGCTCACTCTCTGATCCTCTATTTTTGATCTTCATCGACTCTTGCTTATTCTCCTCCTCACTGACTATCCTCAAATTCTGTTGCTCGCTCTGTGATGCTCGCTCTGTGATGCTCGCTCTCTGATGCTCGCGCTCTGATGCTCGCTGTCTGTTCCACGCTCTCTGATGCTCGCTCTCTGATTCTCGCTCTCTGATGCTCGCTCTCTGATGCTCGCTCTCTGACTCTCGCTGTCTGACCCTCGCTGTCAGACCCACGCTGTCTGACCCTCGCTCTCTGACCCTCGCTCTCTGACCCTCGCTCTCTGACTTTCGCTCTCTGACCCTTGCTCTCTGATCCTCGCTCTCTGATCTTCTCCCACTATTTCTTACTGTGTTCCTCACTTTCAGATCCCTACTCACTGCTTCACGTTGATTAATGCTCATTCTCTGATCCTCAATCTTTGATCTTCATCGACTCATGCTTATTCTCCTCCTCACTGACTATCCTCAAATTCTGATGCTCGCTCTTGGATCCTCGCTCTCTGATCCTCGCTCTCAGATCCTCGCTCTCTGAACTTCGTCCACTATTCCTCACTCTCTGTACCTTACTGTTTGATTTTCCCTTTCAGATCCTCACTCTCTATTCTTCACGTTGATTGATACTCTCTCTCTGAACCTCAATCGTTGATCTTCATCGACTCATGCTGATTCTCCTCCTCACTGACTATCCTCAAATTCTGATGCTCGCTCTCTGATGCTCGCTCTGTGATGCTCGCTCTGTGATGCTCGCTCTCTGATCCTCATTCTCTGATCCTCGCTCTCTGATCCTCACTCTCTGATCCTCGCTCTCTGATCCTCGCTCTCTGATCCTCGCTCTCTGATCCTCGCTCTCTGATGCTCACACTCTGATCTTCACTCTGACATTCGTCCACTATTCCTCACTCTCTGCACCTTACTGTTTGAATTTCTCTTGCAGATCCTTACTCTCTGCTTCACGTTGATTGATGCTCACTCTCTGATCCTCAATCTTTGATCTTCATCGACTCTTGCTTACTCTCCTCCTCACTGACTATCCTCAAATTCTGATCCTCGCTCTCTGAACCTCGTTCTCTGATGCTCGCTCTCTGATCCTCGCTCTCTGATCCTCGCTCTCTGATCCTTGCTCTCTGACCCTCGCTCTCTGACCCTCGCTCTCTGATCCTCGCTCTCTGATCCTCGCTCTCTGATCCTCGCTCTCTGATCCTCGGTCTGTGATCCTCGCGCTCTGATCCTCGCTCTCTGATCCTCGCTCTCTGATGCTCACTCTCTGATCTTCACTCTCTGACCTTCGTCCACTATTCCTCACTCTCTGTACCTTACTGTTTGAATTTCACTTTCAATCCTTACTCTCTGATTCACGTTGATTGATGCTCACTCTCTGATCCTCATTCTTTGATCTTCATCGACTCATGCTTATTCTCCTCCTCACTGACTATCCTCAAATTCTGATCCTCGCTCTCTGATCCTCGCTCTCTGATGCTCGCTCTCTGATGCTCGCTCTCTGATGCTCGCTCTCTGATGCTCGCTCTCTGATCCTCGCTCTCTGATCCTCGCTCTCTGATCCTCGCTCTCTGATCCTCGCTCTCTGATCCTTGCTCTCTGATCCTCGCTTTCTGATGCACAGTTACTCATTGTCAGTCTATCATCCTCACTCTCTGATTTGTAATATCTGATCCTCAATGACTGATTCTAACATTCTGAACCTCACTGTCTGATTCCTAATCTCTGCTGCATGCTGTCTGATTCTCACTCTCTGACCCTCACTTTCTGACCCTCACTCTCTGACCCTCACTGGTTGACCCTCACTCTCTGAGCCGCACTCTCTGACCCGCACTCTCTGAGCCGCACTCTCTGAGCCGCACTCTCTGAGCCGCACTCTCTGAGCCGCACTCTCTGAGCCGCACTCTCTGAGCCGCACTCTCTGAGCCGCACTCTCTGAGCCGCACTCTCTGAGCCGCACTCTCTGAGCCGCACTCTCTGAGCCGCACTCTCTGAGCCGCACTCTCTGAGCCGCACTCTCTGAGCCGCACTCTCTGAGCCGCACTCTCTGAGCCGCACTCTCTGAGCCGCACTCTCTGAGCCGCACTCTCTGAGCCGCACTCTCTGAGCCGCACTCTCTGACCCGCACTCTCTGACCCGCACTCTCTGACCCGCACTCTCTGACCCGCACTCTCTGACCCGCACTCTCTGACCCGCACTCTCTGACCCGCACTCTCTGAACCTCACTCTCTGATCCTTAGTAACGAGTCCTCACTCTCCGATCCCCACTGTTTGACCCTTATTATCTGATCCTCACTTTCAGATCCTTAGTATCTGCTTCTCATTGACGCATCCTCACTCTCGGTTCCTCACTGTGATAACACCGACCCATTCTCATTGTCCTGCTCACTGACTGATCCTCAAATTCTAATCCTCACTCTCTGATACTCTCTGACACTCACTGACTGAAACTCACTTCCTGAAAGTCTCTCTCTGACCCTCACTCTCTGACCCTCGCTATCTGATCCTCGCTCTCTGATCCTCGCTCTCTGACCCTCGCTCTCTGACCCTCGCTCTCTGACCCTCGCTGTCTGACCCTCGCTGTCAGACCAACGCTGTCTGACCCTTGCTCTCTGACCCTCGCTCTCTGACTTTCGCTCTCTGAAACTTGCTCTCTGATCCTCGCTCTCTGATCTTCTCCCACTATTTCTTACTCTGTTCCTCACTTTCAGATCCCTACTCTCTGCTTCACGTTGATTAATGCTCATTCTCTGATCCTCAATCTTTGATCTTCATCGACTCATGCTTATTCTCCTCCTCACTGACTATCCTCAAATTCTGATGCTCGTTCTCTGATCCTCGCTCTCTGATGCTCGCTCTCTGATCCTCGCTCTCTGACCTTCGTCCACTATTCCTCACTCTCTGTACCTTACTGTTTGATTTTCACTTTCAGATCCTTACACTCTGCTTCACGTTGATTGATACTCTCTCTCTGATCCTGAATCTTTGATCTTAATCAACTCATGCTGATTCTCCTCCTCACTGACTATCCTCAAATTCTGATGCTCGCTCTCTGATGCTCGCTCTCTGATGCTCGCTCTCTGATGCTCGCTCTCTGATGCTCGCTCTCTGATGCTCGCTCTCTGATGCTCGCTCTCTGATGCTCGCTCTCTGATGCTCGCTCTCTGATGCTCGCTCTCTGATGCTCGCTCTCTGATCCTCGCTCTCTGATCCTCGCTCTCTGATCCTCGCTCTCTGATCTTCGCCTTCTGATGCTCACTCTCTGATCTTCACTCTCTTAGCTTCGTCCTCTATTCCTCACTCTCTGTACCTTACTGTTCGATTTTCACTTTCAGATCCTTATCCTCTGCTTCACGTTGATTGATGCTCACTCTCTGATCCTCAATCTTTGATATTCATCGACACATGCTTATTCTCCTCCTCACTGACTATCCTCAAATTCTGATGATCGCTCTCTGATCCTCGATCTCTGATGCTCGCTCTCTGATGCTCGCTCTCTGATGCTCGCTCTCTGATGCTCGCTCTCTGATCCTCGCTCTCTGATCCTCGCTCTCTGATCCTCGCTCTCTGATCCTCGCTCTCTGATCCTCGCTCTCTTATCCTCGCTCTCTGATCTTCGCTCTCTGACCCGCACTCTCTGACCCTCACTCTATGACCCGCACTCTCTAACCCGCACTCTCTGACCGGCACTCTCTGACCTGCACTCTCTGACCCGCAATCTCTGACCCGCACTGTCTGACCCCACTTTCTGACCCGCACTATGTGACCCGCTCTGTCTGACCCACAATCTCTGACCCGCGCTCTCTGACCCGCACTCTCTGACCCGCACTCTCTGACCCGCACTCTCTGACCCGCACTCTCTGACCCGCACTCTCTGACCCGCACTCTCTGACCCGCACTCTCTGACCCGCACTCACTGACCCGCACTCTCTGAACCTCACTCTCTGATCCTTACTGACCAGTCCTCACTCTCCGATCCCCACTGTTTGACTCTTATTTCCTGATCCTCACTTTCAGATCCTTAGTATCTGCTTCTCATTGACGCATCCTCGCACTCAGTTCCTCACTCTGATATCACCGACCCATTCTCATTGTCCCGCTCACTGACTGATCCTCAAATTCTGATCCTGACTCTCTGATACTCTCTGACACTCCTGACTGAAACTCACTTTCTGAAACTCTCTCTCTGACCCACACTTTCTGACTCTCGCTCTCTGACCCTCGCTCTCTGCCCCTCGCTCTCTGACCCTCGATCTCTGATCCTCGCTCCCTGATCCTCGTTCTCTGATCTTCTCCCACTATTTCTCACTCTGTTCCTCACTTTCAGATCCCTACTCTCTGCTTCACGTTGATTAATGCTCATTCTCTGATCCTCAATCTTTGATCTTCATCGACTCATGCTTATTCTCCTCCTCACTGACTATCCTCAAATTCTGATGCTCGCTCTCTGATCCTTGCTCTCTGATGCTCGCTCTCTGATGCTCGCTGTCTGATGCTCACTCTCTGATCCTCGCTCTCTGACCTTCGTCCACTATTCCTCACTCTCTGTACCTTACTGTTTGATTTTCACTTTCAGATCCTTACTCTCTGGTTCACGTTGATTGATGCTCACTCTCTGATCCTCAATCTTTGATCTTCATCGACTCATGCTTATTCTCCTCCTCACTGACTATCCTCAATTTCTGATGCTCGCTCTCTGATGCTCGCTCGCTGATGCTCGCTCTCTGATGCTCGCTCTCTGATGCTCGCTTTCTGATGCTCGCTCTCTGATGCTCGCTCTCTGATGCTCGCTCTCTGATGCTCGCTCTCTGATGCTGGCTCTCTGATCCTCGCTCTCTGATCCTCGCTCTCTGATCATCGCTCTCTTATCCTCGCTCTCTGACCCTTGCTCTCTGATCCTCGCTCTCTGATTTCTCCCACTATTTCTTACTCTGTTCCTCACTTTCAGATCCGTGCTCTCTGCTTCACGTTGATTAATGCTCATTCTCTGATCCTCAATCTTTGATCTTCATCGACTCATGCTTATTCTCTTCCTCACTGACTATCCTCAAATTCTGATGCTCGCTCACCGATCCTCGCTCTCTGATCCTCGCTCTCAGATCCTCGCTCTCTGAACTTCGTCCACTATTCCTCACTCTCCGTACCTTACTGTTTGATTTTCCCTATCAGATCCTCACTCTCTATTCTTCACGTTGATTGATACTCACTCTCTGAACCTCAATCTTTGATCTTCATCGACTCATGCTGATTCTCCTCTTCACTGACTATCCTCAAATTCTGATGCTCGCTCTCTGATGCTCGCTCTGTGATGCTTGCTCTCTGATGCTCGCAATATGATGCTCACACTCTGATGCTCGCTCTCTGATCCTCCTTCTCTGATCCTACTTCTCTGATCCTCGCTCTCTGATCCTCGCTCTCTGATCCTCGCTCTCTGATCCTCGCTCTCTTATCCTTGCTCTCTGATCCTCGCTTTCTGATGCTCACTCTGATCTTCACTCTCTGACCTACGTCCAATATTCCTCACTCTCTGTACCTTACTGTTTGATTTGCACTTTCAGATCCTTACTCTCTGCTTCACATTGATTGATGCTCACTCTCTGATCCTCAATCTTTGATCTTCATCGACTCATGCTTATTCTCCTCCTCACTTACTATCCTCAAATTCTGATGTTCACTCTCTGATCCTCCCCCTCTGATCCTCGCTCTCTGATCCTCGCTTTGTGATCCACAGTTAATCATTATCAGTCACTCATCCTCACCCTCTGATTTGCAGTCTCTGATCTTCAGTTTCCGAACCTCACTGACTGATTCTATCATTCTGAACCTCACTGTCTGATTCCTAATCTCTGCTGCATGCAGTCTGATTCTCATTCTCTGATGCTCACTGACTTATCATCACTCTCTGACCCTCACTTTCTGACCCTCACTCTCTGACCTTCGCTCTCTGACCTTCGCTCTCTGACCCTCACTCTCTGACACTCGCTCTCTGACCCTCGCTCTCTGACCCTCGCTCTCTGACCCTCACTCTCTGACCCTCGCTCTCTGATCTTCTCCTAGTATTTCTTGCTCTGTTCCTCACTTTCAGATCCCTACTCTCTGCTTCACGTTGATTAATGTTCATTCTTTGATCCTCAATCTTTGATCTTCATCGACTCATGCTTATTCTCCTCCTCACTGACCATCCTCAAATTCTGATGCTCGCTCTCTGATGCTCGCTCACTGATCCTCGCTCTCTGGCCTTCGTCCACTATTCCTCACTCTCTGTACCTTACTGTTTGATCTTCACTTTCAGATCCTTATTCTCTGCTTCACATTGTTTGATGCTCACTCTCTGATCCTCTCTCTTTGATCTTCATCGACTCATGCTTCTTCTCCTCCTCACTGACTATCCTCAAATTCTGATGCTCGCTCTCTGATGCTCGCTCTCTGATGCTCGCTCTCTGATGCTCACTCTGATCCTCGCTCTCTGATCCTCGCTCTCTGATCCTCGCTCTCTGATGCTCACTCTCTGATGCTCATTCTCTGATCTTCACTCTCTGTCCTTTGTCCACTATTCCTCACTCTCTGTACCTTACTGTTTGATTTTCAATTTCAGATCCTTACTCTCTGCTTCACGTTGATTGATGCTCACTCTCTGATCCTCAATCTTTGATCTTCATCGAATCATGCTTATTCTCCTCTCACTGACTATCCTCAAATTCCGATGCTCGCTCTCTGATGCTCGCTCTTTGATGCTCGCTCTCTGATCCTCGCTCTCTGATCCTCGCTCTCTGATCCTCGCTCTCTGACCCTCGCTCTCTGACCCTCGCTCTCTAACCCTCGATCTCTGACCTTCGCTCTCTGACCCTCGCTCTCTGACGCTCGCTCTCTGATCCTCGCTCTCTGATCCTCGCTGTCTGATCTTCTCCCACTATTTCTCACTCTGCTCCTCACTTTCAGATCCCTACTCTCTGCTTCATGTTGATTAATGCTCATTCTTTGATCTGCATTGACTCTTGCTTATTCTCCTCCTCTGGGACTATCCTCAAATTCTGATGCTCGCTCTCTGATGCTCGCTCTCTGATGCTCGCTCTCTGATGCTCGCTCTCTGATGCTCGCTCTCTGATGCTCGCTCTCTGATGCTCGCTCTCTGATGCTCGCTCTCTGATGCTCGCTCTCTGATCCTCGCTCTCTGATCCTCGCTCTCTGAACTTTGTCCACTATTTCTCACTCTCTGTACCTTACTGTTTGATTTTCACTTTCAGATCCTTACTCTCTGCTTCATGTTGATTGATGCTAACTCTCTGATCCTCAATCTTTGATCTTCATCGACTCATGCTTATTCTCCTCCTCACTGACTATCCTCAAATTCTGATGCTCGCTCTCTGATGCTCGCTCTCTGATGCTCGCTCTCTGATACTCGATCTCGGATGTTTGCTCTCTGATCCTCGCTCTCTGATCCTCGCTCTCTGATCCTCGCTCTCTGATCCTCGCTCTGTGATCCTCGCTCTGTGATCCACGCTCTGTGATCCTCGCTCTGTGATCCTCGCTCTGTGATCCTCGCTCTGTGATCCTCGCTCTCTGATCCTCGCTCTCTGATCCTCGCTCTCTGATCCTCGCTCTCTGATCCTCGCTCTCTGATCCTCGCTCTCTGATCCTTGCTCGCTGATCCTCGCTCTCTAAGGCTCAGTCTCTGATTTTCACTCTCTGAACTTCGTCCAGTATTCCTCACTTTCTGTACATTACTGTTTGATTTTCACTTTCAGATCCTTACTCTCTGCTTCACATTGATTGATGCTCACTCTCTGATCATCAATCTTTGAACTTCATCGACTCATGCTTATTCTCCTCCTCATTGACTATCCTCAAATTCTGATGCTCGCTCTCTGATCCTCGCTCTCTGATGCTCGCTCTCTGATGCTCGCTCTCTGATCCTCGCTCTCTGACCTTCGTCCACTATTCCTCACTCTCTGTACCTTACAGTATGATTTTCACTTTCAGATCCTCACTCTCTTCTTCACGTTGATTGATGCTCACTCTCTGATCCTCAATCTTTGATCTTCATCGACTCTTGCTTATTCTCCTCCTCACTGACTATCCTCAAATTCTGATGCTCGCTCTCTGATGCTCGCTCTCTGATGCTCGCTCTCTGATGCTCGCTCTCTGATGCTCGCTCTCTGATGCTCGCTCTCTGATGCTCCCTCTCTGATGCTTGCTCTCTGATGCTCGCTCTCTGATGCTCACTCTCTGATCCTCGCTCTCTGATCCTCGCTCTCTGATCTCTCTGATCCTTGCTCTCTGATCCTCGCTCTCTAATCCTCGCTCTCTGATCCTCGCTCTCTGATTCTCGCTCTCTGATCCTTGCTCTCTGATCCTCGCTCTCTGTTGCTCACTCTCTGATCCTCGCTCTCTGATCCTCGCTCTCTGATCCACGCTCTCTGATCCTTGCTCTTTGATCCTCGCTCTCCGATCCTCGCTCTCTGATCCTCGCTCTCTGACCCTCGCTCTCTGACCCTCGCTCTCTGACCCTCGCTGTCTGACTCTCGCTCTCTGACCCTCGCTCACTGATCCTCGCTCTCTCGTCTTCTCCCACTATTTCTTACTCTGTTCCTCACTTCAGATCCCTACTCTCTGCTTCATGTTGATTAATGCTCATTCTTTGATCCTCAATCTTTGATCTTCATCGACTCATACTTATTCTCCTCCTCACTGACTATCCTCAAATTCTGATGCTCGCTCTCTGATGCTCGCTCTCTGATCCTCGCTCTCTGACCTTCGTCCACTATTCCTCACTCTCTGTACCTTACTGTTTGATTTTCACTTTCAGATCCTTATTCTCTGCTTCACGTTGGTTGATGCTCACTCTCTGATCCTCTATTTTTGATCTTCATCGACTCTTGCTTATTCTCCTCCTCACTGACTATCCTCAAATTCTGTTGCTCGCTCTGTGATGCTCGCTCTGTGATGCTCGCTCTGTGATGCTCGCTCTCTGATGCTCGCGCTCTGATGCTCGCTGTCTGTTCCACGCTCTCTGATGCTCGCTCTCTGATTCTCGCTCTCTGATGCTCGCTCTCTGATGCTCGCTCTCTGATCCTCGCTCTCTGATCCTCGCTCTCTGATCCTCGCTCTCTGATCCTCGCTCTCTGATCCTCGCTCTCTGATGCTCACTCTCTGATGCTCACTCTCTGATCTTCACTCTCTGTCCTTCGTCCACTATTCCTCACTCTCTGTACCTTACTGTTTGATTTTCACTTTCAGATCATTACTCTCTGCTTCACGTTGATTGATGCTCACTCTCTGATCCTCAATCTTTGATCTTCATCGAATCATGCTTATCCTCCTCCTCACTGACTATCCTCAAATTCTGATGCTCGCTCTCTGATGCTCGCTCTCTGACGCTCACTCTCTGACGCTCGCTCTCTGACCCTCGCTCTCTGATCCTCGCTCTCTGATCCTCGCTGTCTGATCTTCTCCCACTATTTCTCACTCTGCTCCTCACTTTCAGATCCCTACTCTCTGCTTCATGTTGATTAATGCTCATTCTTTGATCTTCATCGACTCTTGCTTATTCTCCTCCTCTGGGACTATCCTCAAATTCTGATGCTCGCTCTCTGATGCTCGCTCTCTGATGCTCGCTCTCTGATGCTCGCTCTCTGATGCTCGCTCTCTGATGCTCGCTCTCTGATCCTCGCTCTCTGATGCTCGCTCTCTGATGCTCGCTCTCTGATGCTCGCTCTCTGATCCTCGCTCTCTGACCTTTGTCCGCTATTTCTCACTCTCTGTACCTTACTGTTTGATTTTCACTTTCAGATCCTTACTCTCTGCTCCATGTTGATTGATGCTAACTCTCTGATCCTCAATCTTTGATCTTCATCGACTCATGCTGATTCTCCTCCTCACTGACAATCCTCTAATTCTGATGCTCGCTCTCTGATGCTCGCTCTCTGATGCTCGCTCTCTGATGCTCGCTCTCTGATGCTCGCTCTCTGATACTCGATCTCGGATGTTTGCTCTCTGATCCTCGCTCTCTGATCCTCGCTCTCTGATCCTCGCTCTCTGATCCTCGCTCTGTGATCCTCGTTCTGTGATCCTCGCTCTGTGATCCTCGCTCTGTGATCCTCGCTCTGTGATCCTCGCTCTCTGATCCTTGCTCGCTGATCCACACTCTCTGATGCTCAGTCTCTGATGTTCACTCTCTGAACTTCGTCCACTATTCCTCACTTTCTGTACATTACTGTTTGATTTTCACTTTCAGATCCTCACTCTCTGCTTCACATTGATTGATTCTCACTCTCTGATCCTCAATCTTTGATCTTCATCGACTCATGCTTATTCTCCTCCTCACTGACTATCCTCAAATTCTGATGCTCGCTCTCAGATCCTCGCTCTCTGATGCTCGCTCTCTGATGCTCGCTCTCTGATCCTCGCTCTCTGACCTTCGTCCACTATTCCTCACTCTCTGTACCTTACTGTATGATTTTCACTTTCAGATCCTCACTCTCTTCTTCACGTTGATTGA
Source organism: Isurus oxyrinchus (assembly GCA_026770705.1). NCBI lineage: Eukaryota > Metazoa > Chordata > Chondrichthyes > Lamniformes > Lamnidae > Isurus > Isurus oxyrinchus. Next base: position 99,433,118 of record JANJGN010000010.1, read on the forward strand.
TGCTCTCTCTCTGATCCTCTATCTTTGATCTTCATCGACTCTTGCTTATTCTCCTCCTCACTGACTATCCTCAAATTCTGATGCTCGCTCTCTGATCCAAGCTCTCTGATCCTCGCTCTTTGATCCTCGCTCTCTGATACTCACTCTCTGATCTTCGCTCTCTAATCCTCCCTCTCTGATCCTCGCTCTCTGATCCTCGCTCTCGGATCTTCGCTCTCTGACCATCGCTCTCTGACCTTCGCTCTCTGACCTTCGCTCTCTGACCCTCGCTCTCTGACTTTCGCTCTCTGACCCTTGCTCTCTGATCCTCGCTCTCTGGTCTTCTCCCACGATTTCTTAATCTGTTCCTCACTTTCAGATCCCTACTCTCTGCTTCATGTTGATTAATGCTCATTCTTTGATCCTCAATCATTGATCTTCATCGACTTATACTTATTCTCCTCCTCACTGACTATCCTCAAATTCTGATGCTCGCTCTCTGATGCTCGCTCTCTGATCCTCGCTCTCTGACCTTCGTCCACTATTCTTCACTCTCTGTACCTTACTGTTTGATTTTCACTTTCAGATCCTTATTCTCTGCTTCACGTTGATTGATGCTCACTCTCTGATCCTCTATCTTTGATCTTCATCGACTCATGCTTATTCTCCTCCTCACTGACTATCCTCAACTTCTGTTGCTCGCTCTGTGCTGCTCGCTCTGTGCTGCTCGCTCTGTGATGCTCGCTCTGTGATGCTCGCTCTGTGATGCTCGCTGTCTGATCCTCGCTCTCTGATCCTCACTCTCTGATCCTCGCTCTCTGATCCTCGCTTTGTGATCCACAGTTAATCATTATCAGTCACTCATCCTCACCCTCTGATTTGTAGTCTCTGATCTTCACTTTCCGATCATCACCTACTGATTCTATCATTCTGAACCTCACTGACTGATTGCTAATCTCTGCTGCATGCTGTCTGATTCTCATTCTCTGATCCTCACTGACTTATCATCACTCTCTGACCCTCACTTTCTGACCTTCACTCTCTGACCGTCACTGTTTGACCCTCACTCTCTGACCCTCACTCTCTGACCCTCACTCTCTGACCCTCACTCTCTGACCCGCACTCTCTGACCCGCACACTCTGACCCGCACTCTCTGACCCGCACTCTCTGACCCGCACTCTCTGACCCGCACTCTCTGACCCGCACTCTCTGACCCGCACTCTCTGACCCGCACTCTCTGACCCGCACTCTCTGACCCGCATTCTCTGATCCTTACTAACCAGTTCTCACTCTCCGATCCCCACTGTTTGACCCTTATTACCTGATCCTCACTTTCAGATCCTTAGTATCTGCTTCTCATTGACGCATCCTCGCTCTCGGTTCCTCACTCTGATAACACCGACCCATTTTCATAGTCCTGCTCACTGACTGTTCCAAAAATTCTAATCCTCACTCTCTGATACTCTCTGACACTTGCTGACTGAAACTCTCTCACTGACCCTCGCTCTCTGACCCTCGCTCTCTGACCCTCGCTCTCTGACCCTCGCTCTCTGACCCTCGCTCTCTGACCCTCGCTCTCTGACCTTCGCTCTCTGACCCTCGCTCTCTCACCCTTGCTCTCTGACTTTCGCTCTCTGACCCTCGCACTCTGATCCTCGCTCTCTGATCTTCTCCCACTATTTCTTACTCTGTTCCTCACTTTCAGATCCCTACTCTCTGCTTCACGTTGATTGATGCTCATTCTCTGATCCTCAATCTTTGATCTTCATTGACTCATGCTTATTCTCTTCCTTTCTGACTATCCTCAAATTCTGATGCTCGCTCTCTGATCCTCGCTCTCTGATGCTCGTTCTCTGATTCTCGCTCTCTGATGCTCGCTCTCTGATGCTCGCTCTCTGATCCTCGCTCTCTGATCCTCACTCTCTGATCCTTGTTCTCTGATCCTCGCTCTCCGATCCTCGCTCTCCGATCCTCGCTCTCTGATCCTCGCTCTCTGATCCTCACTCTCTGATCCGCACTCTCTGATCCTTACTAACCAGTCCTCACTCTCCGATCCCCACTGTTTGACCCTTACTACCTGATCCTCACTTACAGATCCTTAGTATCTGCTTCTCATTGACGCATCCTCGCTCTCGGTTCCTCACTCTGATAACACCGACCCATTCTCATAGTCCTGCTCACTGACTGATCCTCAAATTCTAATCCTCACTCTCTGATACTCTCTGACACTTGCTGACTGAAACTCACTTTCTGAAACTCTCTCACTGACCCTCGCTCTCTGACCCTCGCTCTCTGACCCTCGCTCTCTGACCTTCGCTCTCTGACTTGCGCTCTCGGACCCTCGCTCTCTGATCCTCGCTCTCTGATCTTCTCCCACTATTTCTTACTCTGTTCCTCACATTCAGATCCCTACTCTCTGCTTCACGTTGATTAATGCTCATTCTCTGATCCTCAATCTTTGATCTTCATTGACTCATGCTTATTCTCCTCCTCACTGACTATCCTCAAATTCTGATGCTCGCTCTCTGATCCTCAATCTCTGATCCTCGCTCTCTGATGCTCGCTCTCTGATCCTCGCTCTCTGATCCTCGCTCTCTGATCCTTGATCTCTGATCCTCGCTCTCTGATCCTCGCTCTCTGATCCTCACTCTCTGATCCTCGCTTTCTGATGCTCACTCTCTGATCTTCACTCTCTGACCTTCGTCCACTATTCCTCACTCTCTGTACCTTACTGTTTGATTTTCACTTTCAGATCCTTACTCTCTGCTTCATGTTGATTGATGCTCACTCTCTGATCCTCAATCTTTGATCTACATCGACTCATGATTATTCTCCTCCTCACTGACTATCCTCAAATTCTGATGCTCGCTCTCTGATCCTCGCTCTCAGATGCTCGCTCTCTGATGCTCGCTCTCTGATCCTCGCTCTCTGATTCTCGCTCTCTGATTCTCCCTCTCTGATCCTCGCTCTCTGATCCTCGCTCTCTGATCCTCGCTCTCTGATCCTCGCTCTCAGATCTTCGCTCTCTGATCGTCGCTCTCTGATCCTCGCTCTCTGACCCGCACTCTCTGACCCTCACTCTTTGAGCCGCACTCTCTGACCCTCACTCTCTGACCCGCACTATCTGACCCGCAGTCTCTGACCCGCACAATCTGACCCGCACTCTCTGACCCGCACCCTCTGACCCGCACTCTCTGACCCGCACTCTGTGACCCACAATCTCTGAACCTCACTCTCTGATCCTTACTGACCAGTCCTCACTCTCCGATCCCCACTGTTTGACACTTATTACCTGATCCTCACTTTCAGATCCTTAGTATCTGCTTCTCATTGACGCATCCTCACTCTCGGTTCCTCACTGTGATAACATCGACCCATTCTCATTGTCCTGCTCACTGACTGATCCTCAAATTCTAATCCTCACTCTCTGATACTCTCTGACACTTGCTGACTGAAACTCACTTACTGAAACTCTCTCACTGACACTCGCTCTCTGACCCTCGCTCTCTGACCCTCGCTCTCTGACCCTCGCTCTCTGACCCTCGCTATCTGACCCTCGCTCTCTGAATTTCGCACTCTGACCCTCGCTCTCTGATCCTCGCTCTCTGATCTTCTCCCACTATTTCTTACTCTGTTCCTCACTTTCAGATCCCTACTCTCTGCTTCACGTTGATTAATGCTCATTCTCTGATCCTCAATCTTTGATCATCATCGACTCATGCTTATTCTCTTCCTTACTGACTATCCTCAAATTCTGATGCTCGCTCTCTGATCCTCGCTCTCTGATGCTCGCTCTCTGATCCTCGCTCTCTGATGCTCGCTCTCTGATGCTCGCTCTCTGATGCTCGCTCTCTGATGCTCGCTCTCTGATGCTCGCTCTCTGATGCTCGCTCTCTGATCCTCGCTCTCTGATCCTCGCTCTCTGATCCTCGCTCTCTGATCCTCGCTTTCTGATGCTCACTCTCTGATCTTCTCTCTCTGACTTTCGTCCACTATTCCTCACTCTCTGTACCTTACTGTTTGATTTTCACTTTCAGATCCTTACTCTCTGCTTCACGTTGATTGATGCTCACTCTCTGATCCTCAATCTTTGATCTTCATCGACTCATGCTTATTCTCCTCCTCACTGACTATCCTCAAATTCTGATGCTAGCTCTCTGATCCTCGCTCTCTGATGCTCGCTCTCTGACGCTCGCTCTCTGACCCTCGCTCTCTGATCCTCACTCTCTGATCCTCGCTCTCTGATTCTGGCTCTCTGATTCTGGCTCTCCGATTCTCGCTCTCTGATCCTCGCTCTCTGATCCTCGCTCTCTGATCATCGCTCTCTGATCATCGCTCTCTGATCCTCGCTCTCTGATCCTCGCTCTCTGATCCTCGCTCTCTGATCCTCGCTCTCTGATCCTCGCTCTCTGATCCTCGCTCTCTGACCCGCACTCTCTGACCCGCACTCTCTGACCCGCACTCTCTGACCCGCACTCCCTGACCCGCACTCCCTGACCCGCACTCTCTGACCCGCACTCTCTGACCCGCACTCTCTGACCCGCACTCTCTGACCCGCACTCTCTGACCCGCACTCTCTGACCCGCACTCTCTGACCCGCACTCTCTGACCCGCACTCTCTGACCCGCACTCTCTGACCCGCACTCTCTGACCCGCACTCTCTGACGCACAATCTCTGATCCTCACTCTCTGACCCTCACTCACTGATCCTCACTGACTGATCCTCAGTTACTGTTTCTCAATCTAATCCTCACTCTCTGACCCTTGCTCTCTGACCCTCGCTCTCTGACCCTTGCTCTCTGATTCTGTCTCTCTGATTCTGGCTCTCTGATTCTGGCTCCCTGATTCTCGCTCTCTGTTCCTCGCTCTCTGATCCTCGCTCTCTGATCCTCGCTCTCTGATCCTCGCTCTCTGATCCTCGCTCTCTGATCCTCGCTCTCTGATCTTCGCTCTCTGATCCTCGCTCTCTGACCCGCACTCTCTGACCCGAACTCTCTGACCCGCACTATCTGACCCGCACTCTCTGACCCGCACTCTCTGACCCGCACTCTCTGACCCGCACTCTCTGACCCGCACTCTCTGACCCGCACTCTCTGACGCACAATCTCTGATCCTCACTCTCTGACCCTCACTGACTGATCCTCACTGACTGATCCTCAGTTACTGTTTCTCAATCTAATCCTCACTCTCTGACCCTTGCTCTCTGACCCTCGCTCTCTGACCCTTGCTCTCTGATTCTGTCTCTCTGATTCTGTCTCTCTGATTCGGGCTCCCTGATTCTCGCTCTCTGTTCCTCGCTCTCTGATCCTCGCTCTCTGATCCTCGCTCTCTGATCCTCGCTCTCTGATCCTCGCTCTCTGATCCTCGCTCTCTGATGTTCGCTCTCTGATGTTCGCTCTCTGATCCTCGCTCTCTGATCCTCGCTCTCTGACCTGCACTCTCTGACCCGAACTCTCTGACCCGCACTATCTGACCCGCACTCTCTGACCCGCACTCTCTGACCCGCACTCTCTGACCCGCACTCTCTGACCCGCACTCTCTGACCCGCACTCTCTGACCCGCACTCTCTGACCCGCACTCTCTGACCCGCACTCTCTGACCCGCACTCTCTGACCCGCACTCTCTGACCCACAATCTCTGAACCCCACTCGCTGATCCTTACTGACCAGTCCTCACTCTCCGATCCCCACTGTTTGTCCCTTATTACCTGATCCTCACATTCAGATCCTGAGTATCTGCTTCTCATTGACGCATCCTCACTCTCGGTTCCTCACTCTGATATCACCGACCCATTCTCATTGTCCTGCTCACTCACTGATCCTCAAATTCTAATCCTCACTCTCTGATACTCTCTGACACTCACTGACTGAAACTCACTTTCTGAAACTCTCTCTCTGACCCTCGCTCTCTGACCCTCGCTCTCTGACCCTCGCTCTCTGACCCTCGCTCTCTGACCCTCGCTCTCTGACCCTCGCTCTCTGACCCTTGCTCTCTGATCCTCGCTCTCTGATCTTCTCCCACTATTTCTCACTCTGTTCCTCACTTTCAGATCCCTACTCTCTGCTTCACATTGATTAATGCTCATTCTCTGATCCACAATCTTTGATCTTCATCGACTCATGCTTATTCTCCTCCTCACTGACTATCCTCAAATTCTGATGCTCGCTCTGTGATCCTCGCTATCTGATGCGCGTTCTCTGATCCTCGCTCTCTGACCTTCGTCCACTATTCCTCACTCTCTGTACCTTACTGTTTGATTTTCACTTTCAGATCCTTACACTCTGCTTCACGTTGATTGATACTCTCTCTCTGATCCTGAATCTTTGATCTTCCTCGACTCGTGCTGATTCTCCTCCTCACTGACTATCCTCAAATTCTGATGCTCGCTCTCTGATGCTCGCTCTCTGATGCTCGCACTCTGATGCTCGCTCTCTGATGCTCGCTCTCTGATGCTCGCTCTCTGATGCTTGCTCTCTGATGCTCGCTCTCTGATACTTGCTCTCTTATGCTCACTCTCTGATGCTTGCTCTTTGATGCTCGCTCTCTGATGCTCGCTCTCTGACCCTCGCTCTCTGATGCTCGCTCTCTGATCCTCGCTCTCTGATCCTCGCTTTGTGATCCACAGTTACTCATTGTCAGTCCCTCATCCTCACTCTCTGATTTGTAGTCTCTGATCCTCACTTTCCGATCCTCAGTGACTTATTCTAACATTCTGAACCTCACTGTCTGTTTCCTAATCTCTGCTGCATGCTGTCAGATTCTCACTCTCTGATCCTCACTGACTTATCATCACTCTCTGACCCTCACTCTCTGACCCTCACTCTCTGACCCGCACTCTCTGACCCGCACTCTCTGACCCGCACTCTCTGACCCGCACTCTCTGACCCGCAGTCTCTGAACCGCACTCTCTGACCCGCACTCTCTGACCCGCACTCTCTGACCCGCACTCTCTGACCCGCATTCTCTGACCCGCACTCTCTGACCCGCAATCTCTGACCCGCACTCTCTGACCTTCGCTCTCTGACCTTCGCTCTCTGACCCTCGCTCTCTGACCCTCGCGCTCTGACTATCGCTCTCTGACCCTCCCTCTCTGATCCTCACACTCTGATCTTCTCCCACTATTTCTTACTCTGTTCCTCACTTTCAGATCCCTACTCTCTGCTTCACGTTTATTAATGCTCATTCATTGATCCTCAAGCTTTGATCTTCATCGAATCATGCTTATTCTCCTCCTCAATGACTATCCTCAAATCTGATGCTCGCTCTCTGATGCTCGCTCTCTGATGCTCGCTCTCTGATCCTCGCTCTCTGATGCTCGCTCTCTGACCCTCGCTCTCTGATCCTCACTCTCTGATCCTCGCTCTCTGATTCTGGCTCTCTGATTCTGGCTCTCTGATTCTGGCTCTCTGATCCTCGCTCTCTGATCCTCGCTCTCTGATCCTCGCTCTCTGATCCTCGCTCTCTGATCCTCGCTCTCTGATCCTCGCTCTCTGACCCACGCTCTCTGACCCGTGCTCTCTGACCCGCACTCTCTGACCCGCACTCTCTGACCCGCACTCTCTGACCCGCACTCCCTGACACGCACTCCCTGACCCGCACTCCCTGACCCGCACTCCCTGACCCGCAATCTCTGACCCGCACTCTCTGACCCGCACTCTCTGACCCGCACTCTCCGACTCGCAATTTCTGACCCACAATCTCTGACCCTCACTCTCTGACCCTCACTGACTGATCCTCACTGACTGATCCTCAGTTACTGTTTCTCAATCTAATCCTCACTCTCTGACCCTTGCTCTCTGACCCTCGCTCTCTGACCCTCGCTCTCTGATTCTGTCTCTCTGATTCTGGCTCTCTGATTCTGGCTCCCTGATTCTCGCTCTCTGATCTTCGCTCTCTGATCCTCGCTCTCTGATCCTCGCTCTCTGATCCTCGCTCTCTGATCCTCGCTCTCTGATCCTCGCTTTCTGATCCTCGCTCTCTGATCTTCGCTCTCTGATCCTCGCTCTCTGACCCGCACTCTCTGACCCGCACTCTCTGACCCGCACTCTCTGACCCGAACTCCCTGACCCGCACTCCCTGTCCCGCACTGTCTGACCCGCAATCTCTGACCCGCACTCTCTGACCCGCACTCTCTGACCCGCACTCTCTGAGCCGCACTCTCTGACCCGCACTCTCTGACCCACAATCTCTGAACCCCACTCTCTGATCCTTACTGACCAGTCCTCACTCTCCGAGCCCCACTGTTTGACCCTTATTACCTGATCCTCACATTCAGATCCTGAGTATCTGCTTCTCATTGACGCATCCTCACTCTCGGTTCCTCACTGTGATAACATCGACCCATTCTCATTGTCCTGCTCACTGACTGATCCTCAAATTCTAATCCTCACTCTCTGATACTCTCTGACACTCACTGACTGAAACTCACTTTCTGAAACTCTCTCTCTGACCCACACTCTCTGACCCTCGCTCTCTGACCCTCGCTCTCTGACCCTCGCTCTCTGATCCTCGCTCTCTGATCTTCTCCCACTATTTCTCACTCTGTTCCTCACTTTCAGATCCCTACTCTCTGCTTCACGTTGATTAATGCTCATTTTCTGATCCTCAATCTTGATCTTCATCGACTCATGCTTATTCTCCTCCGCACTGACTATCCTCAAATTCTGATGCTCGCTCTGTGATCCTCGCTATCTGATGCGCGTTCTCTGATCCTCGCTCTCTGACCTTCGTCCACTATTCCTCACTCTCTGTACCTTACTGTTTGATTTTCACTTTCAGATCCTTTCTCTCTGCTTCACGTTGATTGATGCTCACTCTCTGATCCTCAATCTTTGATCTTCCTCGACTCGTGCTGATTCTCCTCCTCACTGACTATCCTCAAATTCTGATGCTCGCTCTCTAATGCTCGCTCTCTGATGCTTGCTCTCTGATGCTCGCTCTCTGATACTTGCTCTCTTATGCTCGCTCTCTGATGCTTGCTCTTTGATGCTCGCTCTCTGATGCTCGCGCTCTGACCCTCGCTCTCTGATGCTCGCTCTCTGATCCTCGCTCTCTGATCCTCGCTTTGTGATCCACAGTTACTCATTGTCAGTCACTCATCCTCACTCTCTGATTTGTAGTCTCTGATCCTCACTTTCCGATCCTCAGTGACTTATTCTAACATTCTGAACCTCACTGTCTGTTTCCTAATCTCTGCTGCATGCTGTCTGATTCTCACTGTCTGATCCTCACTGACTTATCATCACTCTCTGACCCTCACTCTCTGACCCTCACTCTCTGACCCGCACTCTCTGACCCGCACTCTCTGACCCGCACTCTCTGACCCGCACTCTCTGACCCGCAGTCTCTGAACCGCACTCTCTGACCCGCACTCTCTGACCCGCACTCTCTGACCCGCACTCTCTGACCCGCACTCTCTGACCCGCAATCTCTGACCTTCGCTCTCTGACCTTCGCTCTCTGACCCGCACTCTCTGACCCGCACTCCCTGACCCGCACTCCCTGACCCGCACTCCCTGACCCGCAATCTCTGACCCGCACTCTCTGACCCGCACTCTCTGACCCGCACTCTCTGACCCACAATCTCTGATCCTCACTCTCTGACCCTCACTGACTGATCCTCACTGACTGATCCTCAGTTACTGTTTCTCAATCTAATCCTCACTCTCTGACCCTTGCTCTCTGACCCTCGCTCTCTGACCCTCGCTCTCTGATTCTGTCTCTCTGATTCTGGCTCTCTGATTCTGGCTCCCTGATTCTCGCTCTCTGATCCTCGCTCTCTGATCCTCGCTCTCTGATCCTCGCTCTCTGATCCTCGCTCTCTGATCCTCGCTCTCTGATCCTCGCTCTCTGATCCTCGCTCTCTGATCTTCGCTCTCTGATCCTCGCTCTCTGACCCACACTCTCTGACCCGCACTCTCTGACCCGCACTATCTGATCCGCACTCTCTGACCCGCACTCTCTGACCCGCACTCTCTGACCCGAACTCCCTGACCCGCACTCCCTGTCCCGCACTGTCTGACCCGCACTCTCTGACCCGCACTCTCTGACCCGCACTCTCTGACACGCACTCTCTGACCCGCACTCTCTGACCCACAATCTCTGAACCCCACTCTCTGATCCTTACTGACCAGTCCTCTCTCTCCGAGCCCCACTGTTTGACCCTTATTACCTGATCCTCACATTCAGATCCTGAGTATCTGCTTCTCATTGACGCATCCTCACTCTCGGTTCCTCACTCTGATATCACCGACCCATTCTCATTGTCCTGCTCACTGACTGATCCTCAAATTCTAATCCTCACTCTCTGATACTCTCTGACACTCACTGACTGAAACTCACTTTCTGAAACTCTCTCTCTGACCCACACTCTCTGTCCCTCGCTCTCTGACCCTCGCTCTCTGACCCTCGCTCTCTGACCCTCGCTCTCTGATCCTCGCTCTCTGATCTTCTCCCACTATTTCTCACTCTGTTCCTCACTTTCAGATCCCTACTCTCTGCTTCACGTTGATTAATGCTCATTCTCTGATCCTCAATCTTGATCTTCATCGACTCATGCTTATTCTCCTCCTCACTGACTATCCTCAAATTCTGATGCTCGCACTCTGATGCTCGCTCTCTGATCCTCGCTCTCTGACCTTCGTCCACTATTCCTCACTCTCTGTACCTTACTGTTTGATTTTCACTTTCAGATCCTTTCTCTCTGCTTCACGTTGATTGATGCTCACTCTCTGATCCTCAATCTTTGATTTCATCGACTCGTGCTGATTCTCCTCCTCACTGACTATCCTCAATTTCTGATGCTCGCTCTCTGATGCTCGCTCTCTGATACTTGCTCTCTTATGCTCGCTCTCTGATGCTCGCTCTCTGATGCTCGCTCTTTGATGCTCGCTCTCTGATGCTCGCTCTCTGACCCTCGCTCTCTGATGCTCGCTCTCTGTTCCTCGCTCTCTGATCCTCGCTTTGTGATCCACAGTTACTCATTGTCAGTCACTCATCCTCATTCTCTGATTTGTAGTCTCTGATCCTCACTTTCCGATCCTCAGTGACTTATTCAAACATTCTGAACCTCACTGTCTGTTTCCTAATCTCTGCTGCATGCTGTCTGATTCTCACTCTCTGATCCTCACTGACTTATCATCACTCTCTGACCCTCACTCTCTGACCCGCACTCTCTGACCCGCACTCTCTGACCCGCACTCTCTGACCCGCACTCTCTGACCCGCACTCTCTGACCCGCACTCTCTGACCCGCACTCTCTGACCTTCGCTCTCTGACCTTCGCTCTCTGACCTTCGCTCTCTGACCCTCGCTCTCTGACCCTCGCTCTCTGACCCTCGCGCTCTGACTTTCGCTCTCTGACCCTCCCTCTCTGATCCTCGCACTCTGATCTTCTCCCACTATTTCTTACTCTGTTCCTCACTTTCAGATCCCTACTCTCTGCTTCATGTTGATTAATGCTCATTCATTGATCCTCAAGCTTTGATCTTCATCGAATCATGCTTATTCTCCTCCTCAATGACTATCCTCAAATCTGATGCTCGCACTCTGATGCTCGCTCTCTGATGCTCGCTCTCTGATGCTCGCTCTCTGATGCTCGCTCTCTGATGCTCGCTCTCTGATCCTCGCTCTCTGACCTTCGTCCACTATTCCTTACTCTCTGTACCTTACTGTTTGATTTTCACTTTCAGATCCTTATTCTCTGCTTCACGTTGATTGATGCTCACTCTCTGATCCTTTATCTTTGATCTTCATCGACTCATGCTTATTCTCCTCCTCACTGACTATCCTCAAATTCTGATGCTCGCTCTCTGATGCTCGCTCTCTGATGCTCGCTCTCTGATGCTCGCTCTCTGAAGCTCGCTCTCTGATGCTCGCTCTCTGATGCTCGCACTCTGATCCTCGCTCTCTGATCCTCGCTCTCTGATCCTCGCTCTCTGATCCTCGCTCTCTGATCCTCGCCCTCTGACCCACGCTCTCTGACCCTCGCTCTCTGACCCTCGCTCTCTGACCCTCGCTCTCTGACGCTCGCTCTCTGACCCTCGCTCTCTGACCCTCGCTCTGTGATCCTCGCTCTGTGATCCTCGCTCTGTGATCCTCGCTCTGTGATCCTCGCTCTGTGATCCTTGCTCTGTGATCCTCGCTCTGTGATCCTCGCTCTCTGATCCTCGCTCTCTGATCCTCGCTCTCTGATCCTCGCTCTCTGATCCTTGCTCGCTGATCCTCGCTCTCTGATGCTCAGTCTCTGATTTTCACTCTCTGAACTTCGTCCACTATTCCTCACTTTCTGTACATTACTGTTTGATTTTCACTTTCAGATCCTTACTCTCTGCTTCACATTGATTGATGCTCACTCTCTGATCCTCAATCTTTGATCTTCATCGACTCATGCTTATTCTCCTCCTCACTGAGTCTCCTCAAATTCTGATGCTCGCTCTCTGATGCTCGCTCTCTGATGCTCGCTCTCTGATGCTCGCTCTCTGATGCTCACTCTCTGATCCTCGCTCTCTGACCTTCGTCCACTATTCCTCACTCTCTGTACCTTACTGTATGATTTTCACTTTCAGATCCTCACTCTCTTCTTCACGTTGATTGATGCTCACTCTCTGATCCTCAATCTTTGATCTTCATCGACTCATGCTTATTCTCCTCCTCACTGACTACCCTCAAATTCTGATGGCCGCTCTCTGATGCTCGCTCTCTGATGCTCGCTCTCTGATGCTCGCTCTCTGATGCTCGCTCTCTGATGCTTGCTCTCCGATGCTTGCTCTCTGATGCTCGCTCTCTGATGCTTGCTCTCCGATGCTTGCTCTCTGATGCTTGCTCTCTGATGCTTGCTCTCTGATGCTCACTGTCTGATCCTCGCTCTCTGATCCTTGCTCTCTGATCTCTCTCTCTGATCCTTGGTCTCTGATCCTCGCTCTCTAATCCTCGCTCTCTGATCCTCGCTCTCTGATCCTCGCTCTCTGATCCTCGCTCTCCGATTCTCGCTCTCTGATCCTTGCTCTCTGATCCTCGCTCTCTGATGCTCGCTCTCTGATCCAAGCTCTCTGATCCTCGCTCTTTGATCCTCGCTCTCTGATCCTCGCTCTCTGATCCTCGCACTCTGTTCTTCGCTCTCTGACCCTCGCTCTCTGACCCTCGCTCTCTGACCTTCGCTCTCTGACCCTCGCTCTCTGACCCTCGCTCTCTGACTTTCGCTCTCTGACCCTCGCTCTCTGATCCTCGCTCTCTGGTCTTCTTCCACTATTTCTGAATCTGTTTCTCACTTTCAGATCACTACTCTCTGCTTCACATTGATTAATGCTCATTCTTTGATCCTCAATCATTGATCTTCATCGACTCATGCTTATTCTCCTCCTCACTGACTATCCTCAAATTCTGATGCTCGCTCTCTGATGCTCGCTCTCTGATGCTCGCTCTCTGATCCTCGCTCTCTGACCTTCGTCCACTATTCCTCACTCTCTGTACCTTACTGTTTGATTTTCACTTTCAGATCCTTATTCTTTGCTTCATGTTGATTGATGCTCACTCTCTGATCCTCTATCTTTGATCTTCATCGACTCATGCTTATTCTCCTCCTCACTGACTATCCTCAAATTCTGTTGCTCGCTCTGTGATGCTCGCTCTGTGATGCTCGCTCTGTGATGCTCGCTCTCTGATCCACGCGCTCTGATCCTCGCTCTCTGATCCTCGCTCTCTGATCCTCGCTCTCTGATCCTCGCTCTCTGATCCTCGCTCTCTGATCCTCGCTCTCTGATCCTCGCTCTCTGATCCTCGCTCTCTGATCCTCGCTCTCTGATCCTCGCTTTGTGATCCACAGTTAATCATTATCAGTCACTCATCCTCACCCTCTGATTTGTAGTCTCTGATCTTCACTTTCCGATCCTCACTGACTGATTCTATCATTCTGAACCTCACTGACTGATCGCTAATCTCTGCTGCATGCTCTCTGATTCTCATTCTCTCATCTTCACTGACTTATCATCACTCTCTGACCCTCACTTTCTGACCCTCACTGTTTGACCCTCACTCTCTGACCCTCACTCTCTGACCAGCACTCTCTGACCCGCACACTCTGACCCGCACTCTCTGACCCGCACTCTCTGACCTGCACTCTCTGACCCGCACTCTCTGACCCGCACGCTCTGACCCACACACTCTGACCCGCACTCTCTGACCCGCAGTCTCTGACCCGCAGTCTCTGACCCGCAGTCTCTGACCCGCAGTCTCTGACCCGCACTCTCTGACCCGCACTCTCTGACCCGCACTCTCTGACCCGCACTCTCTGAGCCGCACTCTCTGACCCGCACTCTCTGTCCCGCACTCTCTGACCAGCACTCTCTGACCCGCACTCTCTGACCCGCACTCTCTGACCCGCACTCTCTGACCCGCACTCTCTGACCCGCACTCTCTGACCCGCACTCTCTGAACCTCACTCTCTGATCCTTACTAACCAGTCCTCACACTCTGATCCCCACTGTTTGACCCTTATTACCTGATCCTCACTTTCAGATCCTTAGTATCTGCTTCTCATTGACGCATCCTCACTCTCGGTTCCTCACTCTGATAACACCGACCCAGTCTCATAGTCCTGCTCACTGACTGATCCTCAAATTCTAATCCTCACTCTCTGATACTCTCTGACACTTGCTGACTGAAACTCACTTACTGAAACTCTCTCACTGACCCTCGCTCTCTGACCCTCGCTCTCTGACCCTCGCTCTCTGACCCTCGCTCTCTGACCCTCGCTCTCTGACCCTCGCTCTCTGACCTTCGCTCGCTGACCCTCGCTCTCTGACCCTCGCTCTCTGACCCTCGCTCTCTGACCCTCGCTCTCTGACCCTCGCTCTCTGACTTTTGCTCTCTGACCCTCGCTCTCTGATCCTCACTCTCTGATCTTCTCCCAATATTTCTTACTCTGTTCCTCACTTTCAGATCCTTACTCTCTGCTTCACATTGATTAATGCTCATTCTCTGATCCTCAATCTTTGATCTTCATCGACTCATGCTTATTCTCTTCCTTACTGACTATCCTCAAATTCTGATGCTCGCTCTCTGATCCTCGCTCTCTGATGCTCGCTCTCTGATTCTCGCTCTCTGATGCTCGCTCTCCGATGCTCGCTCTCTGATGCTCGCTCTCTGATCCTCGCTCTCTGATCCTCGCTCTCTGATCCTCGCTCTCTGATCCTCGCTCTCTGATCCTCGCTTTCTGATGCTCACTCTCTGATCTTCTCTCTCTGACCTTCGTCCACTATTCCTCACTCTCTGTACCTTACTGTTTGATTTTCACTTTCAGATCCTTACTCTCTGCTTCACGTTGATTGATGCTCACTCTCTGATCCTCAATCTTTGATCTTCATCGACTCATGCTTATTCTCCTCCTCACTGACTATCCTCAAATTCTGATGCTCGCTCTCTGATCCTCGCTCTCAGATGCTCGCTCTCTGATGCTCGCTCTCTGACCCTCGCTCTCTGATCCTCACTCTCTGATCCTCGCTCTCTGATTCTGGCTCTCTGATTATGGCTCTCTGATTCTCGCTCTCTGATCCTCGTTCTCTGATCCTCGCTCTCTGATCCTTGCTCTCTGATCCTCGCTCTCTGATCCTCGGTCTCTGATCCTCGCTCTCTGACCCGCACTCTCTGACCCGCACTCTCTGACCCGCACTCTCTGACCCGCACTCCCTGACCCACACTCCCTGACCCGCACTCCCTGACCCGCACTCCCTGACCCGCACTCTCTGACCCGCACTCTCTGACCCGCACTCTCTGACCCGCACTCTCTGACCCGCAATCTCTGATCCTCACTCTCTGACCCTCACTGACTGATCCTCACTGACTGATCCTCAGTTACTGTTTCTCAATCTAATCCTCACTCTCTGACCCTTGCTCTCTGACCCTCGCTCTCTGACCCTCGCTCTCTGATTCTGTCTCTCTGATTCTGGCTCTCTGATTCTGGCTCTCTGATTCTGGCTCTCTGATCCTCGCTCTCTGATCCTCGCTCTCTGATCCTCGCTCTCTGATCCTCGCTCAGTGATCCTCGCTCTCTGATCCTCGCTCTCTGATCTTTGCTCTCTGATCCTCGCTCTCTGACCCGCACTCTCTGACCCGCACTCTCTGACCCGCACTATCTGATCTGCACTCTCTGACCCGCACTCTCTGACCCGAACTCCCTGACCCGCACTCCCTGACCCGCACTGTCTGACCCGCACTGTCTGACCCGCAATCTCTGACCCGCAATCTCTGACCCGCACTCTCTGACCCGCACTCTCTGACCCGCACTCTCTGAGCCGCACTCTCTGACCCGCACTCTCTGACCCACAATCTCTGAACCTCACTCTCCGATCCTTACTGACCAGTCCTCTCTCTCCGATCCCCACTGTTTGACCCTTATTACCTGATCCTCACATTCAGATCCTGAGTATCTGCTTCTCATTGACGCATCCTCACTCTCGGTTCCTCACTCTGTTATCACCGACCCATTCTCATTGTCCTGCTCACTGACTGATCCTCAAATTCTAATCCTCACTCTCTGATACTCTCTGACACTCACTGACTGAAACTCACTTTCTGAAACTCTCTCTCTGACCCACACTCTCTGACCCTCACTCTCTGACCCTCGCTCTCTGACCCTCGCTCTCTAACCCTCACTCTCTGATCCTCGCTCTCTGATCTTCTCCCACTATTTCTCACTCTGTTCCTCACTTTCAGATCCCTACTCTCTGCTTCACGTTGATTAATGCTCATTCTCTGATCCTCAATCTTGATCTTCATCGACTCATGCTTATTCTCCTCCTCACTGACTATCCTCAAATTCTGATGCTCGCTCTGTGATCCTCGCTATCTGATGCTCGCTCTCTGAATCTCGCTCTCTGATGCTCGCTCTCTGATCCTCGCTCTCTGATCCTCGCTTTGTGATCCACAGTTACTCATTGTCAGTCACTCATCCTCACTCTCTGATTTGTAGTCTCTGATCCTCACTTTCTGATCTTCAGTGACTTATTCTAACATTCTGAACCTCACTGTCTGTTTCCTAATCTCTGCTGCATGCTGTCTGATTCTCACTCTCTGATCCTCACTGACTTATCATCACTCTCTGACCCTCACTCTCTGACCCTCACTCTCTGACCCGCACTCTCTGACCCGCACTCTCTGACCCGCACTCTCTGACCCGCACTCTCTGACCCGCTGTCTCTGAACCGCACTCTCTGACCCGCACTCTCTGACCCGCACTCTCTGACCCGCACTCTCTGACCCTCACTCTCTGACCCTCGCTCTCTGACCCTCGCTCTCTGACCCTCACTCTCTGACCCTCGCTCTCTGACCCTCGCTCTCTGACCCTCGCTCTCTGACCCTCGCTCAGTGATCCTCGCTCTGTGATCCTCGCTCTGTGATCCTCGCTCTGTGATCCTCGCTCTCTGACCCTCGCTCTCTGACCCTCGCTCTCTGACCCTCGCTCTCTGACCCTCGCTCTCTGACCCTCGCTCTCTGATCCTCGCTCTCTGATCTTCTCCCACTATTTCTTACTCTGTTCCTCACTTTCAGATCCCTACTCTCTGCTTCACGTTGATTAATGCTCACTCTCTGATCCTCAATCTTTGATCTTCATCGACTCATGCTTATTCTCTTCCTTACTGACTATCCTCAAATTCTGATGCTCGCTCTCTGATGAGGATCAGAGAGCGAGGGCTCTCTGATGCTCGCTTTCTGATCCTCGCTTTCTGATGCTCGCTCTCTGATGCTCGCTCTCTGATGCTCGCTCTCTGATCCTCGCTCTCTGATCCTCGCTCTCTGATCCTCGCTCTCTGATCCTCGCTTTCTGATGCTCACTCTCTGATCTTCTCTCTCTGACCTTCGTCCACTATTCCTCACTCTCTGTACCTTACTGTTTGATTTTCTCTTTCAGATCCTTACTCTCTGCTTCACGTTGATTGATGCTCACTCTCTGATCCTCAATCTTTGATCTTCATCGACTCATGCTTATTCTCCTCCTCACTGACTATCCTCAAATTCTGATGCTCGCTCTCTGATCCTCGCTCTCAGATGCTCGCTCTCTGATGCTCGCTTTCTGATGCTCGCTCTCTGATGCTCGCTCTCTGATGCTCGCTCTCTGATGCTCGCTCTCTGATGCTCGCTCTCTGATGCTCGCTCTCTGATCCTCGCTCTCTGATCCTCGCTCTCTGATCCTCGCTCTCTGATCCTCGCTCTCTGATCCTCGCTCTCTGATCCTCGCTCTCTGATCCTCGCTTTCTGATGCTCACTCTCTGATCTTCTCTCTCTGCCCTTCGTCCACTATTCCTCACTCTCTGTACCTTACTGTTTGATTTTCTCTTTCAGATCCTTACTCTCAGCTTCACGTTGATTGATGCTCACTCTCTGATCCTCAATCTTTGATCTTCATCGACTCATGCTTATTCTCCTCCTCACTGACTATCCTCAAATTCTGATGCTCGCTCTCTGATCCTCGCTCTCAGATGCTCGCTCTCTGATGCTCGCTCTCTGACCCTCGCTCTCTGATCCTCACTCTCTGATCCTCGCTCTCTGATTCTGGCTCTCTGATTCTGGCTCTCTGATCCTCGCTCTCTGATCCTCGCTCTCTGATCCTCGCTCTCTGATCCTCGCTCTCTGATCCTCGCACTCTGATCCTCGCTCTCTGATCCTCGCTCTCTGATCTTCGCTCTCTGATCCTCGCTTTCTGACCCGCACTCTCTGACCCGCACTCTCTGACCCGCACTCTCTGACCCGCACTCCCTGACCCGCACTCCCTGACCCGCAATCTCTGACCCGCACTCTCTGACCCGCACTCTCTGACCCGCACTCTCTGACCCGCACTCTCTGATCCTCACTCTCTGACCCTCACTGACTGATCCTCACTGACTGATCCTCAGTTACTGTTTCTCAAT
The DNA here is from genome assembly GCA_026770705.1 of Isurus oxyrinchus. NCBI lineage: Eukaryota > Metazoa > Chordata > Chondrichthyes > Lamniformes > Lamnidae > Isurus > Isurus oxyrinchus. Next base: position 99,451,998 of record JANJGN010000010.1, read on the forward strand.
CTAATCCTCACTCTCTGACACTTGCTCTCTGACCCTCGCTCTCTGACCCTCGCTCTCTGACCCTCGCTCTCTGATTCTGTCTCTCTGATTCTGGCTCTCTGATTCTGGCTCTCTGATATTCACTCTCTGATCCTCGCTCTCTGATCCTCGCTCTCTGATCCTCGCTCTCTGATCCTCGCTCTCTGATCCTCGCTCTCTGATCTTCGCTCTCTGATCCTCGCTCTCTGACCCGCACTCTCTGACCCGCACTCTCTGACCCGCACTATCTGATCCGCACTCTCTGACCCGCACTCTCTGACCCGAACTCCCTGACCCACACTGTCTGACCCGCAATCTCTGACCCGCAATCTCTGACCCGCAATCTCTGACCCGCACTCTCTGACCCGCACTCTCTGACCCGCACTCTCTGACCCACAATCTCTGAACCTCACTCCCTGATCCTTACTGACCAGTCCTCACTCTCCGATCCCCACTGTTTGACCCTTATTACCTGATCCTCACATTCAGATCCTGAGTATCTGCTTCTCATTGACGCATCCTCACTCTCGGTTCCTCACTCTGTTATCACCGACCCATTCTCATTGTCCTGCTCACTGACTGATCCTCAAATTCTAATCCTCACTCTCTGATACTCTCTGACACTCACTGACTGAAACTCACTTTCTGAAACTCTCTCTCTGACCCACACTCTCTGACCCTCGCTCTCTGACCCTCGCTCTCTGACCCTCGCTCTCTGACCCTCGCTCTCTGACCCTCACTCTCTGATCCACACTCTCTGATCTTCTCCCACTATTTCTCACTCTGTTCCTCACTTTCAGATCCCTACTCTCTGCTTCACGTTGATTAATGCTCATTCTCTGATCCTCAATCTTGATCTTCATCGACTCATGCTTATTCTCCTCCTCACTGACTATCCTCAAATTCTGATGCTCGCTCTGTGATCCTCGCTATCTGATGCTCGTTCTCTGATCCTCGCTCTCTGACCTTCGTCCACTATTCCTCACTCTCTGTACCTTACTGTTTGATTTTCACTTTCAGATCCTTACTCTCTGCTTCACGTTGATTGATGCTCACTCTCTGATCCTCAATCTTTGATCTTCATCGACTCGTGCTGATTCTCCTCCTCAGTGACTATCCTCAAATTCTGATGCTCGCTCTCTGATGCTCGCTCTCTGATGCTTGCTCTCTGATGCTCACTCTCTGATACTCTCTGACACTCAATAACTGAAACTCACTTTCTGAAACTCTCTCTCTGACCCACAATCTCTGACCCTCGCTCTCTGACCCTCGCTCTCTGATCCTCGCTCTCTGATCCTCGCTCTCTGATCCTCGCTCTCTGATCCTCGCTCTCTGATCCTCGCTCTCTGATCTTCGCTCTCTGATCCACACTCTCTGACCCGCACTCTCTGACCCGCACTATCTGATCCGCACTCTCTGACCCGCACTCTCTGACCCGCACTCTCTGACCCGAACTCCCTGACCCGCCCTCCCTGTCCCGCACTGTCTGACCCGCACTCTCTGACCCGCACTCTCTGACCCGCACTCTCTGACACGCACTCTCTGACCCGCACTCTCTGACCCACAATCTCTGAACCCCACTCCCTGATCCTTACTGAGCAGTCCTCACTCTCCGAGCCCCACTGTTTGACCCTTATTACCTGATCCTCACATTCAGATCCTGAGTATCTGCTTCTCATTGACGCATCCTCACTCTCGGTTCCTCACTCTGATATCACCGACCCATTCTCATTGTCCTGCTCACTGACTGATCCTCAAATTCTAATCCTCACTCTCTGATACTCTCTGACACTCACTGACTGAAACTCACTTTCTGAAACTCTCTCTCTGACCCACACTCTCTGTCCCTCGCTCTCTGACCCTCGCTCTCTGACCCTCGCTCTCTGATCCTCGCTCTCTGATCTTCTCCCACTATTTCTCACTCTGTTCCTCACTTTCAGATCCCTACTCTCTGCTTCACGTTGATTAATGCTCATTCTCTGATCCTCAATCTTGATCTTCATCGACTCATGCTTATTCTCCTCCTCACTGACTATCCTCAAATTCTGATGCTCGCACTCTGATGCTCGCTCTCTGATCCTCGCTCTCTGACCTTCGTCCACTATTCCTCACTCTCTGTACCTTACTGTTTGATTTTCACTTTCAGATCCTTTCTCTCTGCTTCACGTTGATTGATGCTCACTCTCTGATCCTCAATCTTTGATTTCATCGACTCGTGCTGATTCTCCTCCTCACTGACTATCCTCAATTTCTGATGCTCGCTCTCTGATGCTCGCTCTCTGATACTTGCTCTCTTATGCTCGCTCTCTGATGCTCGCTCTCTGATGCTCGCTCTTTGATGCTCGCTCTCTGATGCTCGCTCTCTGACCCTCGCTCTCTGATGCTCGCTCTCTGTTCCTCGCTCTCTGATCCTCGCTTTGTGATCCACAGTTACTCATTGTCAGTCACTCATCCTCACTCTCTGATTTGTAGTCTCTGATCCTCACTTTCCGATCCTCAGTGACTTATTCAAACATTCTGAACCTCACTGTCTGTTTCCTAATCTCTGCTGCATGCTGTCTGATTCTCACTCTCTGATCCTCACTGACTTATCATCACTCTCTGACCCTCACTCTCTGACCCGCACTCTCTGACCCGCACTCTCTGACCCGCACTCTCTGACCCGCACTCTCTGACCCGCACTCTCTGACCCGCACTCTCTGACCCGCACTCTCTGACCTTCGCTCTCTGACCTTCGCTCTCTGACCTTCGCTCTCTGACCCTCGCTCTCTGACCCTCGCTCTCTGACCCTCGCGCTCTGACTTTCGCTTTCTGACCCTCCCTCTCTGATCCTCGCACTCTGATCTTCTCCCACTATTTCTTACTCTGTTCCTCACTTTCAGATCCCTACTCTCTGCTTCATGTTGATTAATGCTCATTCATTGATCCTCAAGCTTTGATCTTCATCGAATCATGCTTATTCTCCTCCTCAATGACTATCCTCAAATCTGATGCTCGCACTCTGATGCTCGCTCTCTGATGCTCGCTCTCTGATGCTCGCTCTCTGATGCTCGCACTCTGATGCTCGCTCTCTGATCCTCGCTCTCTGACCTTCGTCCACTATTCCTTACTCTCTGTACCTTACTGTTTGATTTTCACTTTCAGATCCTTATTCTCTGCTTCACGTTGATTGATGCTCACTCTCTGATCCTTTATCTTTGATCTTCATCGACTCATGCTTATTCTCCTCCTCACTGACTATCCTCAAATTCTGATGCTCGCTCTCTGATGCTCGCTCTCTGATGCTCGCTCTCTGATGCTCGCTCTCTGATGCTCGCTCTCTGATGCTCGCTCTCTGAAGCTCGCTCTCTGATGCTCGCTCTCTGATGCTCGCACTCTGATCCTCGCTCTCTGATCCTCGCTCTCTGATCCTCGCTCTCTGATCCTCGCTCTCTGATCCTCGCTCTCTGACCCACGCGCTCTGACCCTCGCTCTCTGACCCTCGCTCTCTGACCCTCGCTCTCTGACGCTCGCTCTCTGACCCTCGCTCTCTGACCCTCGCTCTGTGATCCTCGCTCTGTGATCCTCGCTCTGTGATCCTCGCTCTGTGATCCTCGCTCTGTGATCCTCGCTCTGTGATCCTCGCTCTCTGATCCTCGCTCTCTGATCCTCGCTCTCTGATCCTTGCTCGCTGATCCTCGCTCTCTGATGCTCAGTCTCTGATTTTCACTCTCTGAACTTCGTCCACTATTCCTCACTTTCTGTACATTACTGTTTGATTTTCACTTTCAGATCCTTACTCTCTGCTTCACATTGATTGATGCTCACTCTCTGATCCTCAATCTTTGATCTTCATCGACTCATGCTTATTCTCCTCCTCACTGAGTATCCTCAAATTCTGATGCTCGCTCTCTGATGCTCGCTCTCTGATGCTCGCTCTCTGATGCTCGCTCTCTGACGCTCACTCTCTGATCCTCGCTCTCTGACCTTCGTCCACTATTCCTCACTCTCTGTACCTTACTGTATGATTTTCACTTTCAGATCCTCACTCTCTTCTTCACGTTGATTGATGCTCACTCTCTGATCCTCTATCTTTGATCTTCATCGACTCATGCTTATTCTCCTCCTCACTGACTACCCTCAAATTCTGATGGCCGCTCTCTGATGCTCGCTCTCTGATGCTCGCTCTCTGATGCTCGCTCTCTGATGCTCGCTCTCTGATGCTTGCTCTCCGATGCTTGCTCTCTGATGCTTGCTCTCTGATGCTTGCTCTCCGATGCTTGCTCTCTGATGCTTGCTCTCTGATGCTTGCTCTCTGATGCTCACTGTCTGATCCTCGCTCTCTGATCCTTGCTCTCTGATCTCTCTCTCTGATCCTTGGTCTCTGATCCTCGCTCTCTAATCCTCGCTCTCTGATCCTCGCTCTCTGATTCTCGCTCTCTGATCCTCGCTCTCCGATTCTCGCTATCTGATCCTTGCTCTCTGATCCTCGCTCTCTGATGCTCGCTCTCTGATCCAAGCTCTCTGATCCTCGCTCTTTGATCCTCGCTCTCTGATCCTCGCTCTCTGATCCTCGCACTCTGTTCTTCGCTCTCTGACCCTCGCTCTCTGACCCTCGCTCTCTGACCTTCGCTCTCTGACCCTCGCTCTCTGACCCTCGCTCTCTGACTTTCGCTCTCTGACCCTCGCTCTCTGATCCTCGCTCTCTGGTCTTCTTCCACTATTTCTGAATCTGTTTCTCACTTTCAGATCACTACTCTCTGCTTCACATTGATTAATGCTCATTCTTTGATCCTCAATCATTGATCTTCATCGACTCATGCTTATTCTCCTCCTCACTGACTATCCTCAAATTCTGATGCTCGCTCTCTGATGCTCGCTCTCTGATGCTCGCTCTCTGATCCTCGCTCTCTGACCTTCGTCCACTATTCCTCACTCTCTGTACCTTACTGTTTGATTTTCACTTTCAGATCCTTATTCTTTGCTTCATGTTGATTGATGCTCACTCTCTGATCCTCTATCTTTGATCTTCATCGACTCATGCTTATTCTCCTCCTCACTGACTATCCTCAAATTCTGTTGCTCGCTCTGTGATGCTCGCTCTGTGATGCTCGCTCTGTGATGCTCGCTCTCTGATCCACGCGCTCTGATCCTCGCTCTCTGATCCTCGCTCTCTGATCCTCGCTCTCTGATCCTCGCTCTCTGATCCTCGCTCTCTGATCCTCGCTCTCTGATCCTCGCTCTCTGATCCTCGCTCTCTGATCCTCGCTCTCTGATCCTCGCTTTGTGATCCACAGTTAATCATTATCAGTCACTCATCCTCACCCTCTGATTTGTAGTCTCTGATCTTCACTTTCCGATCCTCACTGACTGATTCTATCATTCTGAACCTCACTGACTGATCGCTAATCTCTGCTGCATGCTCTCTGATTCTCATTCTCTCATCTTCACTGACTTATCATCACTCTCTGACCCTCACTTTCTGACCCTCACTGTTTGACCCTCACTCTCTGACCCTCACTCTCTGACCCGCACTCTCTGACCCGCACACTCTGACCCGCACTCTCTGACCCGCACTCTCTGACCTGCACTCTCTGACCCGCACTCTCTGACCCGCACTCTCTGACCCACACACTCTGACCCGCACTCTCTGACCCGCACTCTCTGACCCGCAGTCTCTGACCCGCAGTCTCTGACCCGCACTCTCTGACCCGCACTCTCTGACCCGCACTCTCTGACCCGCACTCTCTGAGCCGCACTCTCTGACCCGCACTCTCTGTCCCGCACTCTCTGACCAGCACTCTCTGACCCGCACTCTCTGACCCGCACTCTCTGACCCGCACTCTCTGACCCGCACTCTCTGACCCGCACTCTCTGACCCGCACTCTCTGACCCGCACTCTCTGAACCTCACTCTCTGATCCATACTAACCAGTCCTCACTCTCCGATCCCCACTGTTTGACCCTTATTACCTGATCCTCACTTTCAGATCCTTAGTATCTGCTTCTCATTGACGCATCCTCACTCTCGATTCCTCACTCTGATAACACCGACCCAGTCTCATAGTCCTGCTCACTGACTGATCCTCAAATTCTAATCCTCACTCTCTGATACTCTCTGACACTTGCTGACTGAAACTCACTTACTGAAACTCTCTCACTGACCCTCGCTCTCTGACCCTCGCTCTCTGACCCTCGCTCTCTGACCCTCGCTCTCTGACCCTCGCTCTCTGACCCTCGCTCTCTGACCCTCGCTCTCTGACCCTCGCTCTCTGACCCTCGCTCTCTGACCCTCGCTCTCTGACCCTCGCTCTCTGACCCTCGCTCTCTGACCCTCGCTCTCTGACTTTCGCTCTCTGACCCTCGCTCTCTGATCCTCACTCTCTGATCTTCTCCCACTATTTCTTACTCTGTTCCTCACTTTCAGATCCTTACTCTCTGCTTCACATTGATTAATGCTCATTCTCTGATCCTCAATCTTTGATCTTCATCGACTCATGCTTATTCTCTTCCTTACTGACTATCCTCAAATTCTGATGCTCGCTCTCTGATCCTCGCTCTCTGATGCTCGCTCTCTGATTCTCGCTCTCTGATGCTCGCTCTCCGATGCTCGCTCTCTGATGCTCGCTCTCTGATCCTCGCTCTCTGATCCTCGCTCTCTGATCCTCGCTCTCTGATCCTCGCTTTCTGATGCTCACTCTCTGATCTTCTCTCTCTGACCTTCGTCCACTATTCCTCACTCTCTGTACCTTACTGTTTGATTTTCACTTTCAGATCCTTACTCTCTGCTTCACGTTGATTGATGCTCACTCTCTGATCCTCAATCTTTGATCTTCATCGACTCATGCTTATTCTCCTCCTCACTGACTATCCTCAAATTCTGATGCTCGCTCTCTGATCCTCGCTCTCAGATGCTCGCTCTCTGATGCTCGCTCTCTGACCCTCGCTCTCTGATCCTCACTCTCTGATCCTCGCTCTCTGATTCTGGCTCTCTGATTATGGCTCTCTGATTCTCGCTCTCTGATCCTCATTCTCAGATCCTCGCTCTCTGATCCTCGCTCTCTGATCCTCGCTCTCTGATCCTCGGTCTCTGATCCTCGCTCTCTGACCCGCACTCTCTGACCCGCACTCTCTGACCCGCACTCTCTGACCCGCACTCTCTGACCCGCACTCCCTGATCCACACTCCCTGACCCGCACTCCCTGACCCGCACTCCCTGACCCGCACTCTCTGACCCGCACTCTCTGACCCGCACTCTCTGACCCGCACTCTCTGACCCGCACTCTCTGACCCACAATCTCTGATCCTCACTCTCTGACCCTCACTGACTGATCCTCACTGACTGATCCTCAGTTACTGTTTCTCAATCTAATCCTCACTCTCTGACCCTTGCTCTCTGACCCTCGCTCTCTGACCCTCGCTCTCTGATTCTGTCTCTCTGATTCTGGCTCTCTGATTCTGGCTCTCTGATTCTGGCTCTCTGATCCTCGCTCTCTGATCCTCGCTCTCTGATCCTCGCTCTCTGATCCTCGCTCTCTGATCCTCGCTCTCTGATCCTCGCTCTCTGATCTTTGCTCTCTGATCCTCGCTCTCTGACCCGCACTCTCTGACCCGCACTCTCTAACCCGCACTATCTGATCTGCACTCTCTGACCCGCACTCTCTGACCCGAACACCCTGACCCGCACTCCCTGACCCGCACTGTCTGACCCGCACTGTCTGACCCGCACTGTCTGACCCGCAATCTCTGACCCGCAATCTCTGACCCGCACTCTCTGACCCGCACTCTCTGACCCGCACTCTCTGAGCCGCACTCTCTGACCCGCACTCTCTGACCCACAATCTCTGAACCTCACTCTCCGATCCTTACTGACCAGTCCTCTCTCTCCGATCCCCACTGTTTGACCCTTATTACCTGATCCTCACATTCAGATCCTGAGTATCTGCTTCTCATTGACGCATCCTCACTCTCGGTTCCTCACTCTGTTATCACCGACCCATTCTCATTGTCCTGCTCACTGACTGATCCTCAAATTCTAATCCTCACTCTCTGATACTCTCTGACACTCACTGACTGAAACTCACTTTCTGAAACTCTCTCTCTGACCCACACTCTCTGACCCTCGCTCTCTGACCCTCGCTCTCTAACCCTCACTCTCTGATCCTCGCTCTCTGATCTTCTCCCACTATTTCTCACTCTGTTCCTCACTTTCAGATCCCTACTCTCTGCTTCACGTTGATTAATGCTCATTCTCTGATCCTCAATCTTGATCTTCATCGACTCATGCTTATTCTCCTCCTCACTGACTATCCTCAAATTCTGATGCTCGCTCTGTGATCCTCGCTATCTGATGCTCGCTCTCTGAATCTTGCTCTCTGATGCTCGCTCTCTGATCCTCGCTCTCTGATCCTCGCTTTGTGATCCACAGTTACTCATTGTCAGTCACTCATCCTCACTCTCTGATTTGTAGTCTCTGATCCTCACTTTCTGATCTTCAGTGACTTATTCTAACATTCTGAACCTCACTGTCTGTTTCCTAATCTCTGCTGCATGCTGTCTGATTCTCACTCTCTGATCCTCACTGACTTATCATCACTCTCTGACCCTCACTCTCTGACCCTCACTCTCTTACCCGCACTCTCTGACCCGCACTCTCTGACCCGCACTCTCTGACCCGCTGTCTCTGAACCGCACTCTCTGACCCGCACTCTCTGACCCGCACTCTCTGACCCGCACTCTCTGACCCTCACTCTCTGACCCTCGCTCTCTGACCCTCGCTCTCTGACCCTCACTCTCTGACCCTCGCTCTCTGACCCTCGCTCTCTGACCCTCGCTCTCTGACCCTCGCTCAGTGATCCTCGCTCTGTGATCCTCGCTCTGTGATCCTCGCTCTGTGATCCTCGCTCTGTGACCCTCGCTCTCTGACCCTCGCTCTCTGACCCTCGCTCTCTGACCCTCGCTCTCTGATCCTCGCTCTCTGATCTTCTCCCACTATTTCTTACTCTGTTCCTCACTTTCAGATCCCTACTCTCTGCTTCACGTTGATTAATGCTCACTCTCTGATCCTCAATCTTTGATCTTCATCGACTCATGCTTATTCTCTTCCTTACTGACTATCCTCAAATTCTGATGCTCGCTCTCTGATGAGGATCAGAGAGCGAGGGCTCTCTGATGCTCGCTTTCTGATCCTCGCTTTCTGATGCTCGCTCTCTGATGCTCGCTCTCTGATGCTCGCTCTCTGATCCTCGCTCTCTGATCCTCGCTCTCTGATCCTCGCTCTCTGATCCTCGCTTTCTGATGCTCACTCTCTGATCTTCTCTCTCTGACCTTCGTCCACTATTCCTCACTCTCTGTACCTTACTGTTTGATTTTCTCTTTCAGATCCTTACTCTCAGCTTCACGTTGATTGATGCTCACTCTCTGATCCTCAATCTTTGATCTTCATCGACTCATGCTTATTCTCCTCCTCACTGACTATCCTCAAATTCTGATGCTCGCTCTCTGATCCTCGCTCTCAGATGCTCGCTCTCTGATGCTCGCTCTCTGACCCTCGCTCTCTGATCCTCACTCTCTGATCCTCGCTCTCTGATTCTGGCTCTCTGATTATGGCTCTCTGATTCTCGCTCTCTGATCCTCATTCTCAGATCCTCGCTCTCTGATCCTCGCTCTCTGATCCTCGCTCTCTGATCCTCGGTCTCTGATCCTCGCTCTCTGACCCGCACTCTCTGACCCGCACTCTCTGACCCGCACTCTCTGACCCGCACTCTCTGACCCGCACTCTCTGACCCGCACTCTCTGACCCGCACTCTCTGACCCGCACTCTCTGACCCGCACTCTCTGACCCACAATCTCTGATCCTCACTCTCTGACCCTCACTGACTGATCCTCACTGACTGATCCTCAGTTACTGTTTCTCAATCTAATCCTCACTCTCTGACCCTTGCTCTCTGACCCTCGCTCTCTGACCCTCGCTCTCTGATTCTGTCTCTCTGATTCTGGCTCTCTGATTCTGGCTCTCTGATTCTGGCTCTCTGATCCTCGCTCTCTGATCCTCGCTCTCTGATCCTCGCTCTCTGATCCTCGCTCTCTGATCCTCGCTCTCTGATCCTCGCTCTCTGATCTTTGCTCTCTGATCCTCGCTCTCTGACCCGCACTCTCTGACCCGCACTCTCTAACCCGCACTATCTGATCTGCACTCTCTGACCCGCACTCTCTGACCCGAACACCCTGACCCGCACTCCCTGACCCGCACTGTCTGACCCGCACTGTCTGACCCGCACTGTCTGACCCGCAATCTCTGACCCGCAATCTCTGACCCGCACTCTCTGACCCGCACTCTCTGACCCGCACTCTCTGAGCCGCACTCTCTGACCCGCACTCTCTGACCCACAATCTCTGAACCTCACTCTCCGATCCTTACTGACCAGTCCTCTCTCTCCGATCCCCACTGTTTGACCCTTATTACCTGATCCTCACATTCAGATCCTGAGTATCTGCTTCTCATTGACGCATCCTCACTCTCGGTTCCTCACTCTGTTATCACCGACCCATTCTCATTGTCCTGCTCACTGACTGATCCTCAAATTCTAATCCTCACTCTCTGATACTCTCTGACACTCACTGACTGAAACTCACTTTCTGAAACTCTCTCTCTGACCCACACTCTCTGACCCTCGCTCTCTGACCCTCGCTCTCTAACCCTCACTCTCTGATCCTCGCTCTCTGATCTTCTCCCACTATTTCTCACTCTGTTCCTCACTTTCAGATCCCTACTCTCTGCTTCACGTTGATTAATGCTCATTCTCTGATCCTCAATCTTGATCTTCATCGACTCATGCTTATTCTCCTCCTCACTGACTATCCTCAAATTCTGATGCTCGCTCTGTGATCCTCGCTATCTGATGCTCGCTCTCTGAATCTCGCTCTCTGATGCTCGCTCTCTGATCCTCGCTCTCTGATCCTCGCTTTGTGATCCACAGTTACTCATTGTCAGTCACTCATCCTCACTCTCTGATTTGTAGTCTCTGATCCTCACTTTCTGATCTTCAGTGACTTATTCTAACATTCTGAACCTCACTGTCTGTTTCCTAATCTCTGCTGCATGCTGTCTGATTCTCACTCTCTGATCCTCACTGACTTATCATCACTCTCTGACCCTCACTCTCTGACCCTCACTCTCTTACCCGCACTCTCTGACCCGCACTCTCTGACCCGCACTCTCTGACCCGCTGTCTCTGAACCGCACTCTCTGACCCGCACTCTCTGACCCGCACTCTCTGACCCGCACTCTCTGACCCTCACTCTCTGACCCTCGCTCTCTGACCCTCGCTCTCTGACCCTCACTCTCTGACCCTCGCTCTCTGACCCTCGCTCTCTGACCCTCGCTCTCTGACCCTCGCTCAGTGATCCTCGCTCTGTGATCCTCGCTCTGTGATCCTCGCTCTGTGATCCTCGCTCTGTGACCCTCGCTCTCTGACCCTCGCTCTCTGACCCTCGCTCTCTGACCCTCGCTCTCTGATCCTCGCTCTCTGATCTTCTCCCACTATTTCTTACTCTGTTCCTCACTTTCAGATCCCTACTCTCTGCTTCACGTTGATTAATGCTCACTCTCTGATCCTCAATCTTTGATCTTCATCGACTCATGCTTATTCTCTTCCTTACTGACTATCCTCAAATTCTGATGCTCGCTCTCTGATGAGGATCAGAGAGCGAGGGCTCTCTGATGCTCGCTTTCTGATCCTCGCTTTCTGATGCTCGCTCTCTGATGCTCGCTCTCTGATGCTCGCTCTCTGATCCTCGCTCTCTGATCCTCGCTCTCTGATCCTCGCTCTCTGATCCTCGCTTTCTGATGCTCACTCTCTGATCTTCTCTCTCTGACCTTCGTCCACTATTCCTCACTCTCTGTACCTTACTGTTTGATTTTCTCTTTCAGATCCTTACTCTCAGCTTCACGTTGATTGATGCTCACTCTCTGATCCTCAATCTTTGATCTTCATCGACTCATGCTTATTCTCCTCCTCACTGACTATCCTCAAATTCTGATGCTCGCTCTCTGATCCTCGCTCTCAGATGCTCGCTCTCTGATGCTCGCTTTCTGATGCTCGCTCTCTGATGCTCGCTCTCTGATGCTCGCTCTCTGATGCTCGCTCTCTGATCCTCGCTCTCTGATCCTCGCTCTCTGATCCTCGCTCTCTGATCCTCGCTCTCTGATCCTCGCTTTCTGATGCTCACTCTCTGATCTTCTCTCTCTGATCTTCGTCCACTATTCCTCACTATCTGTACCTTACTGTTTGATTTTCTCTTTCAGATCCTTACTCTCAGCTTCACGTTGATTGATGCTCACTCTCTGATCCTCAATCTTTGATCTTCATCGACTCATGCTTATTCTCCTCCTCACTGACTATCCTCAAATTCTGATGCTCGCTCTCTGATCCTCGCTCTCAGATGCTCGCTCTCTGATGCTCGCTCTCTGACCCTCGCTCTCTGATCCTCACTCTCTGATCCTCGCTCTCTGATTCTGGCTCTCTGATTCTGGCTCTCTGATCCTCGCTCTCTGATCCTCGCTCTCTGATCCTCGCTCTCTGATCCTCGCTCTCTGATCCTCGCACTCTGATCCTCGCTCTCTGATCCTCGCTCTCTGATCTTCGCTCTCTGATCCTCGCTTTCTGACCCGCACTCTCTGACCCGCACTCTCTGACCCGCACTCCCTGACCCGCACTCCCTGACCCGCACTCCCTGACCCGCAATCTCTGACCCGCAATCTCTGACCCGCACTCTCTGACCCGCACTCTCTGACCCGCACTCTCTGACCCGCACTCTCTGATCCTCACTCTCTGACCCTCACTGACTGATCCTCACTGACTGATCCTCAGTTACTGTTTCTCAATCTAATCCTCACTCTCTGACACTTGCTCTCTGACCCTCGCTCTCTGACCCTCGCTCTCTGACCCTCGCTCTCTGATTCTGTCTCTCTGATTCTGGCTCTCTGATTCTGGCTCTCTGATATTCACTCTCTGATCCTCGCTCTCTGATCCTCGCTCTCTGATCCTCGCTCTCTGATCCTCGCTCTCTGATCCTCGCTCTCTGATCTTCGCTCTCTGATCCTCGCTCTCTGACCCGCACTCTCTGACCCGCACTCTCTGACCCGCACTATCTGATCCGCACTCTCTGACCCGCACTCTCTGACCCGAACTCCCTGACCCACACTGTCTGACCCGCAATCTCTGACCCGCAATCTCTGACCCGCAATCTCTGACCCGCACTCTCTGACCCGCACTCTCTGACCCGCACTCTCTGACCCACAATCTCTGAACCTCACTCCCTGATCCTTACTGACCAGTCCTCACTCTCCGATCCCCACTGTTTGACCCTTATTACCTGATCCTCACATTCAGATCCTGAGTATCTGCTTCTCATTGACGCATCCTCACTCTCGGTTCCTCACTCTGTTATCACCGACCCATTCTCATTGTCCTGCTCACTGACTGATCCTCAAATTCTAATCCTCACTCTCTGATACTCTCTGACACTCACTGACTGAAACTCACTTTCTGAAACTCTCTCTCTGACCCACACTCTCTGACCCTCGCTCTCTGACCCTCGCTCTCTGACCCTCGCTCTCTGACCCTCACTCTCTGATCCACGCTCTCTGATCTTCTCCCACTATTTCTCACTCTGTTCCTCACTTTCAGATCCCTACTCTCTGCTTCACGTTGATTAATGCTCATTCTCTGATCCTCAATCTTGATCTTCATCGACTCATGCTTATTCTCCTCCTCACTGACTATCCTCAAATTCTGATGCTCGCTCTGTGATCCTCGCTATCTGATGCTCGTTCTCTGATCCTCGCTCTCTGACCTTCGTCCACTATTCCTCACTCTCTGTACCTTACTGTTTGATTTTCACTTTCAGATCCTTACTCTCTGCTTCACGTTGATTGATGCTCACTCTCTGATCCTCAATCTTTGATCTTCATCGACTCGTGCTGATTCTCCTCCTCAGTGACTATCCTCAAATTCTGATGCTCGCTCTCTGATGCTCGCTCTCTGATGCTTGCTCTCTGATGCTCACTCTCTGATACTCTCTGACACTCACTAACTGAAACTCACTTTCTGAAACTCTCTCTCTGACCCACAATCTCTGACCCTCGCTCTCTGACCCGCACTCTCTGACCCGCACTCTCTGACCCGCACTATCTGATCTGCACTCTCTGACCCGCACTCTCTGACCCGAACTCCCTGACCCGCACTCCCTGACCCGCACTGTCTGACCCGCACTGTCTGACCCGCAATCTCTGACCCGCAATCTCTGACCCGCACTCTCTGACCCGCACTCTCTGACCCGCACTCTCTGAGCCGCACTCTCTGACCCGCACTCTCTGACCCACAATCTCTGAACCTCACTCTCCGATCCTTACTGACCAGTCCTCTCTCTCCGATCCCCACTGTTTGACCCTTATTACCTGATCCTCACATTCAGATCCTGAGTATCTGCTTCTCATTGACGCATCCTCACTCTCGGTTCCTCACTCTGTTATCACCGACCCATTCTCATTGTCCTGCTCACTGACTGATCCTCAAATTCTAATCCTCACTCTCTGATACTCTCTGACACTCACTGACTGAAACTCACTTTCTGAAACTCTCTCTCTGACCCACACTCTCTGACCCTCACTCTCTGACCCTCGCTCTCTGACCCTCGCTCTCTAACCCTCACTCTCTGATCCTCGCTCTCTGATCTTCTCCCACTATTTCTCACTCTGTTCCTCACTTTCAGATCCCTACTCTCTGCTTCACGTTGATTAATGCTCATTCTCTGATCCTGAATCTTGATCTTCATCGACTCATGCTTATTCTCCTCCTCACTGACTATCCTCAAATTCTGATGCTCGCTCTGTGATCCTCGCTATCTGATGCTCGCTCTCTGAATCTCGCTCTCTGATGCTCGCTCTCTGATCCTCGCTCTCTGATCCTCGCTTTGTGATCCACAGTTACTCATTGTCAGTCACTCATCCTCACTCTCTGATTTGTAGTCTCTGATCCTCACTTTCTGATCTTCAGTGACTTATTCTAACATTCTGAACCTCACTGTCTGTTTCCTAATCTCTGCTGCATGCTGTCTGATTCTCACTCTCTGATCCTCACTGACTTATCATCACTCTCTGACCCTCACTCTCTGACCCTCACTCTCTGACCCGCACTCTCTGACCCGCACTCTCTGACCCGCACTCTCTGACCCGCACTCTCTGACCCGCTGTCTCTGAACCGCACTCTCTGACCCGCACTCTCTGACCCGCACTCTCTGACCCGCACTCTCTGACCGACACTCTCTGACCCTCGCTCTCTGACCCTCGCTCTCTGACCCTCACTCTCTGACCCTCGCTCTCTGACCCTCGCTCTCTGACCCTCGCTCTCTGACCCTCGCTCAGTGATCCTCGCTCTGTGATCCTCGCTCTGTGATCCTCGCTCTGTGATCCTCGCTCTGTGACCCTCGCTCTCTGACCCTCGCTCTCTGACCCTCGCTCTCTGACCCTCGCTCTCTGACCCTCGCTCTCTGATCCTCGCTCTCTGATCTTCTCCCACTATTTCTTACTCTGTTCCTCACTTTCAGATCCCTACTCTCTGCTTCACGTTGATTAATGCTCACTCTCTGATCCTCAATCTTTGATCTTCATCGACTCATGCTTATTCTCTTCCTTACTGACTATCCTCAAATTCTGATGCTCGCTCTCTGATGAGGATCAGAGAGCGAGGGCTCTCTGATGCTCGCTTTCTGATCCTCGCTTTCTGATGCTCGCTCTCTGATGCTCGCTCTCTGATGCTCGCTCTCTGATCCTCGCTCTCTGATCCTCGCTCTCTGATCCTCGCTCTCTGATCCTCGCTTTCTGATGCTCACTCTCTGATCTTCTCTCTCTGACCTTCGTCCACTATTCCTCACTCTCTGTACCTTACTGTTTGATTTTCTCTTTCAGATCCTTACTCTCTGCTTCACGTTGTTTGATGCTCACTCTCTGATCCTCAATCTTTGATCTTCATCGACTCATGCTTATTCTCCTCCTCACTGACTATCCTCAAATTCTGATGCTCGCTCTCTGATCCTCGCTCTCAGATGCTCGCTCTCTGATGCTTGCTCTCTGACCCTCGCTCTCTGATCCTCACTCTCTGATCCTCGCTCTCTGATTCTGGCTCTCTGATTCTGGCTCTCTGATCCTCGCTCTCTGATCCTCGCTCTCTGATCCTCGCTCTCTGATCCTCGCTCTCTGATCCTCGCTCTCTGATCCTCGCTCTCTGATCCTCGCTCTCTGATCTTCGCTCTCTGATCCTCGCTTTCTGACCCGCACTCTCTGACCCGCACTCCCTGACCCGCACTCCCTGACCCGCACTCCCTGACCCGAACTCCCTGACCCACACTGTCTGACCCGCAATCTCTGACCCGCAATCTCTGACCCGCAATCTCTGACCCGCACTCTCTGACCCGCACTCTCTGACCCGCACTCTCTGACCCGCACTCTCTGACCCGCACTCTCTGACCCGTACTCTCTGACCCGCACTCTCTGATCCTCACTCTCTGACCCTCACTGACTGATCCTCACTGACTGATCCTCAGTTACTGTTTCTCAATCTAATCCTCACTCTCTGACACTTGCTCTCTGACCCTCGCTCTCTGACCCTCGCTCTCTGACCCTCGCTCTCTGATTCTGTCTCTCTGATTCTGGCTCTCTGATTCTGGCTCTCTGATATTCGCTCTCTGATCCTCGCTCTCTGATCCTCGCTCTCTGATCCTCGCTCTCTGATCCTCGCTCTCTGATCTTCGCTCTCTGATCCTCGCTCTCTGACCCGCACTCTCTGACCCGCACTCTCTGACCCGCACTATCTGATCCGCACTCTCTGACCCGCACTCTCTGACCCGAACTCCCTGACCCGCACTGTCTGACCCGCAATCTCTGACCCGCAATCTCTGACCCGCACTCTCTGACCCGCACTCTCTGACCCGCACTCTCTGACCCGCACTCTCTGACCCGCACTCTCTGACCCGCACTCTCTGACCCACAATCTCTGAACCTCACTCCCTGATCCTTACTGACCAGTCCTCACTCTCCGATCCCCACTGTTTGACCCTTATTACCTGATCCTCACATTCAGATCCTGAGTATCTGCTTCTCATTGACGCATCCTCACTCTCGGTTCCTCACTCTGTTATCACCGACCCATTCTCATTGTCCTGCTCACTGACTGATCCTCAAATTCTAATCCTCACTCTCTGATACTCTCTGACACTCACTGACTGAAACTCACTTTCTGAAACTCTCTCTCTGACCCACACTCTCTGACCCTCGCTCTCTGACCCTCGCTCTCTGACCCTCGCTCTCTGACCCTCACTCTCTGATCCACGCTCTCTGATCTTCTCCCACTATTTCTCACTCTGTTCCTCACTTTCAGATCCCTACTCTCTGCTTCACGTTGATTAATGCTCATTCTCTGATCCTCAATCTTGATCTTCATCGACTCATGCTTATTCTCCTCCTCACTGACTATCCTCAAATTCTGATGCTCGCTCTGTGATCCTCGCTATCTGATGCTCGTTCTCTGATCCTCGCTCTCTGACCTTCGTCCACTATTCCTCACTCTCTGTACCTTACTGTTTGATTTTCACTTTCAGATCCTTACTCTCTGCTTCACGTTGATTGATGCTCACTCTCTGATCCTCAATCTTTGATCTTCATCGACTCGTGCTGATTCTCCTCCTCAGTGACTATCCTCAAATTCTGATGCTCGCTCTCTGATGCTCGCTCTCTGATGCTTGCTCTCTGATTCTCACTCTCTGATACTTGCTCTCTTATGCTCGCTCTCTGATGCTCGCTCTTTGATGCTCGCTCTCTGATGCTCGCTCTCTGACCCTCGCTCTCTGATGCTCGCTCTCTGTTCCTCGCTCTCTGATCCTCGCTTTGTGATCCACAGTTACTCATTGTCAGTCACTCATCCTCACTCTCTGATTTGTAGTCTCTGATCCTCACTTTCTGATCTTCAGTGACTTATTCTAACATTCTGAACCTCACTGTCTGTTTCCTAATCTCTGCTGCATGCTGTCTGATTCTCACTCTCTGATCCTCACTGACTTATCATCACCCTCTGACCCTCACTCTCTGACCCTCACTCTCTGACCGCAGTCTCTGACCCGCAGTCTCTGAACCGCACTCTCTGACCCGCACTCTCTGACCCGCACTCTCTGACGCGCACTCTCTGACCCGCAATCACTGACCCGCACTCTCTGACCCGCACTCTCTGACCTTCGCTCTCTGACCTTCGCTCTCTGACCTTCGCTCTCTGACCCTCGCTCTCTGACCCTCGCTCTCTGACCCTCGCACTCTGACTTTCGCTCTCTGACCCTCCCTCTCTGATCCTCGCACTCTGATCTTCTCCCACTATTTCTTACTCTGTTCCTCACTTTCAGATCCCTACTCTCTGCTTCATGTTGATTAATGCTCATTCATTGATCCTCAAGCTTTGATCTTCATCGAATCATGCTTATTCTTCTCCTCAATGACTATCCTCAAATCTGATGCTCGCTCTCTGATGCTCGCTCTCTGATCCTCGCTCTCTGACCTTCGTCCACTATTCCTTACTCTCTGTACCTTACTGTTTGATTTTCACTTTCAGATCCTTATTCTCTGCTTCACGTTGATTGATGCTCACTCTCTGATCCTCTATCTTTGATCTTCATCGACTCATGCTTATTCTCCTCCTCACTGACTATCCTCAAATTCTGATGCTCGCTCTCTGATGCTCGCTCTCTGATGCTCGCTCTCTGATGCTCGCTCTCTGATGCTCGCTCTCTGAAGCTCGCTCTCTGATGCTCGCTCTCTGAAGCTCGCTCTCTGATCCTCGCTCTCTGATCCACGCTCTCTGACCCTCGCTCTCTGACCCTCGCTCTCTGACCCTCGCTCTCTGACCCTCGCTCTCTGACCCTCGCTCTCTGACCCTCGCTCTCTGACCCTCGCTCTCTGACCCTCGCTCTGTGATCCTCGCTCTGTGATCCTCGCTCTGTGATCCTCGCTCTGTGATCCTCGCTCTCTGATCCTCGCTCTCTGATCCTCGCTCTCTGTTCCTTGCTCTCTGATCCTCGCTCTCTGAACCTCGCTCTCTGATCCTTGCTCGCTGATCCTTGCTCTCTGATGCTCACTGTCTGATTTTCACTCTCTGAACTTCGTCCACTATTCCTCACTTTCTGTACATTACTGTTTGATTTTCACTTTCAGATCCTTACTCTCTGCTTCACATTGATTGATGCTCACTCTCTGATCCTCAATCTTTGATCTTCATCGACTCATGCTTATTCTCCTCCTCACTGAGCATGCTCAAATTCTCATGCTCGCTCTCTGATCCTCGCTCTCTGATGCTCGCTCTCTGATGCTCGCTCTCTGATGCTCGCTCTCTGATCCTCGCTCTCTGATCCTCGCACTCTGTTCTTCGCTCTCTGACCCTTGCTCTCTGACCTTCGCTCTCTGACCCTCGCTCTCTGACCCTCGCTCTCTGACTTTCGCTCTCTGACCCTCGCTCTCTGATCCTCAATCTCTGGTCTTCTTCCACTATTTCTTAATCTGTTTCTCACTTTCAGATCTCTACTCTCTGCTTCATGTTGATTAATGCTCATTCTTTGATCTTCAATCATTGATCTTCATCGACTCATGCTTATTCTCCTCCTCACTGACTATCCTCAAATTCTGATGCTCGCTCTCTGATGCTCGCTCTCTGATCCTCGCTCTCTGATCCTCGCTTTGTGATCCACAGTTAATCATTATCAGTGACTCATCCTCACCCTCTGATTTGTAGTCTCTGATCTTCACTTTCCGATCCTCACTGACTGATTCTATCATTCTGAACCTCACTGACTGATTGCTAATCTCTGCTGCATGCTCTCTGATTCTCATTCTCTCATCCTCACTGACTTATCATCACTCTCTGACCCTCACTTTCTGACCCTCACTCTCTGACCATCACTGTTTGACCCTCACTCTCTGACCCTCACTCTCTGACCCGCACTCTCTGACCCGCACACTCTGACCCGCACTCTCTGACCCGCACTCTCTGACCCGCACTCTCTGACCCGCACTCTCTGACCCGCACTCTGTGACCCGCACTCTGTGACCAGCACTCTCTGACCAGCACTCTCTGACCCGCACTCTCTGACCCGCACTCTCTGACCAGCACTCTCTGACCTGCACTCTCTGAACCTCACTCTCTGATCCTTACTAACCAGTCCTCACTCTCCAATCCCCACTGTTTGACCCTTATTACCTGATCCTCACTTTCAGATCCTTAGTATCTGCTTCTCATTGACGCATCCTCGCTCTCGGTTCCTCACTCTGATAACACCGACCCATTCTCATAGTCCTGCTCACTGACTGATCCTCAAATTCTAATCCTCACTCTCTGATACTCTCTGACACTTGCTGACTGAGACTCACTTACTGAAACTCTCTCACTAACCCTCACTCTCTGACCCTCGCTCTCTGACCCTCGCTCTCTGACCCTTGCTCTCTGACCTTCGCTCTCTGACCCTCGCTCTCTGACCCTCGCTCTCTGACTTTCGCTCTCTGACCCTCGCTCTCTGATCCTCGCTCTCTGATCTTCTCCCACTATTTCTTACTCTGTTCCTCACTTTCAGATCCCTACTCTCTGCTTCACGTTGATTAATGCTCATTCTCTGATCCTCAATCTTTGATCTTCATTGACTCATGCTTATTCTCTTCCTTACTGACTATCCTCAAATTCTGATGCTCGCTCTCTGATCCTCGCTCTCTGATGCTCGCTCTCTGATGCTCGCTCTCTGATCCTCGCTCTCTGATGCTCGCTCTCTGATGCTCGCTCTCTGATCCTCGCTCTCTGATCCTTGCTCTCTGATCCTTGCTCTCTGATCCTCGCTCTCTGAACCTCGCTCTCTGATCCTCGCTTTGTGATACACAGTTAATCATTATCAGTCACTCATCCTCACCCTCTGATTTGTAGTCTCTGATCTTCACTTTCCGATCCTCACTGACTGATTCTATCATTCTGAACCTCACTCTCTGCTGCATCCTGTCTGATTCTCATTCTCTGATCCTCACTGACTTATCATCACTCTCTGACCCTCACATTCTGACCCTCACTTTCTGACCCTCACTATTTGACCCTCACTCTCTGACCCTCACTCTCTGACCCTCACTCTCTGACCCGCACTCTCTGACCCGCACTCTCTGACCCGCACTCTCTGACAGGCACTCTCTGACCCGCACTCTCTGACCCGCACTCTCTGACCCGCAATCTCTGACCCGGCACTCTCTGACCCGGCACTCTCTGACCCGGCACTCTCTGACCCGCACTCTCTGACCCGCACTCTCTGACCCGCACTCTCTGACCCGCACTCTCTGACCCGCACTCTCTGACCCGCACTCTCTGATCCGCACTCTCTGACCCGCACTCTCTGACCCGCACTCCCTGACCCGCACTCTCTGACCCGCACTCTCTGACCCGCACTCTCTGACCCGCACTCTCTGACCCGCACTCTCTGACCCGCACACTCTGACCCGCACACTCTGACCCGCACTCTCTGACCTGCACTCTCTGAACCTCACTCTCTGATCCTTACTAACCAGTCCTCACTCTCCGATCCCCATTGTTTGACCCTTATTACCTGATCCTCACTTTCAGATCCTTAGTATCTGCTTCTCATTAACGCATCCTCGCTCTCGGTTCCTCACTCTGATAACACCGACCCATTCTCATAGTCCTGCTCACTGACTGATCCTCAAATTCTAATCCTCACTCTCTGATACTCTCTGACACTTGCTGACTGAGACTCACTTACTGAAACTCTCTCACTAACCCTCACTCTCTGACCCTCGCTCTCTGACCCTCGCTCTCTGACCCTCGCTCTCTGACCTTCGCTCTCTGACCCTCGCTCTCTGACCCTCGCTCTCTGACTTTCGCTCTCTGACCCTCGCTCTCTGATCCTCGCTCTCTGATCTTCTCCCACTATTTCTTACTCTGTTCCTCACTTTCAGATCCCTACTATCTGCTTCACGTTGATTAATGCTCATTCTCTGATCCTCAATCTTTGATCTTCATTGACTCATGCTTATTCTCTTCCTTACTGACTATCCTCAAATTCTGATGCTCGCTCTCTGATCCTCGCTCTCTGATGCTCGCTCTCTGATCCTCGCTCTCTGATGCTCGCTCTCTGATGCTCGCTCTCTGATCCTCGCTCTCTGATCCTTGCTCTCTGATCCTTGCTCTCTGATCCTCGCTCTCTGAACCTCGCTCTCTGATCCTCGCTTTGTGATACACAGTTAATCATTATCAGTCACTCATCCTCACCCTCTGATTTGTAGTCTCTGATCTTCACTTTCCGATCCTCACTGACTGATTCTATCATTCTGAACCTCACTCTCTGCTGCATCCTGTCTGATTCTCATTCTCTGATCCTCACTGACTTATCATCACTCTCTGACCCTCACATTCTGACCCTCACTCTCTGACCCTCACTATTTGACCCTCACTCTCTGACCCTCACTCTCTGACCCTCACTCTCTGACCCGCACTCTCTGACCCGCACTCTCTGACCCGCACTCTCTGACCCGCACTCTCTGACAGGCACTCTCTGACAGGCACTCTCTGACCCGCACTCTCTGACCCGCACTCTCTGACCCGCAATCTCTGACCCGGCACTCTCTGACCCGGCACTCTCTGACCCGGCACTCTCTGACCCGCACTCTCTGACCCGCACTCTCTGACCCGCACTCTCTGACCCGCACTCTCTGACCCGCACTCTCTGACCCGCACTCTCTGACCCGCACTCTCTGACCCGCACTCTCTGACCCGCACTCTCTGACCCGCACTCTCTGACCCGCACTCTCTGACCCGCACACTCTGACCCGCACACTCTGACCCGCACACTCTGACCCGCACTCTCTGACCTGCACTCTCTGAACCTCACTCTCTGATCCTTACTAACCAGTCCTCACTCTCCGATCCCCATTGTTTGACCCTTATTACCTGATCCTCACTTTCAGATCCTTAGTATCTGCTTCTCATTAACGCATCCTCGCTCTCGGTTCCTCACTCTGATAACACCGACCCATTCTCATAGTCCTGCTCACTGACTGATTCTCAAATTCTAATCCTCACTCTCTGATACTCTCTGACACTTGCTGACTGAAACTCACTTACTGAAACTCTCTCACTGACCCTCACTCTCTGATCCTCGCTCTCTGACCCTCGCTCTCTGACCTTCGCTCTCTGACCCTCGCTCTCTGACCCTCGCTCTCTGACTTTCGCTCTCTGATCCTCGCTCTCTGATCCTCGCTCTCTGATCCTCGCTCTCTGATCCTCGCTTTCTGAGCCTCGCTTTCTGATCCTCGCTTTCTGATCCTCGCTTTCCGACACTCACTGTCTGTCCCTCAGTTACTGATTCTCACTTTCTCATTCTCAATCACTGAACATCATACTCTGAACCCCATTCTCTGAAGCTCACTGACTGATCCTCAGTTATGGATCCTCACACTCTGATCCTCACTCTCTGATCCTCACTCTCTGATCCTCACTCTCTGATCCTCACTCACTGATCCTGACTCACTGATTCTCACTCACTCATCCTCACTCTCTGATCCTCAATTTCTGATCCTCACTTTCTGATCCTCACTTTCTGATCCTCACTTTCTGATCCTCACTTTCTGATTCTCATTCTCTGATTTCACTCTCTGATGCTCTCTGTCTCATTCTCAATCACTGACACTTACTCTCTGACGCTTGGTCTCTGATCCTCACCCTCTGATCCTCACCCTCTGATCCTCGCCCTCTGATCCTCACCCTCTGATCCTCACCCTCTGATCCTCACCCTCTGATCCTCACCCTCTGATCCTCTCCCTCTGATCCTCTCCCTCTGATCCTCACCCTCTGATCCTCACCCTCTCATCCCCACCAACTGATCCTAACCCTCTGATACTCACGCTCTGATCCTCACCGACTGATTCTCACGATCTGATCCTCATTGTCTAATTCCTAATCTCTCCTCCATGCTGTCTGGTCATCGCTGTTTGATGCTCACTATGTGCTCCTCACTGACTTATCCTCAGTCTCTGACCCTCATTCTCCGAACCTCACTGACTGTTCTTCAGCTACTGGTTCTCACTCTCTGATTCTCATTCTCTGAACCTCGCTCATTGATCCTTAGTTACTGATTCTCACTCTCTGATCCTCAATCTTTGATCTTTTACTCATCCTCATTCTCCTCCTCACTGACTGATCCTCAAATTCTGATCCTCACTTGCTGACTCACACTCACTGATTCTCCCTCACTAATCCTCACTGAAACATCCTTACTCTCTGCTCCTCACTTTGTGTTCCTTACGATCTGATCCGCACTATTTGACCATCACTTTCAGATCCCTACTCTTTGCTTTTCAAAGACTGATCCTCAGTCTCTGACTCACACACACTGACTCACACTCACTAATCCTCAATCATTGCTCCTTACTCTGTTTCTCACTCACTGATCCTCACTCACTGATCCTCACTCACTGATCCTCACTCACTGATCCTCACTCTCTGATCCTCACTTTCTGATCCTCACTTTCTGATCCTCACTTTCTGATCCTCATTCTCTGATTGCACTCTCTGATGCAATCTGTCTGAATCTCAATCACTGACCCTTACTCTCTGATGCTTGCTCTCTGACTCTCACCCTCTGATCCTGACCCTCTGATCATCATCCTCTGATCCTCACCCTCTCATCCTCAAACTCTGATCCTCACTGTCTGATTCCTAATCTTTGCTCCATGCTGTCTGGTCATTGCTCTTTGATGCTCACTATCTGCTCCTCACTGACGTATCCTCACTCTCTGACCCTCATTTTCTGACCTTCATTTTCTGATCTCACTCTCTGATCCTAACTCTCTGATACTTGCTCTATGATCCTCGCTCTCTGATCCTCGCTCTCTGATCCTCGCTCTCTGATCCTCGCTCTCTGATCCTCGCTCTCTGATCCACGCTCTCTGATCCTCGCACTCTGATCCACGCTCTCTGATCCACGCTCTCTGATCCTCGCTTTCTGAGCCTCGATTTCTGATCCTCCCTTTCTGAGCCTCGATTTCTGATCCTCGCTTTCTGATCCTCGCTTTCCGACCCTCACAGTCTGTCCCTCAGTTACTGATTCTCACTTTCTCATTCTCAATCACTGAACATCATTCTCTGACTCACATTCTCTGAAGCTCACTGACTGATCCTCAGTTATGGATTCTCACACTCTGATCCTCACACTCTGTTTCTCACTCACTGATCCTCACTCTCTGATCCTCACTCACTGATCCTGACTCACTGATTCTCACTCACTCATCCTCACTCATTGATCCTCACTCTCTGATCCTCACTTTCTAATCCTCACTTTCTAATCCTCACTTTCTGATCCTCATTCTCTGATTTCACTCTCTGATGCTCTCTGTCTGATTCTCAATCACTGAAGCTTACTCTCTGACTTTTGCTCTCTGATCCTCACCCTCTGATCCTCACCCTCTGATCCTCACCCTCTGAACATCACCAACTGATCCTCACCCTCTGATCCTCACCCTCTGATCCTCACCCTCTGATTCTCACCCTCTGATCATCACCAGCTGATCCTCACCCTCTGATCATCACCAACTGATCCTCACCCTCTGATCCTCACCCTCTGATCCTCACCCTCTGATTCTCACTCTCTGATCATCACCAGCTGATCCTCACCCTCTGATCCTCACCAACTGATTCTCAATATCAGATCTTCTTTGTCTAATTCCTAATCTCTTCTCCTTGCTGTCTGGTCATCACTGTTTGATGCTCTGTATGTGCTCCTCACTGACTTATCCTCACTCTCTGACCCTCATTCTCTGAACCTCACTGACTGTTCTTCAGCTACTGGTTCTCACTCTCTGATTCTCATTCTCTGAACCTCACTCATTGATCCTCAGTTACTGATTCTCACTCTCTGATCCTCAATCTTTGATCTTTTACTCATCCTCATTCTCCTCCTCACTGACTGATCCTCAAATTCTGATCCTCACTCGCTGACTCACACTCATTGATTCTCCCTCACGAATCCTCACTGAAAGATCCTTACTCTCTGCTCCTCACTTTGTGTTCCTTACAATCTGATCCGCACTGTTTGACCCTCACTTTCAGATCCCTACTCTTTGCTTTTCAAAGAATGATCCTGTCTCTGACTCACACTCACTGACTCACACTCACTAATCCTCAATCATTGCTCCTTACTCTGTTTCTCACTCACTGATCCTCACTCACTGATCCACACTCACTGATCCTCACTCACTGATCCTCACTCACTGATCCTCACTCACTGATCCTCACTCTCTGATCCTCACTTTCTGATCCTCACTTTCTGATCCTCACTTTCTGATCCTCACTTTCTGATCCTCACTTTCTGATCCTCACTTTCTGATCCTCATTCTCTGATTTCACTCTCTGATGCTCTCTGACTCATTCTCAATCACTGACACTTACTCTCTGACGCTTGCTCTCTGATCCTCATCCTTTGATCCTCACCCTCTGATCCTCACCCTCTGATCCTCACCCTCTGATGCTCACCCTCTGATCCTAACCCTCTGATCCTCACCCTCTGATCCTCACCCTCTGATCCTCACCCACTCATCCCCACCAACTGATCCTAACCCTCTGATACTCACGCTCTGATCCTCACCGACTGATTCTCACGATCCGATCCTCATTGTCTAATCCCTGATCTCTGGTCCATGCTGTCTGGTCATCGCTGTTTGATGCTCACTATGTGCTCCTCACTGACTAATCCTCATTCTCTGACCCTCATTCTCTGAACCTCACTGACTGTTCTTCAGCTATTGGTTCTCACTCTCTGATTCTCATTCTCTGAACCTCGCTCATTGATCCTCAGTTACTGATTCTCACTCTCTGATCCTCAATCTTTGATCTTTTACTCATCCTCATTCTCCTCCTCACTGACTGATCCTCAAATTTTGATCCTCACTCGGTGACTCACACTCACTGAATCTCCCTGACTAATCCTCACTGAAAGATCCTTACTCTCTGCTCCTCACTTTGTGTTCCTTACGATCTGATCCGCACTGTTTGACCCTCACTTTCAGATCCCGACTCTTTGCTTTTCAAAGACTAATCCTGTCTCTCACTCACACTCACTGACTCACACTCACTATTCCTCAATCATTGCTCCTTACTCTGTTTCTCACTCACTGATCCTCACTCACTGATCCTCACTGACTGATACTCACTCACTGATCCTCACTCTCTGTTCCTTACTTTCTGTTCCTTACTATCTGTTCCTTACTTTCTGATCCTCACTTTCTGATCCTCACTTTCTGATCCTCACTTTCTGATCCTCATTCTCTGATTTCACTCTCTGATGCTCTCTGTCTGATTCTCAATCACTGACCCTTACTCTCTGACGCTTGCTCTCTGATCCTGACCCTCTGATCCTGACCCTCTGATCCTGACCATCTGATCCTGACCCTCTGATCCTCACCCTCTGATCCTCACTCTCTGATCCTCACCCTCTGATCCTCACCCTCTGATCCTTACTAACTGATCCTCACCCTCTGATCCTCACTCTCTGATCCTCACTCTCTGATCCTCACTCTCTGATCCTTACTTTCGGACCCTCATTCTCTGATCCTCACTGACTGTTCTTCAGTTACTGATTCTCACTCTCTGATCCTCAATCTTTAATCTTTTACTCATCCTCATTCTCCTCCTCACTGACTGATCCTCAAATTCTGATCCTCACTCGCTGACTCACACTCACTGTTTCTCCCTCATTAATACTCACTGAAAGATCCTTACTCTCTGCTCCTCACTTTGTGTTCCTTACGATCTGATCCGCACTGTTTGACCCTCACTTTCAGATCCCTACTCTTTGCTTTTCAAAGACTGATCCTCAGTCTCTGACTCACACTCACTGACTCACACTCACTAATCCTCAATCATTGCTCCTTACTCTTTCTCACTCACTGATCCTCACTCACTGATCCTCACTCTCTGATCCTCACTCTCTGATCCTCACTCTCTGATCCTCACTTTCTAATCCTCACTTTCTGATCCTCACTTTCTGATCCTCACTTTCTCATCCTCACTTTCTCATCCTCACTTTCTAATCCTCATTCTCTGATTTCACTCTCTGATGCTCTCTGTCTGATTCTCAATCACTGACCCTCACTCTCTGACGCTTGCTCTCTGATCCTCACCCTCTGATCCTCACCCTCTGATCCTCACCCTCTGATCCTCACCCTCAGATCCTCACCCTCTGATCCTCTCCAACTGATCCTCACCCTCTGATCCTAACCCTCTGATCCTCACCGACTGATTCTCACGATCAGATCCTCATTGTCTAATTCCTAATCTCTGGTCCATGCTGTCTGGTCATCGCTGTTTGATGCTCACTATGTGCTCCCCACTGACTTATCCTCATTCTCTGACCCTCATTCTCTGAACCTCACTGACTGTTCTTCAGCTATTGGTTCTCAGTCTCTGATTCTCATTCTCTGAACCTCGCTCATTGATCCTCAGTTACTGATTATCACTCTCTGATCCTCAATCTTTGATCTTTTACTCATCCTCATTCTCCTCCTTACTGACTGATCCTCAAATTCTGATCCTCACTCGCTGACTCACACTCATTGATTCTCCCTCACGAATCCTCACTGAAAGATCCGTACTCTCTGCTCCTCACTTTGTGTTCCTTACAATCTGATCCGCACTGTTTGACCCTCACTTTCAGATCCCTACTCTTTGCTTTTCAAAGAATGATCCTGTCTCTGACTCACACTCACTGACTCACACTCACTAATCCTCAATCATTGCTCCTTACTCTGTTTCTCACTCACTGATCCTCACTCACTGATCCTCACTCACTGATCCTCACTCACTGATCCTCACTCACTGATCCTCACTCTCTGATCATCACTCTCTGATCCTCACTTTCTGATCTTCACTTTCTGATCCTCACTTTCTGATCCTCACTTTCTGATCCTCATTCTCTGATTTCACTCTCTGATGCTCTCTGACTCATTCTCAATCACTGACACTTACTCTCTGACGCTTGCTCTCTGATCCTCACCCATTGATCCTCACCCTCTGATCCACACCCTCTGATCCTCACCCTCTGATCCTCACCCTCTGATCCTAACCCTCTGATCCTCACCCTCTGATCCTCACCCTCTGATCCTCACCCACTCATCCCCACCAACTGATCCTAACCCTCTGATACTCACGCTCTGATCCTCACCGACTGATTCTCACGATCAGATCCTCATTGTCTAATCCCTAATCTCTGGTCCATGCTGTCTGGTCATCGCTGTTTGATGCTCACTATGTGCTCCTCACTGACTAATCCTCATTCTCTGACCCTCATTCTCTGAACCTCACTGACTGTTCTTCAGCTATTGGTTCTCACTCTCTGATTCTCATTCTCTGAACCTCGCTCATTGATCCTCAGTTACTGATTCTCACTCTCTGATCCTCAATCTTTGATCTTTTACTCATCCTCATTCTCCTCCTCACTGACTGATCCTCAAATTCTGATCCTCACTCGGTGACTCACACTCACTGAATCTCCCTGACTAATCCTCACTGAAAGATCCTTACTCTCTGCTCCTCACTTTGTGTTCCTTACGATCTGATCCGCACTGTTTGACCCTCACTTTCAGATCCCGACTCTTTGCTTTTCAAAGACTAATCCTGTCTCTCACTCACACTCACTGACTCACACTCACTATTCCTCAATCATTGCTCCTTACTCTGTTTCTCACTCACTGATCCTCACTCACTGATCCTCACTGACTGATACTCACTCACTGATCCTAACTCTCTGTTCCTTACTTTCTGTTCCTTACTTTCTGTTCCTTACTATCTGTTCCTTACTTTCTGATCCTCACTTTCTGATCCTCACTTTCTGATCCTCATTCTCTGATTTCACTCTCTGATGCTCTCTGTCTGATTCTCAATCACTGACCCTTACTCTCTGACGCTTGCTCTCTGACCCTGACCATCTGATCCTGACCCTCTGATCCTGACCCTCTGATCCTGACCCTCTGATCCTGACCCTCTGATCCTGACCCTCTGATCCTCACCCTCTGATCCTCACCCTCTGATCCTTATAAGTGATCCTCACCCTCTGATCCTCACTCTCTGATCCTCACTCTCTGATCCTTACTTTCGGACCCTCATTCTCTGATCCTCACTGACTGTTCCTCAGTTACGGATTCTCACTCTCTGATCCTCACTCTCTGACCCTCATTCTCTGAATCTCACTGACTGTTCTTCAGTTACTGATTCTCACTCTCTGATCCTCAATCTTTAATCTTTTACTCATCCTCATTCTCCTCCTCACTGACTGATCCTCAAATTCTGATCCTCACTCGCTGACTCACACTCACTGTTTCTCCCTCATTAATACTCACTGAAAGATCCTTACTCTCTGCTCCTCACTTTGTGTTCCTTACGATCTGATCCGCACTGTTTGACCCTCACTTTCAGATCCCTACTCTTTGCTTTTCAAAGACTGATCCTCAGTCTCTGACTCACACTCACTGACTCACACTCACTAATCCTCAATCATTGCTCCTTACTCTTTCTCACTCACTGATCCTCACTCACTGATCCTCACTCTCTGATCCTCACTCTCTGATCCTCACTCTCTGATCCTCACTTTCTAATCCTCACTTTCTGATCCTCACTTTCGCATCCTCACTTTCTCATCCTCATTCTCTGATTTCACTCTCTGATGCTCTCTGTCTGATTCTCAATCACTGACCCTTACTCTCTGATGCTTGCTCTCTGATCCTCACCCTTTGATCCTCACCCTCTGATCCTCACCCTCTGATCCTTACTAACTGATCCTCACCCTCTGATCCTCACTCTCTGATCCTCACTCTCTGATCCTCACTCTCTGATCCTTACTTTCGGACCCTCATTCTCTGATCCTCACTGACTGTTCCTCAGTTACGGATTCTCACTCTCTGATCCTCACTCTCTGACCCTCAGTCTCTGAATCTCACTGACTGTTCTTCAGTTACTGATTCTCACTCTCTGATCCTCAATCTTTAATCTTTTACTCATCCTCATTCTCCTCCTCACTGACTGATCCTCAAATTCTGATTCTCACTCGCTGACTCACACTCACTGTTTCTCCCTCATTAATACTCACTGAAAGATCCTTACTCTCTGCTCCTCACTTTGTGTTCCTTACGATCTGATCCGCACTGTTTGACCCTCACTTTCAGATCCCTACTATTTGCTTTTCAAAGACTGATCCTCAGTCTCTGACTCACACTCACTGACTCACACTCACTAATCCTCAATCATTGCTCCTTACTCTTTCTCACTCACTGATCCTCACTCACTGATCCTCACTCACTGATCCTCACTCTCTGATCCTCACTCTCTGATCCTCACTTTCTAATCCTCACTCTCTGATCCTCACTTTCTGATCCTCACTTTCTGATCCTCACTTTCTCATCCTCATTCTCTGATTTCACTCTCTGATGCTCTCTGTCTGATTCTCAATCACTGACCCTTACTCTCTGACGCTTGCTCTCTGATCCTCACCCTCTGATCCTCACCCTCTGATCCTCACCCTCTGATCCTCACCCTCTGATCCTCACCAACTGATCCTCACCCTCTGATCCTAACCCTCTGATCCTCACCGACTGATTCTCACGATCAGATCCTCATTGTCTAATTCCTAATCTCTGGTCCATGCTGTCTGGTCATCGCTGTTTGATGCTCACTATGTGCTCCCCACTGACTTATCCTCATTCTCTGACCCTCATTCTCTGAACCTCACTGACTGTTCTTCAGCTATTGGTTCTCACTCTCTGATTCTCATTCTCTGAACCTCGCTCATTGATCCTCAGTTACTGATTCTCACTCTCTGATCCTCAATCTTTGATCTTTTACTCATCCTCATTCTCCTCCTCACTGACTGATCCTCAAATTCTGATCCTCACTCGCTGACTCACACTCATTGATTCTCCCTCACGAATCCTCACTGAAAGATCCGTACTCTCTGCTCCTCACTTTGTGTTCCTTACAATCTGATCCGCACGGTTTGACCCTCACTTTCAGATCCCTACTCTTTGCTTTTCAAAGAATGATCCTGTCTCTGACTCACACTCACTGACTCACACTCACTAATCCTCAATCATTGCCCCTTACTCTGTTTCTCACTCACTGATCCTCACTCACTGATCCTCACTCACTGATCCTCACTCACTGATCCTCACTCTCTGATCCTCACTTTCTGATCCTCACTTTCTGATCCTCACTTTCTGATCCTCACTTTCTGATCCTCATTCTCTGATTTCACTCTCTGATGCTCTCTGACTCATTCTCAATCACTGACACTTACTCTCTGACGCTTGCTCTCTGATCCTCACCCATTGATCCTCACCCTCTGATCCTCACCCTCTGATCCTCACCCTCTGATCCTCACCCTCTGATCCTAACCCTCTGATCCTCACCCTCTGATCCTCACCCTCTGATCCTCACCCACTCATCCCCACCAACTGATCCTAACCCTCTGATACACACGCTCTGATCCTCACCGACTGATTCTCACGATCAGATCCTCATTGTCTAATCCCTAATCTCTGGTCCATGCTGTCTGGTCATCGCTGTTTGATGCTCACTATGTGCTCCTCACTGACTAATCCTCATTCTCTGACCCTCATTCTCTGAACCTCACTGACTGTTCTTCAGCTATTGGTTCTCACTCTCTGATTCTCATTCTCTGAACCTCGCTCATTGATCCTCAGTTACTGATTCTCACTCTCTGATCCTCAATCTTTGATCTTTTACTCATCCTCATTCTCCTCCTCACTGACTGATCCTCAAATTTTGATCCTCACTCGGTGACTCACACTCACTGAATCTCCCTGACTAATCCTCACTGAAAGATCCGTACTCTCTGCTCCTCACTTTGTGTTCCTTACGATCTGATCCGCACTGTTTGACCCTCACTTTCAGATCCCGACTCTTTGCTTTTCAAAGACTAATCCTGTCTCTCACTCACACTCACTGACTCACACTCACTATTCCTCAATCATTGCTCCTTACTCTGTTTCTCACTCACTGATCCTCACTCACTGATCCTCACTGACTGATACTCACTCACTGATCCTCACTCTCTGTTCCTTACTTTCTGTTCCTTACTTTCTGTTCCTTACTATCTGTTCCTTACTTTCTGATCCTCACTTTCTGATCCTCACTTTCTGATCCTCATTCTCTGATTTCACTCTCTGATGCTCTCTGTCTGATTCTCAATCACTGACCCTTACTCTCTGACGCTTGCTCTCTGATCCTGACCCTCTGATCCTGACCCTCTGATCCTGACCCTCTGATCCTGACCCTCTGATCCTCACCCTCTGATCCTCACCCTCTGATCCTCACCCTCTGATCCTCACCCTCTGATCCTCACCCTCTGATCCTTACTAACTGATCCTTACTAACTGATCCTCACCCTCTGATCCTCACTCTCTGATCCTCACTCTCTGATCCTCACTCTCTGATCCTTACTTTCGGACCCTCATTCTCTGATCCTCACTGACTGTTCCTCAGTTACGGATTCTCACTCTCTGATCCTCACTCTCTGACCCTCATTCTCTGAATCTCACTGACTGTTCTTCAGTTACTGATTCTCACTCTCTGATTCTCAATCTTTAATCTTTTACTCATCCTCATTCTCCTCCTCACTGACTGATCCTCAAATTCTGATCCTCACTCGCTGACTCACACTCACTGTTTCTCCCTCATTAATACTCACTGAAAGATCCTTACTCTCTGCTCCTCACTTTGTGTTCCTTACGATCTGATCCGCACTGTTTGACCCTCACTTTCAGATCCCTACTCTTTGCTTTTCAAAGACTGATCCTCAGTCTCTGACTCACACTCACTGACTCACACTCACTAATCCTCAATCATTGCTCCTTACTCTTTCTCACTCACTGATCCTCACTCACTGATCCTCACTCACTGATCCTCACTCACTGATCCTCACTCTCTGATCCTCACTCTCTGATCCGCACTTTCTAATCCTCACTTTCTAATCCTCACTTTCTGATCCTCACTTTCTGATCCTCACTTTCTGATCCTCACTTTCTCATCCTCACTTTCTCATCCTCACTTTCTCATCCTCATTCTCTGATTTCACTCTCTGATGCTCTCTGTCTGATTCTCAATCACTGACCCTTACTCTCTGACGCTTGCTCTCTGATCCTCACCCTCTGATCCTCACCCTCTGATCCTCACCCTCTGATCCTCACCAACTGATCCTCACCCTCTGATCCTAACCCTCTGATCCTCACCGACTGATTCTCACGATCAGATCCTCATTGTCTAATTCCTAATCTCTGGTCCATGCTGTCTGGTCATCGCTGTTTGATGCTCACTATGTGCTCCTCACTGACTTATCCTCATTCTCTGACCCTCATTCTCTGAACCTCACTGACTGTTCTTCAGCTATTGGTTCTCACTCTCTGATTCTCATTCTCTGAACCTCGCTCATTGATCCTCAGTTACTGATTATCACTCTCTGATCCTCAATCTTTGATCTTTTACTCATCCTCATTCTCCTCCTCACTGACTGATCCTCAAATTTTGATCCTCACTCGGTAACTCACACTCACTGAATCTCCCTGACTAATCCTCACTGAAAGATCCTTACTCTCTGCTCCTCACTTTGTGTTCCTTACGATCTGATCCGCACTGTTTGACCCTCACTTTCAGATCCCGACTCTTTGCTTTTCAAAGACTAAACCTGTCTCTCACTCACACTCACTGACTCACACTCACTATTCCTCAATCATTGCTCCTTACTCTGTTTCTCACTCACTGATCCTCACTCACTGATCCTCACTGACTGATACTCACTCACTGATCCTCACTCTCTGTTCCTTACTTTCTGTTCCTTACTTTCTGTTCCTTACTATCTGTTCCTTACTTTCTGATCCTCACTTTCTGATCCTCACTTTCTGATCCTCACTTTCTGATCCTCATTCTCTGAT
Source organism: Isurus oxyrinchus (assembly GCA_026770705.1). NCBI lineage: Eukaryota > Metazoa > Chordata > Chondrichthyes > Lamniformes > Lamnidae > Isurus > Isurus oxyrinchus. The sequence continues at coordinate 99,487,065 of JANJGN010000010.1, forward strand.
TTCACTCCCTGATGCTCTCTGTCTGATTCTCAATCACTGACCCTTACTCTCTGACGCTTGCTCTCTGATCCTGACCCTCTGATCCTGACCCTCTGATCCTGACCCTCTGATCCTGACCCTCTGATCCTGACCCTCTGATCCTGACCCTCTGATCCTCACCCTCTGATCCTCACCCTCTGATCCTGACCCTCTGATCCTCACCCTCTGATCCTCACCCTCTGATCCTCACCCTCTGATCCTCACCCTCTGATCCTTACTAACTGATCCTCACCCTCTGATCCTCACTGACTGATCCTCACTCACTGATCCTCACTCACTGAGCCTCACTCACTGATCGTTACTCACTGATCCTCACTCACTGTTCCTCACTTTCTGATCCTCACTTTCTGATCCTCATTCTCTAATTTCACTCTCTGATGCTCTCTGCCTGATTCTCAATCACTGACCCTTACTCTGACGCTTGCTCTCTGATCCTCACTAACTGATCCTCACCCTCTGATGCTCACCCTCTGATGCTCACCCTCTGATCCTCAACCTCTGATCCTCATCCTCTGAACCTCACTCACTGATCCTCACCCTCTGATCCTCACCCTCTGATCCTCACCCTCTGATCCTCACCCTCTGATCCTCACCCTCTTATCCTCACCCTCTGATCCTCACCGACTGATTTTAATGTTCTGATCCTCACTGTCTGATTCCTAATCTCTGCTCCATGCTTTCTGGTCATTGTTGTTTGATGCTCACTATCTGCTCCTCACTGACATCCTCACTCTCTGACTCTCATTTTCTGATCCTCGCTCTCTGATCCTGTCTCTCTGATCCTGTCTCTCTTATCCTGTCTCTCTGATCCTGTGTCTCTGATCCTGTGTCTCTGATCCTGTGTCTCTGATCCTCACTCTCTGATCCTCACTCTCTGATCCTCACTCTCTGACCCTCACTCTCTGACCCTCATTTTCTGATCGTTGCTTTCTGATCCTAGCTTTCTGATCCTAGCTCTCTGATCCTCACTCTCTGATCCTCACTCTCTGATCCTCGCTCTCTGATCCTCGCTCTCTGATCCTCACTCTCTGATCCTCGCTCTCTGATCCTCGCTCTCATCCTCTCTCTCATCCTCGCTCTCTGATCCTCGCTCTCTGATCCTCGCTCTCTGATCCTCGCTCTCTGATCCTCGCTCTCTGATCCTCGCTTTCTGATCCTCGCTTTCTGATCCTCGCTTTCTGATTCTTGCTTTCTGATCCTCGCTTTCCGAACCTCACCGACTGTCCCTCAGTTACTGATTCTCACTTTCTGATTCTCAATCTCTGATCCTCATTCTCTGACCCCCATTCTCTGAATTTCACTGACTGATCTGCAGTTATGGATCCTCACACTCTGATACTCACACTCTGATACTCACACTCTGATCCTCACTCTCTGATCCTCACTCTCTGACCTTTACCCACTATTCCTAATTCTCTGCTTCTCACTGTTTCATCCTCACTTTCAGATCCCTACGCTCTGCTGCACGTTGATTGATGCTCACTCTCTGATCCTCACGTGCTGTCCTTCTCCCACTATTCCTCACTCTCTGATCCTCACTCTATGACCGCACTTTCAGAACCCTACTCTCTGCTTCACGTTGATTTATTCTCACTGTCTGATCCTCAATCTTTGATCTTCATCGATTCATCCTCACTCTCCTCCTCAGTGACTTATCCTCAAATTCTTATCCTCACTCTCTCATACTCACTCTCTGACCTTTATTCTCTGACTCACACTCACTGACTCTCACTCACTAATCCTCACTGACTGATCCTTACTATCTGATCCTCTATTTCTGATTCTCACTGACTGATCCTCACACCTTCAACCTCACTGATTGATCCTCACTCTCTGATCCTCACTCTCTGATCCTCACTCTCTCATCCTCATTCTCTGATCCTCACTCTTCCATCCTTACTCTCTCATCCTCCCTGTGTCATCCTCACTCTCTGATCTATACTTTCTGATCTTCATCATTAAATGTTTGCTCTCTGTTCCTCACTCTATGACCCTCACTTTCTAAACCTCACACTGATCTTCACTGACTGATGCTCTCTCTTACATCCTCGCTTTCTGATCCTCACTCTCTGATCCTCACTCTCTGATCCTCACTTTCGGACCCACATTCTCTGATCCTCACTGACTGTTCCTCAGTTACGGATTCTCATTCTCTGATCCTCACTCTCTGACCCTCATTCTCTGAATCTCACTGACTGTTCTTCAGTTACTGAATCTCACTCTCTGATCCTCAATCTTTGATCTTTTACTCATCCTCATTCTCCTCCTCACTGACTGATCCTCAAATTCTGATCCTCACTCGCTGACTCACACTCACTGGTTCTCCCTCATTAATACTCACTGAAAGATCCTTACTCTCTGCTCCTCACTTTGTGTTCCTTATGATCTGATCCGCACTGTTTGACCCTCACTTTCAGATCCCTACTCTTTGCTTTTCAAAGACTGATCCTCAGTCTCTGACTCACACTCACTGACTCACACTCACTAATCCTCAATCATATCTCCTTACTCTGTTTCTCACTCACTGATCCTCACTGAAAGATCCTCACTGAAAGATCCTCACTGAAAGATCCTCACTGAAAGATCCTCACTCACTGATCCTCACTTTCTGATCCTCACTTTCTGATCCTCACTTTCTGATCCTCACTTTCTGATCCTCACTTTCGGATCCTTTTTCTCTGATTTCACTCTCTGATGATCTCTGTCTGATTCTCAATCACTGACCCTTACTCTCTTACGCTTGCTCTCTGATCCTCACCCTCTGATCCTCACCCTCTGATCCTCACCCTCTGATCCTCACCCTCTGATCCTCACCCTCTGATCCTCACCCTCTGATCCTCACCCTCTGATCCTCACCCTCTGATCCTCACCCTCTGATCCTCACCCTTCTGATCCTCACCAACTGATTCTCACGATCAGATCCTCACTGTCTAATTCTTAATTGCTGCTCCATGCTGTCTGATCATCACTGTTTGATGCTCACTATGTGCTCCTCACTGACTTATCCTCACTCTCTGACCCTCATTCTCTGAACCTCACTGACTGTTCTTCAGCTTTTGGTTCTCACTCTCTGATTCTCATTCTCTGAACCTTGCTCATTGATCCTCAGTTTCAGATTCTCACTCTCTGATCCTCAATCTTTGATCTTTTACTCATCCTCATTCTCCTCCTCTCTGACTGGTACTCAAATTCTGATCCTCAGTCGCTGACTCACACTCCCTGATTTTCGCTCACTAATCCTCACTGAAAAATCCTTACTCTCTGCTCCTCATTTTGTGTTCCTTACAATCTGATCTGCACTGTTTGACCGTCACTTTCAGATCCCTACTCTTTGCTTTTCAAAGTCTGATCCTCAGTCTCTGACTCACACTCACTGACTCACACTCACTAATCCTCAATCACTGCTCCTTACTCTGTTTCTCACTCACTGATCCTCACTCGCTGATCTGCACTCGCTGATCCGCACTCGCTGATCCGCACTCTCTGATCCTCACTCACTGATACTCACTCACTGATCCTCACTTTCTGATCCTCACTTTCTGATCCTCACTTTCTGATCCTCACATTTTGATCCTCACTTTCTGATCCTCATTCTCTGATTTCACTCTCTAATGCTCTCTGTCTGATCGTCAATCACTGACCCTTACTCTCTGATGCTTGCTCTCTGGTCCTCACTAACTGATCCTCACCCTCTGATCCTCACCCTCTGATCCTCACCCTCTGATCCTCACCCTCTGATCCTCACCCTCTGATCCTCACCCTCTGATCCTCACCGACTGATTTTAACGATCTGATCCTCACTGTCTGTTTCCTAATCTTTGCTCCATGCTGTCTGGTCATCGCTGTTTGATGCTTACTATCTGCTCCTCACTGACGTATCCTCACTCTCTGGCCCTCAATTTCTGACCTTCATTTTCTGATCCTAGCTCTCTGATCCTAGCAATCTGATCCTCGCTCTCTGATCCTCGCTCTCTGATCCTCGCTCTCTGATCCTCGCTCTCTGATCCTCACGAACTGATCCTCACCCTCTGATCCTCACCCTCCGATCCTCACCCTCTGATCCTCACCCTCTGAACCTCACCCTTCTGATCCTCACCCTTCTGATCCTCACTGACTGCTTCTCACGATCTTATCCTCACTGTCTAATTCTTAATTGCTGCTCCATGCTGTCTGGTCAGCGCTGTTTGATGCTTACTATGTGCTCCTCACTGACTTATCCTCACTCTCTGACCCTCATTCTCTGATCCTCACTGACTGTTCTTCAGCTGCTGGTTCTCACTCTCTGATTCTCATTCTCTGAACCTCGCTCATTGATCCTCAGTTACAGATTCTCACTCTCTGATCCTCAATCTTTGATCTTTTACTCATCCTCATTCTCCTCCTCTCTGACTGATCCTCAAATTCTGATCCTCACTCGCTGACTAACACTCCCTGATTTTCGCTCACTAATCCTCACTGAAAAATCCTTACTCTCTGCTCCTCATTTTGTGTTCCTTACAATCTGATCTGCACTGTTTGACCCTCACTTTCAGATCCCTACTCTTTGCTTTTCAAAGACTGATCCTCAGTCTCTGACTCACACTCACTGACTCACAGTCACTAATCCTCAATCACTGCTCCTTACTCTGTTTCTCACTCACTGATCCTCACTCACTGATCCTCACTCACTGATCCTCACTCACTGATCCTCACTCACTGATCCTCACTCAATGATCCTCACTTTCTGATCCTCACTTTCTGATCCTCACTTTCTGATCCTCACTTTCTGATCCTCATTCTCCGATTGCACTCTCTGATGCAATCTGTCTGAATCTCAATCACTGACCCTTACTCTCTGAAGCTTGCTCTCTGACTCTCACCCTCTGATCCTCACCCTCTGATCATCATCCTCTGATCCTCACTCTCTGATCCTCACCGACTGATTTTAACAATCTGATCCTCACTGTCTGATTCCTAATCTTTGCTCCATGCTGTCTGGTCATTGCTCTTTGATGCTCACTATCTGCTCGTCACTGACGTATCCTCACTCTCTGACCCTCATTTTCTAATCCTCATTTTCTGATCTCGCTCTCTGATCTTAACTCTTTGATACTCGCTCTCATACTCGCTCTCTGATCCTCGCTCTCTGATCCTCGCTCTCTGATCCTCGCTCTCTGATCCTCGCTCTCTGATCCTCGCTCTCTGATCCTCGCTCTCTGATCCTCGCTCTCTGATCCTCGCTCTCTGATCCTCGCTCTCTGATCCTCGCTCTCTGATCCTCGCTCTCTGATCCTCGCTCTCTGATCCTCGCTCTCTGATCCTCGCTTTCTGAGCCTCGCTTTCTGATCCTCGCTTTCCGACACTCACTGTCTGTCCCTCAGTTACTGATTCTCACTTTCTCATTCTCAATCACTGAACATCATACTCTGACCCCCATTCTCTGAAGCTCACTGACTGATCCTCAGTTATGGATCCTCACACTCTGATCCTCACACTCTGATCCTCACACTCTGATCCTCACACTCTGATCCACACTCTCTGATCCTCACTCTCTGATCCTGACTCACTGATTCTCACTCACTCATCCTCACTCACTGATCCACACTCTCTGATCCTCACTCACTGATCCTGACTCACTGATTCTCACTCACTCATCCTCACTCACTGATCCTCACTCTCTGATCCTCACTCTCTGATCCTCACTTTCTGATCCTCACTTTCTGATCCTCAGTTTCTAATCCTCACTTTCTAATCCTCACTTTCGATTCCTCACTTTCTGATGCTCAATTTCTGATCCTCATTCTCTGATTTCACTCTCTGATGCTCTCTGTCTGATTCTCAATCACTGAAGCTTACTTTCTGACGCTTGCTCTCTGATCCTCACCCTCTGATCCTCACCCTCTGAACCTCACCCTCTGATCCTCACCTTCTGATCCTCACCCTCTGATCGTCACCAACTGATCCTCACCCTCTGATCCTCACCCTCTGATCCTCACCAACTGATTCTCATGATCAGATCCTCTTTGTCTAATTCCTGATCTCTGCTCCTTGCTGTCTGCTCTTCGCTGTTTGATGCTCTGTATGTGCTCCTCACTGACTTATCCTAAGTCTCTGACCCTCATTCTCTGAACCTCACTGACTGTTCTTCAGCTACTGGTTCACACTCTCTGATTCTCATTCTCTGAACCTCGCTCATTGATCCTCAGTTACTGATTCTCAATCTCTGATCCTCAATCTTTGTTCTTTTACTCATCCTCATTCTCCTCCTCACTGACTGATCCTCAAATTCTGATCCTCACTCGCTGACTAACACTCCCTGATTCTCCCTCACTAATCCTCACGGAAAGATCCTTACTCTCTGCTCCTCACTTTGTGTTCCTTACGATCTGATCCGCACTGTTTGACCCTCACTTTCAGATCCCTATTCTTTGCTTTTCAAAGACTGATCCTCAGTCTCTGACTCACACTCACTGACTCTCACTCACTAATCCTCAATCACTGCTCCTTACTCTGTTTCTCACTCACTGATCCTCACTCACTGAACCTCACTCACTGATCCTCACTCACTGATCCTCACTCACTGATCCTCACTCACTGATCCTCACTTTCTGATCCTCACTTTCTGATCCTCACTTTCTGATCCTCATTCTCTGATTGCACTCTCTGATGCAATCTGTCTGAATCTCAATCACTGGCCCTTACTCTCTGATGCTTGCTCTCTGACTCTCACCCTCTGATCCTGACCCTCTGATCATCATCCTCTGATCCTCACCCTCTCATCCTCAAACTCTGATCCTCACCGACTAGTTTTAACAATCTGATCCTCACTGTCTGATTCCTAATCTTTGCTCCATGCTGTCTGGTCATTGCTCTTTGATGCTCACTATCTGCTCCTCACTGACGTATCCTCACTCTCTGACCCTCATTTTCTGACCTTCATTTTCTGATCTCACTCTCTGATCCTAACTCTCTGATACTTGCTCTCTGATCCTCGCTCTCTGATCCTCGCTCTCTGATCCTCGCTCTCTGATCCTCGCTCTCTGATCCTCGCTCTCTGATCCACGCTCTCTGATCCACGCTCTCTGATCTACGCTCTCTGATCCTCGCTCTCTGATCCTCGCTCTCTGAGCCTCGATTTCTGATCCTCGCTTTCTGAGCCTCGATTTCTGATCCTCGCTTTCTGATCCTCGCTTTCCGACCCTCACAGTCTGTCCCTCAGTTACTGATTCTCACTTTCTCATTCTCAATCACTGAACATCATTCTCTGACCCACATTCTCTGAAGCTCACTGACTGATCCTCAGTTATGGATTCTCACACTCTGATCCTCACACTCTGTTTCTCACTCACTGATCCTCACTCTCTGATCCTCACTCACTGATCCTGACTCACTGATCCTGACTCACTCATCCTCACTCACTGATCCTCACTCTCTGATCCTCACTTTCTGATCCTCACTTTCTAATCCTCACTTTCTGATCCTCACTTTCTGATCCTCATTCTCTGATTTCACTCTCTGATGCTCTCTGTCTGATTCTCAATCACTGAAGCTTACTCTCTGACTTTTGCTCTCTGATCCTCACCCTCTGATCCTCACCCTCTGATCCTCACCCTCTGATCCTCACCCTCTGATCATCACCCTCTGATCCTCACCCTCTGATCCTCACCCTCTGATCCTCACCAACTGATCCTCACCCTCTGATCCTCACCCTCTGATCCTCACCCTCTGATCATCACCAACTGATCCTCACCCTCTGATCCTCACCCTCTGATCCTCACCCTCTGATCCTCACCCTCTGATCCTCACCAACTGATTCTCACGACCAGATCCTCTTTGTCTAATTCCTAATCTCTTCTCCTTGCTGTCTGGTCATCGCTGTTTGATGCTCTGTATGTGCTCCTCACTGACTTATCCTCACTCTCTGACCCTCATTCTCTGAACCTCACTGACTGTTCTTCAGCTACTGGTTCTCACTCTCTGATTCTCATTCTCTGAACCTCACTCATTGATCCTCAGTTACTGATTCTCACTCTCTGATCCTCAATCTTTGATCTTTTACTCATCCTCATTCTCCTCCTCACTGACTGATCCTCAAATTCTGATCCTCACTCGCTGACTCACACTCATTGATTCTCCCTCACGAATCCTCACTGAAAGATCCGTACTCTCTGCTCCTCACTTTGTGTTCCTTACAATCTGATCCGCACTGTTTGACCCTCACTTTCAGATCCCTACTCTTTGCTTTTCAAAGACTGATCCTGTCTCTGACTCACACTCACTGACTCTCACTCACTAATCCTCAATCATTGCTCCTTACTCTGTTTCTCACTCACTGATCCTCACTCACTGATCCTCATTCTCTGATCCTCACTTTCTGATCCTCACTTTCTGATCATCACTTTCTGATCCTCACTTTCTGATCCTCATTCTCTGATTTCACTCTCTGATGCTCTCTGACTCATTCTCAATCACTGACACTTACTCTCTGACGCTTGCTCTCTGATCCTCCCCCTCTGATCCTCACCCTCTGATCCTCACCCTCTGATCCTCACCCACTCATCCCCACCAACTGATCCTAACCCTCTGATACTCACGCTCTGATCCTCACCGACTGATTCTCACGATCAGTTCCTCATTGTCTATTTCCTAATCTCTGCTCCATGCTGTCTGGTCATCGCTGTTTGATGCTCACTATGTGCTCCTCACTGACTTATCCTCACTCTCTGACCCTCATTCTCTGAACCTCACTGACTGTTCTTCAGCTACAGGTTCTCACTCTCTGATTCTCATTCTCTGAACCTCGCTCATTGATCCTCAGTTACTGATTCTCACTCTCTGATCCTCAATCTTTGATCTTTTACTCATCCTCATTCTCCTCCTCACTGACTGCTCCTCAAATTCTGATCCTCACTCGCTGACTCACACTCATTGATTCTCCCTCACGAATCCTCACTGAAAGATCCGTACTCTCTGCTCCTCACTTTGTGTTCCTTACGATCTGATCCGCACTGTTTGACCCTCACTTTCAGATCCCTACTCTTTGCTTTTCAAAGACTGATCCTGTCTCTGACTCACACTCACTGACTCTCACTCACTAATCCTCAATCATTGCTCCTTACTCTGTTTCTCACTCACTGATCCTCACTCTCTGATCCTCACTTTCTGATCCTCACTTTCTGATCATCACTTTCTGATCCTCACTTTCTGATCCTCATTCTCTGATTTCACTCTCTGATGCTCTCTGACTCATTCTCAATCACTGACACTTACTCTCTGACGCTTGCTCTCTGATCCTCCCCCTCTGATCCTCACCCTCTGATCCTCACCCTCTGATCCTCACCCACTCATCCCCACCAACTGATCCTAACCCTCTGATACTCACGCTCTGATCCTCACCGACTGATTCTCACGATCAGTTCCTCATTGTCTATTTCCTAATCTCTGCTCCATGCTGTCTGGTCATCGCTGTTTGATGCTCACTATGTGCTCCTCACTGACTTATCCTCACTCTCTGACCCTCATTCTCTGAACCTCACTGACTGTTCTTCAGCTACAGGTTCTCACTCTCTGATTCTCATTCTCTGAACCTCGCTCATTGATCCTCAGTTACTGATTCTCACTCTCTGATCCTCAATCTTTGATCTTTTACTCATCCTCATTCTCCTCCTCACTGACTGATCCTCAAATTCTGATCTTCACTTGCTGACTCACACTCATTGATTCTCCCTCACGAATCCTCACTGAAAGATCCGTACTCTCTGCTCCTCACTTTGTGTTCCTTACAATCTGATCCGCACTGTTTGACCCTCACTTTCAGATCCCTACTCTTTGCTTTTCAAAGAATGATCCTGTCTCTGACTCACACTCACTGACTCACACTCACTAATCCTCAATCATTGCTCCTTACTCTGTTTCTCACTCACTGATCCTCACTCACTGATCCTCACTCACTGATCCTCACTCACTGATCCTCACTCTCTGATCCTCACTTTCTGATCCTCACTTTCTGATCCTCACTTTCTGATCCTCACTTTCTGATCCTCATTCTCTGATTTCACTCTCTGATGCTCTCTGACTCATTCTCAATCACTGACACTTACTCTCTGATCCTCACCCTCTGATCCTCACCCTCTGATCCTCACCCTCTGATCCTCACCCTCTGATCCTCACCCTCTGATCCTCACCCTCTGATCCTAACCCTCTGATCCTCACCCTCTGATTCTCACCCTCTGATCCTCACCCACTCATCCCCAGCAACTGATCCTAACCCTCTGATACTCACGCTCTGATCCTCACCGACTGATTCTCACGATCAGATCCTCATTGTCTATTTCCTAATCTCTGCTCCATGCTGTCTGGTCATTGCTGTTTGATGCTCACTATGTGCTCCTCACTGACTTATCCTCAGTCTCTGACCCTCATTCTCTGAACCTCACTGACTGTTCTTCAGCTACTGGTTCTCACTCTCTGATTCTCATTCTCTGAACATCGCTCATTGATCCTCAGTTACTGATTCTCACTCTCTGATCCTCAATCTTTGATCTTTTACTCATCCTCATTCCCCTCCTCACTGACTGATCCTCAAATTCTGATCCTCACTTGCTGACTCACACTCACTGATTCTCCCTGACTAATCCTCACTGAAAGATCCTTACTCTCTGCTCCTCACTTTGTGTTCCTTACGATCTGATCCGCACTGTTTGACCCTCACTTTCAGATCCCGACTCTTTGCTTTTCAAAGACTGATCCTCAGTCTCTGACTCACACTCACTGACTCACACTCACTAATCCTCAATCACTGCTCCTTACTCTGTTTCTCACTCACTGATCATCACTCACTGATCCTCACTCACTGAACCTCACTCACTGATTCTGACTCACTGATACTCACTCACTGATCCTCACTCTCTGATCCTCACTTTCTGTTCCTCACTTTCTGTTCCTCACTTTCTAATCCTCACTTTCTAATCCTCACTTTCTGATCCTCACTTTCGGTTCCTTACTTTCTGATCCTCACTTTCTGATCCTCATTCTCTGATTTCATTCTCTGATGCTCTCTGTCAGATTCTCAATCACTGACCCTTACTCTCTGACGCTTGCTCTCTGATCCACACACACTGATCCTCACCCTCTGATCCTCACCCTCTGATCCTCACCCTCTGATCCTCACTCTCTGATCCTCTCTCACTGATCCTCACTCACTGATCCTCACTCACTGATCCTTACTCTCTGATCCTCACTCACTGATCCTCACTCTCTGATCCTCACTTTCTGATCTTCACTTTCTGATCCTTACTTTCTGATCCTCACTTTCTGATCCTCACTTTCTGATCCTCATTCTCTGTTTTCACTCTCTCATGCTCTCTGTCTGATTCTCAATCACTGACCCATACTCTGACGCTTGCTCTCTGATCCTCATCCTCTGATCCTCACCCTCTGATCCTCACTCACTGATCCTCACCCTCTGATCCTCACCCTCTGATCCTCACCCTCTGATCCTCACCTTCTGATCCTCACCCTCTGATCCTCACCAACTGATTTTAACGATCTGATCCTCACTGTCTGATTCATAATCTCTGCTCCATGCTGTCTGGTCATTGCTGTTTGATGCTCACTTTCTGCTCCTCACTGACTTATCCTCACTCCCTGACCCTCATTTTCTGATCTTCGCTCCCTGATCCTGTCTCTCTGATCCTGTCTCTCTGATCCTCACTCTCTGATCTTCACTCTCTGACCCTCATTTTCTGATCCTTGCTCTCTGCTCCTCGCTCTCTGCTCCTCGCTCTCTGCTCCTCGCTCTCTGCTCCTCGCTCTCTGCTCCTCGCTCTCTGCTCCTCGCTCTCTGCTCCTCGCTCTCTGCTCCTCGCTCTCTGCTCCTCGCTCTCTGATCCTTGCTCTCTGATCCTCTCTCTGTTTCTCACTCACTGATCCTCACAATGATCCTCACTCAATGATCCTCACTCACTGATCCGCACTCACTGATCCTCACTCACTGATACTCACTCACTGATCCTCACTCACTGATCCTCACTTTCTGATCCTCACTTTCTGATCCTCACTTTTTGATCCTCACTTTCTGATCCTCATTCTCTGATTTCACTCTCTGATGCTCTCTGTCTGATTCTCAATCACTGACCCTTACTCTCTGATGCTTGCTCTCTGATCCACACTAACTGATCCTCACCCTCTGATCCTCACCCTCTGATCCTCACGCGCTGATCCTCACCGACTGATTTTAATGACCTGATCCTCACTGTCTGTTTCCTACTCATTGCTCCATGCTGTCTCCTCAGTGCTGTTTGATGCTCACTATCTGCTCCTCACTGACGTATCCTCACTCTCTGACCCGCAATTTCTGACCCTCATTTTCTGATCCTAGCTCTCTGATCCTAGCTATCTGATCCTCGCTCTCTGATCCTCGCTCTCTGATCCTCGCTCTCTGATCCTCGCTCTCTGATCCTCGCTCTCTGATCCTCGCTCTCTGATCCTCGCTCTCTGATCCTCGCTCTCTGATCCTCGCTCTCTGATCCTCGCTCTCTGATCCTCGCTCTCTGATCCTCGCTCTCTGATCCTGGCTTTCTGATCCTGGCTTTCTGATCCTGGCTTTCTGATCCTCGCTTTCCGACCCTCACCGACTGTCCCTCAGTTACTGATTCTCACTTTCTGATTCTCAATCTCTGATCCTCATTCTCTGACCCCCATTCTCTGAATTTCACTGACTGATCCGCAGTTATGGATGCTCACACTCTGATCCTCACACTCTGATCCTCACTCTCTGATCCTCACTCTCTGATCCTCACTCTCTGACCTTTACCCACTATTCCTAGTTCTCTGCTGCTCACTGTTTCATCCTCACTTTCAGATCCCTATGCTCTTCTGCACGTTGATTGATGCTCCCTCTCTGATCCTCAAGCGCTGACCTTCTCCCACTATTCCTCACTCTCTGATCCTCACTCTATGATCCGCACTTTCAGATCCCGACTCTCTGCTTCACCTTGATTGATTCTCAATGTCTGATCCTCAATCTTTGATCTTCATCGATTCATCCTCACTCTCCTCCTCAGTGACTTATCCTCAAATTCTTATCCTCACTCTCTCATACTCACTCTGTGACCTTTACACTCTGACTCACACTCACTGACTCTCACTCTCTAATCCTCACTGACTGATCCTTACTCTCTGATCCTCTATTTCTGATCCTCACTGACTGATCCTCACACTCTAAACCTCACTGATTGATCCTCACTCTCTAATCCTCACTCTCTGATCCTCACTCTCTCATTCTCACTCTCTCATCCTCGCTCTCTGATCTTCACCATTAAATGTTTGCTCTCTGTTCCTCACTCTATGACCCTCACTTTCTAAACCTCACTCTGATCTTCACTGACTGATGCTCTCTCTTACATCCTCGCTTTCTGATCCTCACTCTCTGATACTCACTTTTGGACCCAGATTCTCTGATCCTCACTGACTGTTCTTCAGTCACGGATTCTCACTCTCTGATCCTCAATCTTTGATCTTTTACTCATCCTCATTCTCCTCCTCACTGACTGATCCTCTAATTCTGATCCTCACTCGCTGACTCAAACTCACTGATTCTCCCTCACTAATACTGAAAGATCTTTACTCTCTGCTCCTCATTTTGTGTTCCTTATGATCTGATCCTCACTGTCTGATCCTCACTTTCAGATCCCTACTCTTTGCTTTTCAAAGACTGATCCTCAGTCTCTGACTCACACTCACTGACTCACTCTCACTAATCCTCAATCATTGCTCCTTACTCTGTTTCTCTCACTCACTGATCCTCACTGAAAGATCCTCACTCTCTGATCCTCACTCTCTGATCCTCACTTTCTGATCCTCACTTTCGACTCCTCATTTTCTGATCCTCACTTTCTGATCCTTATTCTCTGATTTCACTCTCTGATGCTCTCTGTCTGATTCTCAATCACTGACCCTTACTCTCTGACGCTTGCTCTCTGATCCTCACTCTCTGATCCTCACTCACTGATCCTCACTCACTGATCCTCACTCACTGATCCTCACTCACTGATCCTCACTCACTGATCCTCACTCACTGATTCTCACTCACTGATCCTCACTCACTGATCCTCACTCACTGATTCTCACTCACTGATCCTCACTCACTGATTCTCACTAACTGATCCTCACTCTCTGATCCTCACTTTATGTTCCTCACTTTCTAATCGTCACTTTCTGATCCTCATTTTCTGTTCCTCACTTTCTGATCCTCATTCTCTAATTTCACTCTCTGATGCTCTCTGTCTGATTCTCAATCACTGACCCTTATTCTCTGATGCTTGCTCTCTGATCCTCAAACACTGATCCTCACCCTCTGATCCTCACTCTCTGATCCTCACTCTCTGATCCTCAGTCATTGATCCTCACGCACTGATCCTCACCCACTGATCCTCACTTTCTGATCCTCACTTTCTGATCCTCACTTTCTGATCCTCACTCTCTGATCCTCATTCTCTGATCCTCACTCTCTGATCCTCACTCTCTGATCCTCACTCTCTGATCCTCACTCTCTGACCCTCACTCTCTGTTCCTCACTCTCTGTTCCACACTTTTTGATCCTCACTTTCAGATTCCTCCTCTCTGCTTCACTTTGATTAATGCTCACTCTGTGATCCTCAATCTATGATCTTCATTGACTCATCCTCATTCTCCTCCTCACTGACTTATCCTCCAATTCTGATCTTCATTCTCTGACCCTCATTCTCTGACCCTCATTCTCTGACCCTCATTCATTGACCCTCATTCTCTGACTCTCATTTTAGGACCCTCATTCACTTATCCTCCTTCTCTGACCCTCATTCCCTGAACCTCATTCCCTGACCCTCATTCCATGACCCTCATTCCTGACCCTCATTCCCTGAACCTCATTTCCTGAACCTCATTCTCTGAACGTCACTGACGGATCCTAAGTTACTGATTCTCTCTCTGATCCTCACTCTCTGATCTTCTCCCACTATTTCTCACTCTGTTCCTCACTTTCAGATCCCTACTCTCTGCTTCTCATTGATTAATGCTCATTCTCTGAACCTCAATCTTTGATCTTCATCGACTCATGCTTATTCTCCTCCTCACTGACTATACTCAAATTCAGATGCTCGCTCTCTGATCCTCGCTGTCTGATGCTCGTTCTCTGATCCTCGCTGTCTGATCCTCGCTCTCTGATCCTCGCTCTCTGATCCTCGCTCTCTGATCCTCGCTCTCTGATCCTCGCTCTCTGATGCTCACTCTCTGACCTTCGTCCCCTATTCCTCACTCTCTGTACCTTACTCTTTGATTTTCACTTTCAGATCCTTACTCTCTGCTTCACGTTGATTGATGCTCACTCTCTGATCCTCAATCTTTGATCTTCATCTACTCATGCTTATTCTCCTCCTCACTGACTATCCTTAAATTCTGATGCTCGCTCTCTGATCCTCGTTCTCCGAAGCTCGCTCTCTGATGCTCACTCTCTGATCCTCGCTCTCGGATCCTCGCTCTCTGTTCCTTGCTCTCTGATCCTCGCTCTCTGATCCTTGCTCTCTGATCCTCACTCTCTGATACTCACTCTCTGATCTTCAGTCTCTGACCTTCGTCCACTATTCCTCACTCTTTGTACCTTACTGATTGATTTTCACTTTCAGATCCTTATTCTCTGCTTCACGTTGATTGATGCTCACTCTCTGATCCTCAATCTTTGATCTTCATCGACTCATGCTTATTCTCCTCCTCACTGACGATCCTCAAATTCTGATGCTCGCTCTCTGATCCTCGCTCTCTGATCCTCGCTCTCTGATGCTCGCTCTCTGATGCTCGCTCTCTGATGCTCGCTCTCTGATGCTCGCTCTCTGATGCTCGCTCTCTGATGCTCGCTCTCCGATCCTCGCTCTCTGATCCTCGCTCTCTGATCCTCGCTCTCTGATCCTCGCTCTCTGATCCTCGCTCTCTGATCCTTGCTCTCTGATGCTCGCTCTCTAATCTTCGCTCTCTGATCTTCGCTCTCTGATCCTCGCTTTCTGAGCCTCGCTCTCTGATCCTCGCTCTCTGATCCTCGCTTTCTGATCCACAGTTACTCATTGTCAGTCACTCATCCTCACTCTCTGATTTGTAGTCTCTGATCCTCAATTTCCGCTCCTCACTGACTGATTCTAACATTCTGAACCTCACTGTCTGATTCCTAATCTCTGCTGCATGCTGTCTGATTCTCACTCTCTGATCCGCACTGACTTATCATCACTCTCTGACCCGCACTCTCTGACCCGCACTCTCTGACCCGCACTCTCTGACCCGCACTCTCTGACCCGCACTCTCTGACCCGCACTCTCTGACCCGCACTCTCTGACCCGCACTCTCTGACCCGCACTCTCTGACCCGCACTCTCTGACCCGCACTCTCTGACCCGCACTCTCTGACCCGCACTCTCTGACCCGCACTCTCTGACCCTCACTCTGTGATCCTTCCTGACCAGTCCTCACTCTCCAATCCCCACTGTTTGACCCGTATTACCTGATCCTCACTTTCAGATCCTTAGTCTCTGCTTCTCATTGACGCATGCTCGCTCTCGGATCCTCACTCTGATCTGCAGCGACGCATTCTCATTTTCTTGCTCACTGACTGATCCTCAAATTCTAATCGTCACTCTCTGATTTTCTCTGAAACTCACTGACTGAAACTTCCTTCCTGAAACTCACTTTCTGAACCTCACCTTCTGACCCTCACCTTCTAACCCTCTCCTTCTGACCCTCACCTTCTGACCCTCAATCTCTGACCCTCACTCTCTGACCCTCACTCTCTGTTCCTCACTCTCTGTTCCTCACTCTCTGTTCCTCAGTCTCTGTTCCTCACTCTCTGTTCCTCACTCTCTGTTCCACACTTTTTGATCCTCTCCTTCAGATTCTCCTCTCTGCTTCACTTTGATTGATGCTCACTCTGTGATCCTCAATCTATGATCTTCATCGACTCATCCTCATTCTCCTCCTCACTGACTTATCCTCCAATTCTGAACCTCATTCTCTGACCCTCATTCTCTGACCCTCATTCTCTGACCCTCATTCCCTGACCCTCATTCCCTGACCCTCATTCCCTGACCCTCATTCCCTGAACCTCATTCCCTGAACCTCATTCTCTGAACGTCACTGATTGATCCTAAGTTACTGATTCTGTCTCTGATCCTCACTCTCTGATCTTCTCCCACTATTTCTCACTCTGTTCCTCACTTTGAGATCCCTGTTCTCTGCTTCACATTGATTAATGCTCATTCTCTGATCCTCAATCTTTGATCTTCATCGACTCATGCTTATTCTCCTCCTCACTGACTATCCTCAAATTCTGATGCTCGCTCTCTGATCTTCGCTCTCTGATCCTCGCTTTCTGAGCCTCGCTCTCTGATCCTCGCTCTCTGATCCTCGCTTTCTGATCCACTGTTACTCATTGTCAGTCACTCATCCTCACTCCCTGATTTGTAGTCTCTGATCCTCACTTTCCGCTCCTCACTGACTGACTCTAACATTCTGAACCTCACTGATTCCTAATCTCTGCTGCATGCTGTCTGATTCTCACTCTCTGATCCTCACTGACTTATCATCACTCTCTGACCCTCACTCTCTGACCCGCACTCTCTGACCTGCACTCTCTGACCCGCACTCTCTGACCCGCACTCTCTGACCCGCACTCTCTGACCCGCACTCTCTGACCCTCACTCTCTGACCCTCACTCTCTGACCCTCACTCTCTGACCCTCACTCTCTGACCCGAACTCTCTGACCCGAACTCTCTGACCCGCACTCTCTGAACCTCCCTCTGTGATCCTTCCTGACCAGTCCTCACTCTCCGATCCCCACTGTTTGACCCTTATTACCTGATCCTCACTTTCAGATCCTTAGTCTGTGCTTCTCATTGATGCATGCTCGCTCTCGGATCCTCACTCTGATCTGCAGCGACCCATTCTGATTTTCTTGCTCACTGACTGATCCTCAAATTCTAATCGTCACTCTCTGATACTCTCTGACACTCACTGACTGAAACTCACTTCCTGAAACTCACTCTCTGAACCTCACCTTCTGACCCTCACCTTCTAACCCTCACCTTCTGACTCTAAATGTCTGACCCTCACTCTCTGAACCTCTCTCTGATCCTCACTCTCTGATCCTCACTCTCTGACCCTCACTCTCTGTTCCTCACTCTCTGTTCCTCAGTCTCTGTTCCTCACTCTCTGTTCCACACTTTTTGATCCTCACCTTCAGATTCTCCTCTCTGCTTCACTTTGATTGATGCTCACTCTGTGATCCTCAATCTATGATCTTCATCGACTCATCCTCATTCTCCTCCTCACTGACTTATCCTCCAATTCTGACCCTCATTCTCTGACCCTCATTCTCTGACCCTCATTCTCTGACCCTCATTCTTTGACCCTCATTCTCTGACCCTCATTCTCAGACACTCATTCCCTGACCCTCATTCCCTGAACCTCATTCCCTGATATAAAAACAAAACAAAACTGTGGATGCTGGAAATCCAAAACAAAAACAGAATTACCTGGAAAAACTCAGCAGTTCTGGCAGCATCGGCGGAGAAGAAAAGAGTTGACGTTTCGAGTCCTCATGACCCTTCGACAGAACTTGATTTCGAGTCCAAGAAAGAGTTGAAATATAAGCTGGTTTAAGGTGTGTGTGTGGGGCGGAGAGATAGGGAGAGAGAGAGGTGGTTGTGTAGACAAACAAGCAGTGATAGAAGCAGATCATCAAAAGATGTCAGCGACAATGGTACAAAAGAACACATAGGTGGTGATATTATCTAAACGAATGTGCTAATTAAGAATGCATGGTAGGGCACTCAAGGTACAGCTCTAGTGGGGGTGGGGAGAGCATAAAAGATTTTAAAATCTTTAAAAATAATGGAAATGGGTGGGAAAAGAAAAATCTATATAATTTATAGGGAAAAAAAAGGGGGAAAAAGGGGGGAAAACAGAAAGGGGGTGGGGATGGGGGAGGGAGCTCACGACCTAAAGTTGTTGAACTCAATATTCAGACCGGAAGGCTGTAAGGTGCCTAGTCAGAAGATGAGGTGTTGTTCCTCCAGTTTGCGTTGGGCTTCACTGGAACAATACAGCAAGCCAAGGACAGACATGTGGGCAAGAGAGCAGGGTGGAGTGTTAAAATGGCAAGTGACAGAGAGGATTGGATCATTCTTGCGGACAGACCGCAGGTGTTCTGCAAAGCGGTCGCCCAGTTTACGTTTGGTCTCTCCAATGTAGAGGAGACCACATTGGGAGCAACGAATGCAGTAGACTAAGTTGGGGGAAATGCAAGTGAAATGCTGCTTCACTTGAAAGGAATGTTTGGGCCCTTGGACAGTGAGGAGAGAGGAAGTGAAGGGGCAGGTGTTACATCTTTTGCGTGGGCATGGGGTGGTGCCATAGGAGGGGGTTGAGGAGTAGGGGGTGATGGAGGAGTGGACCAGGGTGTCCCGGAGGGAGCGATCCCAAACGGAATGCCGATAAGGGGGGTGAAGGGAAGATGTGTTTGGTGGTGGCATCATGCTGGAGTTGGCGGAAATGGCGGAGGATGATCCTTTGAATGCGGAGGCTGGTGGGGTGATAAGTGAGGACAAGGGGGACCCTATCATGTTTCTGGGAGGGAGGAGGAGGCGTGAGGGCGGATGCGCGGGAGATGGGCCGGACACGGTTGAGGGCCCTGTCAACGACCGTGGGTGGAAAACCTCGGTTAAGGAAGAAGGAGGACATGTCAGAGGAACCGTTTTTGAAGGTAGCATCATCGGAACAGATGCAACGAAGGCGAAGGAACTGGGAGAATGGGATGGAGTCCTTACAGGAAGCGGGGTGTGAGGAGCTGTAGTCGAGGTAGCTGTGGGAGTCGGTGGGTTTGTAATGGATATTGGTGGACAGTCTATCACCAGAGATTGAGACAGAGAGGTCAAGGAAGGGAAGGGAAGTGTCAGAGATGGACCATGTGAAAATGATGGAGGGGTGGAGATTGGAAGCAAAATTAATCAATTTTTCCAAGTCCCGACGAGAGCATGAAGCGGCACCGAAGTAATCATCGATGTACCGGAGAAAAAGTTGTGGAAGGGGGCCGGAGTAGGACTGCAACAAGGAATGGTCCACATACCCCATAAAGAGGCAGGCATAGCTGGGGCCCATGCGGGTACCCATAGCCACACCTTTTATTTGGAGAAAGTGAGAGGAGTTGAAGGAGAAATTGTTCAACGTGAGAACAAGTTCAGCCAGACGGAGGAGAGTAGTGGTGGATGGGGATTCCCTGAACCTCATTCTCTGAACGTCACTGACTGATCCTAAGTTACTGATTCTCTCTCTGATCCTCACTCTCTGATCTTCTCCCACTATTTCTCACTCTGTTCCTCACTTTCAGATCCCTATTCTCTGCTTCACATTGATTAATGCTCATTCACTGATCCTCAATCTTTGATCTTCATCGACTCATGCTTATTCTCCTCCTCACTGACTATCCTCAAATTCTGATGCTCGCTCTCTGATCCTCGCTCTCTGACCTTCGTAAACTATTCCTCACTCTCTGCAACTGACTGTTTGATTTTTACTTTCAGATCCTAACTCTCTGCTTCACGTTGATTGATGCTCACTCTCTGATCCTCAATCTTTGATCTACATCGACTCATGCTTATTCTCCTCCTCACTGACTATCCTCAAATTCTGATCCTCGCTCTCCGATCCTTGCCCTCTGATGCTTGCTCTCTGATCCTCGCTCTCTGATCCTCGCTCTCTGATCCTCGCTCTCTGATCCTCGCTCTCTGATCCTCGCTCACTGATCCTCGCTCTCTGATGCTCGCTCTCTGATGCTCGCTCTCTGACCTTCGTCCACTATTCCTCACTCTCTATACCTTACTGTTTGTTTTTCACTTTCAGATTCTTACTCTCTACTTCACGTTGATTGATGCTCACTCTCTGATCCTCAATCTTTGATCTTCATCGACTCATGCTTATTCTCCTCCTCACTGACTATACTCAAATTCTGATCCTCGCTCTCTGATCCTCGCTCTCTGATCCTCGCTCTCTGATCCTCGCTCTCTGATGCTCGCTGTCTGATGCTCGTTCTCTGATGCTCGCTCTCAGATGCTCGCTCTCTGATCCTCGCTCGCTGATCCTCGCTCTCTGATCCTATCTCTGATCCTCGCTCTTTGATCCTTGCTCTCTGATCCTCGCTCTCTGATGCTCACTCTCTGATCTTCACTCTCTGACCTTCATCCACTATTCCTCACTCTCTGTACCTTACTGTTTGATTTTCACTTTCAGATCCTTACTCTCTGCTTCACGTTGATTGATGCTCACTCTCTGATCCTCAATCTTTGATCTTCATCGACTCATGCTTATTCTCCTCCTCACTGACTATCCTTAAATACTGATGCTCACTCTCTGATGCTCGCTCTGTGATCCTCGCTCTCTGATGCTCGCTCTCTGATCCTCGCTCTGTGAGCCTCGCTCTCTGATCCTCGCTCTCTGATCTTCACTTTTCTCTGATCCACAGTTACTCATTGTCAGCCACTCATCCTCACTCTCTGATTTGTAGTCTCTGATCCTCACTTTCCGATCCTCACTGACCGATTCTAACATTCTCAACCTCACTGTCTGATTCCTAATCTCTGCTGCATGCTGTCTGATTCTCTCTCTGATCCTCACTGACTTATCATCACTCTCTGACCCGCACTCTCTGACCCGCACTCTCTGACCCGCACTCTCTGACCCGCACTCTCTGACCCGCACTCTCTGACCCTCACTCTCTGACCCTCACTCTCTGACCCTCACTGACTGATCCTCACTGACTAATCCTCAGTTACTGTTTCTCACTCTAATCCTCTCTCTCTGACCCTCGCTCTCTGACCCTCGCTCTCTGACCCTCGCTCTCTGACCCTCGCTCTCTGACCCTCGCTCTCTGACCCTCACTGACTGACCCTCACTGGCTGATCCTCAGTTACTGTTTCTCACACTAATCCTCACTCTCTGATCTTCACTCTCTCACCTTCTTCCACTATTCCTCACTCTCCGTATCTTACTGTTTGATTTTAACTTTCAGATACTTACTCTCTGCTTCACGTTGATTGATGCTCACTCTCTGATCCTCAATCTTTGATCTTCATCGACTCATGCTTATTCTCCTCCTCACTGACTATCCTCAAATTCTGATGCTCGCTCTCTGATCCTCGCTCTCTGACCCTTGCTCTCTGATGCTTGCTCTCTGATGCTTGCTCTCTGATCCTAGCTCTCTGATCCTAGCTCTCTGATCCTAGCTCTCTGATCCTAGATCTCTGATGTTCGCTCTCTGATCCTAGCTCTCTGATCCTCGCTCTCTGATCCTCGCTCTCTGATCCTCGCTCTCTGATCCTCGCTCTCTGATCCTCGCTCTCTGATCCTCACTTTCTGATCCTAGTTACTCTTTGGCAGTCACTCATCCTCACTCTCTGATTTGTAGACTCTGATCCTCACTTACTTACCCGCACTCTCTGAACCTCACCGTTTGTTCCTCACTTTCCGATTCTCACTGACTGATTCTATCAATCTGAACCTCAATGTCTTATTCCTAATCTCTGCTGCATGATGTCTGATTCTCACTCTCTGATCCTCACTGACTTATCATCACTCTCTGACCCTCACTTTCTGATCCTCACTCTCTGACCCTCACTCTCTGACCCTCACTCTCTGACAACTCACTCTCTTTCCCTCACTCTCTGACACACACTCTCTGACCCTCACTCTCTGACCCTCACTCTCTGACCCTCACTCTCTGACCCTCACTCTCTGACCCACACTCTCGGACCCTCACTCTCTGACCCTCACTCTCTGACCCTCACTCGCTGACCCTCACTCTCTGACCCTCACTCTCTGAACCTCACTCTCTGAAGCTCACTCTGTGAAGATCACTCTCTGAACCTCACTCTCTGATCCTCACTGACTTATCATCACTCTCTGACCCTCACTCTCTGACCCTCACTCTCTGACCCTCACTCTCTGACCCTCGCTCTCTGACCCGCGCTCTCTGACCCGCGCTCTCTGAACCTCACTCTCTGAACCTCACTCTCTGAACCTCACTCTCTGAACCTCACTGATTGATTCTCAATCTCTGATCCTTACTGACCAGTCCTCACTCTCTGATCCCCACTCTCTGACCCTCACTCTCTGACCCTCGCTCTCTGACCCGCGCTCTCTGACCTGCGCTCTCTGAACCTCACTCTCTGAACCTCACTCTCTGAACCTCACTGATTGATTCTCAATCTCTGATCCTTACTGACCAGCCCTCACTCTCTGATCCCCACTGTTTGACCCTTATTTCCTGATCCTCACTGTCAGATCCTTAGTCTCTGCTTCTCATTGATGCGCCCTTGCTCTCGGATCCTCACTCTGATCTTCACCGACCCATTCTCATTGTCCTGCTCACTGTCTGATGTTCAAATTCTAATCCTCACTCTCTGATACTCTCTGACACTCACTGATTGAAACACTTTCTGAAACTCACTTTCTGATTCTCACCTTCTGACCATCACCTTCTGACCCTCACCTTCTGACCCTCACCTTAAGACCCTCACTCTCTGACCCTCATTCTCTGACCCTCATTCTCTGATACTCATTCTCTGACCCTCATTTTAGGACCCTCATTAACTTATCCTCCTTCTCTGACCCTCATTCCCTGAACCTCATTCCCTGACCCTCATTCCCTGAACCTCATTCTCTGAACGTCACTGACTGATCCTAAGTTACTGATTCTCTCTCTGATCCTCACTCTCTGATCTTCTCCCACTATTTCTCACTCTGTTCCTCACTTTCAGATCCCTATTCTCTGCTACACATTGATTAATGCTCATTCTCTGAACCTCAATCATTGATCTTCATCGACTCATGCCTATTCTCCTCCTCACTGACTATCCTCAAATTCTGATGCTCGCTCTCTGATCCTCGCTCTCTGACCTTCGTAAACTATTCCTCACTCTCTGCACCTGACTGTTTGATTTTTACTTTCAGATCCTAACTCTCTGCTTCACGTTGATTGATGCTCACTCTCTGATCCTCAATCTTTGATCTACATCGACTCATGCTTATTCTCCTCCTCACTGACTATCCTCAAATTCTGATCCTCGCTCTCCGATCCTTGCCCTCTGATGCTTGCTCTCTGATCCTCGCTCTCTGATCCTCGCTCTCTGATCCTCGCTCTCTGATCCTCACTCACTGATCCTCGCTCTCTGATCCTCGCTCTCTGATGCTCGCTCTCTGATGCTCGCTCTCTGACCTTCGTCCACTATTCCTCACTCTCTATACCTTACTGTTTGTTTTTCACTTTCAGATTCTTACTCTCTACTTCACGTTGATTGATGCTCACTCTCTGATCCTCAATCTTTGATCTTCATCGACTCAAGCTTATTCTCCTCCTCACTGACTATACTCAAATTCTAATCCTCGCTCTCTGATCCTCGCTCTCTGATCCTCGCTCTCTGATCCTCGCTCTCTGATGCTCGCTGTCGGATGCTCGTTCTCTGATGCTCGCTCTCAGATGCTCGCTCTCTGATCCTCGCTCTCTGATCCTCGCTCTCTGATCCTATCTCTGATCCTCGCTCTTTGATCCTTGCTCTCTGATCCTCGCTCTCTGATGCTCACTCTCTGATCTTCACTCTCTGACCTTCATCCACTATTCCTCACTCTCTGTACCTTACTGTTTGATTTTCACTTTCAGATCCTTACTCTCTGCTTCACGTTGATTGATGCTCACTCTCTGATCCTCAATCTTTGATCTTCATCGACTCATGCTTATTCTCCTCCTCACTGACTATCCTGAAATACTGATGCTCACTCTCTGATGCTCGCTCTGTGATCCTCGGTCTCTGATGCTCGCTCTCTGATCCTCGCTCTGTGAGCCTCGCTCTCTGATCCTCACTCTCTGATCCTCACTTTCTGATCCACAGTTACTCATTGTCAGCCACTCATCCTCACTCTCTGATTTGTAGTCTCTGATCCTCACTTTCCGATCCTCACTGACTGATTCTAACATTCTCAACCTCACTGTCTGATTCCTAATCTCTGCTGCATGCTGTCTGATTCTCTCTCTGATCCTCACTGACTTATCATCACTCTCTGACCCGCACTCTCTGACCCGCACTCTCTGACCCGCACTCTCTGACCCGCACTCTCTGACCCGCACTCTCTGACCCTCACTCTCTGACCCTCACTCTCTGACCCTCACTCTCTGACCCTCACTGACTGATCCTCACTGACTGATCCTCAGTTACTGTTTCTCACTCTAATCCTCTCTCTCTGATCTTCACTCTCTCACCTTCTTCCACTATTCCTCACTCTCCGTATCTTACTGTTTGATTTTAACTTTCAGATACTTACTCTCTGCTTCACGTTGATTGATGCTCACTCTCTGATCCTCAATCTTTGATCTTCATCGACTCATGCTTATTCTCCTCCTCACTGACTATCCTCAAATTCTGATGCTCGCTCTCTGACCCTCGCTCTCTGACCCTTGCTCTCTGATGCTTGCTCTCTGATGCTTGCTCTCTGATCCTAGCTCTCTGATGCTCGCTCTCTGATCCTAGCTCTCTGATCCTAGATCTCTGATGTTCGCTCTCTGATCCTAGCTCTCTGATCCTCGCTCTCTGATCCTCGCTCTCTGATCCTCGCTCTCTGATCCTCGCTCTCTGATCCTCGCTCTCTGATCCTCACTTTCTGATCCTAGTTACTCTTTGGCAGTCACTCATCCTCACTCTCTGATTTGTAGACTCTGATCCTCACTTACTTACCCGCACTCTCTGAACCTCACCGTTTGTTCCTCACTTTCCGATTCTCACTGACTGATTCTATCAATCTGAACCTCAATGTCTTATTCCTAATCTCTGCTGCATGCTGTCTGATTCTCACTCTCTGATCCTCACTGACTTATCATCACTCTCTGACCCTCACTCTCTGATCCTCACTCTCTGACCCTCACTCTCTGACCCTCACTCTCTGACAACTCACTCTCTTTCCCTCACTCTCTGACACACACTCTCTGACAACTCACTCTCTGACCCTCACTCTCTGACCCTCACTCTCTGATCCTCACTCTCTGACCCTCACTCTCTGACCCACACTCTCGGACCCTCACTCTCGGACCCTCACTCTCTGACCCGCACTCTCGGACACTCACTCTCTGAACCTCACTCTCTGACCCTCACTCGCTGACCCTCACTCTCTGACCCTCACTCTCTGAACCTCACTCTCTGAAGCTCACTCTGTGAAGATCACTCTCTGAACCTCACTCTCTGATCCTCACTGACTTATCATAACTCTCTGACCCTCACTCTCTGACCCTCACTCTCTGACCCTCGCTCTCTGACCCTCGCTCTCTGACCCGCGCTCTCAGACCCGCGCTCTCTGAACCTCACTCACTGAACCTCACTCTCTGAACCTCACTCTCTGAACCTCACTGATTGATTCTCAATCTCTGATCCTTACTGACCAGTCCTCACTCTCTCATCCCCACTGTTTGACCCTCACTCTCTGACCCTCGCTCTCTGACCCTCGCTCTCTGACCCGCGCTCTCTGAACCTCACTCTCTGAACCTCACTCTCTGAACCTCACTCTCTGAACCTCACTCTCTGAACCTCACTGATTGATTCTCAATCTCTGATCCTTACTGACCAGTCCTCACTCTCTGATCCCCACTGTTTGACCCTTATTTCCTGATCCTCACTGTCAGATCCTTAGTCTCTGCTTCTCATTGATGCGCCCTTGCTCTCGGATCCTCACTCTGATCTTCACCGACCCATTCTCATTGTCCTGCTCACTGTCTGATGTTCAAATTCTAATCCTCACTCTCTGATACTCTCTGACACTCACTGATTGAAACACTTTCTGAAACTCACTTTCTGATTCTCACCTTCTGACCCTCACCTTAAGACCCTCACTCTCTGACCCTCATTCTCTGACCCTCATTCTCTGATACTCATTCTATGACCCTCATTTTAGGACCCTCATTAACTTATCCTCCTTCTCTGACCCTCATTCCCTGAACCTCATTCCCTGACCCTCATTCCCTGAACCTCATTCTCTGAACGTCACTGACTGATCCTAAGTTACTGATTCTCTCTCTGATCCTCACTCTCTGATCTTCTCCCACTATTTCTCACTCTGTTCCTCACTTTCAGATCCCTATTCTCTGCTACACATTGATTAATGCTCATTCTCTGAACCTCAATCATTGATCTTCATCGACTCATGCCTATTCTCCTCCTCACTGACTATCCTCAAATTCTGATGCTCGCTCTCTGATCCTCGCTCTCTGATCCTCGCTCTCTGATCCTCGCTCTCTGATGCTCGCTCTCTGATGCTCGCTCTCTGATGCTCGCTCTCTGATCCTCGCTCTCTGACCTTCGTCCACTATTCCTCACTCTCTGTACCTGACTGTTTGATTTTTACTTTCAGATCCTTACTCTCTGCTTCACGTTGATTGATGCTCACTCTCTGATCCTCAATTTTTGATCTTCATCGACTCATGCTTATTCTCCTCCTCACTGACTATCCTCAAATTCTGATCCTCGCTCTCCGATCCTTGCTCTTTGATGCTTGCTCTCTGATCCTCGCTCTCTGATCCTCGCTCTCTGATGCTCGCTCTCTGATGCTCGCTCTCTGATGCTCGCTCTCAAATGCTCGCTCTCTGATCCTCGCTCTCTGATCCTCGCTCTCTGATCCTATCTCTGATCCTCGCTCTCTGATCCTTGCTCTCTGATCCTTGCTCTCTGATGCTCACTCTCTGATCTTCACTCTCTGACCTTCATCCACTATTCCTCACTCTTTGTACCTTACAGTTTGATTTTCACTTTCAGATCCTTACTCTCTGCTTCACGTTGATTGATGCTCACTCTCTGATCCTCAATCTTTGATCTTCATCGACTCATGCTTATTCTCCTCCTCACTGACTATCCTTAAATTCTGATGCTCGCTCTCTGATGCTCGCTCTCTGATGCTCGCTTTCTGATGCTTGCTCTGTGATCCTCGCTCTCTGATCCTCGCTCTCTGATCCTCGCTCTCTGATCCTCGCTCTGTGAGCCTCGCTCTCTGATCCTCGCTTTCTGATCCGCAGTTACTCATTGTCAGCCACTCATCCTCACTCTCTGATTTGTAGTCTCTGATCCTCACTTTCCGATCCTCACTGACTGTTTCTAACATTCTCAACCTCACTGTCTGATTCCTAATCTCTGCTGCATGCTGTCTGATTCTCTCTCTGATCCTCACTGACTTAGCATCACTCTCTGACCCGCACTCTCTGACCCGCACTCTCTGACCCGCACTCTCTGACCCGCGCTCTCTGACCCGCACTCTCTGACCCTCACTCTCTGACCCTCACTCTCTGACCCTCACTCTCTGACCCTCACTGACTGATCCTCACTGACTGATCCTCAGTTACTGTTTCTCACTCTAATCCTCTCTCTCTGACCCTCGCTCTCTGACCCTCGCTCTCTGACCCTCGCTCTCTGACCCTCGCTCTCTGACCCTCGCTCTCTGACCCTCGCTCTCTGACACTCGCTCTCTGACCCTCGCTCTCTGACCCTTGCTCTCTGACCCTCACTGACTGACGCTCACTGGCTGATCCTCAGTTACTGTTTCTCACACTAATCCTCACTCTCTGATCTTCACTCTCTCACCTTCTTCCACTATTCCTCACTCTCCGTACCTTACTGTTTGATTTTAACTTTCAGATCCTTACTCTCTGCTTCACGTTGATTGATGCTCACTCTTTGATCCTCAATCTTTGATCATCATCGACTCATGCTTATTCTCCTCCTCACTGACTATCCTCAAATTCTGATGCTCGCTCTCTGATCCTCGCTCTCTGACCCTCGCTCTCTGATGCTTGCTCTCTGATCCTAGCTCTCTGATCCTAGCTCTCTGATCCTAGCTCTCTGATCCTAGCTCTCTGATCCTAGATCTCTGATGCTCGCTCTCTGATCCTCGCTCTCTGATCCTCGCTCTCTGATCCTCGCTCTCTGATGCTCACTTTCTGATCCTAGTTAGTCTTTGGCAGTCACTCATCCTCACTCTCTGATTTGTAGACTCTGATCCTCACTTACTCATCCGCACTCTCTGAACCTCACCGTTTGTTCCTCACTTTCCGATTCTCACTGACTGATTCTATCAATCTGAACCTCACTGTCTTATTCCTAATCTCTGCTGCATGCTGTCTGATTCTCACTCTCTGATCCTCACTGACTTATCATCACTCTCTGACCCTCACTCTCTGATCCTCACTCTCTGACCCTCACTCTCTGACCCTCACTCTCTGACAACTCACTCTCTTTCCCTCACTCTCTGACACACACTCTCTGACAACTCACTCTCTGACCCTCACTCTCTGACCCTCACTCTCTGACCCTCACTCTCGGACCCTCACTCTCTGACAACTCACTCTCTTTCCCTTACTCTCTGCCCCACACACTCTGACCCTCACTCTCTGACCCTCACTCTCTGACCCGCACTCTCGGACACTCACTCTCTGACCCTCACTCTCTGACCCTCACTCTCTGACCCTCACTCTCTGATCCTCACTCTCTGAACCTCACTCTCTGACCCTCACTCTCTGACCCTCACTCTCTGACCCTCGCTCTCTGATCCTCGCTCTCTGATCCTCGCTCTCTGTTGCTCGCTCTCTGATCTTCACTCTCTGACCTTCGTCCACAATTCATCACTCTCAGTACCTTACAGTTTGATTTTCACTTTCAGATCCTTACTCTCTGCTGCACGTTGATTGATGCTCACTCTCTGATCCTCAATCATTGATCTTCATCGACTCATGCTTATTCTCCTCCTCACTGACTATCCTTAAATTCTGATGCGCGCTCTCTGAAGCTCGCTCTCTGATGCTCACTTTCTGATGCTTGCTCTCTGATGCTTGCTCTCTGATGCTCGCTCTCTGATCCTCGATCTCTGATCCTCGCTCTCTGATCCTCGCTCTCTGATCCTCGCACTCTGATCCTCGCTCTCTGATCCTCGCTCTCTGATCCTCGCTCTCTGATCCTCGCTCTCTGATCCTCGTACTCTGATCCTCACTTTCTGATCCTAGTTACTCTTTGTCAGTCACTCATCCTCACTCTCTGATTTGTAGACTCTGATCCTCACTTTCTCACCCACACTCTCTGAACCTCACCGTTTGTTCCTCACTTTCCGATTCTCACTGACTGATTCTAACAATCTGAACCTCACTGTCTTATTCCTAATCTCTGCTGCATGCTGTCTGATTCTCACTCTCTGATCCTCACTGACTTATCATCACTCTCTGACCCTCACTCTCTGATCCTCACTCTCTGATCCTCACTCTCTGACCCTCACTCTCTGACCCTCACTCTCCGACCCTCACTCTCTGACAACTCACTCTCTGACCCTCACTCTCTGACAACTCACTCTCTTTCCCTTACTCTCTGCCCCACACACTCTGACCCTCACTCTCTGACCCTCACTCTCTGACCCGCACTCTCGGACACTCACTCTCTGACCCTCACTCTCTGACCCTCACTCTCTGACCCTCACTCTCTGACCCTCACTCTCTGACCCTCACTCTCTGAACCTCACTCTCTGAAGCTCACTCTGTGAAGATCACTCTCTGAACCTCACTCTCTGAACCTCACTCTCTGAACCTCACTGATTGATTCTCAATCTCTGATCCTTACTGACCAGTCCTCACTCTCTGATCCCCACTGTTTGACCCTTATTACCTGATCCTTACTGTCAGATCCTTAGTCTCTGCTTCTCATTGATGCGCCCTTGCTCTCGGGTCCTCACTCTGATCTTCACCGACCCATTCTCATTGTCCTGCTCACTGACTGATGTTCAAATTCTAATCCTCACTCTCTGATACTCTCTGACACTCATTGATTGAAACACTTTCTGAAACTCACTTTCTGATTCTCACCTTCTGACCATCACCTTCTGACCCTCACCTTAAGACCCTCACTCTCTGACCCTCATTCTCTGACCCTCACTCTCTGATACTCATTCTCTGACCCTCATTTTAGGACCCTCATTTACTTATCCTCCTTCTCTGACCCTCATTCCCTGAACCTCATTCCCTGACCTTCATTCCCTGAACCTCATTCTCTGAACGTCACTGACTGATCCTAAGTTACTGATTCTCTCTCTGATCCTCACTCTCTGATCTTCTCCCACTATTTCTCACTCTGTTCCTCACTTTCAGATCCCTATTCTCTGCTTCACATTGATTAATGCTCATTCTCTGAACCTCAATCATTGATCTTCATCGACTCATGCCTATTCTCCTCCTCACTGACTATCCTCAAATTCTGATGCTCGCTCTATGATCCTCGGTCTCTGATGCTCGCTCTCTGATGCTCGCTCTCTGATCCTCACTCTCTGACCTTCGTAAACTATTCCTCACTCTCTGTACCTGACTGTTTGATTTTTACTTTCAGATCCTTACTCTCTGCTTCACGTTGATTGATGCTCACTCTCTGATCCTCAATCTTTGATCTTCATCGACTCATGCTTATTCTCCTCCTCACTGACTATCCTCAAATTCTGATGCTCGCTCTCTGATCCTTGCTCTCTCATGCTTGCTCTCTGATCCTCGCTCTCTGATCCTCGCTCTCTGATCCTCGCTCTCTGATCCTCGCTCTCTGATGCTCGCTCTCTGATGCTCGCTCTCGGCCCGTCGTCCACTGTTCCCCACTCTCTGTACCTTACTGTTTGACTTTCACTTTCAGATCCTTACTCTCTACTTCACGTTGATGGATGCTCACTCTCTGATCCTCAATCTTTGATCTTCATCGACTCATGCTTATTCTCCTCCTCACTGACTATACTCAAATTCTGATGCTCGCTCTCTGATCCTCGCTCTCTGATGCTCGATCTCTGATGCTCGCGCTCTGATGCTCACTCTCTGATGCTCGCTCTCTGATGTTCGCTCTCTGATCCTCGCTCTCTGATCCTCGCTCTCTGATACTCGCTCTCTGATCCTCACTCTCTGATCCTTGCTCTCTGATCCTAGCTCTCTGATGCTCACTCTCTGATGTTCACTCTCTGACCTTCGTCCACTATTCCTCACTCTGTGTACCTTACTGTTTGATTTTCACTTTCAGATCCTTACTCTCTGCTTCACGTTGATTGTTGCTCACGCTCTGATCCTCAATCTTTGATCTTTATCAACTCATGCTTTTTCTCCTCCTCACTGACTATCCTTAAATTCTGATGCTCGCTCTCTGATCCTCGCTCTCTGATCCTCCCTCTCTGATGCTCGCTCTCTGATCCTCCCTCTCTGATGCTCGCTCTCTGATGCTCCCTCTCTGATGCTCGCTCTCTGATGCTCACTCTCTGATGCTCACTCTCTGATCCTCGCTCTGTGAGCCTCGCTCTCTGATCCTCGCTCTCTGATCCTCGCTCTCTGATCCTCACTTTCTGATCCACAGTTACTCATTGTCATTCACTGATCCTCACTCTCTGATTTGTAGTCTCTGATCCACACTTTCCGATCCTCACAGACTCATTCTAACATTCTGAACCTCACTGTCTGATTCCTAATGTCTGCTGCATGCTGTCTGATTCTCACTCTCTGATCCTCACTGACTTATCATCCCTCTCTGACCCGCACCTTCTGACCCGCACTCTCTGACCCGCAATCTCTGACCCGCAATCTCTGACCCGCACTCTCTGACCCGCACTCTCAGACCCGCACTCTCTCACCTTCACTCTCTGACCTTCACTCTCTGACCCTCACTCTCTGACCCTCACTCTCTGACCCTCACTCTCTGACCCTCACTCTCTGACCCTCACTCTCTGACCCTCATTCTCTGACCCTCACTCTCTGACCCTCACTGACTGATCCTCACTGACTGATCCTCACTTACTGTTTCTCACTCTAATCCTCACTCTCTGACCCTCGCTCTCTGACCCTCGCTCTCTGACCCTCACTCTCTGATCCTCGCTCTCTGATCCTCGCTCTCTGATGCTCGCTCTCTGATGCTCGCTCTCGGCCCGTCGTCCACTGTTCCCCACTCTCTGTACCTTACTGTTTGACTTTCACTTTCAGATCCTTACTCTCTACTTCACGTTGATGGATGCTCACTCTCTGATCCTCAATCTTTGATCTTCATCGACTCATGCTTATTCTCCTCCTCACTGACTATACTCAAATTCTGATGCTCGCTCTCTGATCCTCGCTCTCTGATGCTCGATCTCTGATGCTCGCGCTCTGATGCTCACTCTCTGATGCTCGCTCTCTGATGCTCGCTCTCTGATCCTCGCTCTCTGATCCTCGCTCTCTGATACTCGCTCTCTGATCCTCACTCTCTGATCCTTGCTCTCTGATCCTAGCTCTCTGATGCTCACTCTCTGATGTTCACTCTCTGACCTTCGTCCACTATTCCTCACTCTGTGTACCTTACTGTTTGATTTTCACTTTCAGATCCTTACTCTCTGCTTCACGTTGATTGTTGCTCACGCTCTGATCCTCAATCTTTGATCTTCATCAACTCATGCTTATTCTCCTCCTCACTGACTATCCTTAAATTCTGATGCTCGCTCTCTGATCCTCGCTCTCTGATCCTCCCTCTCTGATGCTCGCTCTCTGATGCTCGCTCTCTGATGCTCCCTCTCTGATGCACGCTCTCTGATGCTCACTCTCTGATGCTCACTCTCTGATCCTCGCTCTGTGAGCCTCGCTCTCTGATCCTCGCTCTCTGATCCTCGCTCTCTGATCCTCACTTTCTGATCCACAGTTACTCATTGTCATTCACTGATCCTCACTCTCTGATTTGTAGTCTCTGATCCACACTTTCCGATCCTCACAGACTCATTCTAACATTCTGAAACTCACTGTCTGATTCCTAATGTCTGCTGCATGCTGTCTGATTCTCACTCACTGATCCTCACTGACTTATCATCCCTCTCTGACCCGCACCTTCTGACCCGCACTCTCTGACCCGCAATCTCTGACCCGCAATCTCTGACCCGCACTCTCTGACCCGCACTCTCAGACCCGCACTCTCTCACCTTCACTCTCTCACCTTCACTCTCTGACCCTCACTCTCTGACCCTCACTCTCTGACCCTCACTCTCTGACCCTCACTCTCTGACCCTCATTCTCTGACCCTCACTCTCTGACCCTCACTGACTGATCCTCACTGACTGATCCTCACTTACTGTTTCTCACTCTAATCCTCACTCTCTGACCCTCGCTCTCTGACCCTCGCTCTCTGACCCTCACTCTCTGACCCTCGCTCTCTAACCCTCGCTCTCTGACCCTCGCTCTCTGACCCACGCTCTCTGACCCACGCTCTCTGACCCTCGCTCTCTGCCCCTCGCTCTCTGACCCTCGCTCTCTGATCCTTGCTCTCTGACCCTCACTGACTGACCCTCACTGACTGATCCTCAGTTACTGTTTCTCACACTAGTCCTCACTCTCTGATCTTCACTATCTGACCTTCTTCCACTATTCCTCACTCTCCGTACCTTACTGTTTGATTTCAAATTTCAGATTCTTACTCTCTGCTTCATGTTGATTGATGCTCACTCTCTGATCCTCAATCTTTGATCTTCATCGACTCATGCTTATTCTCCTCCTCACTGACTATCCTCAAATTCTGATGCTCGCTCTCTGATCCTCGCTCTCTGATCCTCGCTCTCTGATCCTCGCTCTCTGATGCTCGCTCTCTGATGCTTGCTCTCGGCCCGTCGTCCACTATTCCTCACTCTCTGTACCTTACTGTTTGACTTTCACTTTCAGATCCTTACTCTCTACTTCACGTTGATGGATGCTCACTCTCTGATCCTCAATCTTTGATCTACATCGACTCATGCTTATTCTCCTCCTCACTGACTATCCTCAAATTCTGATCCTCGCTCTCCGATCCTTGCCCTCTGATGCTTGCTCTCTGATCCTCGCTCTCTGATCCTCGCTCTCTGATCCTCGCTCTCTGATCCTCGCTCTCTGATCCTCGCTCACTGATCCTCGCTCTCTGATGCTCGCTCTCTGATGCTCGCTCTCTGACCTTCGTCCACTATTCCTCACTCTCTATACCTTACTGTTTGTTTTTCACTTTCAGATTCTTACTCTCTACTTCACGTTGATTGATGCTCACTCTCTGATCCTCAATCTTTGATCTTCATCGACTCATGCTTATTCTCCTCCTCACTGACTATACTCAAATTCTGATCCTCGCTCTCTGATCCTCGCTCTCTGATCCTCGCTCTCTGATCCTCGCTCTCTGATGCTCGCTGTCTGATGCTCGTTCTCTGATGCTCGCTCTCAGATGCTCGCTCTCTGATCCTCGCTCGCTGATCCTCGCTCTCTGATCCTATCTCTGATCCTCGCTCTTTGATCCTTGCTCTCTGATCCTCGCTCTCTGATGCTCACTCTCTGATCTTCACTCTCTGACCTTCATCCACTATTCCTCACTCTCTGTACCTTACTGTTTGATTTTCACTTTCAGATCCTTACTCTCTGCTTCACGTTGATTGATGCTCACTCTCTGATCCTCAATCTTTGATCTTCATCGACTCATGCTTATTCTCCTCCTCACTGACTATCCTTAAATACTGATGCTCACTCTCTGATGCTCGCTCTGTGATCCTCGCTCTCTGATGCTCGCTCTCTGATCCTCGCTCTGTGAGCCTCGCTCTCTGATCCTCGCTCTCTGATCTTCACTTTTCTCTGATCCACAGTTACTCATTGTCAGCCACTCATCCTCACTCTCTGATTTGTAGTCTCTGATCCTCACTTTCCGATCCTCACTGACTGATTCTAACATTCTCAAGCTCACTGTCTGATTCCTAATCTCTGCTGCATGCTGTCTGATTCTCTCTCTGATCCTCACTGACTTATCATCACTCTCTGACCCGCACTCTCTGACCCGCACTCTCTGACCCGCACTCTCTGACCCGCACTCTCTGACCCGCACTCTCTGACCCGCACTCTCTGACCCGCACTCTCTGACCCTCACTCTCTGACCCTCACTGTCTGACCCTCACTGACTGATCCTCACTGACTAATCCTCAGTTACTGTTTCTCACTCTAATCCTCTCTCTCTGACCCTCGCTCTCTGACCCTCGCTCTCTGACCCTCGCTCTCTGACCCTCGCTCTCTGACCCTCACTGACTGACCCTCACTGGCTGATCCTCAGTTACTGTTTCTCACACTAATCCTCACTCTCTGATCTTCACTCTCTCACCTTCTTCCACTATTCCTCACTCTCCGTATCTTACTGTTTGATTTTAACTTTCAGATACTTACTCTCTGCTTCACGTTGATTGATGCTCACTCTCTGATCCTCAATCTTTGATCTTCATCGACTCATGCTTATTCTCCTCCTCACTGACTATCCTCAAATTCTGATGCTCGCTCTCTGATCCTCGCTCTCTGACCCTTGCTCTCTGATGCTTGCTCTCTGATGCTTGCTCTCTGATCCTAGCTCTCTGATCCTAGATCTCTGATCCTAGCTCTCTGATCCTAGATCTCTGATGTTCGCTCTCTGATCCTAGCTCTCTGATCCTCGCTCTCTGATCCTCGCTCTCTGATCCTCGCTCTCTGATCCTCGCTCTCTGATCCTCGCTCTCTGATCCTCACTTTCTGATCCTAGTTACTCTTTGGCAGTCACTCATCCTCACTCTCTGATTTGTAGACTCTGATCCTCACTTACTTACCCGCACTCTCTGAACCTCACCGTTTGTTCCTCACTTTCCGATTCTCACTGACTGATTCTATCAATCTGAACCTCAATGTCTTATTCCTAATCTCTGCTGCATGATGTCTGATTCTCACTCTCTGATCCTCACTGACTTATCATCACTCTCTGACCCTCACTTTCTGATCCTCACTCTCTGACCCTCACTCTCTGACCCTCACTCTCTGACAACTCACTCTCTTTCCCTCACTCTCTGACACACACTCTCTGACCCTCACTCTCTGACCCTCACTCTCTGACCCTCACTCTCTGACCCTCACTCTCTGACCCACACTCTCGGACCCTCACTCTCTGACCCTCACTCTCTGACCCTCACTCGCTGACCCTCACTCTCTGAAGCTCACTCTCTGAACCTCACTCTCTGAAGCTCACTCTGTGAAGATCACTCTCTGAACCTCACTCTCTGATCCTCACTGACTTATCATCACTCTCTGACCCTCACTCTCTGACACTCACTCTCTGACCCTCACTCTCTGACCCTCGCTCTCTGACCCGCGCTCTCTGACCCGCGCTCTCTGAACCTCACTCTCTGAACCTCACTCTCTGAACCTCACTCTCTGAACCTCACTGATTGATTCTCAATCTCTGATCCTTACTGACCAGTCCTCACTCTCTGATCCCCACTCTCTGACCCTCACTCTCTGACCCTCGCTCTCTGACCCGCGCTCTCTGACCCGCGCTCTCTGAACCTCACTCTCTGAACCTCACTCTCTGAACCTCACTGATTGATTCTCAATCTCTGATCCTTACTGACCAGCCCTCACTCTCTGATCCCCACTGTTTGACCCTTATTTCCTGATCCTCACTGTCAGATCCTTAGTCTCTGCTTCTCATTGATGCGCCCTTGCTCTCGGATCCTCACTCTGATCTTCACCGACCCATTCTCATTGTCCTGCTCACTGTCTGATGTTCAAATTCTAATCCTCACTCTCTGATACTCTCTGACACTCACTGATTGAAACACTTTCTGAAACTCACTTTCTGATTCTCACCTTCTGACCATCACCTTCTGACCCTCACCTTCTGACCCTCACCTTAAGACCCTCACTCTCTGACCCTCATTCTCTGACCCTCATTCTCTGATACTCATTCTCTGACCCTCATTTTAGGACCCTCATTAACTTATCCTCCTTCTCTGACCCTCATTCCCTGAACCTCATTCCCTGACCCTCATTCCCTGAACCTCATTCTCTGAACGTCACTGACTGATCCTAAGTTACTGATTCTCTCTCTGATCCTCACTCTCTGATCTTCTCCCACTATTTCTCACTCTGTTCCTCACTTTCAGATCCCTATTCTCTGCTACACATTAATTAATGCTCATTCTCTGAACCTCAATCATTGATCTTCATCGACTCATGCCTATTCTCCTCCTCACTGACTATCCTCAAATTCTGATGCTCGCTCTCTGATCCTCGCTCTCTGACCTTCGTAAACTATTCCTCACTCTCTGCACCTGACTGTTTGATTTTTACTTTCAGATCCTAACTCTCTGCTTCACGTTGATTGATGCTCACTCTCTGATCCTCAATCTTTGATCTACATCGACTCATGCTTATTCTCCTCCTCACTGACTATCCTCAAATTCTGATCCTCGCTCTCCGATCCTTGCCCTCTGATGCTTGCTCTCTGATCCTCGCTCTCTGATCCTCGCTCTCTGATCCTCGCTCTCTGATCCTCACTCACTGATCCTCGCTCTCTGATCCTCGCTCTCTGATGCTCGCTCTCTGATGCTCGCTCTCTGACCTTCGTCCACTATTCCTCACTCTCTATACCTTACTGTTTGTTTTTCACTTTCAGATTCTTACTCTCTACTTCACGTTGATTGATGCTCACTCTCTGATCCTCAATCTTTGATCTTCATCGACTCAAGCTTATTCTCCTCCTCACTGACTATACTCAAATTCTGATCCTCGCTCTCTGATCCTCGCTCTCTGATCCTCGCTCTCTGATCCTCGCTCTCTGATGCTCGCTGTCTGATGCTCGTTCTCTGATGCTCGCTCTCAGATGCTCGCTCTCTGATCCTTGCTCTCTGATCCACAATCTTTGATCTTCATCGACTCATGCTTATTCTCCTCCTCACTGACTATCCTGAAATACTGATGCTCACTCTCTGATGCTCGCTCTGTGATCCTCGGTCTCTGATGCTCGCTCTCTGATCCTCGCTCTGTGAGCCTCGCTCTCTGATCCTCACTCTCTGATCCTCACTTTCTGATCCACAGTTACTCATTGTCAGCCACTCATCCTCACTCTCTGATTTGTAGTCTCTGATCCTCACTTTCCGATCCTCACTGACTGATTCTAACATTCTCAACCTCACTGTCTGATTCCTAATCTCTGCTGCATGCTGTCTGATTCTCTCTCTGATCCTCACTGACTTATCATCACTCTCTGAACCGCACTCTCTGACCCGCACTCTCTGACCCGCACTCTCTGACCCGCACTCTCTGACCCGCACTCTCTGACCCTCACTCTCTGACCCTCACTCTCTGACCCTCACTGACTGATCCTCACTGACTGATCCTCAGTTACTGTTTCTCACTCTAATCCTCTCTCTCTGATCTTCACTCTCTCACCTTCTTCCACTATTCCTCACTCTCCGTATCTTACTGTTTGATTTTAACTTTCAGATACTTACTCTCTGCTTCACGTTGATTGATGCTCACTCTCTGATCCTCAATCTTTGATCTTCATCGACTCATGCTTATTCTCCTCCTCACTGACTATCCTCAAATTCTGATGCTCGCTCTCTGACCCTCGCTCTCTGACCCTTGCTCTCTGATGCTTGCTCTCTGATGCTTGCTCTCTGATCCTAGCTCTCTGATGCTCGCTCTCTGATCCTAGCTCTCTGATCCTAGATCTCTGATGTTCGCTCTCTGATCCTAGCTCTCTGATCCTCGCTCTCTGATCCTCGCTCTCTGATCCTCGCTCTCTGATCCTCGCTCTCTGATCCTCACTTTCTGATCCTAGTTACTCTTTGGCAGTCACTCATCCTCACTCTCTGATTTGTAGACTCTGATCCTCACTTACTTACCCGCACTCTCTGAACCTCACCGTTTGTTCCTCACTTTCCGATTCTCACTGACTGATTCTATCAATCTGAACCTCAATGTCTTATTCCTAATCTCTGCTGCATGCTGTCTGATTCTCACTCTCTGATCCTCACTGACTTATCATCACTCTCTGACCCTCACTCTCTGACCCTCACTCTCTGACCCTCACTCTCTGACAACTCACTCTCTTTCCCTCACTCTCTGACACACACTCTCTGACAACTCACTCTCTGACCCTCACTCTCTGACCCTCACTCTCTGATCCTCACTCTCTGACCCTCACTCTCTGACCCACACTCTCGGACCCTCACTCTCGGACCCTCACTCTCTGACCCGCACTCTCGGACACTCACTCTCTGACCCTCACTCTCTGACCCTCACTCGCTGACCCTCACTCTCTGACCCTCACTCTCTGAACCTCACTCTCTGAAGCTCACTCTGTGAAGATCACTCTCTGAACCTCACTCTCTGATCCTCACTGACTTATCATAACTCTCTGACCCTCACTCTCTGACCCTCACTCTCTGACCCTCGCTCTCTGACCCTCGCTCTCTGACCCGCGCTCTCAGACCCGCGCTCTCTGAACCTCACTCACTGAACCTCACTCTCTGAACCTCACTCTCTGAACCTCACTGATTGATTCTCAATCTCTGATCCTTACTGACCAGTCCTCACTCTCTGATCCCCACTGTTTGACCCTCACTCTCTGACCCTCGCTCTCTGACCCTCGCTCTCTGACCCGCGCTCTCTGAACCTCACTCTCTGAACCTCACTCTCTGAACCTCACTCTCTGAACCTCACTGATTGATTCTCAATCTCTGATCCTTACTGACCAGTCCTCACTCTCTGATCCCCACTGTTTGACCCTTATTTCCTGATCCTCACTGTCAGATCCTTAGTCTCTGCTTCTCATTGATGCGCCCTTGCTCTCGGATCCTCACTCTGATCTTCACCGACCCATTCTCATTGTCCTGCTCACTGTCTGATGTTCAAATTCTAATCCTCACTCTCTGATACTCTCTGACACTCACTGATTGAAACACTTTCTGAAACTCACTTTCTGATTCTCACCTTCTGACCATCACCTTCTGACCCTCACCTTCTGACCCTCACCTTAAGACCTTCACTCTCTGACCCTCATTCTCTGACCCTCATTCTCTGATACTCATTCTCTGACCCTCATTTTAGGACCCTCATTAACTTATCCTCCTTCTCTGACCCTCATTCCCTGAACCTCATTCCCTGACCCTCATTCCCTGAACCTCATTCTCTGAACGTCACTGACTGATCCTAAGTTACTGATTCTCTCTCTGATCCTCACTCTCTGATCTTCTCCCACTATTTCTCACTCTGTTCCTCACTTTCAGATCCCTATTCTCTGCTACACATTGATTAATGCTCATTCTCTGAACCTCAATCATTGATCTTCATCG
The DNA here is from genome assembly GCA_026770705.1 of Isurus oxyrinchus. NCBI lineage: Eukaryota > Metazoa > Chordata > Chondrichthyes > Lamniformes > Lamnidae > Isurus > Isurus oxyrinchus. The sequence goes on from JANJGN010000010.1 coordinate 99,528,291, forward strand.
ACTCATGCCTATTCTCCTCCTCACTGACTATCCTCAAATTCTGATGCTCGCTCTCTGATCCTCGCTCTCTGATCCTCGCTCTCTGATCCTCGCTCTCTGATGCTCGCTCTCTGATGCTCGCTCTCTGATGCTCGCTCTCTGATCCTCGCTCTCTGACCTTCGTCCACTATTCCTCACTCTCTGTACCTGACTGTTTGATTTTTACTTTCAGATCCTTACTCTCTGCTTCACGTTGATTGATGCTCACTCTCTGATCCTCAATTTTTGATCTTCATCGACTCATGCTTATTCTCCTCCTCACTGACTATCCTCAAATTCTGATCCTCGCTCTCCGATCCTTGCTCTTTGATGCTTGCTCTCTGATCCTCGCTCTCTGATCCTCGCTCTCTGATGCTCGCTCTCTGATGCTCGCTCCCAGATGCTCGCTCTCTGATGCTCGCTCTCAAATGCTCGCTCTCTGATCCTCGCTCTCTGATCCTCGCTCTCTGATCCTATCTCTGATCCTCGCTCTCTGATCCTTGCTCTCTGATCCTTGCTCTCTGATGCTCACTCTCTGATCTTCACTCTCTGACCTTCATCCACTATTCCTCACTCTTTGTACCTTACAGTTTGATTTTCACTTTCAGATCCTTACTCTCTGCTTCACGTTGATTGATGCTCACTCTCTGATCCTCAATCTTTGATCTTCATCGACTCATGCTTATTCTCCTCCTCACTGACTATCCTTAAATTCTGATGCTCGCTCTCTGATGCTCGCTCTCTGATGCTCGCTTTCTGATGCTTGCTCTGTGATCCTCGCTCTCTGATCCTCGCTCTCTGATCCTCGCTCTCTGATCCTCGCTCTGTGAGCCTCGCTCTCTGATCCTCGCTTTCTGATCCGCAGTTACTCATTGTCAGCCACTCATCCTCACTCTCTGATTTGTAGTCTCTGATCCTCACTTTCCGATCCTCACTGACTGTTTCTAACATTCTCAACCTCACTGTCTGATTCCTAATCTCTGCTGCATGCTGTCTGATTCTCTCTCTGATCCTCACTGACTTATCATCACTCTCTGACCCGCACTCTCTGACCCGCACTCTCTGACCCGCACTCTCTGACCCGCGCTCTCTGACCCGCACTCTCTGACCCGCACTCTCTGACCCTCACTCTCTGACCCTCACTCTCTGACCCTCACTGACTGATCCTCACTGACTGATCCTCAGTTACTGTTTCTCACTCTAATCCTCTCTCTCTGACCCTCGCTCTCTGACCCTCGCTCTCTGACCCTCGCTCTCTGACCCTCGCTCTCTGACCCTCGCTCTCTGACACTCGCTCTCTGACCCTCGCTCTCTGACCTTTGCTCTCTGACCCTCACTGACTGACGCTCACTGGCTGATCCTCAGTTACTGTTTCTCACACTAATCCTCACTCTCTGATCTTCACTCTCTCACCTTCTTCCACTATTCCTCACTCTCCGTACCTTACTGTTTGATTTTAACTTTCAGATCCTTACTCTCTGCTTCACGTTGATTGATGCTCACTCTTTGATCCTCAATCTTTGATCTTCATCGACTCATGCTTATTCTCCTCCTCACTGACTATCCTCAAATTCTGATGCTCGCTCTCTGATCCTCGCTCTCTGACCCTCGCTCTCTGATGCTTGCTCTCTGATCCTAGCTCTCTGATCCTAGCTCTCTGATCCTAGCTCTCTGATCCTAGATCTCTGATGCTCGCTCTCTGATCCTCGCTCTCTGATCCTCGCTCTCTGATCCTCGCTCTCTGATGCTCACTTTCTGATCCTAGTTAGTCTTTGGCAGTCACTCATCCTCACTCTCTGATTTGTAGACTCTGATCCTCACTTACTCATCCGCACTCTCTGAACCTCACCGTTTGTTCCTCACTTTCCGATTCTCACTGACTGATTCTATCAATCTGAACCTCACTGTCTTATTCCTAATCTCTGCTGCATGCTGTCTGATTCTCACTCTCTGATCCTCACTGACTTATCATCACTCTCTGACCCTCACTCTCTGATCCTCACTCTCTGACCCTCACTCTCTGACCCTCACTCTCTGACAACTCACTCTCTTTCCCTCACTCTCTGACACACACTCTCTGACAACTCACTCTCTGACCCTCACTCTCTGACCCTCACTCTCTGACCCTCACTCTCGGACCCTCACTCTCTGACAACTCACTCTCTTTCCCTTACTCTCTGCCCCACACACTCTGACCCTCACTCTCTGACCCTCACTCTCTGACCCGCACTCTCGGACACTCACTCTCTGACCCTCACTCTCTGACCCTCACTCTCTGACCCTCACTCTCTGAAGCTCACTCTCTGAAGCTCACTCTGTGAAGATCACTCTCTGAACCTCACTCTCTGATCCTCACTGACTTGTCATCACTCTCTGACCCTCACTCTCTGACCCTCACTCTCTGACCCTCACTCTCTGACCCTCGCTCTCTGACCCTCACTCTCTGACCCTCACTCTCTGACCCTCACTCTCTGATCCTCACTCTCTGAACCTCACTCTCTGACCCTCACTCTCTGATCCTCGCTCTCTGATCCTCGCTCTCTGTTGCTCGCTCTCTGATCTTCACTCTCTGACCTTCGTCCACAATTCATCACTCTCAGTACCTTACAGTTTGATTTTCACTTTCAGATCCTTCCTCTCTGCTGCACGTTGATTGATGCTCACTCTCTGATCCTCAATCATTGATCTTCATCGACTCATGCTTATTCTCCTCCTCACTGACTATCCTTAAATTCTGATGCGCGCTCTCTGAAGCTCGCTCTCTGATGCTCACTTTCTGATGCTTGCTCTCTGATGCTTGCTCTCTGATGCTCGCTCTCTGATCCTCGATCTCTGATCCTCGCTCTCTGATCCTCGCTCTCTGATCCTCGCACTCTGATCCTCGCTCTCTGATCCTCGCTCTCTGATCCTCGCTCTCTGATCCTCGCTCTCTGATCCTCGTACTCTGATCCTCACTTTCTGATCCCAGTTACTCTTTGTCAGTCACTCATCCTCACTCTCTGATTTGTAGACTCTGATCCTCACTTTCTCACCCACACTCTCTGAACCTCACCGTTTGTTCCTCACTTTCCGATTCTCACTGACTGATTCTAACAATCTGAACCTCACTGTCTTATTCCTAATCTCTGCTGCATGCTGTCTGATTCTCACTCTCTGATCCTCACTGACTTATCATCACTCTCTGACCCTCACTCTCTGATCCTCACTCTCTGATCCTCACTCTCTGACCCTCACTCTCTGACCCTCACTCTCTGACCCTCACTCTCTGACCCTCACTCTCTGACCCTCACTCTCTGACAACTCACTCTCTTTCCCTTACTCTCTGCCCCACACACTCTGACCCTCACTCTCTGACCCTCACTCTCTGACCCGCACTCTCGGACACTCACTCTCTGACCCTCACTCTCTGACCCTCACTCTCTGACCCTCACTCTCTGACCCTCACTCTCTGACCCTCACTCTCTGAACCTCACTCTCTGAAGCTCACTCTGTGGAGATCACTCTCTGAACCTCACTCTCTGAACCTCACTCTCTGAACCTCACTGATTGATTCTCAATCTCTGATCCTTACTGACCAGTCCTCACTCTCTGATCCCCACTGTTTGACCCTTATTACCTGATCCTTACTGTCAGATCCTTAGTCTCTGCTTCTCATTGATGCGCCCTTGCTCTCGGGTCCTCACTCTGATCTTCACCGACCCATTCTCATTGTCCTGCTCACTGACTGATGTTCAAATTCTAATCCTCACTCTCTGATACTCTCTGACACTCATTGATTGAAACACTTTCTGAAACTCACTTTCTGATTCTCACCTTCTGACCATCACCTTCTGACCCTCACCTTAAGACCCTCACTCTCTGACCCTCATTCTCTGACCCTCACTCTCTGATACTCATTCTCTGACCCTCATTTTAGGACCCTCATTTACTTATCCTCCTTCTCTGACCCTCATTCCCTGAACCTCATTCCCTGACCTTCATTCCCTGAACCTCATTCTCTGAACGTCACTGACTGATCCTAAGTTACTGATTCTCTCTCTGATCCTCACTCTCTGATCTTCTCCCACTATTTCTCACTCTGTTCCTCACTTTCAGATCCCTATTCTCTGCTTCACATTGATTAATGCTCATTCTCTGAACCTCAATCATTGATCTTCATCGACTCATGCCTATTCTCCTCCTCACTGACTATCCTCAAATTCTGATGCTCGCTCTATGATCCTCGGTCTCTGATGCTCGCTCTCTGATGCTCGCTCTCTGATCCTCACTCTCTGACCTTCGTAAACTATTCCTCACTCTCTGTACCTGACTGTTTGATTTTTACTTTCAGATCCTTACTCTCTGCTTCACGTTGATTGATGCTCACTCTCTGATCCTCAATCTTTGATCTTCATCGACTCATGCTTATTCTCCTCCTCACTGACTATCCTCAAATTCTGATGCTCGCTCTCTGATCCTTGCTCTCTCATGCTTGCTCTCTGATCCTCGCTCTCTGATCCTCGCTCTCTGATCCTCGCTCTCTGATCCTCGCTCTCTGATCCTCGCTCTCTGATGCTCGCTCTCTGATGCTCGCTCTCGGCCCGTCGTCCACTGTTCCCCACTCTCTGTACCTTACTGTTTGACTTTCACTTTCAGATCCTTACTCTCTACTTCACGTTGATGGATGCTCACTCTCTGATCCTCAATCTTTGATCTTCATCGACTCATGCTTATTCTCCTCCTCACTGACTATACTCAAATTCTGATGCTCGCTCTCTGATCCTCGCTCTCTGATGCTCGATCTCTGATGCTCGCGCTCTGATGCTCACTCTCTGATGCTCGCTCTCTGATGTTCGCTCTCTGATCCTCGCTCTCTGATCCTCGCTCTCTGATACTCGCTCTCTGATCCTCACTCTCTGATCCTAGCTCTCTGATGCTCACTCTCTGATGTTCACTCTCTGACCTTCGTCCACTATTCCTCACTCTGTGTACCTTACTGTTTGATTTTCACTTTCAGATCCTTACTCTCTGCTTCACGTTGATTGTTGCTCACGCTCTGATCCTCAATCTTTGATCTTTATCAACTCATGCTTTTTCTCCTCCTCACTGACTATCCTTAAATTCTGATGCTCGCTCTCTGATCCTCGCTCTCTGATCCTCCCTCTCTGATGCTCGCTCTCTGATCCTCCCTCTCTGATGCTCGCTCTCTGATGCTCCCTCTCTGATGCTCGCTCTCTGATGCTCACTCTCTGATGCTCACTCTCTGATGCTCACTCTCTGATCCTCGCTCTGTGAGCCTCGCTCTCTGATCCTCGCTCTCTGATCCTCGCTCTCTGATCCTCACTTTCTGATCCACAGTTACTCATTGTCATTCACTGATCCTCACTCTCTGATTTGTAGTCTCTGATCCACACTTTCCGATCCTCACAGACTCATTCTAACATTCTGAACCTCACTGTCTGATTCCTAATGTCTGCTGCATGCTGTCTGATTCTCACTCTCTGATCCTCACTGACTTATCATCCCTCTCTGACCCGCACCTTCTGACCCGCACCTTCTGACCCGCACTCTCTGACCCGCAATCTCTGACCCGCAATCTCTGACCCGCACTCTCTGACCCGCACTCTCAGACCCGCACTCTCTCACCTTCACTCTCTGACCTTCACTCTCTGACCCTCACTCTCTGACCCTCACTCTCTGACCCTCACTCTCTGACCCTCACTCTCTGACCCTCACTCTCTGACCCTCATTCTCTGACCCTCACTCTCTGACCCTCACTGACTGATCCTCACTGACTGATCCTCACTTACTGTTTCTCACTCTAATCCTCACTCTCTGACCCTCGCTCTCTGACCCTCGCTCTCTGACCCTCACTCTCTGATCCTCGCTCTCTGATCCTCGCTCTCTGATGCTCGCTCTCTGATGCTCGCTCTCGGCCCGTCGTCCACTGTTCCCCACTCTCTGTACCTTACTGTTTGACTTTCACTTTCAGATCCTTACTCTCTACTTCACGTTGACGGATGCTCACTCTCTGATCCTCAATCTTTGATCTTCATCGACTCATGCTTATTCTCCTCCTCACTGACTATACTCAAATTCTGATGCTCGCTCTCTGATCCTCGCTCTCTGATGCTCGATCTCTGATGCTCGCGCTCTGATGCTCACTCTCTGATGCTCGCTCTCTGATGCTCGCTCTCTGATCCTCGCTCTCTGATCCTCGCTCTCTGATACTCGCTCTCTGATCCTCACTCTCTGATCCTTGCTCTCTGATCCTAGCTCTCTGATGCTCACTCTCTGATGTTCACTCTCTGACCTTCGTCCACTATTCCTCACTCTGTGTACCTTACTGTTTGATTTTCACTTTCAGATCCTTACTCTCTGCTTCACGTTGATTGTTGCTCACGCTCTGATCCTCAATCTTTGATCTTCATCAACTCATGCTTATTCTCCTCCTCACTGACTATCCTTAAATTCTGATGCTCGCTCTCTGATCCTCGCTCTCTGATCCTCCCTCTCTGATGCTCGCTCTCTGATGCTCACTCTCTGATGCTCACTCTCTGATCCTCGCTCTGTGAGCCTCGCTCTCTGATCCTCGCTCTCTGATCCTCGCTCTCTGATCCTCACTTTCTGATCCACAGTTACTCATTGTCATTCACTGATCCTCACTCTCTGATTTGTAGTCTCTGATCCACACTTTCCGATCCTCACAGACTCATTCTAACATTCTGAAACTCACTGTCTGATTCCTAATGTCTGCTGCATGCTGTCTGATTCTCACTCGCTGATCCTCACTGACTTATCATCCCTCTCTGACCCGCACCTTCTGACCCGCACTCTCTGACCCGCAATCTCTGACCCGCAATCTCTGACCCGCACTCTCTGACCCGCACTCTCAGACCCGCACTCTCTCACCTTCACTCTCTCACCTTCACTCTCTGACCCTCACTCTCTGACCCTCACTCTCTGACCCTCACTCTCTGACCCTCACTCTCTGACCCTCATTCTCTGACCCTCACTCTCTGACCCTCACTGACTGATCCTCACTGACTGATCCTCACTTACTGTTTCTCACTCTAATCCTCACTCTCTGACCCTCGCTCTCTGACCCTCGCTCTCTGACCCTCACTCTCTGACCCTCGCTCTCTAACCCTCGCTCTCTGACCCTCGCTCTCTGACCCACGCTCTCTGACCCACGCTCTCTGACCCTCGCTCTCTGCCCCTCGCTCTCTGACCCTCGCTCTCTGATCCTTGCTCTCTGACCCTCACTGACTGACCCTCACTGACTGATCCTCAGTTACTGTTTCTCACACTAATCCTCACTCTCTGATCTTCACTATCTGACCTTCTTCCACTATTCCTCACTCTCCGTACCTTACTGTTTGATTTCAAATTTCAGATTCTTACTCTCTGCTTCATGTTGATTGATGCTCACTCTCTGATCCTCAATCTTTGATCTTCATCGACTCATGCTTATTCTCCTCCTCACTGACTATCCTCAAATTCTGATGCTCGCTCTCTGATCCTCGCTCTCTGATCCTCGCTCTCTGATCCTCGCTCTCTGATGCTCGCTCTCTGATGCTTGCTCTCGGCCCGTCGTCCACTATTCCTCACTCTCTGTACCTTACTGTTTGACTTTCACTTTCAGATCCTTACTCTCTACTTCACGTTGATGGATGCTCACTCTCTGATCCTCAATCTTTGATCTTCATCGACTCAAGCTTATTCTCCTCCTCACTGACTATACTCAAATTCTGATGCTCGCTCTCTGATCCTCGCTCTCTGATGCTCGCTCTCTGATGCTCGCTCTCTGATGCTCACTCTCTGATGCTCGCTCTCTGATGCTCGCTCTCTGATACTCGCTCTCTGATCCTCGCTCTCTGATCCTTGCTCTCTGATCCTAGCTCTCTGATGCTCACTCTCTGATGTTCACTCTCTGACCTTCGTCCAATACTCCTCACTCTGTGTACCTTACTGTTTGATTTTCACTTTCAGGTCCTAACACTCTGCTTCACGTTGATTGTTGCTCACTCTCTGATCCTCAATCTTTGATCTTCATCGACTCATGCTTATTCTCCTCCTCACTGACTATCCTTAAATTCTGATGCTCGCTCTCTGATCCTCGCTCTCTGATGCTCGCTCGCTGATGCTCGCTCTCTGATCCTCGCTCTCTGATCCTCGCTCTCTGATCCTCGCTCTCTGATCCTCGCTCTTTGATCCTCGCTCTCTGGTCCTAGCTCGCTGATCCTAACTCTCTGATCCTAGCTCTCTGATACTCGCTCTCTGATCCTCGCTCTCTGATCCTCGCTCTCTGATCCTCGCTCTCTGATCCTCGCTCTCTGATCCTCGCTCTCTGATCCTCGCTCTCTGATCCTCGCTCTCTGATCCTCGCTCTCTGATCCTCGCTCTCTGATCCTCGCTCTCTGATCCTAGCTCTCTGATGCTCGATCTCTCATGCTCGCTTTCTGATGCTCGCTCTCTGATGCTCGCTCTCTGATGCTCGCTCTCTGATGCTCTCTCTCTGATGCTCGCTCTCTGATGCTTGCTCTCTGATCCTCCCTCTCTGATCCTCGCTCTCTCATCTTCACTCTCTGACCTTCGTCCACTATTCCTCACTCTCTGTACCTTACTGTTTGATTTTCACTTTCAGATCCTTACTCTCTGCTTCACGTTGATTGATGCTCACTCTCTGATCCTCAATCATTGATCTTCATCGACTCATGCTTATTCTCCTCCTCACTGACTATCCTTAAATTCTGATGCGCGCTCTCTGATCCTCGCTCTCTGATCCTCGCTCTCTGATCCTCGCTCTCTGATCCTCGCTCTCTGATCTTCGCTCTCTGATCCTCGCTCTCTGATCCTCGCTCTCTGATCCTCGCTCTCTGATCCTCGCTCTCTGATCCTCGCTCTCTGATCCTCGCTCTCTGATCCTCGTTCTCTGATCCTCACTTTCTGATCCTAGTTACTCTTTGTCAGTCACTCATCCTCACTCTCTGATTTGTAGACTCTGATCCTCACTTTCTCACCCGCACTCTCTGAACCTCACCGTTTGTTCCTCACTTTCCGATTCTCACTGACTGATTCTAACAATCTGAACCTCACTGTCTTATTCCTAATCTCTGCGGCATGCTGTCTAATTCTCACTCTCTGATCCTCACTGACTTATCATCACTCTCTGACCCTCACTCTCTGATCCTCACTCTCTGATCCTCACTCTCTGACCCTCACTCTCTGACCCTCACTCTGACAACTCACTCTCTTTCCCTCACTCTCTTACCCACACACTCTGACCCTCACTCTCTGACCCACACTCTTGGACACTCACTCTCTGACCCTCACTCTCTGACCCTCACTCTCTGACCCTCACTCTCTGACCCTCACTCTCTGACCCTCACTCTCTGACCCTCACTCTCTGACCCTCACTCTCTGAAGCTCACTCTCTGAAGCTCACTCTGTGAAGATCACTCTCTGAACCTCACTCTCTGATCCTCACTGACTTATCATCACTCTCTGACCCTCACTCTCTGACCCTCACTCTCTGACCCTCACTCTCTGACCCTCACTCTCTGACCCTCACTCTCTGAACCTCACTCTCTGAACCTCACTCTCTGAACCTCACTCTCTGAACCTCACTGATTGATTCTCAATCTCTGATCCTTACTGACCAGTCCTCACTCTCTGATCCCCACTGTTTGACCCTTATTACCTGATCCTTACTGTCAGATCCTTAGTCTGTGCTTCTCATTGATGCGCCCTTGCTCTCGGGTCCTCACTCTGATCTTCACCGACCCATTCTCATTGTCCTGCTCACTGACTGATGTTCAAATTCTAATCCTCACTCTCTGATACTCTCTGACACTCATTGATTGAAACACTTTCTGAAACTCACTTTCTGATTCTCACCTTCTGACCCTCACCTTCTGACCCTCACTTTAAGACCCTCACTCTCTGACCCTCATTCTCTGACCCTCACTCTCTGATACTCATTCTCTGACCCTCATTTTAGGACGCTCATTTACTTATCCTCCTTCTCTGACCCTCATTCCCTGAACCTCATTTCCTGACCCTCATTCCCTGAACCTCATTCTCTGAACGTCACTGACTGATCCTAAGTTACTGATTCTCTCTCTGATCCTCACTCTCTGATCTTCTCTCACTATTTCTCACTCAGTTCCTCACTTTCAGATCCCTATTCTCTGCTTCACATTGATTAATGCTCATTCTCTGAACCTCAATCATTGATCTTCATCGACTCATGCCTATTCTCCTCCTCACTGACTATCCTCAAATTCTGATGCTCGCTCTCTGATCCTCGGTCTCTGATGCTCGCTCTCTGATGCTCGCTCTCTGATCCTCACTCTCTGACCTTCGTCCACTATTCCTCACTCTCTGTACCTGACTGTTTGATTTTTACTTTCAGATCCTTACTCTCTGCTTCACGTTGATTGATGCTCACTCTCTGATCCTCAATCTTTGATCTTCATCGACTCATGCTTATTCTCCTCCTCACTGACTATCCTCAAATTCTGATGCTCGCTCTCTGATCCTCGCTCTCTGATCTTCGCTCTCTGATCCTCGCTCTCTGATGCTCGCTCTCTGATGCTCGCTCTCGGCCCGTCGTCCACTATTCCTCACTCTCTGTACCTTACTGTTTGACTTTCACTTTCAGATCCTTACTCTCTACTTCACGTTGATGGATGCTCACTCTCTGATCCTCAATCTTTGATCTTCATCGACTCATGCTTATTCTCCTCCTCACTGACTATACTCAAATTCTGATGCTCGCTCTCTGATCCTCGCTCTCTGATGCTCGCTCTCTGATGCTCGCTCTCTGATGCTCGCTCTCTGATGCTCGCTCTCTGATGCTCGCTCTCTGATACTCGCTCTCTGATCCTCGCTCTCTGATCCTTGCTCTCTGATCCTAGCTCTCTGATGCTCACTCTCTGATGTTCACTCTTTGACCTTCGTCCACTATTCCTCACTCTGTGTACCTTACTGTTTGATTTTCACTTTCAGATCCTTACTCTCTGCTTCACGTTGATTGTTGCTCACTCTCTGATCCTCAATCTTTGATCTTCATCGACTCATGCTTATTCTCCTCCTCACTGACTATCCTTAAATTCTGATGCTCGCTCTCTGATCCTCGCTCTCTGATCCTCCCTCTCTGATGCTCGCTCTCTGATGCTCGCTCTCTGATGCTCACTTTCTGATGCTCACTCTCTGATCCTCGCTCTGTGAGCCTCGCTCTCTGATCCTCGCTCTCTGATCCTCGCTCTCTGATCCTCACTTTCTGATCCACAGTTACTCATTGTCATTCACTGATCCTCACTCTCTGATTTGTAGACTCTGATTCACAATTTCCGATCCTCACAGACTCATTCTAACATTCTGAACCTCACTGTCTGATTCCTAATGTATGCTGCATGCTGTCTGATTCTCACTCTCTGATCCTCACTGACTTATCATCACTCTCTGACCCGCACCTTCTGACCCGCACTGTCTGACCCGCAATCTCTGCCCCGCACTCTCTGACCCGCACTCTCAGACCCGCACTCTCTCACCCTCACTCTCTGACCCTCACTCTCTGACCCTCACTCTCTGACCCTCACTCTCTGACCCTCACTCTCTGACCCTCACTCTCTGACCCTCATTCTCTGACCCTCACTGACTGATTCTCACTGACTGATCCTCACTTACTGTTCCTCACTCTAATCCTCACTCTCTGACCCTCGCTCTCTGACCCTCGCTCTCTAACCCTCACTCTCTGACCCTCGCTCTATAACCCTCGCTCTCTGACCCTCGCTCTCTGACCCTCGCGCTCTGACCCTCGCTCTCTGATCCTTGCTCTCTGACGCTCACTGACTGACCCTCACTGACTGATCCTCAGTTACTGTTTCTGACACTAATCCTCACTCTCTGATCTTCACTCTCTGACCTTCTTCCACTATTCCTCACTCTCCGTCCCTTACTGTTTGATTTCAAATTTCAGATTCTTACTCTCTGCTTCATGTTGATTGATGCTCACTCTCTGATCCTCAATCTTTGATCTTCATCGACTCATGCTTATTCTCCTCCTCACTGACTATCCTCAAACTCTGATACTCGCTCTCTGATCCTCGCTCTCTGATGCTCGCTCTCTGATGCTCGCTCTCTGATCCTAGCTCGCTGATCCTAGCTCTCTGATCCTAGCTCCCTGATCCTCGCTCTCTGATCCTCGCTCTCTGATCCTCGCTCTCTGATCCTCGCTCTCTGATCCTCGCTCTCTGATCCTCGCTCTCTGATCCTCGCTCTCTGATCCTCGCTCTCTGATCCTCGCTCTCTGATCCTCGCTCTCTGATACTCGCTCTCTGATCCTAGCTCTCTGATGCTCACACTCTGATCTTCACTCTCTGACCTTCGTCCACTATTCCTCACTCTGTGTACCTTACTGTTTGATTTTCACTTTCAGATCCTCACTCTCTGCTTCACGTTGATTGATGCTCACTCTCTGATCCTCAATCTTTGATCTTCATCGACTCATGCTTATTCTCCTCCTCACTGACTATCCTTAAATTCTGATGCTCGCTCTCTGATCCTCCCTCTCTGATGCTCGCTCTCTGATGCTCGCTCTCTGATGCTCTCTCTCTGATGCTCGCTCTCTGATGCTCACTCTCTGATCCTCGCTCTGTGAGCCTCGCTCTCTGATCCTTGCTCTCAGATCCTCGCTCTCTGATCCTCGCTTTCTGATCCACTGTTAATCATTGTCATTCACTGATCCTCACTCTCTGATTTGTAGTCTCTGATCCTCACTTTCCGATCCTCACAGACTCATTCTAACATTCTGAACCTCACTGTCTGATTCCTAATCTCTGCTGCATGCTGTCTGATTCTCACTCTCTGATCCTCACTGACTTATCATCACTCTCTGACCCGCACCTTCTGACCCGCACTCTCTGACCCGCAATCTCTGCCCCGCACTCTCTGACCCGCACTCTCAGACCCGCACTCTCAGACCCGCACTCTCTCACCCTCACTCTCTGACCCTCACTCTCTGACCCTCACTCTCTGACCCTCACTCTCTGACCCTCACTCTCTGACCCTCACTCTCTGACCCTCATTCTCTGACCCTCACTCTCTGACCCTCAATGACTGATTCTCACTGACTGATCCTCACTTACTGTTCCTCACTCTAATCCTCGCTCTCTGATCCTCGCTCTCTGATCCTCGCTCTCTGATCCTCGCTCTCTGATCCTCGCTCTCTGATCCTCGCTCTCTGATCCTCGCTCTCTGATCCTCGCTCTCTGATCCTCGCTCTCTGATCCTCGCTCTCTGATCCTCGCTCTCTGATACTCGCTCTCTGATACTCGCTCTCTGATCCTAGCTCTCTGATGCTCACTCTCTGATCTTCACTCTCTGACCTTCGTCCCTATTCCTCACTCAGTGTACCTTACTGTTTGATTTTCACTTTCTGATCCTCACTCTCTGCTTCACGTTGATTGATGCTCACTCTCTGATCCTCAATCTTTGATCTTCATCGACTCATGCTTATTCTCCTCCTCACTGACTATCCTTAAATTCTGATGCTCGCTCTCTGATCCTCCCTCTCTGATGCTCGCTCTCTGATGCTCGCTCTCTGATGCTCGCTCTCTGATGCTCGCTCTCTGATGCTCGCTCTCTGATGCTCACTCTCTGATCCTCGCTCTGTGAGCCTCGCTCTCTGATCCTCGCTCTCTGATCCTCGCTCTCTGATCCTCGCTTTCTGATCCACTGTTACTCATTGTCATTCACTGATCCTCACTCTCTGATTTGTAGTCTCTGATCCTCACTTTCCGATCCTCTCAGACTCATTCTAACATTCTGAACCTCACTGTCTGATTCCTAATCTCTGCTGCATGCTGTCTGATTCTCACTCTCTGATCCTCACTGACTTATCATCACTCTCTGACCCGCACCTTCTGTCCCGCACTCTCTGAAACGCAATCTCTGACCTGCACTCTCTGACCCGCACTCTCTGACCCGCACTCTCCGACCCTCACTCTCCGACCCTCACTCTCTGACCCGCACTCTCTGACCCGCACTCTCTGACCCTCACTCTCTGACCCTCACTCTCTGACCCTCACTCTCTGACCCTCACTCTCTGACCCTCACTCTCCGACCCTCACTCTCTGACCCTCATTCTCTGACCCTCACTCTCTGACCCTCACTGACTGATCCTCACTGACTGATCCTCAGTTACTGTTTCTCACTCTAATCCTCATTCTCTGACCCTCGCTCTCTAACCCTCGCTCTCTGACCCGCACTCTCTGACCCTCACTCTCTGACCCTCACTGTCTGACCCTCACTCTCTGACCCTCACTCTCTGACCCTCATTCTCTGACCCTCACTCTCTGACCCTCACTGACTGATCCTCACCGACTGATCCTCAGTTACTGTTTCTCACTCTAATCCTCACTCTCTGACCCTCGCTCTCTAACCCTCGCTCACTGACCCTCACTCTCTGACCCTCGCTCTCTGATCCTTGCTCTCTGACCCTTACTGACTGACCCTCACTGACTGATCCTCAGTTATTGTTTCTCACACTAATCCTCACTCTCTGGTCTTCACTCTCTGACCTTCTTCCACTATTCCTCACTCTCTGTACCTTACTGTTTGATTTTAACTTTCAGATTCTTACTCTCTGCTTCATGTTGATTGATGCTCACTCTCTGATCCTCAATCTTTGATCTTCATCGACTCATGCTTATTCTCCTCCTCACTGACTATCCTCAAATTCTGATGTTCGCTCTCTGATCCTCGCTCTCTGATGCTCGCTCTCTGATGCTCGCTCTCTGATCCTAGCTCTCTGATCCTAGCTCTCTGATCCTAGCTCTCTGATACTCGCTCTCTGATCCTCACTCTCTGATCCTCGCTCTCTGATCCTCGCTCTCTGATCCTCGCTCTCTGATCCTCGCTCTCTGATCCTCGCTCTCTGATCCTCGCTCTCTGATCCTCGCTCTCTGATGCTCGCTCTCTGATGCTCGCTCTCTGATGCTCGCTCTCTGATGCTCACTCTCTGATCCTCGCTCTGTGAGCCTCGCTCTCTGATCCTTGCTCTCAGATCCTCGCTCTCTGATCCTCGCTTTCTGATCCACTGTTAATCATTGTCATTCACTGATCCTCACTCTCTGATTTGTAGTCTCTGATCCTCACTTTCCGATCCTCACAGACTCATTCTAACATTCTGAACCTCACTGTCTGATTCCTAATCTCTGCTGCATGCTGTCTGATTCTCACTCTCTGATCCTCACTGACTTATCATCACTCTCTGACCCGCACCTTCTGACCCGCAATCTCTGCCCCGCACTCTCTGACCCGCACTCTCAGACCCGCACTCTCAGACCCGCACTCTCTGACCCTCACTCTCTGACCCTCACTCTCTGACCCTCACTCTCTGACCCTCACTCTCTGACCCTCACTCTCTGACCCTCACTCTCTGACCCTCATTCTCTGACCCTCATTCTCTGACCCTCACTCTCTGACCCTCACTGACTGATTCTCACTGACTGATCCTCACTTACTGTTCCTCACTCTAATCCTCACTCTCTGACCCTCGCTCTCTGACCCTCGCTCTCTAACCCTCACTCTCTGACCCTCGCTCTATAACCCTCGCTCTCTGACCCTCGCTCTCTGACCCTCGCTCTCTGACCCTCGCTCTCTGACCCTCACTGACTGACCCTCACTGACTGATCCTCAGTTACTGTTTCTGACACTAATCCTCACTCTCTGATCTTCACTCTCTGACCTTCTTCCACTATTCCTCACTCTCCGTACCTTACTGTTTGATTTCAAATTTCAGATTCTTACTCTCTGCTTCATGTTGATTGATGCTCACTCTCTGATCCTCAATCTTTGATCTTCATCGACTCATGCTTATTCTCCTCCTCACTGACTATCCTCAAATTCTGATCCTCGCTCTCTGATCCTCGCTCTCTGATGCTCGCTCTCTGATGCTCGCTCTCTGATCCTAGCTCGCTGATCCTAGCTCTCTGATCCTAGCTCTCTGATCCTCGCTCTCTGATCCTCGCTCTCTGATCCTCGCTCTCTGATCCTCGCTCTCTGATCCTCGCTCTCTGATCCTCGCTCTCTGATCCTCGCTCTCTGATACTCGCTCTCTGATACTCGCTCTCTGATCCTAGCTCTCTGATGCTCACTCTCTGATCTTCACTCTCTGACCTTCGTCCACTATTCCTCACTCAGTGTACCTTACTGTTTGATTTTCACTTTCAGATCCTTACTCTCTACTTCACGTTGATTGATGCTCACTCTCTGATCCTCAATCTTTGATCTTCATCGACTCATGCTTATTCTCCTCCTCACTGACTATACTCAAATTCTGATGCCCGCTCTCTGATCGTCGCTCTCTGATCCTCGCTCTCTGATGCTCACTCTCTGATGCTCGCTCTCTGATGCTCGTTCTCTGATGCTCGCTCTCTGATGCTCGCTCTCGGATGCTCGCTCTCGGATGCTCGCTCTCGGATGCTCGCTCTCGGATGCTCGCTCTCTGATGCTCGCTCTCTGATGCTCGCTCTCTGATGCTCGCTCTCTGATGCTCGCTCTCTGATGCTCGCTCTCTGATGCTCGCTCTCTGATGCTCGCTCTCTGATCCTCACTCTCTGATCCTCGCTCTCTGATCTTCACTCTCTGACCTTCGTCCACTATTCCTCACTCTCTGTACCTTACTGTTTTATTTTCACTTTCAGATCCTTACTCTCTGCTTCACGTTGATTGATGCTCACTCTCTGATCCTCAATCATTGATCTTCATCGACTCATGCTTATTCTCCTCCTCACTGACTATCCTTAAATTCTGATGCGCGCTCTCTGATGCTCGCTCTCTGCTGCTCGCTTTCTGATGCTTGCTCTCCGATGCTCGCTCTCTGATCCTCGCTCTCTGATCCTCGCTCTCTGATCCTCACTCTCTGATCCTCGCTCTCTGATCCTCGCTCTCTGATCCTCGCTCTCTGATCCTCGCTCTCTGATCCTCGCTCTCTGATCCTCGCTCTCTGATCCTCGCTCTCTGATCCTCGTTCTCTGATCCTCACTTTCTGATCCTAGTTACTCTTTGTCAGTCACTCATCCACACTCTCTGATTTGTAGACTCTGATCCTCACTTTCTCACCCGCACTCTCTGAACCTCACCGTTTGTTCCTCACTTTCCGATTCTCACTGACTGATTCTAACAATCTGAACCTCACTGTCTTATTCCTAATCTCTGCTGCATGCTGTCTGATTCTCACTCTCTGATCCTCACTGACTTATCATCACTCTCTGACCCTCACTCTCTGATCCTCACTCTCTGATCCTCACTCTCTGACCCTCACTCTCTGACCCTCACTCTGACAACTCACTCTCTTTCCCTCACTCTCTGACCCACACACTCTGACCCTCAGTCTCTGACCCTCACTCTCTGACCCGCACTCTCGGACACTCACTCTCTGACCCTCACTCTCTGACCCTCACTCTCTGACCTCACTCTCTGACCCTCACTCTCTGACCCTCACTCTCTGACCCTCACTCTCTGAAGCTCACTCTGTGAAGATCACTCTCTGAACCTCACTCTCTGATCCTCACTGACTTATCATCACTCTCTGACCCTCACTCTCTGACCCTCACTCTCTGACCCTCACTCTCTGACCCTCTCTCTCTGAACCTCACTCTCTGAACCTCACTCTCTGAACCTCACTCTCTGAACCTCACTCTCTGAACCTCACTGATTGTTTCTCAATCTCTGATCCTTACTGACCAGTCCTCACTCTCTGATCCCCACTGTTTGACCCTTATTACCTCATCCTTACTGTCAGATCCTTAGTCTCTGCTTCTCATTGATGCGCCCTTGCTCTCGGGTCCTCACTCTGATCTTCACCGACCCATTCTCATTGTCCTGCTCACTGACTGATGTTCAAATTCTAATCCTCACTCTCTGATACTCTCTGACACTCATTGATTGAAACACTTTCTGAAACTCACTTTTTGATTCTCACCTTCTGACCATCACCTTCTGACCCTCACCTTCTGACCCTCACCTTAAGACCCTCACTCTCTGACCCTCATTCTCTGACCCTCACTCTCTGATACTCATTCTCTGACACTCATTTTAGGACGCTCATTTACTTATCCTCCTTCTCTGACCCTCATTCCCTGAACCTCATTCCCTGACCCTCATTCCCTGAACCTCATTCTCTGAACGTCACTGACTGATCCTAAGTTACTGATTCTCTCTCTGATCTTCACTCTCTGATCTTCTCCCACTATTTTTCACTCTGTTCCTCACTTTCAGATCCCTATTCTCAGCTTCACATTGATTAATGCTCATTCTCTGAACCTCAATCATTGATCTTCATCGACTCATGCCTATTCTCCTCCTCACTGACTATCCTCAAATTCTGATGCTCGCTCTCTGATCCTCGGTCTCTGATGCTCGCTCTCTGATGCTCGCTCTCTGATCCTCACTCTCTGACCTTCGTCCACTATTCCTCACTCTCTGTACCTGACTGTTTGATTTTTACTTTCAGATCCTTACTCTCTGCTTCACGTTGATTGATGCTCATTCTCTGATCCTCAATCTTTGATCTTCATCGACTCATGCTTATTCTCCTCCTCACTGACTATCCTCAAATTCTGATGCTCGCTCTCTGATCCTCGCTCTCTCATGCTTGCTCTCTGATCCTCGCTCTCTGATCCTCGCTCTCTGATCCTCGCTCTCTGATCCTCGCTCTCTGATCCTCGCTCTCTGATGCTCGCTCTCTGATGCTCGCTCTCGGCCCGTCGTCCACTGTTCCTCACTCTCTGTACCTTACTGTTTGACTTTCACTTTCAGATCCTTACTCTCTACTTCACGTTGATGGATGCTCACTCTCTGATCCTCAATCTTTGATCTTCATCGACTCATGCTTATTCTCCTCCGCACTGACTATACTCTAATTCTAATGCTCGCTCTTTGATGCTCGCTCTCTGATCCTCGCTCTCTGATCCTCGCTCTCTGATGCTCACTCTCTGATGCTCGCTCTCTGATGCTCGCTCTCTGATGCTCGCTCTCTGATGCTCGCTCTCTGATCCTCGCTCTCTGATACTCGCTCTCTGATTCTCGCTCTCTGATCCTTGCTCTCTGATCCTAGCTCTCTGATGCTCACTCTCTGATGTTCACTCTCTGACCTTCGTCCACTATTCCTCACTCTGTGTACCTTACTGTTTGATTTTCACTTTCAGATCCTTACTCTCTGCTTCACATTGATTGTTGCTCACTCTCTGATCCTAAATCTTTGATCTTCATCGACTCATGCTTATTCTCCTCCTCACTGACTATCCTTAAATTCTGATGCTCGCTCTCTGATCCTCGCTCTCTGATCCTTATTCTCTGATCCTCGCTCTCTGATCTTCACTCTCTGACCTTCGTCCACTATTCCTCACTCTCTGTACCTTACTGTTTGATTTTCACTTTCAGATCCTTACTCTCTGCTTCAAGTTGATTGATGCTCACTCTCTGATCCTCAATCTTTGATCTTCATCGACTCATGCTTATTCTCCTCCTCACTGACTATCCTTAAATTCTGATGCGCGCTCTCTGATCCTCTCTCTCTGATCCTCGCTTTCTGATCCACAGTTACTCATTGTCAGTCACTGATCCTCACTCTCTGATTTGTATACTCTGATGCTCACTTTTCGATCCTCACTGACTGATTCTAACATTCTGAAACTCACTGTCTGATTCCTAATCTCTGCTGCATGCTGTCTGATTCTCACTCTCTGATCCTCACTGACTTATCATCACTCTCTGACCCACACTCTCTGACTCGCACTCTCTGACCCGCACTCTCTTACCCGCACTCTCTGACCCGCACTCTCTGACCCGCACTCTCTGACCCGCACTCTCTGACCCGCACTCTCTGACCCGCACTCTCTGACCCGCACTCTCTGACCCGCACTCTCTGACCCGCACTCTCTGACCCGCACTCTCTGACCCGCACTCTCTGACCCACACTCTCTGAACAGCACTCTCTGACCCGCACTCACAGACACTCACTCTCAGACACTCATTTTCAGACCCTCACTCTCTGACCCTCACTCTCTGACTCTCACTCTCTGACCCTCACTCTCTGACCCTCACTCTCTGACCCTCACTCTCTGACCCTCACTCTCTGACCCTCACTCTCTGACGCTCACTGACTGATCCTCAGTTACTGTTTCTCAATCTGACCCTCGCTCTCTGATGCTCCTTCTCTGATGCTCGCTCTCTGATGCTCGCTCTCTGATCCTAGCTCTCTGATCCTCGCTCTCTGATCCTCGCTCTCTGATCCTCGCTCTCTGATCCTCGCTCTCTGATCCTCGCGCTCTGATCCTCGCTCTCTGATCCTCGTTCTCTGATCCTCGCTCTCTGATCCTCGCTCTCTGATCCTCGCTCTCTGATGCTCGATCTCTGATGCTAGCTCTCTGCCCTTCGTCCACTATTCCTCACTCTATGTACCTTACTGTTTGATTTTCACTTTCAGATCCTTAATCTCGACTTCACGTTGATTGATGCTCACTCTCTGATCCTCAATCTTTGATCTTCATTGACTCATGCTTATTCTCCTCCTCACTGACTATACTCAAATTCTGATGCTCGCTCTCTGATCCTTGCTCTCTGATCCTCGCTCTCTTATGCTCACTCTCTGATGCTCGCTCTCTGATACTCGCTCTCTGATGCTCGCTCTCTGATGCTCGCTCTCTGATGCTCACTCTCTGATCTTCACTCTCTGACCTTCGTCCACTATTCCTCACTCTCTGTACCTTACTGTTTGATTTTCACTTTCAGATCCTTACTCTCTGCTTCACATTGTTTGATGCTCACTCTCTGATCCTCAATCTTTGATCTTCATCGACTCATGCTTATTGTCCTCCTCACTGACTATCCTTAAATTCTGATGCTCGCTCTCTGATCCTCGCTCTCTGATCCTCGCTCTCTGATCCTCGCTCTCTGATCCTCGCTCTCTGATCCTCGCTTTCTGATCCACAGTTACTCATTGTCAGTCACTGATCCTCACTCTCTGATTTGTAGTCTCTGATCCTTTATTTCCGATCCTCACTGACTGATTCTAACATTCTGAACCTCGCTGTCTGATTCCTCATCTCTGCTGCATGCTGTCTGATTCTCACTCTCTGATCCTCACTGACTTATCATCACTCTCTGACCCGCACTCTCTGACCCGCACTGTCTTACCCGCACTCTCTGACCCGCACTCTCTGACCCGCACTCTCTGACCCGCACACTCTGACCCGCACTCTCTGACCCGCACTCTCTGACCCGCACTCTCTGACCCGCACTCTCTGACCCGCACTCTCTGACCCGCACTCTCTGACGCGCACTCTCTGAATAGCACTCTCTGACCCGCACTCTCAGACACTCACTCCCTGACCCTCACTCTCTGACCCTCACTCTCTGACCCTCACTGACTGATCCTCAGTTACTGTTTCTCACACTAATCCTCACTCTCTGATCTTCACTGTCTGACCTTCTTCCACTGTTCCTCACTCTCCGTACCTTACTGTTTGATTTTAACTTTCCGATTCTTACTCTCTGCTTCATGTTGATTGATGCTCACTCTCTGATCCTCAATCTTTGATCTTCATCGACTCATGCTTATTCTCCTCCTCACTGACTATCCTCAAATTCTGATGCTCGCTCTCTGATCCTCGCTCTCTGATGCTCACTCTCTGATCCTAGCTCTCTGATCCTAGCTCTCTGATCCTAGCTCTCTGATCCTAGCTCGCTGATCCTAGCTCTCTGATCCTCGCTCTCTGATCCTCGCTTTCTGATCCTCGCTCTCTGATGCTCGCTCTCTGATACTAGCTCTCTGATCCTCGCTCTCTGATCCTAGCTCTCTGATCCTAGCTCTCTGATCCTCGCTCTCTGATCCTCCCTCTCTGATCCTCGCTCTCTGATCCTCACTCTCTGACTGTCACTCTTTGACCCTCACTCTCTGATGCTCACTCTCTTTCCCTCACTCTCTGACCCTCACTCTCTGACCCTCACTCTCTGACCCGCATTCTCGGACCCTCACTATCTGACCCGCACTCTCGGACCCTCACTATCTGACCCGCACTCTCTGACTCTCACTCTCTGACCCTCACTCTCTGAACCTCACTCTCTGAACCTCACTCTCTGAACCTCACTCTCTGAAGCTCACTCTCTGAAGCTCACTCTCCGAACCTCACTCTCTGAACCTCATTCTCTGAACCTCACTCTCTGATCCTCACTGCCTTATTATCACTCTCTGACCCTTACACTCTGACCCTCACTCTCTGACCCTCACTCTCTGACCCTCACTCTCTGACCCTCACTGTCTGACCCTCACTCTCTGACCCTCACTCACTGACCCGTGCTCTCTGAACCTCCCTCTCTGAACCTCACTCTCTGAACATCACTGATTGATTCTCACTCTCTGATCCTTACTGACCAGTCCTCACTCTCTGATCCCCACTGTTTGACCCTTTTACCTGATCCTCACTGTCAGATCCTTAGTCTCTGCTTCTCATTGATGCGTCCTTGCTCTCGCATCCTCACTCTGATCTTCACCGACCCATTCTCATTGTCCTGCTCACTGACTGATGTTCAAATTCTAATCCTCACTCTCTGATACTCTTTGACACTCACTGGTTGAAACTCACTTTCTGAAACTCACTTTCTGATTCTCACCTTCTGACCCTCACCTTCTGACCCTCACCTTCTGACCCTCACCTTCTGACCCTCACCTTCTGACCCTCACCTTCTGCCCTCACCTTCTGACCCTCACCTTCTGACCCTCACTCTCTGACGCTCCCTCTATGACCCTCACTCTCTGTTCCTCACTCTCTGTTCCTCACTCTCTGTTCCACACTTTTTGATCCTCACTTTCAGATTCCTACTCTCTGCTTCACTTTGATTGATGTTCACTCTGTGATCCTCAATCTTTGATCTTCATCGACTCATCCTCATTCTCCTCCTCTCTGACTTATGCTCCAATTCTGACCCTCATTCTCTGACCCTCATTCTCTGACCCTCATTCTCTGACCCTCATTCTCTGACCCTCATTTAAGGACCCTCATTTAAGGACCCTCATTCACTTATCCTCCTTCTCTGAACCTCATTCCCTGAGCCTCATTCCCTGAGCCTCATTCCCTGAACCTCATTCCCTGAACCTCATTCCCTGAACCTCATTCCCTGAACCTCATTCTCTGAACGTCACTGACTGATCCTAAGTTACTGATTCTCTCTCTGATCCTCACTCTCTGATCTTCTCCCACTATTTTTCACTCTGTTCCTCACTTTCAGATCCCAACTCTCTGCTTCACATTGGTTAATGCGCATTCTCTGATCCTCAATATTTGATCTTCATCGACTCATGCTTATTCTCATCCTCACTGACTATCCTCAAATTCTGATGCTCGCTCTCTGATCCTCGCTCTCTGATGCTCGCTCTCTGACCTTCGTCCAATATTCGTCACTCTCTGTACCTTACGATTTGATTTTCACTTTCAGATACTTATTCTCTGCTTCACGTTGATTGATGCTTACTCTCTGATCCTCAATCTTTTATCTTCATTGACTCATGCTTATTCTCCTCCTCACTGACTATCCTCAAATTCTGATGCTCGCGCTCTGATCCTCGCTCTCTGATCATCACTCTCCGATCCTCGCTCTCTGATCCTTGCTCTCTGATCCTCGCTCTCTGATGCTTGCTCTCTGATGCTCGCTCTCTGATGCTCGCTCTCCGATCCTCGCTCTCTGACCTTCATCCACTATTCCTCACTTTGTGTTCCTTACTGTTTGATTTTCACTTTCAGATCCTTCCTCTCTGCTTCACGTTGATTGATGCTCACTCTCTGATCCTCAATCTTTGATCTTCATTCACTCATGCTCATTCTCCTCCTCACTGACTATCCTGAAATTCTGATGCTCGCTCTCTGATGCTCGCTCCCTGATGCTCGCTCTCTGATGCTCGCTCCCTGATGCTCGCTCTCTGATGCTCACTCTCTGATGCTCGTTCTCTGATGCTCGTTCTCTGATCCTCGCTCTCTGATCCTCGCTCTCTGATCCTCGCTCTCTGACCCGCACTCTCTGACCCGCACTCTCTGACCCGCACTCTCTGACCCGCACTCACTGACCCGCACTCTCTGACCCGCACTCTCTGACCCGCATTCTCTGACCCTCATTTAAGGATCCTCATTTAAGGACCCTCATTCACTTATCCTCCTTCTTTGACCCTCATTCCCTGAACCTCATTCCCTGAACCTCATTCCCTGAACCTCATTCCCTGAACCTCATTCTCTGAACGTCACTGACTGATCCTAAGTTACTGATTCTCTCTCTGATCCTCCCTCTCTGATCTTCTCCCACTATTTTTCACTCTTTTCCTCACTTTCAGATCCCAACTCTTGCTTCACGTTGGTTAATGCGCATTCTATGATCCTCAATATTTGATCTTCATCCACTCATGCTTATTCTCCTCCTCACTGACTATCCTCAAATTCTGATGCGCGCTTTCTGATCCTCGCTCTCTGATGCTCGCTCTCTGATCCTCGCTCTCTGATGCTCGCTCTCTGACCTTCGTCCAATATTCCTCACTCTCTGTACCTTACTATTTGATTTTCACTTTCAGATCCTTACTCTCTGCTTCATGTTGATTGATGCTCACTCTGTGATCCTCAATCTTTGATCTTCATCGACTCATGCTTATTCTCCTCCTCACTGACTATCCTTAAATTCTGATGCTCGCTCTCTGATCCTCGCTCTCTGATCCTCCCTCTCTGATGCTCGCTCTCTGATGCTCGCTCTCTGATGCTCACTCTCTGATCCTCGCTCTGTGAGCCTCGCTCTCTGATCCTCGCTCTCTGATCCTCGCTCTCTGATCCTCGCTCTCTGATCCTCACTTTCTGATCCACAGTTACTCATTGTCATTCACTGATCCTCACTCTCTGATTTGAAGTCTCTAATCCACACTTTCCGATCCTCACAGACTCATTCTAACATTCTGAACCTCACTGTCTGATTCCTAATGTCTGCTGCATGCTGTCTGATTCTCACTCTCTGATCCTCACTGACTTATCATCACTCTCTGACCCGCACCTTCTGACCCGCACTCTCTGACCCGCAATCTCTGACCCGCACTCTCTGACCCGCACTCTCAGACCCGCACTCTCTCACCCTCACTCTCCGACCCTCACTCTCTGACCCTCACTCTCTGACCCGCACTCTCTGACATGCACTCTCTGACCCTCACTCTCTCAGCCTCACTCTCTGACCCTCACTCTCAAACCCTCACTCTCTGACCCTCACTGACTGATCCTCACTGACTGATCCTCAGTTACTGTTTCTCACTCTAATCCTCACTCTCTGACCCTTTCTGTCTGACCCTCGCTCTCTAACCCTCGCTCTCTGACCCTCGCTCTCTGACCCTCGCTCTCTGACCCTCGCTCTCTGACCCTCACTCTCTGACCCTCGCTGTCTAACCCTCACTGACTGATCCTCAGTTACTGTTTCTCACACTAATCCTCACTCTCTGATCTTCACTCTCTGACCTTCTTCCACTATTCCTCACTCTCCGTACCTTACTGTTTGATTTTAACTTTCAGATTCTTACTCTCTGCTTCATGTTGATTGATGCTCACTCTCTGATCCTCAATCTTTGATCTTCATCGACTCATGCTTATTCTCCTCCTCACTGACTATCCTCAAATTCTGATGCTCGCTCTCTGATCCTTGCTCTCTGATGCTCGTTCTCTGATGCTCGCTCTCTGATGCTCGCTCTCTGATGCTCGCTCTCTGATGCTCGCTCTCTGATGCTCGCTCTCTGATGCTCGCTCTCTGATCCTCGCTCTCTGATCTTCACTCTCTGACCTTCGTCCACTATTCCTCACTCTCTGTACCTTACTGTTTTATTTTCACTTTCAGATCCTTACTCTCTGCTTCACGTTGATTGATGCTCACTCTCTGATCCTCAATCATTGATCTTCATCGACTCATGCTTATTCTCCTCCTCACTGACTATCCTTAAATTCTGATGCGCGCTCTCTGATGCTCGCTCTCTGCTGCTCGCTTTCTGATGCTTGCTCTCCGATGCTCGCTCTCTGATCCTCGCTCTCTGATCCTCGCTCTCTGATCCTCACTCTCTGATCCTCGCTCTCTGATCCTCGCTCTCTGATCCTCGCTCTCTGATCCTCGCTCTCTGATCCTCGCTCTCTGATCCTCGCTCTCTGATCCTCGCTCTCTGATCCTCGCTCTCTGATCCTCGTTCTCTGATCCTCACTTTCTGATCCTAGTTACTCTTTGTCAGTCACTCATCCTCACTCTCTGATTTGTAGACTCTGATCCTCACTTTCTCACCCGCACTCTCTGAACCTCACCGTTTGTTCCTCACTTTCCGATTCTCACTGACTGATTCTAACAATCTGAACCTCACTGTCTTGTTCCTAATCTCTGCTGCATGATGTCTGATTCTCACTCGCTGATCCTCACTGACTTATCATCACTCTCTGACCCTCACTCTCTGATCCTCACTCTCTGATCCTCACTCTCTGACCCTCACTCTCTGACCCTCACTCTGACAACTCACTCTCTTTCCCTCACTCTCTGACCCACACACTCTGACCCTCAGTCTCTGACCCTCACTCTCTGACCCGCACTCTCGGACACTCACTCTCTGACCCTCACTCTCTGACCCTCACTCTCTGACCCTCACTCTCTGACCCTCACTCTGTGAAGATCACTCTCTGAACCTCACTCTCTGATCCTCACTGACTTATCATCACTCTCTGACCCTCACTCTCTGACCCTCACTCTCTGACCCTCACTCTCTGACCCTCTCTCTCTGAACCTCACTCTCTGAACCTCACTCTCTGAACCTCACTCTCTGAACCTCACTCTCTGAACCTCACTGATTGATTCTCAATCTCTGATCCTTACTGACCAGTCCTCACTCTCTGATCCCCACTGTTTGACCCTTATTACCTGATCCTTACTGTCAGATCCTTAGTCTCTGCTTCTCATTGATGCGCCCTTGCTCTCGGGTCCTCACTCTGATCTTCACCGACCCATTCTCATTGTCCTGCTCACTGACTGATGTTCAAATTCTAATCCTCACTCTCTGATACTCTCTGACACTCATTGATTGAAACACTTTCTGAAACTCACTTTTTGATTCTCACCTTCTGACCATCACCTTCTGACCCTCACCTTCTGACCCTCACCTTAAGACCCTCACTCTCTGACCCTCATTCTCTGACCCTCACTCTCTGATACTCATTCTCTGACACTCATTTTAGGACGCTCATTTACTTATCCTCCTTCTCTGACCCTCATTCCCTGAACCTCATTCCCTGACCCTCATTCCCTGAACCTCATTCTCTGAACGTCACTGACTGATCCTAAGTTACTGATTCTCTCTCTGATCCTCACTCTCTGATCTTCTCCCACTATTTCTCACTCTGTTCCTCACTTTCAGATCCCTATTCTCAGCTTCACATTGATTAATGCTCATTCTCTGAACCTCAATCATTGATCTTCATCGACTCATGCCTATTCTCCTCCTCACTGACTATCCTCAAATTCTGATGCTCGCTCTCTGATCCTCGGTCTCTGATGCTCGCTCTCTGATGCTCGCTCTCTGATCCTCACTCTCTGACCTTCGTCCACTATTCCTCACTCTCTGTACCTGACTGTTTGATTTTTACTTTCAGATCCTTACTCTCTGCTTCACGTTGATTGATGCTCACTCTCTGATCCTCAATCTTTGATCTTCATCGACTCATGCTTATTCTCCTCCTCACTGACTATCCTCAAATTCTGATGCTCGCTCTCTGATCCTCGCTCTCTCATGCTTGCTCTCTGATCCTCGCTCTCTGATCCTCGCTCTCTGATCCTCGCTCTCTGATCCTCGCTCTCTGATGCTCGCTCTCTGATGCTCGCTCTCGGCCCGTCGTCCACTGTTCCTCACTCTCTGTACCTTACTGTTTGACTTTCACTTTCAGATCCTTACTCTCTACTTCACGTTGATGGATGCTCACTCTCTGATCCTCAATCTTTGATCTTCATCGACTCATGCTTATTCTCCTCCGCACTGACTATACTCTAATTCTAATGCTCGCTCTCTGATGCTCGCTCTCTGATCCTCGCTCTCTGATGCTCGCTCTCTGATGCTCACTCTCTGATGCTCGCTCTCTGATGCTCGCTCTCTGATGCTCGCTCTCTGATGCTCGCTCTCTGATCCTCGCTCTCTGATACTCGCTCTCTGATTCTCGCTCTCTGATCCTCGCTCTCTGATCCTTATTCTCTGATCCTCGCTCTCTGATCTTCACTCTCTGACCTTCGTCCACTATTCCTCACTCTCTGTACCTTACTGTTTGATTTTCACTTTCAGATCCTTACTCTCTGCTTCAAGTTGATTGATGCTCACTCTCTGATCCTCAATCTTTGATCTTCATCGACTCATGCTTATTCTCCTCCTCACTGACTATCCTTAAATTCTGATGCGCGCTCTCTGATCCTCTCTCTCTGATCCTCGCTTTCTGATCCACAGTTACTCATTGTCAGTCACTGATCCTCACTCTCTGATTTGTATACTCTGATGCTCACTTTTCGATCCTCACTGACTGATTCTAACATTCTGAACCTCACTGTCTGATTCCTAATCTCTGCTGCATGCTGTCTGATTCTCACTCTCTGATCCTCACTGACTTATCATCACTCTCTGACCCACACTCTCTGACTCGCACTCTCTGACCCGCACTCTCTTACCCGCACTCTCTGACCCGCACTCTCTGACCCGCACTCTCTGACCCGCACTCTCTGACCCGCACTCTCTGACCCGCACTCTCTGACCCGCACTCTCTGACCCGCACTCTCTGAACAGCACTCTCTGACCCGCACTCACAGACACTCACTCTCAGACACTCATTTTCAGACCCTGACTCTCTGACCCTCACTCTCTGACTCTCACTCTCTGACCCTCACTCTCTGACCCTCACTCTCTGACCCTCACTCTCTGACCCTCACTCTCTGACGCTCACTGACTGATCCTCAGTTACTGTTTCTCAATCTGACCCTCGCTCTCTGATGCTCCTTCTCTGATCCTCGCGCTCTGATCCTCGCGCTCTGATCCTCGCTCTCTGATCCTTGTTCTCTGATCCTCGCTCTCTGATCCTCGCTCTCTGATCCTCGCTCACTGATGCTCGATCTCTGATGCTAGCTCTCTGCCCTTCGTCCACTATTCCTCACTCTATGTACCTTACTGTTTGATTTTCACTTTCAGATCCTTAATCTCGACTTCACGTTGATTGATGCTCACTCTCTGATCCTCAATCTTTGATCTTCATCGACTCATGCTTATTCTCCTCCTCACTGACTATACTCAAATTCTGATGCTCGCTCTCTGATCCTTGCTCTCTGATCCTCGCTCTCTTATGCTCACTCTCTGATGCTCGCTCTCTGATACTCGCTCTCTGATGCTCGCTCTCTGATGCTCGCTCTCTGATGCTCACTCTCTGATCTTCACTCTCTGACCTTCGTCCACTATTCCTCACTCTCTGTACCTTACTGTTTGATTTTCACTTTCAGATCCTTACTCTCTGCTTCACATTGTTTGATGCTCACTCTCTGATCCTCAATCTTTGATCTTCATCGACTCATGCTTATTGTCCTCCTCACTGACTATCCTTAAATTCTGATGTTCGCTCTCTGATCCTCGCTCTCTGATCCTCGCTCTCTGATGCTCGCTTTCTGATGCTTGCTCTCTGATGCTCGCTCTGTGAGCCTCACTCTCTGATCCTCGCTCTCTGATCCTCGCTTTCTGATCCACAGTTACTCATTGTCAGTCACTGATCCTCACTCTCTGATTTGTAGTCTCTGATCCTTACTTTCCGATCCTCACTTACTGATTCTAACATTCTGAACCTCATTGTCTGATTCCTAATCTCTGCTGCATGCTGTCTGATTCTCACTCTCTGATCCTCACTGACTTATCATCACTCTCTGACCCGCACTGTCTTACCCGCACTCTCTGACCCGCACTCTCTGACCCGCACTCTCTGACCCGCACTCTCTGACCCGCACTCTCTGACCCGCACTCTCTGACCCGCACTCTCTGACCCGCACTCTCTGACCCGCACTCTCTGACGCGCACTCTCTGAATAGCACTCTCTGACCCGCACTCTCAGACACTCACTCTCTGACCCTCACTCTCTGACCCTCACTCTCTGACCCTCACTGACTGATCCTCAGTTACTGTTTCTCACACTAATCCTCACTCTCTGATCTTCACTCTCTGACCTTCTTCCACTGTTCCTCACTCTCCGTACCTTACTGTTTGATTTTAACTTTCCGATTCTTACTCTCTGCTTCATGTTGATTGATGCTCACTCTCTGATCCTCAATCTTTGATCTTCATCGACTCATGCTTATTCTCCTCCTCACTGACTATCCTCAAATTCTGATGCTCGCTCTCTGATCCTCGCTCTCTGATGCTCACTCTCTGATCCTAGCTCTCTGATCCTAGCTCTCTGATCCTAGCTCTCTGATCCTAGCTCTCTGATCCTAGCTCGCTGATCCTAGCTCTCTGATCCTCGCTCTCTGATCCTCGCTTTCTGACCCTCGCTCTCTGATGCTCGCTCTCTGATACTAGCTCTCTGATCCTCGCTCTCTGATCCTAGCTCTCTGATCCTCGCTCTCTGATCCTCCCTCTCTGATCCTCGCTCTCTGATCCTCACTCTCTGACTGTCACTCTTTGACCCTCACTCTCTGATGCTCACTCTCTTTCCCTCACTCTCTGTTCCTCACTCTCTGACCCTCACTCTCTGACCCGCATTCTCGGACCCTCACTATCTGACCCGCACTCGCGTTCCCTCACTATCTGACCCTCACTCTCTGACTCTCACTCTCTGACCCTCACTCTCTGACCCTCACTCTCTGAAGCTCACTCTCTGAACCTCACTCTCTGAACCTCACTCTCTGAAGCTCACTCTCTGAAGCTCACTCTCTGAACCTCACTCTCTGAACCTCATTCTCTGAACCTCATTCTCTGATCCTCACTGCCTTATTATCACTCTCTGACCCTAACACTCTGACCCTCACTCTCTGACCCTCACTCTCTGACCCTCACTCTCTGACCCTCACTCTCTGACCCTCACTCTCTGACCCTCACTCTCTGAACATCACTGATTGATTCTCACTCTCTGATCCTTACTGACCAGTCCTCACTCTCTGATCCCCACTGTTTGACCCTTTTACCTGATCCTCACTGTCAGATCCTTAGTCTCTGCTTCTCATTGATGCGTCCTTGCTCTCGCATCCTCACTCTGATCTTCACCGACCCATTCTCATTGTCCTGCTCACTGACTGATGTTCAAATTCTCATCCTCACTCTCTGATACTCTCTGACACTCACTGGTTGAAACTCACTTTCTGAAACTCACTTTCTGATTCTCACCTTCTGACCCTCACCTTCTGACCCTCACCTTCTGACCCTCACCTTCTGACCCTCACCTTCTGACCCTCACCTTCTGCCCTCACCTTCTGACCCTCACCTTCTGACCCTCACTCTCTGACGCTCCCTCTATGACCCTCACTCTCTGTTCCTCACTCTCTGTTCCTCACTCTCTGTTCCACACTTTTTGATCCTCACTTTCAGATTCCTACTCTCTGCTTCACTTTGATTGATGTTCACTCTGTGATCCTCAATCTTTGATCTTCATCGACTCATCCTCATTCTCCTCCTCTCTGACTTATGCTCCAATTCTGATCCTCATTCTCTGACCCTCATTCTCTGACCCTCATTCTCTGACCCTCATTCTCTGACCCTCATTCTCTGACCCTCATTTAAGGACCCTCATTTAAGGACCCTCATTCACTTATCCTCCTTCTCTGACCCACATTCCCTGAGCCTCATTCCCTGAGCCTCATTCCCTGAACCTCATTCCCTGAACCTCATTCCCTGAACCTCATTCCCTGAACCTCATTCTCTGAACATCACTGACTGATCCTAAGTTACTGATTCTCTCTATGATCCTCACTCTCTGATCTTCTCCCACTATTTTTCACTCTGTTCCTCACTTTCAGATCCCAACTCTCTGCTTCACGTTGGTTAATGCGCATTCTCTGATCCTCAATATTTGATCTTCATCGACTCATGCTTATTCTCATCCTCACTGACTATCCTCAAATTCTGATGCTCGCTCTCTGATCCTCGCTCTCTGATGCTCGCTCTCTGACCTTCGTCCAATATTCGTCACTCTCTGTACCTTACGATTTGATTTTCACTTTCAGATACTTATTCTCTGCTTCACGTTGATTGATGCTTACTCTCTGATCCTCAATCTTTTATCTTCATTGACTCATGCTTATTCTCCTCCTCACTGACTATCCTCAAATTCTGATGCTCGCGCTCTGATCCTCGCTCTCTGATCATCACTCTCCGATCCTCGCTCTCTGATCCTTGCTCTCTGATCCTCGCTCTCTGATCCTCGCTCTCTGATGCTTGCTCTCTGATGCTCGCTCTCTGATGCTCGCTCTCCGATCCTCGCTCTCTGACCTTCATCCACTATTCCTCACTCTGTGTTCCTTACTGTTTGATTTTCACTTTCAGATCCTTCCTCTCTGCTTCACGTTGATTGATGCTCACTCTCTGATCCTCAATCTTTGATCTTCATTCACTCATGCTCATTCTCCTCCTCACTGACTATCCTGAAATTCTGATGCTCGCTCTCTGATGCTCGCTCTCTGATGCTCGCTCTCTAATGCTCGCTCCCTGATGCTCGCTCTCTGATGCTCGCTCCCTGATGCTCGCTCTCTGATGCTCACTCTCTGATGCTCGTTCTCTGATGCTCGTTCTCTGATCCTCGCTCTCTGATCCTCGCTCTCTGATCCTCGCTCTCTGACCCGCACTCTCTGACCCGCACTCTCTGACCCGCACTCTCTGACCCGCACTCACTGACCCGCACTCTCTGACCCGCACTCTCTGACCCGCACTCTCTGACCCGCATTCTCTGACCCTCATTTAAGGACCCTCATTTAAGGACCCTCATTCACTTATCCTCCTTCTTTGACCCTCATTCCCTGAACCTCATTCCCTGAACCTCATTCCCTGAACCTCATTCCCTGAACCTCATTCCCTGAACCTCATTCCCTGAACCTCATTCTCTGAACGTCACTGACTGATCCTAAGTTACTGATTCTCTCTCTGATCCTCACTCTCTGATCTTCTCCCACTATTTTTCACTCTTTTCCTCACTTTCAGATCCCAACTCTTGCTTCACGTTGGTTAATGCGCATTCTATGATCCTCAATATTTGATCTTCATCCACTCATGCTTATTCTCCTCCTCACTGACTATCCTCAAATTCTGATGCGCGCTTTCTGATCCTCGCTCTCTGATGCTCGCTCTCTGATCCTCGCTCTCTGATGCTCGCTCTCTGACCTTCGTCCAATATTCCTCACTCTCTGTACCTTACTATTTGATTTTCACTTTCAGGTCCTTACTCTCTGCTTCATGTTGATTGATGCTCACTCTGTGATCCTCAATCTTTGATCTTCATCGACTCATGCTTATTCTCCTCCTCACTGACTATCCTTAAATTCTGATGCTCGCTCTCTGATCCTCGCTCTCTGATCCTCCCTCTCTGATGCTCGCTCTCTGATGCTCGCTCTCTGATGCTCACTCTCTGATCCTCGCTCTGTGAGCCTCGCTCTCTGATCCTCGCTCTCTGATCCTCGCTCTCTGATCCTCGCTCTCTGATCCTCACTTTCTGATCCACAGTTACTCATTGTCATTCACTGATCCTCACTCTCTGATTTGAAGTCTCTAATCCACACTTTCCGATCCTCACAGACTCATTCTAACATTCTGAACCTCACTGTCTGATTCCTAATGTCTGCTGCATGCTGTCTGATTCTCACTCTCTGATCCTCACTGACTTATCATCACTCTCTGACCCGCACCTTCTGACCCGCACTCTCTGACCCGCAATCTCTGACCCGCACTCTCTGACCCGCACTCTCAGACCCGCACTCTCTCACCCTCACTCTCCGACCCTCACTCTCTGACCCTCACTCTCTGACCCGCACTCTCTGACATGCACTCTCTGACCCTCACTCTCTCAGCCTCACTCTCTGACCCTCACTCTCAAACCCTCACTCTCTGACCCTCATTCTCTGACCCTCACTCTCTGACCCTCACTGACTGATCCTCACTGACTGATCCTCAGTTACTGTTTCTCACTCTAATCCTCACTCTCTGACCCTTGCTGTCTGACCCTCGCTCTCTGACCCTCGCTCTCTGACCCTCGCTCTCTGACCCTCGCTCTCTGACCCTCGCTCTCTGACCCTCGCTCTCTGACCCTCGCTGTCTAACCCTCACTGACTGACCCTCACTGACTGATCCTCAGTTACTGTTTCTCACACTAATCCTCACTCTCTGATCTTCACTCTCTGACCTTCTTCCAGTATTCCTCACTCTCCGTACCTTACTGTTTGATTTTAACTTTCAGATTCTTACTCTCTGCTTCATGTTGATTGATGCTCACTCTCTGATCCTCAATCTTTGATCTTCATCGACTCATGCTTATTCTCCTCCTCACTGACTATCCTCAAATTCTGATGCTCGCTCTCTGATCCTTGCTCTCTGATGCTCGCTCTCTGATGCTCGCTCTCTGATGCTCGCTCTCTGATGCTCGCTCTCTGATCCTAGCTCTCTGATCCTAGCTCTCTGATCCTAGCTCTCTGATCCTAGCTCTCTGATCCTCGCTCTCTGATCCTCGCTCTCTGATCCTAGCTCTCTGATCCTCGCTCTCTGATCCTCGCTCTCTGATCCTCGCTCTCTGATCCTCGCTCTCTGATCCTCGCTCTCTGATCCTCGCTCTCTGATCCTCGCTCACTGATGCTCGATCTCTGATGCTCACTCTCTGCCCTTTGTCCACTATTCCTCACTCTGTGTACCTTACTGTTTGATTTTCACTTTCAGATCCTTACTCTCTGCTTCACGTTGATTGTTGCTCACTCTCTGATCCTCAATCTTTGATCTTCATCGACTCATGCTTATTCTCCTCCTCACTGACTATCCTTAAATTCTGATGCTCGCTCTCTGATCCTCGCTCTCTGATCCTCGCTCTCTGATGCTCGCTCTCTGATGCTCGCTCTCTGATGCTCACTCTCTGATGCTCACTCTCTGATCCTCGCTCTGTGAGCCTCGCTCTCTGATCCTCGCTCTCTGATCCTCACTTTCTGATCCATAGTTACTCATTGTCATTCACTGATCCTCACTCTCTGATTTGTAGTCTCTGATCCACACTTTCCGATCCTCACAGACTCATTCTAACATTCTGAACCTCACTGTCTGATTCCTAGTGTCTGCTGCATGCTGTCTGATTCTCACTCTCTGATCCTCACTGACTTATCATCACTCTCTGACCCGCACCTTCTGACCCGCACTCTCTGACCCGCACTCTCAGACCCGCACTCTCTCACCCTCACTCTCTGACCCTCACTCTCTGACCCTCACTCTCTGACCCTCACTCTCTGACCCTCACTCTCTGACCCTCATTCTCTGACCCTCACTCTCTGACCCTCACTGACTGATCCTCACTGACTGATCCTCACTTACTGTTTCTCACTCTAATCCTCACTCTCTGACCCTCGCTCTCTGAACCTCGCTCTCTCACCCTCGCTCTCTGACCCTCGCTCTCTAACCCGCGCTCTCTGACCCTCGCTCTCTGACCCTCGCTCTCTGACCCTCGCTCTCTGACCCTCGCTCTCTGACCCTCGCTCTCTGATCCTTGCTCTCTGACCCTCACTGACTGACCCTCACTGACTGATCCTCAGTTACTGTTTCTCACACTAATCCTCACTCTCTGATCTTCGGTCCCTGACCTTCTTCCACTATTCCTCACTCTCCGTACCTTACTGTTTGATTTCAAATTTCAGATTCTTACTCTCTGCTTCATGTTGATTGATGCTCACTCTCTGATCCTCAATCTTTGATCTTCATTGACTCATGCTTATTCTCCTCCTCACTGACTATCCTCAAATTCTGATGCTCGCTCTCTGATCCTCGCTCTCTGATGCTCGCTCTCTGATGCTCGCTCTCTGATCCTAGCTCGCTGATCCTAGCTCTCTGATCCTCGCTCTCTGATCCTAGCTCTCTGATCCTCGCTCTCTGATCCTCGCTCTCTGATCCTCGCTCTCTGATCCTCGCTCTCTGATCCTCGCTCTCTGATCCTCGCTCTCTGATCCTAGCTCTCTGATGCTCGCTCTCTGATGCTCGCTCCCTGATGCTCGCTGTCTGATGCTCGCTCTCTGATGCTCGCTCTTTGATCCTCGCTCTCTGATCCTTACTCTCTGATCCTCGCTCTCTGATCTTCACTCTCTGACCTTCGTCCACTATTCCTCACTCTCTGTACCTTACTGTTTGATTTTCACTTTCAGATCCTTACTCTCTGCTTCACGTTGATTGATGCTCACTCTCTGATCCTCAATCTTTGATCTTCATCGACTCATGCTTATTCTACTCCTCACTTACCATCCTTAAATTCTGATGCGCGCTCTCTGATCCGCGCTCTCTGATCCTCGCTTTCTGATGCTGGCTTTCTGATGCTGGCTTTCTGATGCTTGCTCTCTGATGCTTGCTCTCTGATGCTCGCTCTCTGATCCTCGCTCTGTGAGCCTCGCTCTCTGATCCTCGCTCTCTGATCCTCGCTTTCTGATCCACAGTTACTCATTGTCAGTCACTGATCCTCACTCTCTGATTTGTATTCTCTGATCCTCACTTTTCGATCCTCACTGACTGATTCTAACATTCTGAACCTCACTGTCTGATTCCTAATCTCTGTTGCATGCTGTCTGATTCTCACTGTCTGATCCTCACTGACTTATCATCACTCTCTGACCCGCACTCTCTCACCCGCACTCTCTGACCCGCACTCTCTGACCCGCACTCTCTGACCCGCACTCTCTGACCCGCACTCTCTGACCCGCACTCTCTGACCCGCACTCTCTGAACAGCACTCTCTGACCCGCACTCTCAGACACTCACTCTCAGACACTCACTCTCAGACACTCACTCTCTGACCCTCACTCTCTGACGCTCACTGACTGATCCTCAGTTACTGTTTCTCACTCTGACCCTCGCTCTCTGATGCTCGCTCTCTGATGCTCGCTCTCTGATGCTCGCTCTCTGATCCTAGCTCTCTGATCCTAGCTCTCTGATCCTTGCTCTCTGATCCTCGCTCTCTGATCCTCGCTCTCTGATCCTCGCTCTCTGATCCTCGCTCTCTGATCCTCGCTCTCTGATCCTCGCTCTCTGATCCTCGCTCTCTGATGCGCGATCTCTGATGCTCGCTCTCTGCCCTTCGTCCACTATTCCTCACTCTATGTACCTTACTGTTTGATTTTCACTTTCAGATCCTTAATCTCTACTTCACGTTGATTGATCCTCACTCTCTGATCATCAATCTTTGATCTTCATCGACACATGCTTATTCTCCTCCTCACTGACTATCCTCAAATTCTGATGCTCGCTCTCTGATCCTCGCTCTCTGATGCTCGCTCTCTGATGCTCGCTCTCTTATCCTAGCTCTCTGATCCAAGCTCTCTGATCCTCGCTCTCTGATCCTCGCTCTCTGATCCTCGCTCTCTGATCCTCGCTCTCTGATCCTCGCTCTCTGATCCTCGCTCTCTGATCCTCGCTCTCTGATGCTCGATCTCTGATGCTCGCTCTCTGCCCTTCGTCCACTATTCCTCACTCTCTGTACCTTACTGTTTGATTTTCACTTTCAGATCCTTACTCTCTACTTCACGTTGATTGATGCTCACTCTCTGATCCTCAATCTTTGATCTTCATCGACTCATGCTTATTCTCCTCCTCACTGACTGTACTCAAATTCTGATGCTCGCTCTCTGATCGTCGCTCTCTGATCGTCGCTCTCTGATCCTCGCTCTCTGATGCTCGCTCTCTGATGCTCGCTCTCTGATGCTCGCTCTCTGATGCTCGCTCTCTGATGCTCGCTCTCTGATGCTCGCTCTCTGATGCTCGCTCTCTGATGCTCGCTCTCTGATGCTCGCTCTCTGATGCTCGCTCTCTGATGCTCGCTCTCTGATGCTCGCTCTCTGATGCTCGCTCTCTGATGCTCGCTCTCTGATCCTCGCTCTCTGATCTTCACTCTCTGACCTTCGTCCACTATTCCTCACTCTCTGTACCTTACTGTTTGATTTTCACTTTCAGATCCTTACTCTCTGCTTCACGTTGATTGATGCTCACTCTCTGATCCTCAATCTTTGATCTTCATCGACTCATGCTTATTCTCCTCCTCACTGACTATCCTTAAATTCTGATGCGCGCTCTCTGATCCTCGCTCTCTGATGCTCGCTTTCTGATGCTTGCTCTCTGATGCTTGCTCTCTGATGCTCGCTCTCTGATCCTCGCTCTGTGAGCCTCTCTCTGATCCTCGCTCTCTGATCCTCGCTCTCTGATCCTCGCTTTCTGATCCACAGTTACTCATTGTCTGTCACTGATCCTCACTCTCTGATTTGTATTCTCTGATCCTCACTTTTCGATCCTCACTGACTGATTCTAACATTCTGAACCTCACTGTCTGATTCCTAATCTCTGCTGCATGCTGTCTGATTCTCACTGTCTGATCCTCACTGACTTATCATCACTCTCTGACCCGCACTCTCTGACCCGCACTCTCTGACTCGCACTCTCTGACTCGCACTCTCTGACCCGCACTCTCTGACCCGCACTCTCTGACCCGCACTCTCTGACCCGCACTCTCTGACCCGCACTCTCTGACCCGCACTCTCTGACCCGCACTCTCTGACCCGCACTCTCTGACCCGCACTCTCTGACCCGCACTCTCTGACCCGCACTCTCTGACCCGCACTCTCTGACCCGCACTCTCTGACCCGCACTCTCTGACCCGCACTCTCTGACCCGCACTCTCTGACCCGCACTCTCAGGTACTCAGTCTCAGACACTCACTCTCTGACCCTCACTCTCTGACCCTCACTCTCTGACCCTCACTCTCTGACCCTCACTCTCTGACGCTCACTCTCTGATGCTCACTGACTGATGCTCAGTTGCTGTTTCTCACTCTGACCCTCACTCTCTGATGCTCGCTCTGTGATGCTCGCTCTGTTATGCTCGCTCTCTGATCCTAGCTCTCTGATCCTCGCTCTCTGATGCTCGCTCTCTGATCCTCGCTCTCTGACCTTCGTCCACTATTCCTCACTATCTGTACCTTACTGTTTGATTTTCACTTTCAGATCCTTACTCTCTGCTTCACGTTGATTGATGCTCACTCTCTGATCCTCAATCTTTGATCTTCATCGACTCATGCTTATTCTCCTCCTCACTGACTATCCTTAAATTCTGATGCGCGCTCTCTGATCCTCGCTCTCTGATGCTCGCTTTCTGATGCTTGCTCTCTGATGCTTGCTCTCTGATGCTCGCTCTCTGATCCTCGCTCTGTGAGCCTCTCTCTGATCCTCGCTCTCTGATCCTCGCTCTCTGATCCTCGCTTTCTGATCCACAGTTACTCATTGTCAGTCACTGATCCTCACTCTCTGATTTGTATTCTCTGATCCTCACTTTTCGATCCTCACTGACTGATTCTAACATTCTGAACCTCACTGTCTGATTCCTAATCTCTGCTGCATGCTGTCTGATTCTCACTGTCTGATCCTCACTGACTTATCATCACTCTCTGACCCGCACTCTCTGACCCGCACTCTCTGACTCGCACTCTCTGACTCGCACTCTCTGACCCGCACTCTCTGACCCGCACTCTCTGACCCGCACTCTCTGACCCGCACTCTCTGACCCGCACTCTCTGACCCGCACTCTCTGACCCGCACTCTCTGACCCGCACTCTCTGACCCGCACTCTCTGACCCGCACTCTCTGACCCGCACTCTCTGACCCGCACTCTCTGACCCGCACTCTCTGACCCGCACTCTCTGACCCGCACTCTCAGGTACTCAGTCTCAGACACTCACTCTC
The DNA here is from genome assembly GCA_026770705.1 of Isurus oxyrinchus. NCBI lineage: Eukaryota > Metazoa > Chordata > Chondrichthyes > Lamniformes > Lamnidae > Isurus > Isurus oxyrinchus. The sequence goes on from JANJGN010000010.1 coordinate 99,568,296, forward strand.
TGACCCTCACTCTCTGACCCTCACTCTCTGACCCTCACTCTCTGACCCTCACTCTCTGACGCTCACTCTCTGATGCTCACTGACTGATGCTCAGTTGCTGTTTCTCACTCTGACCCTCACTCTCTGATGCTCGCTCTGTGATGCTCGCTCTGTTATGCTCGCTCTCTGATCCTAGCTCTCTGATCCTCGCTCTCTGATCCTCGCTCTCTGATCCTCGCTCTCTGATCCTCGCTCTCTGATCCTCGCTCTCTGATCCTCGCTCTCTGATGATCGAACTCTGATGCTCGTTCTCTGCCCTTCGTCCACTATTCCTCGCTCTATGTACCTTACTGTTTGATTTTCACTTTCAGATCCTTAATCTCTACTTCACGTTGATTGATGCTCACTCTCTGATCCTCAATCTTTGATCTTCATCGACTCATGCTTATTCTCCTCCTCACTGACTACACTCAAATTCTGATGCTCGCTCTCTGATCCTTGCTCTCTGATCCTCGCATCTTATGCTCACTCTCTGATGCTCGCTCTCTGATACTCGCTCTCTGATGCTCGCTCTCTGATGCTCGCTCTCTGATCCTCGCTCTCTGATGCTCACTCTCTGATCGTCACTCTCTGACCTTCGTCCACTATTCCTCACTCTCTGTACCTTACTGTTTGATTTTCACTTTCAGATCCTTACTCTCTGCTTCACGTTGTTTGATGCTCACTCTCTGATCCTCAATCTTTGATCTTCATCGACACATGCTTATTCTCCTGCTCACTGACTATCCTTAAATTCTGATGCTCGCTCTCTGATCCTCGCTCTCTGATGCTCGCTTTCTGATCCTCGGTTTCTGATCCACAGTTACTCATTGTCAGTCACTGATCCTCACTCTCTGATTTGTAGTCTCTGATCCTTACTTTCCGATCCTCACTGACTGATTCTAACATTCTGAACCTCATTGTCTGATTCCTAATCTCTGCTGCATGCTGTCTGATTCTCACTCTCTGATCCTCACTGACTTATCATCACTCTCTGACCCGCACTCTCTTAATAGCACTCTGACCCGCACTCTCAGAGACTCACTCTCTGACCCTCACTCTCTGACCCTCACTCTCTGACCCTCACTCGCTGACCCTCACTCTCTGACCCTCACTCTCTGACCCTCACTCTCTGACCCTCACTGACTGATCCTCAGTTACTGTTTCTCACTCTAATCCTCACTCTCTGACCCTCGCTCTCTGACCTTCACTCTCTGACCCTTCTCTCTGACCCTCACTGACTGACCCTCACTGACTGATCCTCAGTTACTGTTTCTCACACTAATCCTCACTCTCTGATCTTCACTCTCTGACCTTCTTCCACTATTCCTCACTCTCCGTACCTTACTGTTTGATTTTAACTTTCAGATCCTTACTCTCTGCTTCACGTTGATTGATGCTCACTCTCTGATCCTCAATCTTTGATCTTCATTGACTCATGCTTATTCTCCTCCTCACTGACTATCCTCAAATTCTGATGCTCGCTTTCTGACCCTCGGTCTCTGATGCTCGCTCTCTGATACTAGCTCTCTGATCCTCGCTCTCTGATCCTAGCTCTCTGATCCTCGCTCTCTGATCCTCGCTCTCTGATCCTCGCTCTCTGATCCTCGCTCTCTGATCCTCGCTCTCTGATCCTCGCTCTCTGATCCTCGCTCTCTGATCCTCCCTCTCTGATCCTCCCTCTCTGATCCTCCCTCTCTGACGCTCACTCTCTTTCCCTCACTCTCTGACCCTCACTCTCTGACCCGCACTCTCTGACCCGCACTCTCTGACCCTCACTCTCTGACCCTCACTCTCTGACCCGCACTCTCGGACCCTCACTATCTGACCCGCACTCTCGGAACCTCACTATCTGACCCGCACTCTTGGACCCTCACTCTCTGACCCTCACTCTCTGACCCTCACTCTCTGAACCTCCCTCTCTGAACCTCACTCTCTGACCCTCACTCTCTGACCCTCACTCACTGACCCGTGCTCTCTGAACCTCACTCTCTGAACCTCACTCTCTGAACATCACTGATTGATTCTCACTCTCTGATCCTTACTGACCAGTCCTCACTCTCTGATCCCCACTGTTTGACCCTTTTACCTGATCCTCACTGTCAGATCCTTAGTCTCTGCTTCTCATTGATGCGTCCTTGCTCTCGCATCCTCACTCTGATCTTTACCGACCCATTCTCATTGTCCTGCTCACTGACTGATGTTCAAATTCTAATCCTCACTCTCTGATACTCTCTGACACTCACTGATTGAAACTCACTTTCTGAAACTCACTTTCTGATTCTCACCTTCTGACCCTCACCTTCTGACCCTCACCTTCTGACCCTCACCTTCTGACCCTCACCTTCTGACCCTCACCTTCTGAACCTCACCTTCTGACTCTCACTCTCTGACGCTCCCTCTCTGACCCTCACTCTCTGTTCCTCACTCTCTGTTCCTCACTCTCTGTTCCACACTTTTTGATCCTCACTTTCAGATTCCTACTCTCTGCTTCACTTTGATTGATGTTCACTCTGTGATCCTCAATCTTTGATCTTCATCGACTCATCCTCATTCTCCTCCTCACTGAGTTATCCTCCAATTCTGATCCTCATTCTCTGACCCTCATTCTCTGACACTCATTCTCTGACCCTCATTCTCTGACCCTCATTCTCTGACCCTCATTTAAGGACCCTCATTCACTTATCCTCCTTCTCTGACCCTCATTCCCTGAACCTCATTCCCTGAACCTCATTCCCTGAACTTCATTCCCTGAACCTCATTCCCTGAACCTCATTCCCTGAACCTCATTCCCTGAACCTCATTCTCTGAACGTCACTGACTGATCCTAAGTTACTGATTCTCGCTCTGATCCTCACTCTCTGATCTTCTCCCACTATTTTTCACTCTGTTCCTCACTTTCAGATCCCAACTCTCTGCTTCACGTTGGTTAATGCGCATTCTCTGATCCTCAATATTTGATCTTCATCGACTCATGCTTTTTCTCCTCTTCACTGACTATCCTCAAATTCTGATGCTCGCTCTCTGATCCTCGCTCTCTGATCCTCGCTCTCTGATGCTCGCTCTCTGATGCTCGCTCTCTGATGCTCGCTCTCTGATGCTCGCTCTCTGATGCTCGCTCTCTGATGCTCGCTCTCTGATGCTCGCTCTCTGATGCTCGCTCTCCGATCCTCGCTCTCTGACATTCCTCCAAAATTCCTCACTCTGTGTTCCTTACTGTTTGATTTTAACTTTCAGATCCTTACTCCCTGCTTCACGTTGATTGATGCTCACTCTCTGATCCTCAATCTTTGATCTTCATCGACTCATACTTATTCTCCTCCTCACTGACTATCCTGAAATTCTGATGCTCGCTCTCTGATGCTCGCTCTCTGATGCTCGCTCTCTAATGCTCGTTCTCTGATCCTCGCTCTCTGATCCTCGCTCTCTGACCCGCACTCTCTGACCCGCACTCTCTGACCCGTACTCTCTGACCCTCACTCTCTGACCCGCACTCTCTGACCCGCACTCTCTGACTCGCACTCTCTGACCCGCACTCTCTGACACGCACTCTCTGGCCCTCATTTAAGGACCCTCATTTAAGGACCCTCATTCACTTATCCTCCTTCTCTGACCCTCATTCCCTAAACCTCATTCCCTGAACCTCATTCCCTGAACCTCATTCACTGAACCTCATTCCCTGAACGTCACTGACTGATCCTAAGTTACTGATTCTCTCTGATCCTCACTCTCTGATCTTCTCCCACTATTTTTCACTCTGTTCCTCACTTTCAGATCCCAACTCTCTGCTTCACGTTGGTTAATGCGCATTCTCTGATCCTCAATATTTGATCTTCATCGACTCATGCTTATTCTCCTCCTCACTGACTATCCTCAAATTCTGATGCTCGCTTTCTGATCCTCGCTCTCTGATGCTCGCTCTCTGATCCTCGCTCTCTGATGCTCGCTCTCTGACCTTCGTCCAATATTCCTCACTCTCTGTACCTTACTATTTGATTTTCACTTTCAGATACTTAATCTCTGCTTCACGTTGATTGATGCTTACTCTCTGATCCTCAATCTTTTATCTTCATTGACTCATGGTTATTCTCCTCCTCACTGACTGTCCTCAAATTCTGATGCTCGCGCTCTGATCCTCGCTCTCTGATCATCACTCTCCGATCCTCGCTCTCTGATCCTTGCTCTCTGATCCTTGCTCTCTGATGCTCACTCTCTGATCTTCACTCTCTGCCCTTCATCCACTATTCCTCACTCTCTGTACCTTACTGTTAGATTTTCACTTTCAGATCCCTACTCTCTGCTTCACATTGATTAATGCTCATTCTCTGATCCTCAATCTTTGATCTTCATCGACTCATGCTTATTCTCCTCTTCACTGACTATCCTCAAATTCTGATGCTCGCTCTCTGATGCTCGCTCTCTAATGCTCGCTCTCTGATGCTCATTCTCTGATGCTCGCTCTCTGATGCTCGCTCTCTGATGCTCGCTCTTTGATGCTCGCTCTCTGATGCTCGTTCTCTGATCCTCGCTCTCTGATCCTCGCTCTCTGATCCTCGCTCTCTGATCCTCGCTCTCTGATCCTCGCTCTCTGACCCGCACTCTCTGACCCGCACTCTCTGACCCGCACTCTCTGACCCGCACTCTCTGACCCGCACTCTCTGACCCGCACTCTCTGACCCGCACTCTCTGACCCGCACTCTCTGACCCGCACTCTCAGACCCGCACTCTCTGACCCGCACTCTCTGACCCGCACTCTCTGACCCGCACTCTCTGACCAGAACTCTCTGAACCTCACTCTCTGATCCTTACTGACCAGTCCTCACTGTTTGACCATTATTACCTGATTCTCACTTTCAGATCCTTTTTCTCTGCTTCTCATTGATGCATCCTTGCTCTCGGATCCTCAATCTGATCTTCACCAACCAATTCTCATTGTCCTGCTCACTGACTGATCCTCAAATTCTAATCCTCACTCTCTGATACTCTCTGACACTCACTGACTGAAACTGACTATCTGAAACTCTCTCTCTGACCCTCGCTCTCTGACCCTCGCTCTCTGATCCTCGCTCTCTCATCCTCGCTCTCTGATCCTCGCTCTCTGATCCTCGCTCTCTGATCCTCGCTCTCTGATCTTCTCCCACTATTTCTCACTCTGTTCCTCACTTCCAGATCCCTACTCTCTGCTTCACATTGATTAATGCTCATTCTCTGATCCTCAATCTTTGATCTTCATCGACTCGTGCTTATTCCCCACCTCACTGACTATCCTCAAATTCTGATCCTCGGTCTCTGATGTTCGCTCTCTGATGCTCACTCTCTGATCCTCGCTCTCTGATGCTCGTTCTCTGATCCTCGCTCTCTGACCTTCGTACACTATTGCTCACTCTGTGTATCTTACTGTTTGATTTTCAGTTTCAGATCCTTACTCTCTGCTTCACGTTGATTGATGCTCACTCTCTGATCCTCAATCTTTGATCTTCATCGACTCATGCTCATTCTCCTCCTCACTGACTATCCTGAAATTCTGATGCTCGCTCTCTGATGCTCGCTCTCTGATGCTCGCTCTCTGATGCTCGCTCTCTGATCCTCGCGCTCTGATCCTCGCTCTCTGATGCTCGCTCTCTGATGCTCGCTCTCTGATGCTCGCTCTCTGATGCTTGCTCTCTGATGCTCGCTCTCTGATCTTCGCTCTCTGATCCTTGCTCGCTGATCCTCGCTCTCTGATGCTCACTCTCTGATCCTCGCTCTCTGACATTCGTCCACTATTCCTCACTCTGTGTACCTTACTGTTTGATTTTCACTTTCAGATCCTTACTCACTGCTTCACGTTGAATGATGCTCACTCTCTGATCCTCAATCTTTGATCTTCATCGACTCATGCTTATTCTTCTCCTCACTGACTATTCTCAAGTCCTGATGCTCGCTCTCGGATGCTCGCTCTCGGATGCTCGCTCTCGGACGCTCGCTCTCTGATGCTCGCTCTCTGATGCTCACTCTAATGCTCGCTCTCTGATCCTCGCTCTCTGATTCTTGCTCTCTGATCCTCGCTCTCTGATCCTCGCTCTCTGATCCTCGCTCTCTAATCCTCGCTCCCTGACCCGCACTCTCTGACCCGCACTCTCTGACCCGCACTCTCGGACCTGCACTCTCTGACCCGCACTCTCTGACCCGCACTCTCTGACCCGCACTCTCTGACCCGCACTCTCTGACCCGCACTCTCTGGCCCGCACTCTCTGGCCCGTACTCTCTGACCCACAATCTCTGATGCGCACTCTCTGAACCTCACTCTCTGATCCTTACTGTCCAGTCCTCACTGTTTGACCTTTATTACCTGATTCTCACTTTCAGATCCTTTGTCTCTGCTTCTCATTGACGCATCCTTGCTCTCGGATCCTCACTCTGATTCTTCACCAACCAATTCTCATTGTCCTCCTCACTGACTGATCCTCAAATTCTGATCCTCACTCTCTGATACTCTCTGACCCTCGCTCTCTGATCCTTGCTCCCTGATCCTTGCTCTCTGATCCTCGCTCTCTGATCCTCGCTCTCTGATCCTCGCTCTCTGATCTTCTCCCACTATTTCTCACTCTGTTCCTCACTTTCAGATCCCTACTCTCTGCTTCACATTGATTAATGCCCATTCTCTGATCCACAATCTTTGATCTTCATTGACTCATGCTTATTCTCCTCCTCACTGACTATCCTCAAATTCTGATCCTCGCTCTCTGATGCTCGCTCTCTGATGCTCGCTCTAATGCTCGCGCTCTGATTCTTGCTCTCTGATCCTCGCTCTCTGATCCTCGCTCTCTGATCCTCACTCTCTAATCCTCGCTCTCTAATCCTCGCTCTCTGACCCGCACTCTCTGACCCGCACTCTCTGACCCGCACTCTCTGACCCGCACTCTCTGACCAGCACTCTCTGACCCGCACTCTCTGAACCGCACTCTCTGACCCGCACTCTCTTATCCTCGCTCTCTTATCCTCGCTCTCTGATCCTCGCTCTCTGATTCTCGCTCTCTGATCCTCGCTCTCTGATCCTCGCACTCTGATACTTTCTGACACTCACTAAGTGAAACTGACGATCTGAAACTCTCTCTCTGACCCTCGCTCTCTGATCCTCGCTCTCTGATCCTCGCTCTCTGATCCTCGCTCTCTGATCCTCGCTCTCTGATCCTCGCTCTCTGATCCTCGCTCTCTGATCTTCTCCCACTATTTCTCACTCTGTTCCTCACTTTCAGATCCCTACTCTCTGCTTCACATTGATTAATGCTCATTCTCTGATCCACAATCTTTGATCTTCATCGACTCATGCTTATTCTCCTCCTCACTGACTATCCTCAAATGCTGATGCTCGCTCTCTGATGCTCGCTCTCGGATGCTCGCTCTCGGATGCTCACTCTCGGATGCCCTCTCTCGGATGCTCGCTCTTGGATGCTCGCTCTCTGATGCTCGCTCTCTGATGCTCGCTCTCTGATGCTCTCTCTCTGATGCTCGCTGTCTGATGCTCGCTCTAATGCTCGCTCTCTGATCCTCGCTCTCTGATTCTTGCTCTCTGATTCTTGCTCTCTGATCCTCGCTCTCTGATCCTCGCTCTCTGATCCTCACTCTCTAATCCTTGCTCCCTGACCCGCACTCTCTGACCCGCACTCTCTGACCCGCACTCTCTGACCCGCACTCTCTGACCCGCACTCTCTGACCCACACTCTCTGACCCGCAGTCTCTGACCCGCACTCGCTGACCCGCACTCTCTGGCCCGCACTCTCTGGCCCGTACTCTCTGACCCGTAATCACTGATGCGCACTCTCTGAACCTCACTCTCTGATCCTTACTGTCCAGTCCTCACTGTTTGACCTTTATTGCCTGATTCTCACTTTCAGATCCTTTGTCTCTGCTTCTCATTGACGCATCCTTGCTCTCGGATCCTCACTCTGATTCTTCACCAACCAATTCTCATTGTCCTCCTCACTGACTGATCCTCAAATTCTGATCCTCACTCTCTGATACTCTCTGACCCTCGCTCTCTGATCCTCGCTCTCTGATCCTCGCTCTCTGATCCTCGCTCTCTGATCCTCGCTCTCTGATCTTCTCCCACTATTTCTCACTCTGTTCCTCACTTTCAGATCCCTACTCTCTGCTTCACATTGATTAATGCTCATTCTCTGATCCACAATCTTTGATCTTCATCGACTCATGCTTATTCTCCTCCTCACTGACTATCCTCAAATTCTGATCCTCGCTCTCTGATGCTCGCTC